>JAHREE010000143.1:4737711-4794370 GCA_033628505.1 Tringa tobata | reverse complement strand
AGTGAGAGCACAAGGAATTTGCAAACCACCAAGATATTAATTCGTTATGTATTTTAAAATGTCCTCCTAAACCTCCAAGTCATTTAAATGGGTCAAGGCAAAACAAGGAAGAACTCTGTACATAAAAGAGTAAAACATCTAAATAATCCAAAATTATAAAATATACATCAGAGAATTAACTGTAGGAGGGCCTAATTTAGGTTCATTTAACTACATTTTATGAATCTTATATCGTCATTTATCTGCAAGTGTGGACTGTTCCAAAGGGAAAGTGAGCCAGAAGCCAAAGATGATGGCAAATCAGCCACGGGTAGTATCCCTCAAGACCCAGACAAGAAGAGCAGCAGGTCTGATGATAACCAGCATCATCAACCAGCCCAGTGATATCTATACAAGTCCTTAGGGATGAGGCAGGCCTGCAGTCAAGACAAGACAAGTCAGCAAGGCAAGGTCAGGATCAACAAGGTCCAAGGCCAGGCACAGGGATACCTAGAGCATAGCCCAGGCAAGGACCAAGCCTGAGCTTAAATGCAGCTCCTTAGTAAAGGGCAGGTGTTGCATTGCTCAACATTCCTGATGAGACTTACAGATCTTTCTCATTACACAAAAGTCTGATTCACATTTACACAGTGGCATCATATCTGAGAAGGCCTTGAAGACTGTCAGCTTAACTGCTAGGAGTGGAGAGAAGGTTGTAGGGTCTGCTAGTGCACTCAGGAGCATGGCAAAAGTCGTGGAACTCCTGCTGCTCTATAGTATGCTAATTCATACTCAAAGTTCAACAAATGTCACAAGAACCACTTGGTGCCTAAGGTGCCATCTGGAGGCAACTTCAGTGACTCCCCAGGGGCTCTCATACCACCAGCAGATACTCTTTGAAGTGCTCTACTGACTTCACCAGCATTACTGTTAAGAAAAGTGTATCTCTTGGTAATGCTATGTACCTGCAGTTAGACCTTTGCAAAGTGATGGTGCAACACTGTGAATCAACAGAGAGAGAAGAAAGGGCAAATCACAGGTAAATAGTGATGGGAAAGTAACAAGTAATGTTATATATTCACGGCTGAACTAAACGATTCTCTAATCTGAGTTTCCACCTGAAGATTTGTTTTGATTAAGAAATAAATTACAGGTGGATAAAGACTCTAGTTAGTGACAGGTATAATCGGACATGACTATTGCTCTGCAAGTAGAAAAGCAAAATCAGCATCTGCAGTCCTAGCTGGAAACAACCTGAGCATAGCCAGGATTCCAGTGTTCAATCAGGAGCAACAAAGGAAGGCTGGCACATGGCCCTCAACACTGTTACCATCGACATATGTTTCTATTATAATGCATGTCAAGCTCATTTAGAAAAAAAATTACATCTATCAAAATCAAATGGCCAGCTGAATGTTTTCTTGTAAATGGCCTTTGGGATAGATTTTGGCCATTTAAATGTTACCAGTGAAATATCTACATATGTTAAATAGATTGAGTAGTCTCTCCTAAGTCTATGTCAGCTGTCATCCTATTTCCTGCCTTACTGAAGACCAGAATTGTAAAATGAAATATATAAGCCTGGGAAGAGCATTGAGCTTATGAAGCTATGCTACTTTCAGCTCACAACAGGAGTCATAATACAGATGTTTTATGTGCCATTGCACATAGTTGAGAAGGCCAAACCACATATTATGCGTCAGGCAAATGCTGAGGTTTTTTTGAGGATCATTCCCTAGATGCTAGTGAAGCTCTCCAAAATTATTCCTTTTATTTTTCTGCTCATGTACTCTGTGCTTCTTATCCAAATAAATAAAACACTTAAGTGCTTGTCATCAAATTAGTTTCATAGACTTCAGTAGTCATATCTAATGCTTAAGTTGAGCATGAGCCTACGTGTTTTTCTGAATTGAATCATTAGAGTCTCTCCAGAAGAGATGCGCTGATTTTCTGTGAGCTCAAACGCCCGTGTCACTGGGGGTCAAAAATTCCCTGGGGAGATTACTCCAATGGCCGATTGTTCTCATTGCAAAAAATGTTACTCTTGTGTCCAATCAGAATTTTCCCAGGAGTAACCTGCACCCATTATCTCTCATTTTTCAATGCGACTCCTTGTAAAAAGGGAGTCTCCATCTTCTTTGTAGCCACCCTTTAAATACTGGAATGTGGTGATAAGGTCTCCCCTAAGCCTTCTTTTCTCAAGGCTGAACAAACCCAATTCTCTCAGCCTTTCCTCATATGGTGGGCTTCCCAGTCCTTTGATATCTTTGTGGCCCTTCTCTGGACCCTCTCCAGCCTGTCCATATCTTTTTTGTATAGTGGGGACCAAAACTGAATGCAGTATTCCAGGTGTGGCCTGACAAGTGCTGAGTAGAGCGGGATAGTGACTTCTTTGTCTCTGCTGGTGATGCCCATATTGATGCAACCCAGCATCCTGTTGGCTTTCTTTGCCGCAGCAGCACACTGTTGACTCACATTGAGCTTGTTCAGGCCCCTTTCCACAGAGCTGCTCCCCAGACAGGTAGAACCCGGCCTGTGCTGCACTCTTGGATTATGTTTCTCCCAGGTGCAAGACCTTACACTTGTCCTTGTTGAACTTCATAAGGTTCTTATTAGCCCACTCTTTCAGCCTCTCCAGGTGTTCCTGCAGGGTGGCTCTCTCTTCTGAAGTGTCCACTTCCCCACTCAATTTGGTGTCATCAGCAAACTTCATCAGGGTACACTTGATCTCATCATCCAGATCACTTATGAAGATATTAAACACCATTGGGCCCAGTATTGATCCCTAGAGGCTTGTGACAGGTTGCCATTGTGAAAAAGAGCTATTTATGACCACCCAGAGGGTGTGCCCTGTCAGCCAGTTCCCCACCCACTGCACAGACCACTTGTCGGGACCGTAATGTATCAGTTTCTCTAGGATGAGGCTGCGGGGAAATGTGTCAAAGGCCTTGGAGAAATCCAGGTAGACAATGTCCGCCACTTGTCCCTCACCAACAGAGTAGGTTACTTTGTTGTAGAAGGTGATCAGGTTTGTCAAGCATGATTTGCCCTTGGTGAATCCATGCTGGCTTCTCCCAATCATGTGCTTCATTTGACTTGTGACAGTCCCCAGGAGGATTCGTTGCATAACTTTCCCAGGGACCAAAGTAAGACTGATGGGCCTACAATTTCCTGGATCCTCCTTTAATTCCTTCTTGTAGATGGCATTAGCTTTTTTCCAGTCTTCTGGGACATCTCCCAATCTCCATGACTTCTCAAAGATTACGGAGAGCCACCCATAATGACATCAGCCAGCTCTCTTAACATCCTCAGGTGGATATTGTCAGGGCCCATTGATTTGTAGGGGTTCAGCTCCTGTAATAGTTCACATACCAACTCTTCCCTCACTGGAGCAGGGTCTGTGTTTGCATCAACCTGGATTTTTGTTCCCAAGGCCTGGGGCCCAACAGTGCTGGTAAAGACAGAAGGTGAAGAAAGTGTTGAGAACCTCTGCCTTTTCAGCATTGTTGGTGACTAATTCACCTCTCCTGTCCAACAGCAGGCCAATATTTTCCTTCTGTTTCTGCTTCATGTTTACGTACCTGAAGAACCCTTGCTTGTAGTTTTTTATGTCTCTGGCCAATTCCAATTAGAGCTGAGCTGTTGCTTTTTTAACCGCATCTCTGCTCGCTCTGTCAATGTCCTTGTAGTTCTCAACAGGTATTCATCCCCCTTTCCATCCCTGGTACACTTCTCTTTCAGTTTTAAGCAACTAAGAATCTTGCAGTTAAGTTGAGGTAGTCTCTTGCTCTGTAAAGGGGACGAACTGTTTTTGTATTTCCAGGAAAGTGCTCTTGAAAAACTCCCAGCATTCGCTATATCCTTTATCCTCCATGGAAGCTTCCCACACAATCCCTCCCAGCTGAGCTCTGAGCAAGCTGAAGTTTGCACTTCTAAAATTGAAAACCTTTATCTTTGTACTAACCTTCAGCATGCTGAGCAAGATCCCAAACTCCACAATATTGTGATCACTGCAGCCAAGGCTATCACTAACTGAGATATTACAAAGTAGGTTTTCTTGGTCTGTGAGTAGCAAGTCCAGCTGTGCGCCTCGTTCCTGGTTGGGACAATTAAGATTTGTATGAGGAAGTAGTCCTCTACGCGTTCCAGGAACTTGGATGACATATGAGCTACTGTGTTGTTCTTCCAACTAATGTCTGGGTAGTTGAAGTCACCCGTGTGGAATGCAGACCAGAAGAAACTTCCCAAGTCACAGATTTCTGACAATCATCTGTCTGCCCCCTAAGACATCTCTTCCTATTTCTATTTTCCAGGAGTCTCCTGGATTGCCTACAGTTTGCCGTGCTGCTTTTTCAGCAGATGTTGGGGTGGCTGAAGACCTCCATTAGCATGAGAGCCTGTGAGCGCGATGCCTCCTGCAGCTGAAGTAAGGAGGTTCCATCAACAGGCTCCCCTTGATCAGGCAGCCTGTAGTAGATAACAAACATACGGTTCCCTTTCTTGCCTTGGTCTCTAATTCTTACCCATAAGATTTCAGCCTGCTTGTGGTTATTCTTCAGGGACAACTCTTCACAGTCGATCCATTTCTTGATGTAGAGGGCAATACCTCTGCCCCTCTTTCCTCGCCTGCCCCTTCTGAACGGCCCGCAGTCATTGATAGTAACACTCCAGCCATGGCACAAATGGCGACTGGGTTGTAGCTTTCTAGCAGAACACTGGCTTCCAGCTCTTCCTGTTTGTTGCCCATGCTGCATTCATTGGTGTAGAGGCACTTTAGCTGGACTATCGGACATGTCACCTTCTCAGAGGAACACACCTTAATATCTCTGAGGTGTTTCACTGGTGTTTCCCTATTGGCTCCTTCTACCTCAAGAGCCCCTGTCTCATCTCCATAAGACTTCAAGTGTGTTGCAGTATAGCCAGCATGTCTCAGACCTCAGGCTGAGGGCCCTCGCTAGGACCTTGTCCCTCTAACCTCAGCTTATTGTCCCACAGCTTGCCACAGACAAGCCTGATATTATCCCCCTCCCGCTTCGAGTCTAGTTTAAAACTCTGTCAATGAGCCCCACTAGCTTGTGAGCAAAGACCTTCCTCCCCCTTTGAGAAAGGTAGCACATGCACTGCTTTTATGGATGAAGAATTTCAGAGTGGCAGAGTGGAATCCAAATCTTCATCACAGGTCTTAATCTGGTGCAACATATCTGATCCATACAAATACACAATTTGCCTCTGAAAAAAATGCAAAACTCCACAAATTTCTCTCATGAAAAGTCATCTATATTATAGTTGTATACTGCCCTCCATATTTGCAGCAACTGAACGTAGTTTTTAGCAGTGTTAAAAACAAATAACAATAGTAAAGTCCCTAGTGGACTTCAGGAAGTCTCTAGAATGTCTTTTATGGGGTCATAACTCTTCTGGGGAACATAGCTTTTGTGCTACAGCATGTGTGTGAATAGAAAAATGGGATTTCCAACTACAGAATATAATTTTTTGTTTAAGCTTTATCTGATCTCCTGCTTTCAGTGGGTTTTGGCTCCAGTTCTCTTTGATCCTGTAGAAAAAGTAGTTAATTAAAAGAACTCTGAGCACAAATAAGTTCAAAGTATTCTATCAGAAGTCAATGACTACAGCTTATGGCTGATCCTTAATCATCTGCATTTTCTGCTTAATGAAATAGGACACAGCACGAATTCCAAAATAGCCAAAGACTAATTTTTTACAGTTCTGGAAATGAACGTTTTCAATTATTGACCAAAGACATAACAATTTGCATATTTCTGATTTTTTATTTTGATATACATGTCTCAAAGGATTTTTCATCTATGTAAGTTATTCACAAATGAAAAATGAGTGCCACTCAGTCATACTCAGTTCTTTGAAAGTCAGTTTAGTCATGCACATTAGCATCTATGTATTCCTTGTCATTCACAGGCATTAAAGACAAATCCACTTCTACTTAGAATTCAAGGCTGGAAAACCCCTGCCTGTCAGGTCACTGCACAGTTTCCAATCAGTTACCATTATGTGGAGTTATGCTTTTCCTCCACATCTTACTCTTGATATACACACATACACTGGTCATTCCCTGATTGGATCAGAGATCTGGAGTGATACTTGCAGCCTTTCCAAGAGGTCCATTCAAAGAGTCTAATTTTCAATATCTACAATAAATTACATGAAGATGTAGGCTACGATTAGGAATCACTTTTCCTGAAAATTGATGTTTAGAAGAGTCATGTCATTTTAGATGCTTGTTCATTTTAGAAATTACAAAAATGCCTGCTTTTTGGATTGACCTCCTAAAAGAAAACCATATACACTTGTCTTTAGAAAGTTTCCAAGTGAAAACGAGTGGGCCAAGAAGGCAAAGACTAAAAAGCTGTCATTTGTAAAGTCATTCAGTAAGACACCTAACCCCTGAATGGTAAAAAAATCTAGTCTCATACCATTTCTACCCAAAAGGGCAACTACATGCAGGATGCTAACTGTGTAATCATCACACACTGGCATTTAAAAGAAGTAGCAGAAAAAGGCTTCATTGTTCTACTCTTCATAATGAAACCATGGAAAGGCATTAGTCCAAAAATGATTACAACTAAGCTTTGCTGAACCACTACAGGTACAGGGTTCAGCGTGTGGAGAGATTAAAGCCTTGTGCAATCACTGCCTAGAGACTGCATGTCATTTCACATCAATTGGCATGATGAATCTTTTACATAATGTGAATCACAGTCTAATTGTGAGTTTGATTGCGTCTACTGTTGTTCTGATCACACAACCTCAGCACATAGAGGCGAACAGGGAACTAAGCTATTGTACAGAGTTAAAGGAAGAAAGAAAAGCTGTGTAGCATGAAATGAAAGTGACATCTCACAGGATATATATTACCAAAGTTGCTGAGCAATTTAACAGCTACATGTAATATATATATTGACATCATCAAAAAAGGCAATTAGAGGAGCATCTCTTCCACCAATAGAAATATATCATTTCTGAAATTAGTAGACTCCTGCCAGGAAACTCAGACTGGAAGTCTTGTTGCCAGTAAAGATGCATTTAAGACAATAAACTCTCCATTAGCTGCGATACAGGCAGAATATAACTAACCCAGGATTCTCACAAGAGCTGGCAGAAAAAAGTGGTACAATATGCTTCAAAAATATTTCAAAAGATCAGGCTCAGTCATGGATTTGTCATAAATCATATTGCAAAACAAAGCAAAAATCGATCCTCCATGGAAATGACATTGCTTCTGTTACTGTAGTAGTTGAGACATACAAAATCTGTAATGCATTTATTCCCCAATATCATTACAACTATTGTCTTCACTTTATAAATGTAAAATAGAATATCAGTTAATTAAGGAACTTGTCCTAGACACTACAGGAATTCTACAGAATAGCAAGTGATGTTATCCAGACAGTCAGGCAGCAATGCAGTACTCATGTTACTGGATAGGTATGGGACTCTAGCTCCTACTTGATTGTCAGGGAACCAACTGGATGTGGGGTACATGGCATTATTACATTCATTATTGATCTATTTCTCAGTCTCAGAGGAAGATCTACCATCCAGGACTATCCAAACTTTTACTAGGGTCAAAAAGAGGTACGACCATCACAACTGAAATGGAGCCACTTATTTCAGATTTTAGGCAGGATGCTTCACATTCAAAAGCATTTTAATGTTAGTCTTTGGATGACAGTCTGCATAGACTAAATGCAAATTCATTATGGTTAGTACTGATTAGCTCAACTTCATAGACCTCAAAGCATGGAAAAATTGACTGGGGTAGTATCTGTAGTATCTGTATCACTATTACGGTATTTATTAAGGATTTACCTAAATCTTTCCCTATATTTACATGGACCCCTAAATCTGCAGAACCCAGACTTCAGAATGACAGGAGAGTCAGCAAGACATTGTAGGGGAACAGTCAACAAATCTGTATAAGGTGGGCAAGAGGCATGCCCTGGAGACATACGACCACAGACCTATTTTTCCTTGAGAGAAATTAACAAGATTGTAAAATCAGCTTTCACAGGGACATATTTCTGATTTTGCTATCAGTTATACTGTCCAAAAAGGAATTCTCAGCTGCAAAAGAGCATTAATGACACTAAATTTGGCTCTTGCCCTCTCGTCATTTAGCTACATTATATGTTTAAGGCAATAGGATTTCATTGGGTTTTTTATCTCTTATGGGTTTTCTACAAGGGAACCCATTTTTTCTCTCAAAGTCATTACATCTAAAGACTAGAGAGTCATTTCAAGCTTGGTATGTGTAGGTGGTTGGTTATGGGTTTATGTTGCTTCAGTTTGATTTTAGATAGATAAATTTGTAAAGCAATTGAAATATTTCTAAAACAAATGGGTACCTTTATAAATAAATACAAGTCAATAAATACAATACAATACAATATCAGTTGATATAAATCATAACTCCAGTGATGGAACTATGCCATTTTACCTCTGCTAGACAAGTGTTCCGAGGATCCTGGAAATAAACTAGCACTCAGCGTAAAAAGTTTGCTATGCCAGCAAATTCTTCTCCTGTAAAGTTGATAGCTTAGCTTTATAAGCTCTAAACGTTTATGGGGCCAATAAATGTAGTTGCATTAAATTTATATTTTTTTAAAAAAAAGAAACTCTGATCTAGGATCTTTCTGCTAGATGCCTCTGCTAGGCATCTTTCTAGCCTACATTTGAATGGTTTTGGTGTGCTGACAATCAACCACACTACTTTGCCCTTAACATTTTCTGGCCCACTACAGGGTATAATTTAGTGTAACTAAGTAGTGTAGGGCTGAGTACGGAATTACCATTGCTCCTTGGGGATCTTGGGCCTATTTATTAATAGGAAGTTAAAACTAGCACATCTCAGTAGTCACTACAGTGCACATTGATTTTTACATGGAAACTATTTGGAAAGAAAAAGTATTCTGAACTAGATTTCACAGTTTAGAACCCAAATATTTAGCAGATGGAGCATAATAAGTCTTGCAGATGACTAGTTTCTGAACTAGTTGCTCGCAGATAACTAATTTTCTAAGGTACTTTAACAGAAGTCAGAAGTAAAGGTGATTAAACTGAGGTCCTCCTTCTCAGTTATCCTACTACGAGGACTTAAACCCCAGGAAAATGCATAAAACAACAAAAAAAAAAAATTACAGAATTTGGTGAATGCAAAAAGCAGAATTTGGCCATGCAGACAGAGGTTAGAAAAAAATCTGGAACTGGGTAATAAGAATGTCATATGAATTTTCCCTTACTTGCTATCACAGATGTTAAGCACCAGCTTGGGTACTGTGGTTTAAAGGTACGAAAGGAATGTGGTTTAGGTGAAAAGCATTGCTGATAATGTGGATTTCGTTAGGCCAACAGCACTTTTCCTCAATAATTTCATTGCCCATGTCTTGCAAGGATTCAGTACCATGATGAGAACTGAAAGCACAGTCTTTTATCAGAAACAGAACACACAATAGGCTAATAGACAGCATAAAAATATGTCTGCCAAGAGTAATGACCTGAACTTCTAGATTTTAAGAGAGCTCAAATTTCCCTGAGGCAGTCTCCACACTCCTCACATTAATGAAAAACTTCCCTACAAAAGACTCAGGAAATGATACAGGTATACCCTACAGATTCTTATCATACAGAAAGATCATTTCTACAAAAGATATCATTACTTCTAAATGCCATTTGAATTTGACTTGTCAGGTACTGAAGGAAGATTCATGCCTCCAGTTGTAAACAAAGGACACTCATTAATTAGTTTCCCAACACAGAAATACAATGAGATGCAAACACAAGTCAGTGGCTCATGCCAGATGCCCAGGTAACAAATCATAGAACTGGACACATTTTGAACCATTACTGCTGGCACAAACACCACAGAGCTCCTGAGAGGTAGCCAGTCAACCCAGACAGACTCATTACTGCAAGCAGCATTAAATTAAACAGTGGCATAAAGAGTCACACGATATCTCCAACTCTAATACATTGATAAGCTGATTACTTAAGCAAAACACTGCAGAGGGCTGTGTGTGCCAGTGTGCGTACATTTAAAGTACTATACATGCATAGGTCACTCAGATACTGCATTAAATTCAATAAATTAAACATGAATCGTTGGGCACGTTAAATGAATTGCAACCCATAATCATCTAAGTAGCAACAAGGCATTCATTTAAACTGACCTAGATGGATTGTATAAAGAGTTATTAAATATAATGGGAATACAAATTACAAGTTAGAATCCTTGGAATTCTTTTCTGGTTGAAGGGATTTTTATAAAAAGTCAGTAACCGAAACTATACATATGTCTAATATTTTGGGATCTCCTTTACTAGGCACCAGTTTTTTGGGGTAGTTTATATGCAAGTAAGATAATATGACACTGTAAATAATGTACGTGTGTGATGGTCCACTCAGAAATCCTGTGCCTTGTCTGGGATAATAGGGTGTTAGAATACAGAACAGTATTGATGATGAGTATACAAAACAGTCCATTGAGTCAGGAATCTCCAGGATTTCAAAGCAGGCATATTTGGCATAAGTGAAGAGGAAAAGGTTTATTTGAACTTATTCTGGAATGCACAGCAGTTACTTAGATTTGCTTTATCTTCTTATTCGGAATGATTTCATGGTCCAGAGAGAAAAGCGCTGCTCCTTTAGTCAAAAGATTTAGGGTGGATGTCGTCTGACTAAATGCAGAGGTCTGCTCTTTATCTGAGTCATCCCAGTCTCCATGTACAATCAGTAGAAATCCAGTCTCTGTAGACTATGAAGTCTACGACAGAATTCCTCTAACTCTAAAATAGACATTTTAAATACATCAGCTGGATTGAATTCTGAAAAGGTCTCTTTCTCTACAATGAATATAAAGGGAGGTTCAGAAATAGCTGTCTATGTTACATATGTCTAAGGAAGATGAGGTAACTCCTGTTCCTTGAATCTGCTCTTGGCTTTCCTGCTAAACTGCTGTATGGCTCTAGAAGTCTAAATGCTATAAAAAAAATCAAGAATGCCTTTTAGACTTCATTATTGATTACATATATTAGGGAATATTTGCACTTTTCAGACATATATATATTTACTTATAGTGACTCCCACTTTTCATCTTATTTTACCAGTGTTCTGCTTCCCATTCTCTCTGTTTTGTACATTTACTGTGTAGTCCTTAAACAAGAACTGTCCCTTTTGCATACAGGATGTAATAGGACAGAACCTCAGTATCAGATGTGCCTCTTGGTGTAACACTACACAGGTAGTTATTACTGAATTTTAAGTGCTGTTGCCATCATCCGAGGTTAGAAAATTCTTCTTACCAGTTAATGCAAATAGGCCATGGGATTAAAAAAAAAACAAACCCAGACAAATTATTCTTCACAGTGGTATAAAAGAAAAATTCAGTGGCTCACAGTATATCCCCAGCCATACTAGGGAGGTGACAGTGAATATAAATTTCACGGGCAGGTTACTTGAGGATAACAGAAAAGGGAATAATATAAAAACCTTGCCAAAACTTACACTTGGAAAAGCACATACGCAAGTGGATTGCTAAATTTATAAAAAAAATCCAAAACCCACAGTGGAAAAAAAGAAGTAATTTTAGATTGAACCATAACCTTTTTTAATAGAAGCTTAATTTAGTCAGTAATTACTAGTTGGTCACTAGTAACACTGTCCAGAAAATTTGAAAAGTCAAGAGCCAGAATACCACTCTAGGTTGCAACTGATAATCTCAGACAATAGCACAGAGTTAGCCTGCTCTGTGCACACCCTTCCTGGCTTCTCATGTTTGCCTAGTGTCAGAAGTCTGCAAGCATTTGGCATAACTGTCCGCTAGTAGTGGCCACCTATGGTCCCTCCAGTGAAGTCTGGGAGTGTAGTGTGGTCCTATCATCAGTAAAAGAACCAATGAGAACCTACTGAAAGAAAAACTTGGAGAATTCCAAATCAATCTAAATGATGCCCTAGCCAAAAAAGCTGCTTTTAAGATAATTTCTTAAAAAGATTAAGTGTTTATTTGTTATTAATTTGCAAAAATGTAAAGAAAATATGAACTGTTACATTTAGAAGATTTACCTGAAAATGGTTATTATTTCAAATATAAAACCCAAAAGGATTGACTGAGGATCACCGAAGGAGAATATCTGTATATCGGTTACTTTTCAATTTCTGTGACACCTTACAGGAATGTTTTTACCTATGGTTCAGAATTCAAATATATTCATAAAATATAGAATCACAGACCCATTCCAATCCCCCTGCCATGGGCAAGGACATCTTTCAGTAGATCAGGCTGCTCAAAGACCCATCCAACATAACATTGAACACCCCCAGGGACAGGGCAGCCACAGCTTCTCTAGGCAACCTGTTCCAGTGCCTCACCACCTTCACAGTAAGGAATTTCTTCATTATGGCTAATCTAAATCTACCCTCTTTTAGTTTAAAATCATTACCCCTTGTCCTACCACTACAGACCCTGGTAAAAAGTCTCTCTCCATCTTTCTTATAACCCCCCTTTAACTACTGAAAGACTGCAACAGGGTTTCCCCAGAGCCTTCTGTTAATGAATACTAGAGAAGATTATAACAAAAAGGTATTCAGAAAGGTATTCAGAAAGGTTACCAAAACCAAGCATGGTGGCAGAAGAAATGTTGTGGCAGTAACTGTAATGTTGCATATTTAAAGCAAGAATAACTTTGACTGTTTGAATGTACTATTTGAATTATGATTTAACAGAAGCCAGCCATGGTAATGAGCTATGTGCCACTGCATGACCTCAGTCAAGTTCATAGTCCATGCAAGCAAATGAAGCAATATTACATAATAAAAGATGAAATAAAGATTATTATAATGTCATTATAGTATGTCATTCTTTCATCAAAGTGGCTATGATTTCACCAGCTGAATTCATTCTATATCCCTAGCACTAATGCACGAGGAATAAATACTTTTTGCATAAAGGTTGCATAGCACAGCTTGGTAAACAGCTTGGTTACCAAATAACATCCCATTTAAGTCAATGCTAAAACTTTTATTACCCAAAGTAAATTACTGCAGGTGTCCAAAATAGCCTATACTGTAGTCACCCTTCATGGTAGGATATTATTCTGCGCAAAATTCTGTGTTGCTGTGAAATTAGATTGGACTTACCCAAGCCGTATAGTTTAAAGCTATCCTGGGTGTCTTTTTATTACAATATAGTCACCTTGAGTGTACAGCTCACAGATTTAGACATCTAAATTTAGATGTTTACTTGCAAGCTAAATTCCCATTACAATCAATAGAGATCTGATCAGATAAATTTAGTGAAACCTAGAGATCTATTCAGTCAACCCTAAAATAGAGAGTTACTTCTGGATAATTACTTTAGGCTACCCATGGAACTTTCCTTGGCAAAATATAAGCACAACATTGCCCATGCAGTGCACTCTCAGGACCCTTAGTTGGGTGACCCTTAGTTGAGTTAGTAACTCCAGTGCTATCACTCTGCTCTCTATGCTTTGAAATTTCAGTCTTCATGGATCAAAATACTACTCTTAACTTATTCCTTTTATTTGATTGCCATATAAAGCACTAGAAAGAATCATGTTTATTAAATTCAATCTGAATTTGAAACCTCAAACTTGAAGCTTGGTTTATGCACAGAATATCAAGTGAAAGAAAAAACGTGGGGAGACATATTCTTCTAAAATGTTTGGTGCTTAAACCAAAACCTGACATTCAAATTATTCCTTTACTCTCCTGACTGTAGAAAACACTGTAAATTCCCTCTTAGTCTTTCAAAACAGACCAGGCTGCCCTGGACTTACATTCAGGCTACTAGACTGGTCACAGCAAACAGCTGCATGTGTTGGGTTGACTAAGCTCTTGTTGTACAGAAGGAAACTAAGAGATGGAAGAACAGTAAAATGGAATTAGAAGGTAAATTGATAGGAAAGAAAATGAAGTTGTAATCCGAAATAAATATTTAAGGACTTGCTTAGAACCCACAAATTGGTGGTATCATCTTGTCTCTTCACACCTTTTTTGGCCCAGGAAAATGATGCAGAGATAATAGAAGTCATGGTCACAGTAGTAATACTGTTAATATGTCCTGCTGAATGTGTGACTTATGTAGATCATGAAGATTAAGTTAGATCTACCACAATTGACCACCAATGTGTATCTATACATACTACCTTCTGTATTAAACATGTCTAGATGCTGCTATAACAATGCTTTACCATTCTCTGGATCCATTAGACTTTTCAATAAAGAGTATATTCTCTTCTGAGAAATGTCTGTTTCTACCTTCTTTGCTTCTTTATAGCACCACACGTACAGTATACTATGGGCAAATTCTCCGCACAAATCTGTACTCTCTGGAAGACTATGCAGACCTCTACAGATATGTAGCAACATCTACTGCATAAAACAAATTGTTAATTACCTATAGTATACCAATGCATATTCCAGGCAGATAAAAAAGTTACCCAGTAGCTTTAAAATAGTTTCTATGACATGGCTTATGGATGGTGTGTGAATCTTTTGATCTGCTTGCTTATTGTAAATAACTGAGGGCATTAAATGTAAGTTTCCATGAAAACAGTGGCATAGAATTTTGTAGACATTGATAGGTGAATTAGTTTCTAAATTTTATCTGTCAGAAAAGTTTGGAATAACTATTTGGTAGTCAAGGAGATTAAGTCATAAAAATTTTTGTCTGGAGAATAGGCCCTACCACAGCAAGAGTTTCAAAATTTATCCCAAATATAGGTGAAAATTTTAATACCGTGCAAACCACTTTTATATGAAATTTGAGAAGAATAATTAGGCATTTAGTATTTAAATTTATCATTGTCTGATATTACATATATATTACAGTTTAAAATAATATTCATTTTTCTTATATAAATATACCTATAAATAGTTTCTAGGTGCTTATAGATTTCAGATAGCACATTTCACAGAATGTCAGAATTGCAGTACAGTTGTGGTTGGTGGGCACTTCTCATGAGTGTGTAGATCAACACTGCGACGCATCAGAGGGTCAGCCAGAGCAGGTTGCTCAGGACCACATTCAGATCACTTTTGAATATCTCCAAAGATGGAGACTCCATCATGTCCCTGGGCACCTTGTGCCAGTGCTTGGTCACCTTCACAGTGAAAAAGTGTTTCCTTACGTGCAGAAGGAAACTCCTGTGTTTCAGTTGGTGCCCATTGTCTCTGGGCCTGTCACTGGGCCTGGCTCCATCTTCTTTAAATCCTCCATTCAGGTATTTACTTACATTGATGAGATCCTCCCTGAGCCTTTTTTACTGAATGGAATTCTACTTAATATTGGCATCTAAAAATTAAACTTTTAGTCTAAGCAGGGCATATAGACTCCAAGTATTTAGGCCTAGTTTTCCCTGTTAATGTATTTCCTCAGCAAAAGCTAAAAAGCTGAAATGAGAAATGAAACAGGAAATAATGACTAAGCACTTTATACAGACTTGCAGCATTTAGGAGTGGTAAATGTCTGTCAATATTAGTTTTGAAAGCAGAAAAATTCATTCTTATAATTGCAGTAACTCTATAATGAAACCAGTTTAAAAGAAAAACAATTTTGACAGCAAGTTTGAAGGCTACTGGAACTAACAGACCAATATCTATTTTCAATAGGCATGGGGGAAAAAATTTACTTTGCTAGAATTTCTTTCTACATACTACAAGAAAATTAGTTAGAGAAGTGACAAGTTATCAAGTGATTATAAGTTAGCAGGTGATTATCAGGCAGAGAGTTATATGCATTTAAGTCATGTGCACGTATCTCTGATTGCATTTGAAGCAGCATATTGTGCATATGATTGCCTGCCAATGATTCCACTGGCAGAAGAATCAAGTCCCAATTAGCTTCAGGGGGCTGCCAACAGGATGACAATCTAGCCTTGTGTTTCAGCATTGACTAGATGAGCCTGCCACTAGAGAAAGGCATTTGACAACCTATGTACAAATCATTTACAATGCATTTTAAGCCACATTTATACATACATTATTTATTTTATCTCCCTGATTCATCCTCCAGTTTCTCCCTGTTAGAAATCATAGCAGCATTTTGCCTCCATCAGGGAGAGCAGGTGAACAGCTTTTGCCATTCTATGCACCTGCATTAATGCTAAATCAGCTCTCATGAATTGTGCATGAGATCCAATACGTTATAGTCATTAACTCTGGCACAAAGTAAAAAAGCTTCTTTAGACAAGACTTTCCTTTACCGTGTCAGAGCAGAAATAAAAACTACAAAAGGTGGTGAATCAGACCCTAAAGACTTTTTCCTTTCACTTGTACTAAAGAGGGAACATTTTTAAATTAGGAAACATCAATTGCAGGAGAAAGGAAGAAAAGATGAAACCGTGACATATAAGCATTACCTGTGATTAGTTTAAAATATAATTTGCTTGGTTGTCCATGATCCGTAACAGTAACTGAAGTTTTAGAGTACATTTATATCCATTACAGGAAGAATAAGCCTCATAACCTACATTCATTTCCTTAGTCCACTAATTGTGTTTTCTCCCTGAAAAATTTTAATGTTGCCATTAAATGAAAAAGAGTCTATCGGTAGAGAGGCTGGTTTAGTTTTTTCTTTAGGGCCACGAAGTGCTATAGCTCAGTTAAGTGCTTCCCTCTAGTGTCCACATACTTCACGTACACTGAATCTTGAATCCCGCTGGGTATGAATTAAATTAGGTTAATTTTCAGTGCTAGTTACTCATTTAAATCAGTATCTCACACTAAGGCTCCAGGTGAAGATAACATAGGATCAGTCTCATAGATTAAATTCTTCACCCACTAAATTTTAATGTAATATTTTTCCCTTCTCATATCTCAGTTATTATATCAAAATTTAAACACTATTCACCTCTTCACCTCTTGTCTTTAAATAATTTTGCTTTCTTTTTTTTTTTTAACCTGCATTTTATTTTGGTGATGGCAGCCAGACAGGTGACTCCTTCTCCCTTAATTCTTTTAGATTAAGTTTGCAGAGATCATTTAGTGTGCAGTTATAGATACAATTAACATCATCGTCAACTTACTTTATATAGTACAGTTAAGCGGTCAGATCATTAAACAGCCACGTTAACCAAAGGAGTGGACTGATTTTCATTTCTCCTGATTGATTATCTCCCCAGGCAAATCTGTATTGTTCAGTTTCAGGGGGAAGAAAAAAAAATGCAAGGAAAAAAACCCCACCTCATTTCAGTTTATTGAATCAACCTGGACTGATTCTTTTTGGTATCTGTTTTATCGGAATTTTAGTTGGAAGTTCCGTGTCCCATTTTTTTCGTGTGCTTATTTACATCTTTTATTCAGCATCATGCAACTCAGAATGTTATCTGTGTGCGTTATTTCAGCTATCATTCTCCAGAAAGACGGGCCAACACAGCCAATCTGGAAGCACGGTTTATAGCAGTTTGCTGACAGAGCAATGTAATTGATTCACATATTTACGACTGCTTTCTGGAATTAGCTCATAATTAAATGCGTTGGATCAGTCCAACAACATGAAAAATATTCTGAATCAGATCAACAAATTCAAAACAAATTATTATATGTTCCCTTTAGAAAATAAAAAGTATCTGGAAATCAATATTTTTCTCTTTGAACAGAAAATTTAAACTGTAAAATTATAATTTTCAGTTTTAAATTTTGTTTTGGGAAAATACACTGGTACCCTTGAATACTACAGTCCTCTCAGTAGTTATACATATTATGACCTCTTTTATATTAATGATTATTTAGCCTCCCAGGAGTTTTCAGCCAGCATGCTGAGGTTCTTTAGGTCATAGTGCTCCTTGATATTAGCACTCAAAGTCTACAGACACCAAGTTTGTGATGAATGTGACTATGCGTGGATTTGTGTGTGAGAAAGAGTGAAAGAGAGAGAATGTCTTTGAAAATCTGACTTGCCTTTAGGTAACGCATTTCTGACTTATTGGCCTTTCCTGTTTCTTTGTGTACTAGTCTGGGAATTTTATGAAGTCAGTATTTTCCTGTACTTGCTGAAATAGCAAAGTTTCAGAGCTTCATAAAACACAAATGCCGTTGCAACTGAAAAATGGCAAAAATGGGTCCCAGTTCAAGTATTTAAGTTTTATCTGCTTAAGGGTATGATACTGTGAGAGATGGAAGGAATAAGGGGAAAAGAGAGTTTACAACTTTAGGAAAGATTTTGCTTCTTAATGATTCAACTGTGTTTTAGAAATACCACTTCAGGCTTAAGAGGATTAGAACAGATTTTTTGCAGGACTAGTTTCAGTTGTCTTTATAAACATTATATTTCTATATCTACATTACAGTGCCAGTTGTGCTAGACAAAGGGCACAAAAAACCTACTGCTCTTTTCATAGGGATATTTTTTGTTCGTTTTTTTTTTTCTTTTTTCTTTTCTTTTTTAAAAGCATCACTTGTTTCTTCTTCACTTCAGAAAACAAGACTTATATGACTGTACCATGTGCCAGTCCAGCTGTGTATGTGGCAGTCCTCTGATAATCATTTCAAGCTAATTTCAAATACGTTGGGTAGGAAGAAGAGGCCTTAAAGATATAAAAAGCTTGCAAGCTTTACATAAAATCAGTGGCTTGAGGAGAGAAAAATGGAATACCTTGTAGAAGGAAAGACTTCTATGCACAAGATCATGAGCTCAAAATGTATCATCAAACAATCCATATGTGCAACCCAGGGCTAAAGACAGCATATACACCTAGACATTGCCTAGACAGTAGCTGTAGGATATGTGGGCACCTAGAAGTATAGCAGAAACTGGAGTTACTACAGAACATGGCCAAGAAAGTGTCTTGAAAGTGTCATGGAAGAGCTCAGATTAATTATGAGAAAGAAAATGCAAAAATCTTAAAATTTTCCTTAAATCTACTGCTCATTGAAAACCTCATTAGCAATTTGTTAATTTCAGAGGAGGCTCAATGGAGGATTCAGCTTCTAGTGTCATTCACCGCTTTCTTAACTGAACAAAGTGGGGGTTTTTTCCATACTCTAGGGGAAAAAAAGAAAAAAGAAAAAAGGAATGCACCATACCAAGTCTCATGAAGCCCATTATACAAGAATTGATTCAGTCATTACTTGTATTATCCTTTGTATGGAACTGTGAAATTTCCTTCCCCTAGCAGTGCCCGTGCAATCAGGGACACAAGAAAGCACAAGAAGTACAGCTCCTCTGAAACTGAAAATAACATAAAAAGAGACATATGTGCAGGGGAAGAAGGGGCTAACTGCTTAACATGGGATGTAGAACCTGGTTTCGGTTTCCACATGACTTTGGACAAGTCAAAAATCTCTAGGTGTTTGTTTCCTTTAGAATGGCAACTGGATTCATTCCTGCAGTATCTTTGAGTAGCCATGATTAAGATACCCATCCCTAAAATCAGAATAATAGCATTTCTCTCTCTCACGGGAATTATGTTTAAAAAAGTGCATTGATGATGATGAAGCAATCAGATACTGCTGTAATCAGTACCTTAAATTGTATTTGGGGTGGCTGATGTAGCCACTCCAGAGGCAAGCAACAAATAACTGTAAAAGAAGTTGTCTGTAAAAATAATAATTTTTTTAAGGTACTGTTGGGTTTCCTCAAGCCGGAGGTGATCTGAGTCTGTTTCAGACTATACATGCTTGCAAAGAAAGCAATTATATGCCAGTTTCCTGTTGATGAGTGTCTGATTTCTTATGTCCCCTTTTCTTGCAGTAAAACCTAACTTGAGTTCTCCCAGGCTGTACTGACATTTACACAAGGCACTACCTTTGCGTAAACGTGCCCCACTGGCTTCTATGCAACCGGAGGCTGGTTGTGAGCTGTGCACACATTGAATGCCTGGCAAGCACACGTGAGCTGGGTGGTCACCTGGCAGGCTAAGAAGGACACATACTTTCGTACCTCCTGTATAATCCTTTTCTCACTGGGCATTATTGATACTCTTCTCTCTTGTCATGTTTCTGAGTTTCTAACCTTCAAGTTGAAATTCGAAAGCTAGTAAGGGAAGGTCCTTGCAGCCCAGCAGCCCCATAAATATATTAATGCCATTGCTAGTAAAAGGCTACAGGCCTTTAATGGCTTTTCAGCATCCCAGGACTGAGGCTTAGCAGGTTTTGTTTCAACTTGGCCTGCCTAGACTTTTGTTGTAGCTTGTTTAGATGTAATTTCTGCCCTTCTGCTCCGCTCTCTGCCCCTTCTACTCTGCTCTCGTGAAACCCTACCTGGAGTACTGTGTCCTGCCCTAGGGCCCCCAACATAAGAAGGACATGGAGATGTTGGAGTGAGTCCAGAGGAGGGCCATGAAGATGATCAGAGGGCTGGAATGCCTCTCCTATGAAGACAGCCTGAGAGCTGGGGCTGTTCAGCCTGCTGAAGAGAAGGTTCCAAAAAGACTATAGCAGCCTTCCAGTACATAAAGGGAGCCTACAGAAAAGATGGAGAGGGACTCTTTATTAGGGACTGTAGTGATAGGACAAGGGGTAACGCTTTTAAACTGAAAGAGGGTAGATTAAGGCTAGATATTAGGAAGAAATTATTTTCTCTGAGAGTGGTGAGACACTAGAATAGGTTGTGGATGCCCCATCCCTGGAAATGTTCAAGGTTTAGTTGGATGGGGCTTTGAACAACCTGGTCTAGTGGGACATGTCCCTGCCATTGGCAGGGAGGTTGGAATTAGATGTTCTTTAAGGTCCCTTCCAAATCTAAGCATCGTACGAGTCAATGAACAGCAATTTTTCCACTTGAACAGGTTGCTATGCCACATTAGTTTTACTTTTGCTTATCTTTCAATGGTACAGCCATAGCTTTTCTATAGATAGAGCAATAAGTAATTCCTCTGTGCAGAGTGAAATATTTATCACTCCAGCATAATAATGTAGTGGTAGAGCAGCACAGGGATGGCATGATAGCAGGAACACAGGATGCAATAGAAGAGTGCAGGCATGGGGGTGGTAAGAAAGAGGCCTCAGAGATGTAGACAGTTCATTAATGGTCAGTTAAAAAAATGGACATATGGAGCTGGACAAAACTGGTTTTAGGGGTCACAAAGAGAGCAAAGAAAAAGTATCTAATATCTGAAAATGGTTTACATACAAAATTTGGATGTAATATGATGTTGCAGGCATTATCAAAGAACAGGGTCCAAATCTGTGTCAGGGAACATGGAAAGAGCCTAAAGTGAACCCAGAGTGAATACAAAACCATCAACATGATACTTCCCTGGCAAAGGATAAGAATCCCCACCATCAACATCACTCCTCCCAGCAAAGAACATGGGACACTGAACCTTTCTGCAGCACCCTGCTCCCTGCAGTATTTGTGAGAAAGACTGGACCCATTGATCCAGGACCCAGAAGGGCAGTGGATGGGTGAGCATAACAATTTAAAGCATATTATTATTACTGAGTCTTATTTGCAGTAATATTCTTTTATTTTCCTCCTTTTTATTCTGCATTAATTAGACATAACAATTCTTTTGATTATTCTGTTGAGATTTCAATTATACCAACAATAAATTCTTGTCTTTACTTATAAGGAGTGATTCTTTTTTGCATTACAAGGTTTAGCAAAGTGAAAAATGAGTACGATGCCTACATAAACTCTGTTTCTTTAGATGCCTGGGCTAGAATTGAAATCCAATTGCATCAACAGCGTAGAATCCACTCTCTTTTATCTTTTGGTTTTGTTGGGGTTTTTTTTTGGTCTCGATACAACTCTCTGCTACTTAAGTCTTTTGTCAAAAATTACAAGAGCTAAGCCTTCCTTTCACAGCATCAATGTGGATACTTTTACATCAACAATCTAAATAGCAGCACTAATTCAGCAACAGAATAATGGAATAAGAGGCTGGTGAGTTATAATAATTTATGTATAACTGAATTAAGGGAGATTTACTTCAGAATGTAAGAGAAACTTTCATACAAAAAGAATAGTTGAGATTGGAATAGATTAGATGTGGAGGTTGTAGAAAGCTTTGTAATTTGAGCTTTTTAATTACAAGTTAACCAGGCTACTCTGAATGAATAGTTCAAACAGAGTCAAGCCTGAGCCGGGGCAGCAGAATGGAACAGATGACCCCTTCAATCCTCTTCCAGCTCTAAATCCTCAGATAATTCTATACATTTTGCATTAACATTTATTTCCTAGTTTACACTTTTCCCTTTGTTGTTGTGCCTCAGTCTACAGCTAGAAGTTTCTCCCTGTTGTGGCACAGAATGCAAAAGAATGTGCAAAACTACAGCACCAGACACAGGAACTATCTCACTGAGCAAAAAGCAGCAGCTAATGCTTCTGTTAATGCCTAAACCAACAAACTACCACTGGATGTGTAATTTCTTCATTCCATTTCAGAGGACCTGATGGACTGTAGAATTTTTATGATTTCTTTAGGGCTCTGAGCATCCTCCTTGTAATGATGACATAAAGAAAGAATTGTTAGGGAGTTTCTTCTGCAGTGCATGTATGGCTGAAATACACAATGTAAGGTTATCATCTGGATTGTAAGGGTATCCGGTTCAGAAAGGTATTTAGTTAATGGCTATTCAGCATAAGACACAAAGACACGGAACAGAAAAAGCTATAAATCACAGACAGAGGTACACAAGCCCTAAAACGCAGCAGATAACTGAGACAATAGCAAAGACCAGAACTCTCACTGCCCCATGGGCCATTTGGGACCCATCTGTTCAGCCACTGAAAGGGGCAGCTAGCACTTTTTAACTGATACAAAGGCAAACTACATGATCAGGGGTCTCACAGAAAAGAGCAAACGTCTTATGGGATATTTGAGGAGGCTGGTGGGACTGCAGGAGACAACTTACGGGGCATTTTGATGGGATTCCTAGAATGTGCAGAGCTTACGATGGGATGTTTAGGGAAAAGGGCAAAAGTACTGGCAGGGATCAAGGAGGATTGGGGAGGAGCAGGCATGGAAAATTGAAGAGGAGGAGGGACTAAAAGGGGGCAGGTCACAGGTTAGCAGGGTGTGGGTCAGTACTGCTGTGTGGCCAAGCCCTGTATACGTGGTCTCTCCATTCAATTTGATTTCTACCTATTTTCTGTGCAAGCATGCTCTCTGTTCTGTGCATATGTGTGTGTGCGTAAGCCTGAGTGTGCGTGTGCTCTGGTACTATCCTACTTCAGGCTGGATCACCTAGGAAATATAGGGTCAGCATGTGGACAGGCCCAAGGACTGAGCTGTTGACAGCATGAATGGAAGAATTCCAGTGATGGATCCAGTATATTAAGGATTTAACTGCACTGCTGAAATAGCAAAAAACAGCCACAAAATGCCTGAGCATTCTATATGCCTCACAGTAGCGTTTTCCTGCATTGAACATAAGCACCAGAGTAGTCAAAATACAGTATACAAAGCAGCCTGTAGAGAGCTACTGAAATTATGCATAAATCAATAAAAAGATGATAGATACTTCAGGTTTATGGCTATATCTTCAGTGTCTCCACAGGTTCTACTTTGATCTTATTTAAAAAGGTTTTAAATAATATGGGAAAATACTTAAAATATGCTCAGTAAAGCTATGGCAATAGGTTGGTACCTAGACAACTTCACCCATCTGTGGTGCTAAAACCAAACACTTAAGTCTATCATGGTTGGAAGAGGAGTGACTAATATAAATTCTTTGGGTCTTCTTTTAAAATTGACACTTAAAATGTAAGTTCTAGATTTCAAACATGACAACATGGGAAAAATAGAAGAATGGTCTGACCAGTGGGTAGTTAAAGAAGTAGTTTTTATATTTTATTATAGAACTGATAGCTTTTCTTTGAGAATTTTTTTATGCTATAAATTATATTTCCCTACTACAACACCCTTTGTTTTCCATTTCAAATTTTGTTTTCAAATTTTCAATTTGTCCTAAGACAAGGAAAAACCCTAAACACTTTTTTTTAACAAGTTACATGCTATTTTGAAGTCCAGTACTTTACACTTTATTTTTTTTGTAGACTGAAAAACCCAAAAATTTCTGTGAGAACAAAATACTCATCCAGGAACAAAAGACATATATGAACACAAAATGTGCATTATAAGGTATGAGGGTTCCCTCTGCTGGAATTTTACGTTATTCCAGTCCTGAGATAAAACGCACACAAAAGTTCATACTGCATAGTTCGAACTATTTCTGAAGCATGCGGCAAAGAAATTAATCCTTCTGCTAGTCTAATTATAGTAACTCTTAGATTGTTGAAATGTGCACTGATATGGAAGACAATAAAATGTACCACAGCCATTTCTAAGGAAGATGTATCAGCCACATTTAAACTATTGTATGGGCATTTAGATTTCAACTTCAGAAAAAGTTATACAAGTTGTAATACTTCTAAGCTACCATTCTCAAGGAATCCATGCATGTTGAGCACTGAAAATATGCCAGTCAGGGATTTAGTATTTGGTTTTTCACTGTTATAAAAGAAAAACAGAAAAGCAGGCTCAGCTGTCTCCTTTCAGACTACTCGAAATCTTAATCCCAGATGGATTTCAACATCAGGATGCTAAACGTGAGGGAACTGGTGTTGTTTAGATGGGAGAAAAGTAGGCTGAGGGGAGACTTTACCTCTCTCTACAACTACCCAAAAGGAGGTTGTAGTAAGGTGAGTTTAGTCTCTTCTCTCAAGTAAAAGGCGATAGGACAAACGAAATGGTCTCAAGTTATGCCAGGGGAGGTTTAGAATGAATATTGTGAAAAAATTCTTCACAGCAAGTGTTACTAAATGTTGCAACAGGCTGCCCAGGGAAGAGGTTGAATCACCATCTCTAGGGCTATTTAAAAGATGTGTAGACATGGTGCTGAGGGACATGGTTTTGTGGTGGTTTTGGCAATGTTAGGTTGATGGTTGGACTCAATGATCTTAAAGGTCTTTTCCAACCTAGATGATTCTATGAATCTATAAAACAAACAGTTCTGACAATAAAAGGGAAAAACCTTAGGAAAGTTTGAAATGGTTGAATAGCAATTATAACCGGAACACAGATGTGTAAGAACAAGAAATCTTTAGAAAACATATAGAATAAGCAAAGGAAGGTAACATGGGTAAAGCCAATCTGTGCCAAAATTGTCTTCTAAGCACAATTGTAAAAGAGATCATACTGGTATAGTGCTACACTCAGGATTGAAAATAGAAACAGAGAGGCTGTACTGCCCATAATGCTATAAACCAGAGCAGTTCTGCTGGGAATTGTATCCTGATAGGAGACAAGAGACATAATAGAAAGAATAAATAAAAGTAGTCAAGTGTATAAGATTATTTATACATAATAAATTAGATTATGGAATTAGCCAAACTATGGACTTCAGAAGCCTGAAGGTGGAGGTATCTGGTAGTTTCTGTTAATGGTCTGGAATACACTAGCAACAGATACAGAAAAAGCTGAGAAGTGCTCAACTGCTATAGCATATGCTGTCCAATGTCTAAGAGTAACACAGGTACAGCACAGAATGAACTGACTCCCTGTAGTGAGGGTCCATTGCTAGCACTGACGAGTACCTGAAAGTATACATTGAATAAAAAAATGAAAATGTACTTGAAGCAAAGAATCAAGAGAAAATTTTTAAACTGTTCTGTGTATATCTGAGTTCTTTCAGACAGTGATAGTTCCTGAAGTGCTTCTCCACAAAAACCTACTGATCTAGAACAGCTCATGTATTCTGAATAAACTTTCACTGTAACAGGAACACCAAATCTCATCTGCATGTTTCAGCATATTAGGCTGAGGCTTTTCCCTTTGTACAGACGGCTCATTCTGTATATGTATAGCAGCTTGAGTCTCATTTTCCTCATTTTATCATGTCATTTCAGGGATAACTTGTTCTCCTTTAGAAACAATTTGTGTTTTCTGTGTACTGTAAGAAGCATAATGAAATATCTTACAAGGTCTCATTTCCTGTTGGATGTTGAATGTTTTATTCATTTCAGCTTGCACAGTTTATACAAGAGAGACAAAGCGGAAGGAAGATATGAACAGAAAACCTGCTGGATGCAAATGAAAAGGCCTAACCTAAGATGTGGACTTAACACCGTAATTCAGTACTATTTTGATGTCTTTTTATGGTGTTGTTAACTTCACATCTACAACAGAGGCTTGTTTCTAGGCGTCACAGGGCATGTGGGGAATAGCTCTATCCTGCCACTGGTGACGAAGTCCTTGAGAAAATGTCATTTAAGCCCAGCCTGTTGTTTCAAAAAACATTTTTCCTGGTTCTTATTCAGCAAGAAAGTTTCCTTTATTCACTTTTTCCTATTCAGCGTAGGGCAGATTGAGAAAATATTTATATTTACATTGGATTCTTTGTAGCAAAAAGTAGCTTGGAGAAGTCTTTAGGTCAGTACATCTAGGTGTGCAATACAGGACTAGTTTAGAGAATATGAAACCTTATTTGCTCGAGCATTTCACAAAATGTCAAAAGGAATTTCTTGCAGAAACAGTCTTGGCCGTTTGCTGGGCAGTTCTTATCTGGGCTATTATCAGAGTACCTGCAAGTTACTTCTTTTCCCACTTATGTATAATATGAATTTTGCAATATTCAGAAAGACTATTTCACATTACAGTTTACCCCAACTTATTAGCCAAAATACATTCTCTATTAGATCTGGTCAGAAATAGTCCTAAAGTTATTTAAAACAAACAAACAAAAAAAACCCCAACAACAACCCCCAAACAACAACAACAAAATAAAAGCAACCAAGAAAACCTCCCAAACAAACAAAACCCTAAAAGACAAGGAAAACTAAGTTTTAAGTACTATTTTAGGGAAAAATATATTTGATCTTTCCTATAGGTGAGTGGTTATGTATGTGATTTTACAGCTATGTAGGACAGGGTTGGTATGTCTTCCTAGACAGAGAAAGATCTTGCCTTATAGGGTTAAAAATGCCAAGTAAGAGCAGGAGACCTGCTCTGACACAATAAACCATCACTCCCATGCAGCCTGTTAATGTCCCTGCATCAACAGGGCAAATAAAGGCAGTTTTGAGGCATGCTGGGTCCTCATTTGGCTTTTAATACTGGTTTTGCTTCTGTCAATGTATTTTCTTCAAATGGGAACAAGAATACAGAAACAGGAAGGGAAACGGTATTGCCTCATCCCAGCACAGATTCACTTCTTGTTCCAACATGGTTAGGGCATGCACTAAGAGGTAATAGAAAGTAATTACTCCATGGTGTCTGAAAGCCTAAGAGAAACAAGAGTACAAGTTCTATGGAAAATTTATCCACTTGAAGTATAGAATAGGGCTTGTAATTACTAAAGAATTTGCTTGTAAATTTAGTCTTGTAGTCCTAGTTAATTTGAGGATTTTTACTGAAAGACATGGGACATTATTATGTTTTTAATTAATTAAATTTAAGAATAAGAATATCCCACCATGATGAGATTCAAGCCCCTAATTCACTAGATCCAAATATAAAAGAAATTATTTCCTGACTGAAACTACTGTGCAGTCACCTGAAATGCATATTTCACCTTTAACATGCTCAGAGAAGGGAATAACACTCAGAATAAATATTGGGAGCTGCAAGATGAGACAAGTATGAAGATGAATCATCAGGAATGTTTTGTTGAGCCTTTGTAGCTGAATTCCCACTTACCTAGAGCACTCAAATGCCAAAAAGCACAATGACCATGTGATAGGTTCAGACTCTGGCTAGTTGCCAAAATTAAACTTTCGACCTCATATTCTGTAGCTCTCCCTGATTAAGCTGTTGGGCTTGCAGATTACCAAACCTTTGACTAAAAACTGCTTCTCCATGCTTTTGTAACTCATTCAACTAATTTTAATATCTCAGCAAGGTTTTTGACATGGTCTCACAAAGCATCCTAATAGTCAAATACAGTTTCAATACATGGACTATAAGATGAGTAGAAAACTGGCTGGGCAGGCTCAAAGGGTTGCAATCAACAGCATAAAGGCAACTGACAGTGAGTTCCAACAGTGTTCCTCAGGAATCTATGCTGTGGCTACTACTTTTAACATCTTTTTTAATGACCTGAACAATGGAAGTAAAGATGCTCGCAGCAGCTTTGCAGAAAATATCAAACTGGGAGGAAGGGGCCAGTACACTGGAGGGTGGAGGAATTTCACGCAGAGCAATTCCAACAGACTAGAGATATGGATGGATCTCCTCAGGTTCAACAAAGCTAAATGGGAAGTCCTATACTTGCACACGCTGAGTGCTACCAGCTAGAAAGCAGCTTTGCAAAAAGGACCTGTGGTCCTGGTGGGCCTGAAAATGAGTCAACATTGCACCTTTGCAGTGAAGAAGACATACTGGACTCTATTAGCAGGATTTGCCAAGCAGGTCCAAGGAAATGATTGTTCTCTTCTCTTCAGCCCTTGTGAGAATTCACCTGGAGTACTTTATCCACTTTTGAGCTTCCCAGCACAAAAAAAAAATATTGCCATACTGAAGTAAATTCAGCAAAAGGGTCACCAAGATGAGTAGGGGGCTGGAGCACAAGATATGTGAGTAGAGGCTGAGAGAATTGGGTTTGTAAGCCTGAAAGAAAGAAATCTAAGAGAGCTTCTTAAGGAGAGGATATAGAGAAGATATTCAGATTCCTCTTAAGAGATGCAAAGTGATAGGACAATTGGCAATGGACACATATTGCAATAAAGGAAATTATGGTTAATTTTAAAAAGAAAATCCCAATGAGGGTAATCAGAAATTGAAAAAGAATGCCCAGAGTAAAACCTAAATGACTTATTTTTCAACTGAGTTATATACAAGGAATATGAGGAAGAGCCATCAATTGTAACTTGCAAGATCCCTCAAGATCAACAAATGACAAACACATTAGTCCCACATGAAAGACAGCATTTTGGAACGGAGCCTTGAAATCAGTTTTGAGATGACCAGCAGAAATTATGTGTACCTTACAATGCCACACCTTGCCACTCTTCCAAATGCATAGCTTCTCCTAAAGTATTGAAAAATATTCTCTGGGGTCTTGAATCCCTCACAGACCAAATCAAGCAGCTGGCCTAAGGGTTACAAGGTTTTCTTCCAGGTTACAAAGCCCAGTCCTTCCTTTTGAACTTGCAAGGAAATGGCCAGGGGTATAGGAAAGTGACTCTGTCAGACTTTATCCCAGTATAGTCATCAAGTGTGAGGTAGCTGTGAAATTCCCCAAGTCTCACTGTTAAGTCACCATCAAAGAAGTTCTACTTACTGCCAGGAAACCCACTAATGGAATTAAGTGAATTTAAAAAAAAATATAAATCAACCCAATCTGGAATTGGCAGGAATGCAGCGTACAACTGTCCATGTCAAGAAATGGAACTATGAAAGAAAACAAAACTGAACTGGGCATTAAAAAGCTTCTGCAAGTTATTGTAAAGTGAGGTGTCAAATCTGTAGGAAGGGTGGAGAGTATTTTCCAGCCACTGGTTAGAGTAAAGTGAAACCATTCAGTGCTACTCTGAACAAGAAAAATGAAAGTTAGAAATTGAACATTATGATTTTGCACAGTGAAAAATAAAGTCCATTAGGCAACTGGAACAATCTAAAGCATAAGAAATTGGAAAGCTTGCTATATAAAATGTTTTAGCTATGTATATATAGTCAGATTGCATATAATTATCCATGTCACACTAGTGCCACTTCTCTCAAAGCCCATGGTAAAGCTGACTAAACATTTATTACAGAGACATAAGTTTTTCTACTCAGAATTGAGGTTTTATTTTAAAAACTGACAGATTTTTCAACCTTCTTTAATGGGTAACATTAACAGCCTCAGCTTGTATTTATCAACAAGTTATAACTTAATGATTTTTTAAGATCTCATTTTGCTCTGTAGTTCAAAAAAAAAAAAAAACAAACAAACAATCACTATAAAAGCTTGGTTTAAAAATTATAACAAATGCCATTCTCAAATCTTCTTGCAATTTACTTATTTTTATTAGTTTAAAATATCTTCCTGAATTCTGATAACAGCAAGAATGAAAATAAACATACCTGATTTTATCTTCAATTCAGATCTATGTAAATCTACTACTTTATGCTGCTTTGAAAAAATCTGGGACTTGGGGAAAATTGTATTAGCAGCAAACTATGAAAATCACAAAGCTTTAAAAACACCAAATAATTAAGCACTATTTCATATACCTCTCCTAAAAAACATGACAAACTTTGTGCTAAAAATTTAAACTCTTTTAAAGTACCTTTGTTATATATTTTCTATTCAGAAATAAAGGTTTCAGTCTTTTAAGTTTCTACGTTGTGTGAAATGTCAGGTATAGATTCCCAAGGACAGACCTTATAAAAAGCCTAACGTGGTGCCTTTTCCTCTAAGTACCTTATTAAAAAGAAAGAAAAAAAGAAGATGATGACACTCAAATTTCTCATTGTCACTGCAAGTCAAGACAGAGCTCCTTAGTACTGACAATAAAAAATATTAAGTAGACTATACATAACTTCTAAATGTCCATTTCTGGGAACTGAAAATAAACTGGCTTTATTCTCTCCACGTTTCTTACCTCCACTCCCAATTCATTTTGCAACGAACTTAAGCTTTCCTAAAGTACAATGACTGCAAAGGAACAGAAACTGCAGAGTGCTTAATATATGCAGCAATTTAAAAATTATCATCTACAATTTTACCATTTGCAAATGAATAACAACATTATTTATGTAAATCTCATTAATTTAATTCATTCTTTTTATACAATCAATGGGCAGAAGTAGTCCAAAAACCCTGGATTAACAGCTCCCAAACTACCTTGGTTCACCTACCACATTGTGAAAAATCTGTTTTATTATACTCATGTACTTGCCTTGAGTGCATCACTCCATAATTTAAGCATACTTGCACAAGTGCCATAAACCTAAAATAGTTTGTTACAAATGAGGTTGGCACTGTCTGGATTATGAGGCTGCACTATGTTAAGCAGAGGAGAGTTCTGACCTTAGGTCTCCTGCATTCAGGTTACAGGTTTATTCACTGGGCTTGACATAAATATGAGTTACTTGCTATGAATTTTTAAAGAAAGGAGTCCTCCTAGGTTTTCCCAGAAAACAAAATGAAGGTGCTTAGTCTCTGGAGACTTTCAATTACACTGCACAGCAGCAAAAATGAGGCATTTATTTTTTACCATGCACTCACCTACTTTGTCAAATCTACACATAAGAATGGAAAAGAGAAGCAGTCATTGTAACAGAAACCATTTCAGATGTGTCCATACTCTTCTGCCGTATTTTTATAGACCAAACCCCCTTCATTTCTGGAGATGTACTTGAGAACTGAGGACATAAAATTTTCACTGGAAAAAAAGCCTTTCCTTTTTATATTGTATTATCCATTCTTCCAGGTTGCCCCTTTTCTTTTTTAATCCTCAAGCTTTTCCATGCAATAATTAGTAATTAACTACCAGCTTCTAAAAGGGTGAAAGTCCCCTGGACATTTCTAGTTTCATTCACTGCTTAAATGTCAGAAGTCATATCATGAAATTTTCCTGCAGGTGGGTGGAATCTTATGAATAAGGGATTTTTTTCAAGTCATAGGTTAATGCACATTGACCAGCTATTACAGTATACATTACATATATATTGGGAGGGGAAAATATGTAGCTGTAAATAGCTACTTTAATAGCTTTTATAAATAATTCAAAAGAATTGAATTAATATTGGATTCATGCATTTACACTCGTGTTCAAAACTTCAATTCTGGAAGCCTTAGAGATGTCTCAATTTAATAGGACCTCAGGTTTTTGACATTCATTTATTCCATCAATTTAATGATTTTCTCCTGTATTCTACTCAGTCTGTAAAGAACGTGATGAGGCTTAAGAAGTTTGTAGAAATTTGAAAATTGGTGGAGTTTTCCTATTAATAGCTTTCCTCCTAGTTTTTCTTCTGTTTCTGTATTTTATTGGCTGTTCTGCTCTTTTATTAATTCTTTCCCAAAGCTGTAATTCATCTGCCAAACACAAATCCCCCTTTTTAAAAGTCCTGTAGGCCAGTATAGGTTTTTCATGTATCCTGTCATAAATGTCTGTTATTTATGTTTTCAAAACTGAAATACATGGCTAAATCCATCCATGTTTTAATTGCCTTTACTTTTAAATAAGTGCAAAATTCTATGGATTTTCATGGGAATTAAACAGTTAATTGAACAGGGTTTTAATTTTAAATTTTGAATTATGAACTCTGAATGATGACACTACTGAACAGCTGATCTGTACAGCTAATCAATAGATTTTCCAAAAACATTTCTGTATTATTTTTGACAGAATTTATTAATAAAAACTAAGTGTTAGCAGGCTTACTTTCATGCACATTTTCATACTTTCACTTCAAAGTAAGTTTTAAGAAAAGATGCAAGGTTAGACGTGACCAGAATTTTTAAAATAATTGATAATTTTTGATATTTTTATTATTAAAAGTATGATTTTCAGAGCCTGGCTGATCAGCACTTCCAGGAAGCCAAGCCTTTTGAAAGTGCCTCAGTATGGATGCCAAAATAATGACAACTAAAACACTTCCTGTTACAATATTGGTAAAGAGATTATATAAACTACAAACTTCTTCCAAACATGAACTCAGGAATACTTGGCACACAGAGCTGGGCTGTTGCACAAAAAATTGTACACAGAGAGAAAAGAGTGAGAATTCTAAAACAGATGCATAAATTTCAGGAATAGAAAGCAGTGAGTATTAAAAGCTATGGAAGGAAATGATACCAAAAGTGGTAGGGACTAACAATTCTGAGATGAGATTCATGACCAACCAGAACGTTTAATTAATCCGATAGTTTGTGTAACTATTTTAATTAGGGAGTGACGTGGTTGTGAGAATATCTCAAAAAGAGGCATCTTTTATTTTACTGCCATTTTCTGGCTTTTGGATCACAATACAATCTGTCTGAGTTAAAATATTCTGAAGGATGTTTGCTCAAGCCCACACCTTATTAAAAAAAATATGAAGAAAATTGCCAAATCCAGCCTTCAGCTCTGGCACACATTGGATTACATTATACTTTCCATCAACTTACAAAACTTGCATGTTAATATAAAATGTACTTTATCATTAGTCCAATTAGAATATTGATCCAGAATCCAAGAGCTCCAGAGGCTGGGAACTTTCAGAACGACAATTAAGCATCAGCATGTTTAAAATGGTCTGTCTATAGTGGAGTATTTCTTCAAACAGCTGTGCTAAGTACACTGAAGACCTGGTGTCACATTAAAAGAGCGTTAGTTTTGTTACTGTTTCCAGGCCTTGCCATGGGCCTTCACTGAAACACTTCTCTTTCTGAGATGAGGACTGTGACTAAGACAGCTCAGTGTCTGCCTGTCTCAGACCCTGCCGGAAGCTTTCAATGAAACACCAGCACAAAACTGTAAAGATAAATGGTTTCCTCTTTCAAAGCCCTGCTAAGGGCCTTCGCTGAAACAGTTCAACATTTGACAGTTTCAGAGCCTTACAAATGATTTTCACTGAAATGGTTCAACATTTGCCCATTTCAGCGTCCTGCAAAGGACTTTCACTGATACAGATTTGCAAAGTTGAAAAGATAAAATGATTTCTTGAAGTAACAGATATAACATATTTAGAATTGCCATTAATAAACACACTAGCTGCAATACCGCTAATATACTACAATAATGCTAGCAAAATGGTTGCATCTGGGGTGCATTAAAAAGAGCGTGGCCAGCAGGTCAAGGGAGGTCCCTCTCTCCCTCTACTGTGCCCTGGTGAGGCTGCATCTGGAGTAATGTGTCCAGTTCTGGGATCCACAGTTGAAGAGGGACAGGGAATTACTGGAAAGAGTCCAGCAGAGGGCTACAAAAATGATCAAGGGAATGGAGCAGCTTTCTTATGAGGAACGGCTGAGAGACCTGGGTCTGTTTAGCCTGGAGAAGACTGAGAGGGAATCTCATCAATGCTTATAAATATCTAAAGGGCAGGTGTCAAGAGGACGGGATCAGGCTCTTCTCAGTGGTGTCCAACGACAGGACAGGGGGGCAACGGACACAAGCTGGAACACAGGAAGTTCCATCTGAACATGAAGAAGAACTTCTTTACTTTGAGGGTGATGGAGCACTGGAACAGGCTGCCCCAAGAGTCTTCTTCTCTGGAGATATTCAAAACCCACCCGGATGTGTTCCTGTCCAAGTCTGCTCTAGGTGAACAAATGTGCAGGAATTTCCACCTTGGGGAAATCAAAAAGCAAAATGCACACTGTATAAACCTGTGCATATTTTACATCATGCTGCAGCTGTCTCCACTAAGAATGGTATGAGTGGTTAAATTATGGCAGGAAAGAGCCTATCCATGTTCACGTTGCTGAATCTCCAGAGAACTTGCCGTTCCTGGCTATTATTACAAGCTCTCATCTAGGTTTTTCTGCTTTACTCTGTAACACTATTCAGGTAACCTTCTGCAGACAGCCAAGCCTTCTGTTACAGTCCTCCAAATCAACACAATCCTAATTTTCCCTATGGACACTGTTCTAGAGATAAGAATTAAAGTATTAAAGAAAAAAGTGATTGCACAAAGGTCACCAAAATAAAAAGTCTGAATGTCCAGATCTTCCAAGTTCCATTTTGGTACCTTAAAGACGATTTATAACTTACATTTATACCAGGTCTAACAAGGGTTAATCATTTCTGCACTATCCATCTTGAACTAGTGAAAGTAAAATTTTTTGAGAGCTTCAATTTCATTTACAGGACTCGAGTTTGAAATTCTAAGTGGTGAGGTTAGAGGTATAACTTCCAAACTTTTTGGATTACTTTTCCTGATCAGCAGGAAATTACTTTATTTCAGGTGTGGCTTTCACTTTCTGCAGATATGCTTCATGCAGTCAGGTGTGCCTTTCCAAAAAATCTAGTTCACACCCACGCTAAAAAAAAAAAAAAAAAAAAGGAGCAGGGTGGAGCGGAAACACCTCTCCCACACACGTCGGTCCCAAACAGAACGGGATCTTCGAGCACAAGAAATTTTTGTAGTCACTGATGGTATTCAATTACCTCACTTCGAGGAAACTACCTCTTGTTTCCTCTGGCAAACCAGCAGAAAGGGGCCAAACCACAACAAAAACTGTGGTTCTTAAGTTCAATAAATATTCTGTGAAATATTTTTGTTTAGTTAATTCTTTTACAGGTTTTTGTTTGTTTGTTTGTTTGTCTGTTCGCAAATGTTTAATTAGAAACACAGCAGAGAAAAAGTTTTATGACACCACTGCTGAGCATCTCGTAAAAGGAAAACCACAACAGAGGGAGAAAACATTCATTAAAGGAAAAAAGTTAAAGCATTTCAGATGCCTAGACCTGGTCAATCATGGAGTTCCAGTGGATAAAAGGAAATAACAACAATATGCTGAAGTGTGAAGCCTAATTTTGAAAGCTAAGCAGGGTAGAAAAAATGAAGTGGCAAATTTTTCAAACACTGCCACCCTGCTTAGCTTTCCACTGTTTACAGATATTTACATTAACATACACAACATGTATGGTAGAACCTGAAACAACCTTAAGCATGGTTCCCTATATATGGAGTAATATATATTTAGCACCATCCAGTCTATTTAAAACATTTCACAAATTTAGTCAGCTCAAAGGGGAACTAATATTTTCAACCTTGCAAACAGGATTTACCATTTAGAATTTCAGAGCTGTGGCTTTATACGGTTGTTCGTTGAAACTGAGTATCCAACTAGTAAGTAATTTTCTGCATTGAATGCTAAGAAATGCACAGTGAGGTTTGCACACAACTTCAGTGGTCTAAAATTTCATTCTTGAAATTCAAATCAGTAATCAGTAAATTATCACCTTTCTTATGTTTTGTTAGACAGTGAAAAGTCAACACGTCTGAATATAAATTAATTCCTAAGATTTAAGTCTGCATCTGTAGCATCAAGTTAGGTAGCCAGCCAGCTCACACTGAAAGTTGTGACCACACTGAAACGGGCAATCAAGTCCAAAAATGTCCCAACTTCCAGCACTATACTGTTCCTGATGTCCTCTTTGTCTTATTACCACCGGTCTCTATTCAATCCTGTCATGGCATTATGCTAAGAGAGCAGTACCCTGAATGTCACCCTCCCCTAGTGGCTGCATGTATCTGATGGTAAATATTTAAGTCCTGTATCCAGAATCTACTGCTGAAAATATGTTCATGAAACATCTCCAAAACAAGATAAAATGAGGCCTGCCTTTCCAGACCCATCCTGCTACTTATTTTTAGAAAAGCGGTAAAAATTGCCCTTAAATCCACATGTTAGGTTTCTTCTTACAATTCCTGAAGAGTTATGAATGGCACATAGAGAACAGACATCCATTAGCATTAGTAAAGCAAAATTATTAAAGATGAGGAGGCATTTTGTAAAGGGACAAGTTGACAAAATGGTACAGATGAAAGATACAAATATGATCTTAATGAGCTTTCCAGAAGTTGGATTTTAGATATCGACGGACTTTTAAAACTGCAAGCCAATCCATCTGAAAAAAAACTTTAAAAACCTGGGGCAAAATCCTTTCTGTCTGCAAGAAATGTAGTGCTTACCAATTGGACAGACTATCACAGAGAAACGTTAGGCAGTGAGATGAAGGGGCTCAGACAGGTATGAAATATCAAGAACAGTATGTTTGGATGTTAGACTTGCTTTGAGTTGTAATAGGATTTAAAAGCCCTTGGGAGAAAATTTAATGAAACTATAACATTTTTAAGACATTTTCTAATTTGGTAGGGAATAGCTTTCTTGAAAGTTAATTCTCTTCAGTACCTCCAACCTACACTCAATGAAAAACTTATGCTCATTACTTCATCGTAATGTGCATATGCATGTGTATGCATGTGACATGTACGCAGATGCGTGTGCATATGAGTTTGTGTTTTACATTTGAAAGGAAATACAATACTTAGAACTATAAAGTTAGATGTTCACATAGAATGTAGTTAAAGTTTTTAATGTTATGTTCAACACTACTTATACAAGTATAAATCACATAGAGTATAAGAAATTCTAACACTCGTAAATACAGAAGGCAATATTTGTTCATATCAAAGAACACTGCTTTATATTTTATCACCTATATCTGAATATTTACCAACAGTTAATTACAAAGTGATTGCAAAATAAAGTAAAATAAACATTAAAATTTTGTTCTACAGACTTCAGCCATCTAGTTTTCACCTGTTTAAATAAAAACTTTAAAATCTGTCCTGTATGCCGCCCACATATAACCTCCCTATTACCTGGAAATCAATATACCTGAAGAGATGGAATACTGAAAGAAAGAAGTTTCACTTTGCATCATCTGCTGAGAGGAAGTGGCCAGGGATTTGTAAAAGTGGGAGAAGAGTATTTAAAAGGGACTGAGAGCTGACAGAATGGTACCCCAGGAGCCCTCAGAAGTGCAGAGTCAGGAGCTGAATATTATCCACAAGGTAGGCTTCTTTGATTTTATTGCTGATTTTTCTAGATGAGATTAATTTACTAATTTCTTTTTTCCTTTTTACTTTAGTACTGTAATGCTAAATGAGTTTTATGGAAACAAAATCTGACTAAAATATAACCTTACATTTAGAAGCAATTGCTTTAATTCATGTTACAAGTTACAGGTAACAAGGTTACAGGTATTACTACACAGCAAACTGCTGAGGAAAAAAAAAAATCTATTTTTTAATTCATTATTTAGTAGACAATAGTTTACATTTAGTCCAATTCACTAAAGCAAATAATGACAGTTTTCTAGATACTGTAGGTGTGTAGGTGTTTACCCATATAGAAACTGTGGGAAAATCAGTATTTCAGAAAATCAGAATAGGATTTTTAAAAAATGCAACATTTACGTATTATATGAATAGTATCAAAAAAGGTTTTCTTATATGATTTTTTTTTTCTCTTTATATGTTGGATAAACATATTTAACTTTCAAATGTTCTACCATAAAATCTGAACTCACTAGGCCTATTACAGCACATCAGTAAAAAGAGAGTAAATGTGAACAAGGCAGAGCAAACAATTAGCTGTGTTTGTGTGATTTTACAAAACCGTAAAACTCTCCTGATTCTATTAAGCCTTCTGTCTTCTTCTTATTGTTCCAGAACTAGACAATGTATTGCCCCGGGAGTTGCTTCTTCCTCTTAACTGTCTGCCTTATTGCTACATCCCTTGGTAATCACCAAAGCAACAACCGACAGTGCTTTGAAAGCGTGCAGTGGAGTGAGCTTTTAAAGGAGATTGAGAAACTGGTAAGTCAATGTGTACAATATTGTCACAATCTACAGATGGTGTTTTCAATCTTTCTTCAGTTTAGGTGTAAGAAATTATCAAAATGTGTAATAATTGCCTGATATTTTCTTTTACATTAATTAAAATTATGACCCAGATATTCCTTCTCTACAAAGCCAAAATTCTTAAATTTGGATTTTTTAATTCAAACTCAGCCTATTAAATATATGACATTTGTGTGTCTTCCCAAGAAGAGCTCCATATCTTCCACACAGAAGTTGCATATTTTATAATACACAGTCATCTGCAATTCCTGCTAACTGGCATCAACTGATACCATAACACCACAAATTACTTCCTCAGGACATTATCCCACTCAAAGAGAAGTCAAAAAGTTTTTGGTGCAAATACTCTCTGAAGGTGTTTTTGGAAATGAGCTATATAGAAAGCATGCTTCCCTTCCCAATTTGGCTTCCTTTGTGGCCTGCCCTCTTTCCTCAACACCATACAGACTGAGCTTCCTGGAACATTTGAGAAAAGGTGAAATAGGTAACAAGCAGCTATTTCTTCCATTTTAAATAGTCTTGGGAACAGACCAACTCTTCTATGAATTGTTTTCATAATAAACCTGGTTTTGCACATGCTTAAAATTTCTATGCTGATATTTTCTTTAAGAATCAAAGAGGCTTTTCTTTGGAGTGTGAAGAAGTGAGCAATGAAGATTTGTGTTTCCCTAAACAGATGCTAAAAGCAGTAAGTAGAAAAAGATATGTACTTCACATTATCTCAGTGTAACAGCTCTACCTCACACAGCTTATGCCCCTTGTCATGAGACTTTTACATTAGAATTATGATATAATAAAATAGAGGTTTAAATAATAAATCTGACTGTTGACTTTTCAGTCCAAATTTCTCTCCCTATGAGGTTACTTACAGAAATTTCCCTTTTTTTGCTTTTCTAAGTTACAAGAAAAGGGTTAGATTTTTTTTTTGTTAGTCCTGCTGTTTAAAGTGGAAAATTAGTTGGAATTAGTCCGATAGCCTGCAAACTACCAGAACCACATGCCAACTTAATTTTCAGTCAGAAGTAGACCCCATAAAAGTAGTGCAGGGGTATTTTTATGTACTACTCAGCACATGCATGCACTTTATGTGCCTAGTTCACTTTCAGTCCGGGTTTGAAGTGCCACAAACTAGGAAGGTACTGGGTTGAGAGTGTGCTACTGCACCAAAGCACTTCATTCAGCTCACATCCAGCTCATTTCTTCAATGGAGCTTCCAAACTACAACCAGGGAACAAAAGGGACAGACATCATTATCAGTCTCTCTTGTATTCTATCTTTTCTGAGACAGAGGGAGCTCCCCTTCATCAGATACATTCTGTGCTTGTGAGAAAAGAGCTGCACATTCCTAGTCATCTTGGGTCTGAATTCAAAAGATCTCCTTTTGACTCCTGGCCTCTTATTGAATATTCCTCTTACATTGTATATATCCAAGAATATCAATGCAGGTCAAAAATGCAAGATATATTTACATTACAAAATAGGGGTCTGCCTTACAAAAGCAAAAATTGCAACTGGAAATTGCACATACAATTCCTGATTTTCAAATAAATCTTTGCAATACATATTACTTTCTATACTTTTTGTATTAAAAAAAAAAATTAAAAGATCACAAGAAAGTGGTGACAACTGTTTAAGAACTTATGATAACTGGATGAAAAACGTACCATTAACTGAAACTTAAGTTCAGAATTCAAATTTGTCTATATTTATTTTTTGTCATTGCAGGTTAATTATGATAATGCAGCCATTGTTCACATAGTGCACGAAATTGCTGAGTTTTTCAAGAGAGCAGACACTCCTTTTCAAAATAAGAACGTTTTTCTAAGAGGAATGTATGAAGCTCATGCTCAGCTGAAGACTTGTGTAAGTATAATGGGTATTTTACACTGCATGATATTAAAAAGTCAGATATTTGTGGTGAATAAAACTGATAATATTTATGCTGAAAATGTGACAGAAAACTTTCAAGAGTACATTTTCAAATAATGGCACCTAAAACATCTGTATGCAAGTAATGACAGACATCTTTGAGCACTTTTACCGACTTGTATGATACAGGCAGTTTTAAACTCCCACATATATATCTGTGAGCTTATTTTGAGATGTGATGCCTAAAAATGTATTTAACTTTCTTCTCCTTAAAGACTGCACTAATTCTATGCGGATGTACTTACTATTCTCCCTAAATACCAATTTCATGTGCTTTTCTTCAACTACTTATTAGTTCTGTCAAAGACAATCTAATGTAAAGAATTACATCCAAATTGCATGCAAAACATTTCAGGAAAACATTTTGATCTGCATTCAGCCTATTTCAGCTGAGTAAACTACTTAAACATATGCGCAAATAGTTCATTCATTTGGGGTCAGCTTAAGAACTATTTACAGAGGACAAAGATTCTTTGATATATTCATTTTCTGATCTCTTTGTGTGCAAGCGTGTGTTACACTACCTATAACATTGACACATGCAGCAGGCTTGCACATGATGGAAACATTACAATCCTCTCAGTCATGAGGATGCCTGTTAGAGGGCACTGTTTCACTGAGTCATGTTGAACTTCCATTTACTTCTCACTGTTCAAACTAACAGTTCCTTTTCTTTTCCATTAAAATAACAGCTGAAGTCCAGACTTAACATTATCCATGAATCTATAGTGAAAGACTGCTTCAAGAAAATGGATAAATTTGTGGCCAGGGTAAGTAGGCTGTTTCTTTACTTCCAGCTCAATTTAATGAATTTTAAAGACACAAAAGAGCTTCCTATACAAGCAGTCCCACTGCTGATCAAAGCTGTACAAACCTGTGGGATTGTGCCACATGACCAGCACCATGCATTTTCATTCATACAAAATCCTTTGGCCCACATCCATTTCAAGATGCTATCATCACAAGCTTTTAAAAAACTTTAATTTTAATTTGGCACCAAAACCCATAGCAGTCTGGGCCTTCTTAGAAACACTTTACATCACATAGGTCAGGATTAGCCATGCATCTGATGATATCTATTTCACCTGGAAAAGCAATAATTTTATACACCAAAGAACATTTTAATCTTAACTAGACATCCTAAAATTATGCTTCATTTTTTCTTAAACTTCTTTTGAATAAACTATTACATGTTCTCAATTCACTTTTTGCTAATAAATACTTTTTAATAATCTTTTCTTCACAGTCAAATGATCACTGCACTTGGCAAGAGATCCATGCACAATCCAGAGAGATACTTCAAAGAATCGAAAACCACTCCTTCAAGAGAAGAGCAACACATTAGCAAAGTCAGTTTCCACCAAATACTTTGAGGACCTACTATCATGTCAAGACAAATTATGCTATTTTTCTAAAAATTAAAGGAAGTAGTATACACATAGTTCCTATTTAAAACTATAAATTGCTTAACTTATTTTTGTCAAGATATTTTTTCTAAACTACTGTAATAACTGTAGCCTTAATAAAAAGGATGCAAAGGACCACATAAATGTGTTCATGTTTGTTTTTTTGTTACATAAAAATGGGGACATTTTTCATAAAATAGATATCACAGACACAGCCCTCCAAATCTTGTGTTCAGGCCAAAATGTGAGGATATCAGTTATGCTACTTGATTTCACTGTACATTCATCAAGTTATGGGAATATGAGCTTATGACAGCCTAATGCTTTTCCAATGCACATCTCATACCACACATTTGCACTGTTGCACTTTTGCCACTGCAGATACAAGGCTACTTAGCCATTCATGTGTGAAAAGATACGTCTGTTTCCACAATGCCATGCTGCCAGGCTTCCAAAACCATTCATGAAGAATTCTGAAATTTCAGTTTGATCATCCAGATGTAAATTATATATATGAGAGAAACAACAAACCAACCAAATGAAAATCTTTGCACTCCAAGATATACCCAAGACACAAAATAGTGAAACATCTTTAAATGCTTATATAGTATCCAAAAGGCACTGGCAGCACTGCATACTGCCACATTTTTCCAAACAGCTCACTGATTATTGGAAAAGCTGTAAATGAAGATAACATCTATGAAACTGACAGGTTTGAAGAAGAGAAAGGAGGGGTTCTGTGAGTGAACAGTGGTTTGTAACATCTTTTGGCAGTGAGATAAGCCTTATTCCTGTGGTTCCAGATTTCTAGGCACTGGTTTTCAACCTGCCTCTTCAGAGAAACACAGATTTTAAAACAAATCAATAGATTTTGCAAAAGATTCTAATATTCATACTTAATTTAGATTTCACAAGGATGAACAAAGTAAAAATATTTGTAATACCGTATCTGTCTCATTTCCTTGCCATTCTTGAACCTTTTTGTCTTTTTAAAGCTGGTTCAAGTCTTCACAGGCAGCCTAGCGCCTCACTTTAATATGACTTTCCCAAATCCCCAAGATCCCCTCAGTTGTCCTTTCAAAAATGGCTTGGGAAAAACCCTTTATTTTTTACAAAATAAAATGAGAGTAACCAGCTAATCAATATGCACCCTTTTAGATCTACTTCTTTTTCACCAACTTTAAGAACAAATACAGTTTTGATGTTTTGATCACATTTCATGGCATATTCATTACACTGCCTTATTCATTCATCATCTGAATCAGAAGCTGTTCACTCAGCTAAGATCTGTGTCACAGATCAGAGAATGCAGACAGTGTTCCAGCAGAAAAACTAACCCCTTGGAGTCACTCACTAATCAATACAAGAATCAAACTTCTTCAATGAATAAATTAAACTGACACAAATAATAAATTAAAATATGAACAAAATGCCCACATCTTTGAACTCAGGAAGTACTTTTTCATCTATCTACTGTTTTCTAAAGCAGATCCTAATGTTTGTTACAGTAGTTTGGATGTAGATCCAACCTTTCCAACAAAAAAGGTACATTGCCAGCGTAAGCACATTATATACACCGAGTTCTAACCTTCTTAGATGTTCAATGAATAAAACAACCTATGTTCTCTTCATAGGAACATATTTTTCTGTGTATTCACAGCTATGTGGGAAAGTTAAAGCAATATACGAAACTAAGAAGTCTCTATCTTCTATCTGGAGGAAAACAGTCACAAACCATGGCCACAATACACTGTGTATGCCAGATAGTGACAAGAAGGTTGGACTAGCAGGTACAAGGGCCCCCATTAAGGACCATTCTGAGGACATGTCTGTACAGCACAGGGTAGTACAAAAATACCTGAGCTAGCTTGAAAACATTTGGCCATAACATGACAAAAACTCAGGCTAGAGATAACAGTATCCGTTCTTCACTTAGGCAATGAAGAGCATATTAACAGCAATCATGATTTTATACAGCAAAAATGCAACATGAACCAAAAAATTCCAGTGTGTAGCTCACTGTCATGAGTGGTTTATTTAATTTTTTTTCCTGAAAAACAGCATCAGAATTGCTAAAGGAGTTTATGCTTTGGAAGAAAACGAAAGTTATTCAGCATCTTCTAAAACACTAATTATGTACAGAGGAAAAAGAGGGGGAGGTAGGAGAAGAAATATTTTTAAAAGGAAGAGAAATAAAAGTATGAAAAAATTATCATGTTAAACAGCCCATACTTTGTCTCAGAAAGCTGCAGATACAGGATTATGTATACGTTGTCTTATTTAGCGTATTTTTACAAAGTATTTCAACATGATAGTATCTCAGGATATAAATAAAACAAGCAAACTGTGTACACTATGTAACAACACTTTTGGAATAGACTAGATTTACTTTTTCCTCCATTTGAAGTCACTAGTATGCACAAGCTTAAAAATACTGTTTTCTATCACAACTATTTGAGTCCAGAAAACCTCATTTAATCTGCCAACAGGAATTTGTAATAGCAAAACTGAAGAATAGTTTCTTGCAGCAGTTGAATATTCACACTCAAAATTTCACCTTAAAAGCATCAATACAGAATCTCATTCCCATGGAGTAGCCATGATAAATATAAGAAGTGTGCAGATCCTCAGACATAGTAAACACAATCTTTTAGGCAAAGAACATATTTCACGTCATACTGAGTCAGAATTTGTATTAAATAGCATTTTTACTGAGATTAGATTTATTAATGAGTCTCCAATTCCAACCTATGGAAGAGACAAGAGAGCTGTCCCTCTTTCCAGTATGCATGTTGCTCCACAATGACTCTGAAGATTTGTATACCCTGATTCTTATTATTGTAGGCTTTTTCCAATAACATGCCATGTAATTTGATCCTAAATTCTTCCTCATTCTATATCAGATAACCAACACAACACTAAAAGTCTAGTGGTACCCACCTTATAGCCTGAACTAATTAATTCAATGAAGTACATTACATCATTGGCTTTGTCCCTCAGATTCAGTGTGTATATTTTAGTGTATCCAGTATGCTAAGAGCTTGTAGCTGTCCTTGACCCTGCTGTTACTCAGCAAAAACGGACCTGGTGGCATACAGGAATGGCAAGAATAGCAGGCACAAGTGAAAATTGAGACATTTATGTTATTACCATATGACAAACAAAAGATACACTAGTTATTTAAAGTTTGAAGTTTTCAAATGTTCTGTTTGCACACAGGCATCTCAAGAGGGACTTTAAAGAACAGTATGAAGCAAAGTCATGAATGGCAGACTTTTTCCTACTGGTGATTTTATCTGGTTACAGCAACTGAGCTGTTTAGGTGACATGAGGAAAACAGTAGTATATCCACTTTTTAACATGAACTTACAGCTGAAAAGAAGAAATGAGCCAGTTTCTAGAATATAATAAGAATGTATGGCTTTCAGTTTGAAGACCTATGTAGTGCTATGAGAAATCTGAGCTAATCACAGCCTCAGAAGAAAGCAGCTCTGCACTGCCATTTTATGTGATCTTCGCTCTGAGACATACATACAAAAAAAAAAAACAACTTGGTGTAGCAAGGGCTGTCACAAGCTAGGGAAGCTATTTGTACCTAATAAGAAAAAAATAGCTGCTCTGAATTATACGCCAGAGAATCCTCCTTATCTGCTGATCATAACAGAGAGCTTGCCATTTAGTTTAAGGTGCTTAAGCTCATATGAGTCAGATTTCACATTGCGTATCAAAACTCTATGATGCTTTGATGAAGGGATACTGTATGGTGCTTTGATGAAGGGATAATTTTGTATAGTTTTATTGGACTTTGTTAACAATACACTCTTCATGTGACAACCTTATTGCCACAATCATCCTAAACAAAGTGTTTAGTTTACTTTAGATAATTCTAAACCAGAGACCATTCTAAAACACGTTGCTCCTTCCAATTTACTTTTACTATTTCACTCATTGTGATACTACAACATTATCAAATTTCCACTTCTTGAAACACCACTCAAGCTCAGTACAAGTTAATAGCCCCAGTGTCTGTAGCTAGTTTGGAATATCAGTTTCTTTCTAATGGAAACTGTTCATAGACTACTCTGTTTCTGGCAAACTGAATGGCAGTTCTGCAGTAAAGAGGCTTTACTTTATCGTAAAAGCTCTTTCCTGTCTGGTTGTGTTTTTATATTCTCACTCCATCTTGCTTCCTGCTTCACATATGTTTTCCCTGCATATATTGCAACTGTATATCAGAAAAACGTAGAAAAGTCTAGCTTAGATACCAAATCCTTTTTCAAGTAAGGCTTTTCTTGCAGCACGGTGTCTTGAAAAAAATTCTGTCAGCAGTGATCTGAGTTTGTAAGACAGTCTCACCAGAAATACTGAGTTTATCTGGAACTCCAGCTTTCCCCTCCAGGGCAAAGACTCAGCCTTAAAACTCTAACGGTAATAGGACACCTGGCTCTCAATGTCTATAAAGCTAAAATCACAAACACTTCCCTTTCTTTTGTCATGGAGCTGTTACTGTCGTTGTGTAGAATGAAAGTATTAGCTCAGATAATCCTCCTGATAATTAATCACTGTCCAAGTGTTTGTTCTGTGGATCACTCCTGCCTCTTAAGAAACAATATAGATAATCCAGATAATATCCTCAGTGAATATTATACATTACAGATAAATAATGGAAATACTAATTATTTACACTCTTAATATAAGCAACAGCCTGCTCTAAATTTCTAGCAGGTTAAAAATTCAAATATAGACCTGTGAATGTGAAGAGAAGGAAAAGTTTAATTGTGTTGAATGTCTTTGTTATTTGAATCAGCGCACTTAGCTCCAAAATGTGAATTATTCATAAAAACAAAACACTGTGCCACTTTATTTTTTACTAAACTGTCATATGATACCTTCTGAGATCTGAATTCTTGATTTCTGGTCAAAGAAATTTTCTCCCTAAACTCTCAACTCCTTGAAAGAGAAAATTAAATGCAATTTTTATTTTTAAGTATAATATCTACATGGCAAAATAATTTAAAGTTACTTTGGAAACTATTTCATCCCAGTCTGTTAAACCATAAAGCTGTGGTATACAGAAATTTTATAACATGTATGTGCATGCCACGGATTATTACTGGAACAGGCAGTAACAATTGGAACACAGGAGACAAAGCAAATAAAACTTGACAATGTGATATTATTGTCCTATTTCCATGTTTACATTTATATCTTATAAAGGATGTGGTGTACTTTTTGTCACATTTAATATACAATCAACACTACAAATGAACAAAGTGACTTGAAAACAAACCTATCTTGGAGTGATTCCACAGGGTCAAGAACATGGATGATGGTCCAGGCCACTGACACCAAAATTATAGAACAATGGTGGCCAAGTGTACTGGTCACTGATAAAAACCCTGTATCAAGTCACTGATAAAAACAGCCTTTCCTTAAAAATAATAATCTTTTTTAAAGCCCAGTTACTAGCTACTTAGCACTGGTAACAACACTGTTACTATTCACACACATTTCAAAGTAACAGTAACTGTGGGGATGAAAGCTTACTATCAGTCAGTTTTAACAGTTATGTTTATTAATGAAATACTAAGTTACTAGAAAATAAAGTATGGAAAATAATTTTGCAGTATGGTATCAGATAGGTGGCAGCCAACCATTTCTAACTCAAACTTCTATGGTATTATTGAAGCTGCGTGAGTGGCATAGGGAAAAAGGAAATAACATTTTATAACCTGCAAGGAACTGTCTGTTATCTCATGCAAATGAAGTTTAACTTGAAGACCTAACCCAGACCAGAGCAGAGTCTGTCATGCAAATATGACCATGCCAACTCACTACAAGGCTGGAATGGCTGTAAAACTGAATTAGCTCCACTACAAAGGAACAGAGTACAAATCTCTCCCCACTCCCCTCATATGCCCTCTTAATGTGATCCTTGCTCTGGACATGTGCTCATCTGTCTCTCCCTCCAACACCCACTTACGTCTTTCCTGTTAAGGACAGTTATTACACTTTGCCCAAGTGTTTGCCAACTGACGGCTGCTGGAGGGTACCATGTAAGGCACTGCTGCTCCAGACTTGGCTGCCTACTGTCAGACCTACTCTACAAGTTACCCTCAGTTTCATTTTCACTACTGCCCTGACTCTATAGCAAAATCCTATCACTTGATCACGTCATCTACAGCAGCACAGACTGTGGCCTCTTGCCAATGGCTTTTGGGGAAATTCTGGCCCTAACAATTACAAAGAAAATGACTGCAATTTCAGTTATTTTGACCTCTCAGTGCTTCTAACAATTCTTTACCCTGGACATGTTGGTATGCCACTGGGTCTGATTCTCTTCAAAATATGAAGTTCTCCTTGTTTGCTCATTAATCACAATCTTGCAGCGACTCATGTTACTCACCCTGTCAGCTACACAGCAAGAGTTCCCTCTCAGGATCGCAAGTTTCTAAAACTACACTGGTTCTTTCTTAAAACAAAAATATTTTCAAAGCAGCTGCAACTTGGCTGGCAGTCTAATCATGTGTGTAATCTTCTTCAGATTGTTTTAGCCTGTAATTGACACTCTTCTCTTCATGTAAGATGGTATACTATACCACAAAGTACTGATACATCCTCACATGGATTTTCAGTCATTATTTCCCAAACTCCCACCGACCTCTCCTACTCCTGTCTACTCCTTTAGAACCCATTCCAGCATGCCACAAGACTGAGAGAGCTGCTGCTGTGGCCCAAGTTGCCCTTTTGGTTCTGATAGTAAAATTTAATTTGATCAAGTTCTGAACTCACAAAAGCAATAATGAAGAGTAAATATCTCAACAGATAAACTAATGTGTTAATTAATGAGGTAATTTTTCATCTATGTAGAATATTAATTTTTCTTTGCAGTAAGGTTTTTCTTTTTAATGCCTCCAGTGAACTGCTGTTATTGTGCCTGTTCTTTCAGCAGTTGCTTATTTAAAAAACAAAAACAAAAACAAAAAAACACCCAACTATCTAAAATATACCATTCACATTTTAAGGACAAGGCATTGTATGTGAGACATGCAGTCTCAGCAGCAAATAGAGGCATTCAACATCAAAGAAACACTGCTTTCCTGGAAGGGAAATTACGAGCCTAAGATAACTGACTGTAAACATTAAACATGCTCCACTTATACCTGATCTCAATAGTCATTATTCAATTTATTTGCAATATACTGATTATTTTCACGTAATGATCCTAATGGTATTACTCAAACATATCATAAAAGGACTTTGGTCACTTGCATAAACAATCAAACAAATCAATTTTTTCTTTATTGGAATTCTAAGGAATTGTAAGATAAGCACATTAAAAAAGAAAGCCAGATATTTAATATTCTTTACTGTGAGGGTGGTGAGGCACTGGTACAGGTTGCCCACAGAAGCTGTGGATGCCCCATCCCTGGAGGTGTTCAAGGCCAGGCTGGACGGATCTTTGAGCAACCTGCTCTAGTGAGAGGTGTCGCTGCCCATGGCAGGGGGGTTGGAACTTGGTGATCTTTAAGGTCCCTTCCAATCTGAACGATTCTATGATTCCATAATAAATTCTTAGCACTAGTATATACTCTTAAATACTATACTCCATATAAGTTTAAAACACTATTAATTATGTAAATAAAATAAAAAATAATCTGGGCTTTTTTTTTCCTCAGCTCTGTTCCATAGTTTAAACCCACTACTTCTCAGCTATGCCTGTCAAAGTGTTTCTTAACTGTAGGTTCTGTTGTATGCAAGGTGCTTTCTGTTTGAGTTTGGTTGGGAGGGAGGGGGTTTTGCTACAGAATGTGAGATAAGACTTTTTCTCGTATCACTCTGAGCAAAGGATGCACACAAATGCATTTTTACAAGAAATCAGTATTAAATACTTCTCTACTAAGTATTTAAATTTCACAGACAAGGAGAAATGAGAAGACATTATTAGTTCCCTTCACAGGAAGAGAACAGACCAGGTTGCATACGGTATCCACACTGGCTGCTTGCACATGAAAATGACTCTGCTAGCCATTAAAGGCTATTTTTTTTTCCATGAACGAAACCATTCTATATTTTTCATCATCACTTAAGGTCTCAAATCAGTGTCATAAAAATATTTAGAAGCAAGGATATAAAATTTCTACCTGTTAACTATACACTAAAACTATCAACAGGTGTGAAAAAACTCCTGATATTCTTCCTATCGTTGGTGTTAAGAAGAAAGGAAGGAAGAGATGGGAAGGAAGTTGCAAGTAGTAAAAGCAAGGAGGAGCAAAGGAAAATAGATGCTAGAAAAATACATCAAAGTAAGAAAAAGAAGGCTGGAGTGAGGAAGAGAAAGAGCGAGAGAGCAAACGCATGCAGGAAATAAGAGGTATTAACTGACCAGGAAACAGCCTAAGGGAAAATAAATATGTCCTCTTTAAGAAACAATCTGTGCTGTTATATATTATTCATGACACCATAACAGAATAATACAACAACAAAAAAAAACCACAAAGGTGAAAACTGCTTCTTGAAGTGTAAATTATTCAGACCAAATACCTAGCTTTATTGCTTTCTCTAAGTACTTGTAATCTCTCTCAGAAACTGCCGGCTGCTAACACACAAGCTCTAATGATGACCCCACTTTACTACTGAAATTGCTTTTCTAGTCTCTTCAGTTCTCCAAAAAGACAATTTTGTGGCACTATAACCCCCAGATAGTTTTTGGAGGAGACAAAGATGGCCTGTACACTCTGGAATACATTCCATTTTGATCAGTTATGCTCTTCTCTCACCTCACAATCCCCCAAATTAATGTTTACATTAGTTTCAGGCAATTTGAATACTGAATTCTCTTTCAATCCAATAGTAAGACACCACACTGGATAATAAGAGCCTTTGAAGGACTAGGGTCACAACAGCTTCAATAAAAGCTGCATATATCATAATATCATATATCATTCTGTGTATCTCAGCACTCTATCGCTAATGGCTGCCTGAAGTCTCCACAGCCACCTACATTATTTCAAACCTTGCTGGAGCTTCCGTTGTCAGGCAAGCCACAAAACTGAAGAGAAGAAAACATTCACAACCTCTATCGTAAAGAGCAAAATCTATCTTCAAAGGGACAAGAAGTATGTGAGAAAAATACATCAAATCCATTATCAGTACTAATAAAATTAATATAAATACCATATATTATGCAAAAAATACAATAATTAGGAAGTTGAGTATTTACCGTGTAACAGAGAACAAGTTCCCTTGTTTAATTTTCATGTATTATAAAACATATAAGCATTGAAAATCATAAACCACAGTTTCAACTAGTTTAATTTTAGATAAACTAGAATTCTCCAGTATCATGGGCACTTCTGTATATCTGGGGGAAATGGTACACTTACAAATATTTGGGGGGGACTACATTTTTAATTCATCTATCAGTAACTGTGTAACTACATTTATATTGTCTTAATTATACTGTCATGTTAATTCTGGATTACATAATTCAAGTCTTTCAGGAAGAGAACAACCATTGTGATGTTTGTAGGACATCAGAGTTACATTAAGAAATGAAGTTACACTTATCAAACTTATTGAATTATATTAGAATAGATCATCAGTAATGGTACCATTTTTTGAAGTATAATTAAGGGTATATAATTTTAAGTAGAAAAACATTTCTGTGGGTTTTTTTTGGTTGCTTTTCTTTTTGACTAAAAATGATCCCCAAGGTCATAAAATAGAGGAAGAGGTTACTCTTTCCTTAAGCAACCCTAAGTTACGCAAATCTTATGAATTTTTCTTTATCTCTCCTTGGTCTTTCAGAATTTTTTCCCTTGCAGTTGTTTCCATCAGTTCTGCTGAGGGAAAAAATCAGAGACAGCTTCAGGCCAAATTATCCATTTGGCCCCAATCCACAGAAGCACTTAGTTGATGTGTCCTGTATCTGTGTCTTTGCGGAAATAAAAGACAAAGCATTATGCCAACCAAACGGTGCTGAGGAATATGATATAACAAATCTTCAGAGAACTCCTTAATATCATCCACTCTTCAACAGAAGTGACCTCCACATAGAACTCCACAGTGATCACCTTTTATATAATATAGCCTGACAATTACTGCATATGACCAGAAAGTTTTGCCTCTCTCCCATTGAAGCCTCCCTCCACAACTTGCCCTATCAGTCAGGAAGACATTTTTCTGGATAAGGACAACCCAACTCTCCTGCTGAAGCTGTTTTGAGGATTCACTAATCCAGAAGTACTGTACAAAGGATAATATAATCTAATAATCAAGTAGTTAGGGCACTAATCTATAAGAAAGAAGTTCTCCTTTCTAGACAATGTTCTAAGGTTATTGTTCATACTTTCATATTGAGCATTAAAATAGACAAGCATGTAATTCACATCCCATAAATAGTAAGAACTCTCCTCAAAACCTTAAGATTATTTACACAACTCAAAAGAAAGCTGCAGAAGTACCACATTCTGAGAATACCATGATTAGTCTCTATCCTTTTAACACGGACTATGAACATGTATACATGGCCCTACCCATTTCCCAAACAGACAAATACCTTTTGTGGCTCATAGTACTGTAAGCTTACAAATTATCCTGTGGCGCCAAACAATGGCTCACTGTGGAAATTTTCTAGGTGAGAATGAAAGGCTTACATATTCTTCTCCCTCAAACAAGGAGAAATAACTTAGTCAATTGTATGATTCATTAATCATTTAATTATGGCAATGCTTCCTTTTAATGAAGTGTCTTAGGCAGTTTTTTTCCTGTTTCTGAATTTTTTAAACCTCTGAGCAATTATCATACATGTATGACTAGCATGGCTCAATTATTCCAAATCTTGTGTATCTGACACAACGTATCTTTCACAATAACACAAATTCTTTTTGATCTGCAGTATTTTTGAGTGGTGCTTCACTCAGTCATGAATTTTTTCTACTCAATAAAACAAGAAAAACATACTTATAAATTAAGAAGTGGACTCCAAGTCACGGCAAAAAAACAGAAAGATGCATTTTTAGTGGCTTAGGACATACTTTTTTCAAGAATCAAACTTCGAAAGTTAGATAACCTAGAAATACATAGCATCTTAATAATATTTGTTTGATGGTGGCACAGAAAGTGAATTTAGTAGCTGGTAGCAGGAGGAATAAAAAACAATGCCGTGCCACATAACGAACTTGCTGAGCACAAATTAGAAATTTTAGTACACAACATTTAAGAAAAGATACATGAATTTACCATGGAAGAAATAACTATCAAGCCTAAAGAGCACACTGACACATTTTCCACATAACTATTTATCGAACTTTTTCCATAAAAAATTGGAGGCGTCAAAGCTAGTAAGAGCTGAACAATACTTCTTGGTTTCAAAGTTATGTAACAATATTTCCAGTCAAAATCATTTTGCCAGGAATTAATGTGCTACTGCTTAATCATTATTTACATTTAGACTCTGAGATAAACAAAAATGCTGTGGAGGAAATAACTTCTGGAAAAATACCACTCAATTGTTTTCTTTTTTTCTTTTTTAAATAAAGAACAATTATAGTGAAGTAAACTTTGAGATTACATTTGTGCTTTTCTCTTATACATGGCCTCATTCAAGTACCATTAAAAAGTCTTGCCATTTGATTTTAGTGGGAATTTCATTAATGCCTTAGACGAGTACCTAAACTCTCAACTGAAGAGTCAGGTACAGGAAATTCAAAGCAACAGCCATTTGACATTCAAGAAAACATTGTAGCTGATGTGCAATAAATTATTTTCTTTCATGATGAACATGGTGACGTTATACACTACCATCCCTCACTGAATATAATAAAAAATCCTTTATATTTGACATATTTTTCCTTTCCTACTTCTTGTGCTGACTTGGACAGTTTAAATAGCTTACACTTGCTATAGGATGCTACTAAGTATTTTTGTCCCTGTGTAAAATGGACATATTCATAGACCAGTGATACACTCCCTCTCTTTTAAAGGCTGATATTACAGTGACTCAGAATATTATCTATCTTTACAGTTTTAAATTATTTTAATGCATTTTATATGACTATTGGGAAGTAAAAGATTAATATTTTTATTACCTTTTCCATAATGTCTGTATCGGTCAGAGTTTTAAGTTAAATTCCTCTCCAAGGCTGTGCTAACTGCTGCTCCCTCCTTAACAAAATCAGTACCAGCTAGAGGTAAGAACAAGAAAAATCCATTAGAAAATCTTGTTTGAATATTTATTAAAAGACTTACCTATTCTGCATACAATCATGTCTCCATCTCAAATCTGTGTTAGCTTTCCATTGCCCTCATCTCCCTTCCTTCCGCATCCAACCCTAATAGCAAGTCCCTTCTTCAAATCTCTTGGATATTTTGCTGTATCTCATTTCATACTAGTTCTAGGTTTTCTCTCATTTACACCCTATATTTCTAGCATAAAGAAAGCCCTGTGTACATGAGTGTCCCTAGGACCCTCATTATGCAAGAGAGAAATGAAAACAGTCTGCCATAGAATCCAACCCCTGTACTACAGAGTTTATACTGTTAGAACAACACAGTTGAAGGGTGAAAACAAATAGGAAAGAGACTAAGTAGTCTAAGAGCTTACATGCAACAGGTAAGGTCAGGGAATACTGTAGTATTGATGGAAGAATGCAGTCAGTTCTCTCAAACAAATCACTGTCACCATCTGCCCAAATATGATCTCTTGATTATGTTCTCTTTCCTTCTTTTTATGCTAATCTTTGCATTCCATGATTAGCCTGTTTCATCTTAAAATGCTGGAATTTCTGTAACTCCTTCCATCTCGTTATCCATTCTTTGTCTGTTTTTCAATAATATTAAAAATTTGAATATGCAAAAGTTAATTGTCTTTATGATTCATAAGTCTCATGAAAAAACAACAGCTGGGCAGAAGAGACAGCTCCTATAAATGCCTCAGACAAGCTTGAAGTGTGGGCTCAATTACCACTAGATGCCAGAAAATCCATATAGGAAAGAAAGGTCTAGCTGCAGAAAAAGGTTTCATTTAGCTGGAAATCATTCATTGAGCTCTGTTACTCATACAATTGTCTCGTTCTTTTTGGACATGACTTCTCTTCCTAGTTTAACTTAATTCAATGGAAGATGTTGCATCAAATGAAGTACTGGATGCATCTGTGATATTACATCCATGATATGAACTGTTTTATAGTTCAAAGACAGCATGTGTAACGATACTGACATAGAAAGTTGAGGTGGGTAGGAATCCAAAGTATTTTTAAAGGGTCAGTTTCTTAGGTAGTGGTAAGATGTAAAGATGGGCAGATCTAGATGGCACAGGGAACAAACAGGCAATGGAGACACAGGAGAGCATCTGTAATGGTCAGTATCAAGGAAGAGTCAAACACCACTGATCTCTCCCTATCCAAAGTAAACTGATTCTATTTAGTATTACAGTAAGAGGACAATTAGAATGCCTAATGTAGCGTGCAAATTATTTGCTGAGGTTTTGTTCACATATGCAGTTTCTTTATCAGTTTGCATATCTCAAAAGAGCCTATTCTCTTAGTGTCAGTATGATTTATACATGTGTACCTAGCTGCATTGCAACTATATCCCACAAGGTTAAATAAGACTGTTTTCCTCAACAATCTTCAATACTTAAGCCAAGAATTCACTCATTTTAAGGTTATAGGCAATTGTATTGCTGGAGGATATTTAAGTATATCAAGACAGCCTCAGGAACAAACAGTTCCACATCCTTTCCTCTCCTCCCACCTCTACTTTAATGACTTGACACAGACAAAATGCAATTCTTTCCCAAGAGCTTTGCTGAAGAATAAAGAGTAGCTCTAATAAATGATGAAACCAGTGAAATCATAGGTAGCTTCCCAGTTACACAAAGGGGGGTGTGGGTGGGCAGGAAATACATCACTTGTAAGTTCACTATGCATCTTAAGGCAATTGGAGAAAACATACTTTCAGAAAATAAACCCTCCTTATCATCAAGGCTGTATTCGGAAGCAAGGGAGACAAGTTATTTTCATACAAAACGTGAATGCTTTAGCTACAGTGAATAAAACAAAGTAAACCCATTCTAAAGAATGGCTGAGTATCTGCACCAAACCAAACCAATGCAAAAATTCCTCAATGTGTTGCTCAGATGACAAAGTATCATTGCTCCATGATCTTCAAGTAGTCATAATAGCCTGTGTAAGCCAAAGACCTTCCTACTGATTTTACAGGCTTTGGATCAAGCCCCAAATCACTCAAAGACCTTAATTTAACTTTTGCAGAGCTACTCTCCAAGAAAGTAATGTGATTCCAATTCAAAGCAGAACCATTTGAATAGAGTGAGACTTTCTGGGGGTTTATATATTTCTATAACAAAAGTTCACCTTTATTACAATCGATGACTCAGAGCTCTCTTCAGATTCAGGAAAGAATATAGTAAATTCCCTGTAGAATCACAGTTGTTCATGGTATGCAAACTGTTTGGCAATGTGTCTTTTCCATTGTCAAATCACATGCTCATTTTAACCTCTGAGTAGATCTGCAAACATAAGCTGCCCACATGCCGGGTATAGCTATCTATTTGCAGGTATGGTTTCTTCAAACATTTATCTATGAGTAATTTTGACTGAACTACTCAAATGACTGTACTTCTGCATGTGTCTGTGTGAAAGTTGACAGGATGAGCACATGTATTTTTACAACGTGAGTTAAGTCTAAGATGTGATGAAGATGTTGAATAAAAACAATAATTATTACAGCAATTAAAATTTAAAACTTGAGTCAGCATTTTGCTGCTGTTCCTGACTCTCCCAGACTTGCTTTATAATTTTGGGTAAGTAACTTAGCCCTTGATTCTGCAAATACTCTTACTTATGCTAAGTACCACAAAGAACTGTATACGGGATTATAGAGCTCTATTTGCTTAAATTAAGAAAATCAGGGACTTAAGCTGTTACTGTGACTACACACATTGCTTTATCAAAAGAATTATTCTGTTGTACTCCAATGTGGTGTTAAAATACAGGGAGTTTAAGTGTGCAACAGAACAAAAGGGAAAGCAGAAAGACT
>JAHREE010000143.1:4661958-4732713 GCA_033628505.1 Tringa tobata | reverse complement strand
AAAGAGTTCCAGTCTCCTGGTTTTCTGTTTGTTTCGAAGACTAGAAATCTTAAGAATATCTGTAATGCAAATGAAACTCACAGGAAATTGAGTGGAAGGAGCACCCATTAGTGTTGCAGTAAACATGTAATCTTCATATCAATAGATGACTTGATTTATGAATCTTAGCCAAAGCAAAATATGCTTGAAATGATTTTAAAAGTGCCTTTACTCTTACTGTACTTTTAAACAATTTAGAAGTAGCATCTAAGTTGCACAAGCCTTTCTATTTATAAGACATAGTAAGTTTTAAATTACTTCCCCACAATTGTAGTATTTCTTTGCAAGGTGTTGTTTTTTTTTTTCCTGTTTTTCCTTTTTACTACCTTTGAAATATTGAAGACTATAGAAAGTGTAAATATCATACTGGAACTATTACGGTCTAGTCATCATATTTTAAACACAGGTATATTATTTTGTTTGGTGGAGTTAGAGTTTTATTAGTGATTTATTTCACAGGAGAACAGAATTATATTTTGTGCACTTAATGTATGTAAGTACTAAACTTAGCAGTCCATCACTGTAGCTAACCAGCTGTTAAATTGTTAACTGAAACAAGTACTTTCCACCATAATCACAAGTTCAGAGGCAAAAGAAGTTGTGACAACTGATTCTCAAGACTTATGAGTTAGCTCAGTTTCTGGACTATTTCTAAGTTGTAGTGGTTGCATCTCAGAAAGGTGGATTAATAAATGGGTTTTAAGTCATGCTTCTGTCTTCATTTTGTGGGAGTCTCTGGCTATGGCCTGCTTCAGGTTGTGAAGTACACTGGTTATATCTTACGCTGGTTGCCAGTGTCTGCCACAGGCTATTTTGGCTGCTATAGGTCACTTATCTTCATCCAACCTCTAATCAGACTGCTTATTCTTGGGCCATGATAGATATGCTCAACAGCAGGATCAATGTCATCTGAAGGCTTCTGACAGAAGGCGATTGTGTACTGTTTGGGAATAATGTGTTTGTGGCTACTTTGAGCTGTTGCCCAATTTACTGGCTCAAGATTATTATCTTTGAATGTGATGACATTATTTTTGAGATAAACTTTTAAGTTTAGTGTTGTGGAAGACAGTATAAGTTAGGAATTTAGGAATTACAAGGTAATGGTCTGGAATATCACAGACCATGACTGGTGAAGTAAAGATCTACATAACTCTGTTTGAACATTACAGGCTTCCTGACGTTTCAAGGCATATTTAATATAGTAGTGTAGAAGTACTGCTCTTGTCCTGGTACTTCTCAGTGGCAAAATTTCTTCTTCCAGTGTGCAAACAAAAAAACTTCCATGCCTTGAGCAAATATTGAGCTTTGAAATAGCTAAAAAGAACCGTATAGTCTCTTGGATTCAAGAGTTTTGGAATACTACAGGCCATGACTGTGGAAGCAAAGATATACATACTTGTGGTGTTCCTCGGAAGCATCACAGGCTTCTGAGGAACATCAGAAGACGTATGTAATATGGTAGGGCAGATGTACTGATCTTGTCCTGGTAGCATATGAAGGAAGAAGAAATTTTGCCACTGAACAAGCAAAATAAAATAAATAAATAAATACCTGTGCACTCTGGCCTCTCCCCCTTATTGAAGAAGGACATATGTATGTAGTATAGATAGCATATTATTGTATATATTTGTGCAGTAGAATTTTCTGATCTAATACAGTGTTACTGTTTAGAAAAATTTATAGTATTTTCTTCAGGTACCTAGAATCATTATTGTGATTACATGCAATAAAATTTGTTATGTAATTAAAAGTAAATGGCACACACACAAATAGTTTTCTTAACGATTTGTTCAGGTCTTGTATTTGACTGCTTCTCATCTTTCCTTTTGAGGATTATAAGATCTTGCATCCTTACTGATACATTTACATACTTGAATAAAGTCTTTCTGTTTGGTAATATTTAGATATTTTCCTTAGTTTGTGTGTTTTGCTATATAGTCTTTTAAATCTGAATCTTTGTTCAGGGTAGCACTTAAACATATGTGCTAAGTCATTAAGCATGCATTAAAGCCAATGTTTATCTTTAAAATTGGTGCTGCTTAAGTATTCTTGATGCTTGTCCAAGATGCATAGTTTTGATTTTTCTTTTATATGGCTAGCATTACAGTTATTTATTTAAAGGCCTGACTAGCTGGCTAAAGTGAGGAAAACTTGGCTTAAACACAAAATAGTGTTTTAATTTTACTCAGAGTCCTCTGTTGTAGTGGTGCAGAGGGGAACAAGATGTAGGTATGGGAGAAGAATACTATTTTGGGGAAGGGAGTGCCTTTAAAATAATTTAAAGATTTCTGCAGTACTGTTTGTAACCCTGCTATGAAAATTATTGCCTTCAAAGACAACTGAATAGACGATATCAAGAAGGACAGTAAATTATCAACTCTTAAACTAATTTCAGACATTATGCGAAGCCACGTAAATAGTTGCAGGTTATTTAATCTTTGCTGAGTCCAAAAGAAAAAAATAGATCTTTACCTCTGTCAAAGGCAAAAGGAAGTGGTAATTCAGAAAGATTTAAAAAAATTCTTATGTTATAAAAAAATACTAGTTTTACTGGTGGCTTTCTTTTGAAGATGCTATTCTAATCCAATATGTATATCAGGCTGTATTTATTATTCAGGACTAACCCGGTAAATCTCTTTTTCAGTAATAAGCATATAATTACATTTCATAGTTATTATGGTAATTCACAAATACCATTGTAAGACTCCACAAATAATCAAATAAAGCAACACTTTGTTAGACAAGTTCCACGGAGGCTTCGTGAAATATGAAATAGCAGTGTATTCAGATTTAGATAGCTGACATGTAAAAGTCTAAAGCTTCATTGTTTTAACTGTATTTTGTAAGTATCAAATTATAACACCCTTAAGCCTTCAGCCCTTCTGAAATGTAAACCACTTCTTTAGGAGATTGCCAATAAGCACCTAAGCCCCTTTTCCATATAAAAAGATAAAATATACATTGCCAAATAATAAAATGTATGTTGCATAAACTTACAAAGTTACAGTGATGGTGCTGAGAAGATGTTTTCTGTTTTGTTTTGTTTTTTTTTCCCCTGGGCTTTTGCCCTTTCTTACAGGTAAATTATGAATTTTACCGATTATTCGTGTAATACACATGGAGATTGGAAAGTATGCACTGAGAAAGTATGTGGCTGTATTATGAATATATTCACATGGAAAAAATTAGTGGATTTGTCATTTTGAGAAATAAATGCTTATATTTTACGCTGGTTTAGAAGAAGTATGAACATTAAGCCAAATCAACATTTGTAGGCTGATTTATACATAATGAAGGCATGGCAGATCTGGAGAATTTGTAATGAGAACAGAGTAACTACCCTTCTTTAAAATATTCTGATACGTGGATAGGATACATGACTGATAAAGCAGAAATGTGAGCGAGAAACAGATAAAAGACAAGTATGTGTCTTTGCTAGACATGAATGTTTATGTTTAATGTCTTCCTATTTTATTAATATTTATTTTTGCTGACAAAAATATTCTGCTTTAGCCTGTTTGGATCACAGATGCTTTTTCTTTATTCTAATTAGATATTTGGAATACAGAGACTAGTACTGAACATATATTGGATACCTGAAACAGTCTTTAGTGTTGTTTTTTTTTCCTCTGGTGTCAAATGGGAGAGGTGGCAAAGCTGAACTTCAAGAACAGAAGGTTCTTAAAAGGACAGTTCTGAGTAATCTTCACCTGGTGAAGATGAACTTTTTCCCTTCAGAAAGTGAACCTTTTAGGTGCTCTTCTAGAATTCTGCAGTCAAATGGATAACACAAAAAGGTGGGTTTGTCTCTAAAATAACCCCTCCACAAACAAACCCAAACAAACAATGACAACGTCCCCCCCAAAAAAAACCCCAAACAAACTCTAAACCTCAAAACCTCCAATTACCAAAAAACCTCTCTACCAACAAAACAACAACAAAAAACCCAAACCTCCCACACATGTTGTGCATTAATAGAAGCAAGCTGTGGACTTTGAAAGGAGTAGTTTGTGCTTATGTCTTCCCTGTTTGAGGAAAATGGCAGTGCTGTGAAGAACAGTCAGCTTTATAAAATTAAAGGTCTTTGTCTCAGCTTTCCAGGGGATGTTATGTGTGAGGGGAGTTGGTGGGGGTGTTTTTTTGTTATGGCGACTGTTTCACTGAGGAGATAACTTTGTGTAGTGGGTCTGTTTTAATCTGAGATTTAGCATGCATGCTAACTTTCTTTTCAGTACAGCCTGTCAGATGAGATTCTCTGCTTTTCTTTGGCATTGGCTGGTTCAACCTCCAAAGCTGTGCTTTTAGCTGTCTTGGCATTTGAGAACTTTTTCCAGCTCTGCCACAAGGCAAGGCTGACTCTGGCTGAGAGAATTCTTGCTGCTATTTCCTAACACAGAATTGATGTGAAAACACCATTACTCATAATTTTTGTCTTAAGGCTAGGTGACATCTGCACAAACAAAAAACAACTTTTGATTTTGGCAAACTTAATTTTTAATTTCATATTGGGCAGTTTCAGGGACTTTCTGGTATGTTCCTGAGTAATAAATGTTTGAGATGTCAGTCTCATTCTTGATTCAGGTAAGCTGTTACAGCTCAGTATTTTTTCCACTAATGGTGGATAGTGTAGGAATAGATCTTTATGGCTCACTGTATTGTGGGTTTACCTACAAGTTGCCAACTTTTTACATCTCCAGATAGGTGAATGCTTAATGCCTATGTCAAGCAGCAGAGCTGACAATACTTTGTTATTTTGATATTAACTGCAACAGATTTGAAGAATCAGTGCTGAATATTTTGTATCATCATGTTTCTGGCATCCTTCTTCAACTGATGTGCTGAGGCTATTTCTTTCACAGTGGCCTAATAACTTCTTCTGTCCTCATGCTTTGCATAATCTCTTGTGTCTGTTTAAGTGGTATGGAAACAATTAGTTTATTACTTTCTAGAACTTCCTGGGTAATGAGGAAGGTAACACGGTATCCAAAGGGATGAGTTATAACAGAAATTCCTTTGATCCATGTAGAGGGACCAGTGGAACTTTCACTGTTGCTCAGGAGGTTGTTTGACCATTGGACTTAAATGGAAGGTTTTAAGCTGGTATGAATTGTCAGATGTCTGTGAGCAGAGAATTCCAATGTGAGGTTGCAATTCTGGGAACCAAAGTGGCATTTAGGCACTTTTCTGTCAAATGATTCCATGCGGCATTTCTTGTGTTAATTTACTGCTACTTCTGTCTTTTGAAGTGGGCACCCGTCCATGTCAGGAGCTTTGGCTACGATCCACACGAAATACTGTGTATACATTACTTTGGAAAGCTCCAGAAAAAGAACTGCTAAAATATAATCTCTCCATTGGAGAAGCTAAATTTTAACTGGCTGATTATTTTACATTTCAGATAGAAAATTAAGCATTATTGTGAAATTAATTTACTTTCTGGTTTAGTAGCTGTTACTTTACAATGCTGTTTTACAATCAGCAGCAATTTAATCTCTGGTTAACACACATACTGGCATCCATAATTATTGTAGCAAAGCAAATAGTTCTACACCCTTCATATTCATGAAGGGTGATTGCACTGTCATTAAGCAAATTTCTGTTTTAAAAGATGCTAATCATTGTGTTTAGGAATGAATTAATGTTTCCTTTTTTTTTAACACACTGAAAATTTATAGCATACAAAAATCAGATAACCTGTAATGATATGACTTTGCTTTTTCTTCCCAGGTATGAATGCTGCTGTGCGCGCAGTAGTACGCATGGGAATCTATGTAAAAGCCAAAGTATATTTTGTTTATGAGGTTAGTTCTTATTTTATTATGTATTTGTCTTCTGACTGTACTTGAGATTTTGTGGAAAGTTCATGGAGAGTGAATAGTATAAATTAAAAAATTATGTAGATGTCATTTCCTTTCATACTATTAAGGTTTTATTTCATATTTTTCATTTTTGTGGAAAGTACTTCTTACAAGGTATGTCCTAAAACGATTTCATTTAAAAGTAATTTTTTTAATATATGGAATTCTTCACATGAAGCTTGCAAGAAGTTTGAAAATACTGAGAAAACCAGAGGTGGTTGTCACCCAGCAATGAGCTATATATTTGTGTATTTGTTAGTTTTTTAGGCCAAAATATTGTACTTTATAAATACCTTCATAAACCTAGTTAAATTACTAATTTTTAACCATTTGACTTTCCCCCAGTTCACTTTCCTAGGGTATGATAAGGCTATGCCATTGCCCTCATATCGCACATTACCCAACTTGGTTTTGATCAAGAGTACTATCAAGCTGGTGCAAGCTTTCCTCGCTTATAGGTAGAAAGTTGTAAGTGAAAAAACTCCAGTAAACAAAAAAGACCCCACCAAAAAACCTGTGTCGTCAGTAGAGTGTTCAGACATCAGAATTTTGTGGCTGAAGTTTATGACTGTGTGTGCATGAGGATTCTTGCCTTCTGTAACAATTATTTGATACAAAAAAAACGATGAAACAAGTTTAATGTAAATGCCAAAATGATACTATCTGTGTATGTCTTATGGGAAAACTAAGTTATATTTAGACTTCTGTATGAAGGAAAGTTTCAGTTCTTATAAAATTTGTGTATTAAACAATGCAGTAAATATATTTAGCAAGAAGTCATTCTGTTCACACTGGAATTCCTGTACAACTCCTTAAAAGTTTGACGTAATTACAAATCACAATAAACATTTGATATAGGGCAAAACTTAGTAGGTTTTAATTACATTAAAATATAAAAATACGGAGTAACTAGAATTCATAGAAGTGCTAGAAAGAGCTTTGGTTTTAGTTTTGTGCATTCAAAATATATGATTTGACTTCAAAAGGTAGCTATTTGTCCATTTTCTTTCAGTGTCTGCTTATTCCTATAGTTCATTTACTGAAGGGTACCATAGTATATTGAAATGCAAATAAGCAGAGCACTGTGCTCCAAAATTCTTTTGTACTACAGTGCTACAGCAAGTAGCTCTGAATACTTAGTGTGTGCTAATTACATGGCCAATCTCTAGAATTCCTTCAGTGTTCAGCTGTTTTGCAGGCTTGCTGAAATGGGTCAGACACTTTTCTGGAAATAAGGAGGGTTTTTTCTTTTGCCGTGTTTAAAGGCTAGAACTTGGATTTTTTTTTTTTTTTTTTTTGTTATGCTTAACTTTAGATTTACCATCTTTGTAGTTCGCCTTACAGTATGTATTCTTTTGTCACCTTTTAAAAACTATTTGTATCACAAAGTGCATTCAATGATAAATTTCCATAGAAACTTGGATATTTCTGTTTTTCTGAACAGAGCAAAACCTCACTATTTAAGTTGTTACATTTCTCTGTTAATTGCTAGTTTGCCAATGTGAAGTCACAGCTATTTCAGAATGAAAATCAATTGTAAACATCATGTCAATGTTTTCATTCTGAGTTTCCATTATATATTGTCTTTCTATCTTCATTGTAACAGCGTAGTAGGAGAAAAATGCATATTTCATTGAAAGAATGAGTAATAGCTTTGAAAGAGATCTTTGCTTCTAGATTAGTCCGTTCAGTTCAGTGTTACAGGAAGGACTAAATGCTAGATTTTTTTTCTCGGACTTTGTGTTAATTAAAATATAAAGTCACTTTCCTTTCACAATGCATATAAGTACTTAAGAAAAACACTGTTGCAGGCTTTGAAATGAAACTACTACTTAATTTCAGCACTTCAAAATAGGAAAGAGATGCAGGGACAAGTGTCATGGAAGGTAAAAAGCCCCAAATGCCTCACGTGTAACATATCAGAAGATGGCTTGTTCTTTTTTGAAAGCTTTTGTTTGTGGAGTTACAGCTGGAAGCAAGGTTTGCTGTTTCTGCCACTCCCTCCAGGAGTTTGTATACGTATGTATCCTGTGAACACATAACCAACAGAGACTTCCTCTTGCTCATCTTTGAATATTCAGATTTTGGGTAGAGGAAGGAAGCATAAGATGGGGTTGATCTTCAAGTATAGTGCTTGCCGTATTTTTCACAATTTGCTTTTTTCTATTCTTCCCCCATAATTTTAGTGCCTTAGTGCCCAAGCTGCTATTTTTAGAATCTAAGTAATAGAAGTAATTTTTTAAAATGTAAATTGACAGCTCTCCTGTTTTTATTAAGGCCTGTATTCACATTTGCCAGTAATTTTCAGTAACCAAACAATTGTAACAGTGTTGAACTGATAAAATATTTGAAGTTAACTTCCACCTTTAAAATGGATTTCTGAGTCTCTAAGTTAGAATCGGTGATAAATAACTAAAATGATGAATGGAAATCATGATCATTATTAATACTTCAATTATAATTGTTGGGGTTTTTGGGTTTTTTTCCCCTATAGATGTCTAGAAAGCTGCTTTAATTCTATGGCTTTTGTATCTTTTAATGGTCTGGAAGAATAGCATGAAAGTTCTAGCTACATTCTTCAGACCTAGCTTACATACGCCACTCAGCTAGCAGAACTGAGTTAGGAAAAGCTAATGTAACAGCTGAAATGGATCAGGCCTGTTCCAAAAGCTCCCTGTCCTTACCTTGTCATGGGAGGAATTGTTAATATTATCGCTTGTCTACACAGAGGAAGTAGAACTGATGTGGACTCCTGACCTGAGCGCACAAGTTCTTTCTGCATTAAAAATGCAGGGTGCAGGAGTCCTAGCTATTAGGTGTTTCAAATCTTACCATTTCAAGTAGTACTTCATCCAATTTCCTTTTCCTTTTGTTTTAGATTTGTTACTAAAATAGGAATTTTCATCCGTGAGTCTCATAAGATGTCTATAATTATGTATATATTTACTGTATATAATACTTTCTTGGATCTATTTTGTTTTTCCTCTCAAGTAAAAATGGAAGGTAAACGATTGGGGCAAATATGTGAACTGTATATATTTTTTTTTGTCAGCTTGGAGTACAGCTTACTAAAGTCAGCGTTACAAACTGAGTTAGGATGCAATATCACACTCTTATTTCAGGATTTGTTGCTTGAGAATCTTTGTGGTGTTGTAGTTGCCAGTAGGAACACTTATAGGAAAAGCTTTCAATCTGTGACTGAGTTGATATAAGGAACATCACATTCTTTGCTTTAAAAACAAAAAAAAGGAAGCAAAATTGTGATAATAATTTTTTAGCTTTCATCAAGCTCAGTTGGATCCACTGGAATGTTTCTGTCTATAGAACTTTGCACTTTATCTGAGAAATCAACTTTAAAAAAAACCAACAACTATGTAGATTAAGCATTATTTCTTTTCCAACTTGTTCTAGTTTTGAAGGCATTGTACAAATAATGTCTTAGCTTCAAGTCATTATGTGTATATGTTTGTATACAAGACAGTATTAGATACATATCAGAGTTATCTGGAGAGTGTACATAATATTGAAAAGATCTGTTGAATGACAGAAATTAGAGACAGGTTGTTTTCCACCTAGCTGTTTCTTTACTGTTATTTGATGCTCTTATATGTAAAATCATTAGCCAAGTCTCACTGAGCAGAAACTGTTACACTTTCTCCTTGGAATCTGTACTAGAATCCTTGAAAGCTTAATCTGAGTAATTTGTACTTTTGCTGAGTCCAGGTTGTCTTAATATTCTTATCCTATCATGCTAGTGAGGGACTCCAAGTATGATAGAGTAATTCATATAATATATATGGCTTTTTAAGCCAGCGTAGGCTTAGTACATTTTGAAGTTACTGCTTACTGGGTAAAATCTACATACAGTCTAGGTTGTGCCAAAGTAAGTGTCTCCAGGTTATGTCAGTTTAGCTGTCTTCTAAACTCTTATATTTCTAGTTCCACCTGGTTTATGACTGAGAACTCTAAAACTAAATATGTACAGTCTTGCAAGAACTTCATACAAAAAAATGTTTACTGATTGTTCCTCAGCGTGATTGTACACATAATCTAAAAATGGAGATGTAAGCATGGTCATGTTTACTTCTGTTGGGGTTTTTTTGGCCGTTTTTTGTATGTTGTTTTTTTTCAGGCTTGGTTTTTTTTTTTCTTTAACCTAGCATGTTTTTTTCCCTTTGGATTTAAATGGTTGTCAAAAAGTTTAATGGTAACTCCAGTTTTATTCTAGTGTCAGTATCAGTTAATTATTTCCAGGCGAGAACCTTGCAGTATTTTCTTATTTTTAAAAAAATTGGTGTTCACAATATCCCCTCATGGAAAGGAATCTGTAATTGTCACTAACTTTCTGCTAGTACTTATGCATAAAGTTAATGAAGCCAGATATAACAAAACCCTTCAGTTGCTCACTGGATAGTTTTCCTTCTTTCAGCTAAGTGTAGTTTTTTTCTATACTATAGCATGCATAGGTTTCTGAAGACCATTAGAGTTAAGATATTAAAGATTTCTTAAATGCATCACTAAAAGTTGTATTTTTCTACTAAATTTTTTTCAGATTTTATTGTGTGACTGCCTTCAAAAAAGAATAAAGATTATGTGACCTGATTTCTTCTTCCTTTATGAAATTTTTTTTTTGTTGCTCTTTATTTTGTTTTGCTTATACCTGCCTTGAGGGAAAGAGTGTACAAAGTGTTATGAAGTCAGATAAAGATCATGACCTTAGATTGAGGTTATGGTTTTAGGAAGCACGTTTTATAATGCTTTTCAAAGTTTTTTTTGTCAAAATACCTGTATATTTATTCCAAGAAAGAAGAAATATGTTGCCATTCTAGTTTATAAGCTTTGTAATCTGTGTAAAGTGTTACTTTTTCTTGAAGTTGTCTTTGGAACTGATCTTTTAGGAAGAGGCTTGCTTTGGCTTCTTTTTCCCCTTATGTTATATCTGCTAGAATATTGTTTCATTTAAACTGAGTATTTTTTTTATTCAGTGTTTTTGATTACTTAAAGTTGCATTAAAATATACAAGGTGAGTATTACTGCAGCAGAAATGTTACACAATTTTTCAAATCAGACCTCTGAAATATTTTTTCTGTTTCAGGGTTACCAGGGAATGGTTGATGGAGGTGATAATATTGTAGAAGTTTCATGGGAAAGTGTTTCAAGTATCCTGCAAGTGGTAAGTGTTAGGGCATGGGGAGGGAGACCCAAATCCTCTCTCTTTATACAGGGAACCAAAATTCTAGGTTCAGGCAATCCCTGTAATTTTGCATTCAAATTCTGTGATGACAGAATGACCAGCACATACCGCTTTTAGCAGAGCCTGATTTCTACAATATGGGTGTTTGACACTTTCTAAAGATCTTTCTGTGGTCTTCTATTTGGTGCACAGAAATAATCTTGAAAACCTTTGTCCTCCATATTGACAAGCCTATATTTAAGAAAAAAGACATTATAGAGACAAAATACAAGACTGTGTTTTGTAAGACAAATGTTTTCTTACAAAACCCTGTTGGCTTCCTCTGTAAGTGGATTTAGAATTATAGTAATGGGTGTAATTACAGCTCAGATAATAGCAGTGACTTTGCTTGTACATTTATATACTACTTTCTGCAAGGTGGCCACTTGGATCTCATTACACTTTTCCTCAGCATGGTACTGTTGTTACCTCTTCCAGAGCAGATGCTATGTTTGTCAAACAGGCCATAGTGCTTGCCAAGCTTTCTGAAAACTACCTCCAGGTGAAGCGTGGGTTTCTTTGGAGCTTTCTGTAAAGCTAATATTATAAACATAAAGCAGTTAGCAGAGAGAAAAATAGATTTTTAAATTTTATTTTTAAAGACACAAATGCCCTGGAATACTGTGATGTATTTTGTCCACATATGTTTGTTTTTTTGGTTGTTGGTGTGGGTTTTTTTTTTATATCCCTTATCTTCTAGAATCTGTAATCTTGTGATCAAGAGCAAATTAAGATGTCATGACCAAGCCACAGAGGAACATAGGCAGGAGCAGGATGTAGGTATCCTATACATGTGTATAGCATACATACATTAGGGCTACAAAGATGTTTAGGGACCTGGAGCATCTCTCTTACGAGGAGAGGCTGAGGGACTTGGGTCTTTTTAGTCTGGAGAAGAGAAGACTGAGGGGGGATCTGATCAATGCTTATAAATACTTAAAGGGAGGGTGTCAAGAAGATGGGGCCAGTCTTTTTTCAGTGGTGCCCAGGGATAGGACAAGAGGAAATGGGCACAAACTTGAATAGAAGTAGTTCTATCTAAACATGAGAAGGAGGAACTTCTTTACTCTGAGGGTGGCAGAGCATTGGAATAGGCTGCCCCAAGGAGGTGGTGGAGTCTCCTTCTCTGGAGACATTCAAAATCTGCCTGGACATGTTCCTGTACAACCTGCTCTAGGTGGTCCTGCTTTGGCAGGGGGTTGGGCTAGATGATATCTGAAGGTCCCTTCCAACCCCAAATGGCAAATCATACCAGTAGAGTCTCTACAGATTTAAGCTCAAGTTTAGATTGGTATTGACTGATTTATTATAAGTTAAAATGAAGGAAATGTTTGTACAAAAGTGAGGTAATCATCTCAGATTTGTTAGCAGGAAAAAAAAGTTTTTGCAGTCTTAATATTTTACAGTGACAATAAGTAAGGGAAAAGCTAGACTTCTCTTGAGTGACTGAACAACATAAACAGTGAAGATTTGTAAATAACTTCTTTTCAGCAAGATGTCCAGCAATTTTCAGTGACAGGGCGCTTCAGTCTTTTTTCTGAAAATAATGACTTCCATTTTTGGAGGAAGGTCTTTAAATCATATTATTAAATACAGCAGATAAGTTAATGAAACAGAAAATTTAACATTAGTCTGATCTATACAGCACTAAATGTGGATGCAGTTTTTTTCCGTAGTTCTGTGGGATGACAATAAATACTAATTTTGAGCTTTAGGGATGCATCTTTTCTGTTACGGTTAATATATTTCATGATATTAGGGGAAAACGTCATGCCTTGAAGAAAATTCATCTAAATTCTTAACTACTCAGTATTGTATCACTTTTACTATTTCATCACATATAAGTAATAATTAGATAATTAATTGGGATGCTTTGAAATTAGTCCCAAATCATTTAACATTTTCCTTCAAGAGTAGCTTTCTATCCGTCGTTTTTGGTTTTCCCTTTTCTGTGGTGTATCCATACTTGAGAACGTTATTTCCTACAAGTTTGATAATTCTTTGGTTTTAATTGCCTCTTACTCACTGTGAAATTAAAGATGGAGATTATGCTACAAAACAACTGTTCATCATTAATTCATCTTAAAAAAGCAACCAACCAACTGAACAAAAAACCCCAACCAACCCCAAAACAAACCATAAAATACTGGATTGTAAGTTTAAACTGTTATACTTCCTTTTTCTAGGGAGGTACAGTTATTGGTAGTGCACGCTGCAAATCTTTTCGTACCCGGGAGGGCCGCCTGCAAGCAGCCTTCAACTTGGTTCAGAGAGGAATCACTAATCTTTGTGTGATTGGTGGAGATGGTAGCTTAACTGGTGCCAATCTCTTCCGTGAGGAATGGAGTGGACTTCTGGAAGAACTCGCACAGAAAGGTAAGTTTGTGTTTAGACCATCTAGATTTCTAGTCCAATCTCCAGGAAAATTATGTACCCTAACTATACATACACAAATTATATCCAGAGGATGTTTCTTAAGTTCAAAAATCAAATGCATACATTCTAGGAAATTGCACGATTCTTCATAAAGTAATAAGTTTTTATTTCTGTACATCCTCTCTTTATATACCATAAAGGTTCAAAAAGGCCAAATAAGTTACTGGGCGACTGTATGCAAGTATACAGATTTTTGCTGAAACTATTGTGTAGCAAGGAGTTATACACCTCCACTGAATGATGAAGATTGTGAAGAAACTTCTCCTTTTGTTTGGTTTGATCCTGCTGACGTCTAGTTTCATTTGGTGTCCTATAATTTTTGCATTAGAACAGTGAATGATCAGTCCTGCTTCCTCTCTGCTTGCCACTTGAGATTTTACAGCTGTCTTATTTTCCCTTCATCATCTCTTTTTCTAGATGGAAGAGTCCTAGTTTGCTTAGTTGTTCCTTATATGTAAGTTCTATACCTTTGATCATCTTTATTGCCCTTCTCTGAACCTTTTCCAGTTCTACCATGTCCTTTTTGAGGTGGGGAGGACTACAACTGCACCCAGTATTCAAGATGAGGGCAAACCATGGATCTACACAGTAGTATAATGAACTTTGTTTTGTTCTCTATTCTTTTCCTAATATTTTCTAATATTTTGATATTTTTTTGACTGCTATCAAGCATTGAAGCTGATTGATTAATGAAAACAGCATTATTGTATGATTATGCTGAAAATAGCACTGTTTTCTTTGTGATGTTAGGGTACATTTTTCATGTGTGTTGGTTTATGTTTATCTACGATGAATTCCATCTGATATTTTACTGCTCACTGTGTCTTGCTAGTTGTCTTCATTTCTTCTCAGACACTTCACACCTTTAGAACCAAGTAATTCAGTTTGATCAGTAAGCTTCGATGCCTTACTGCTCATTCCCTTTTCTAGGTTATTGCTGAGTATGTTGAACAGAGCAAACTCCTGTAGAACTCCATTGGTTGCCTTCCTCAGATACAAGAAACTTGCATTTACTACTGCCCTCTGTTTCGTATTTTTTACTTTCTGTTTCACATTATTTATTCTATGCAAAAGCCTTCTCCCTTATGCTGCGGCTACTTAGTTTCCTCAAAATCCTTTGAGGACAGAACTTGGCAATGGCTTTTTTTGAAATCTAAGTAGAATATGTGAACCAGATATCCCTTATTCATGTGATTATTAAGTCACCTTTGGAACTCTAGAAAAGGTTTGTAATGCATGGTATACATTCATAGAAAACATTTTCATTCAGAATGTTGTATTTATCTTTATGGGCTTTAGTTATGTTTTTCATTACAGTTTCTACTATTTTCTCTAGTATAGGTGTTAAACACGCTGATATATATGTATGGTTCTTGAATCCCATATTAAAAATTTGGCATTATGTTTATTACCATCACATCCACAGATACTAAGGTAGTTTTAAGCACTCAAGTGCTAAGGTATTTAATCCTTGAGATCCTTTAGAATTCTTGGATGATTCAATATTTTCACTGATGTCTTGGAAGACACAGACTAAGACTTTGAATAGGAGCTTTTCTATTCTATATGCTTATTAATCCTGAAATCAGAGCCTTTCAGTGTTGCAGAAGAGAAGTCTTCGAAAGTTTAATGCTGGATTTTGATTGTTTGCATATGCCCATAATTGCATCCAGATTGCATCCTTTTACTTCCTCATTGCATGTCATACGCTGAGACTACATTTTGACTGCTATTGTTTAATTCCAAACCATCAACTTCAAGGTTGGTTACAAAACCTGATACTCTTTTGACACTGAAATGGACTGAAAAGCTCTTGTTTCCTTCCTTACTGTAAGAAGTTCTGTGCCGGATTCTTTTGTTTGGTTGTTTGATTGGCTTTTGTTTGTAGTTTTGACTAACCTTGTTACCTAAAATATCTAAACATAATTTAATTTTTGAATATGTTTAATTTACAAAAGTTGAGCACTGAAGCAATATGTCTAAAATGTTTTAAAAAAAACAAAAACTCTTCATCTGGATACTTCTTTACAGGAAAGATTGATGAAGATGCTGTTAAGAAATATGCTTACCTTAATATTGTGGGAATGGTTGGATCCATAGACAATGACTTCTGTGGCACTGATATGACGATAGGTACTGACTCAGCCTTGCACAGAATCATTGAAGTTGTGGATGCCATCATGACCACTGCTCAAAGGTAAACTGTGCGCATTTTAGAAAACTGTAACAAATACACTATTGTTTATGTTTGAAATCTTAAGTTTCTTATTGCCATACAATAGTGGAAGATACAAGTTAATTTTAAATAGAAGTTAGATATTTGTGATATTTCTAGAGTGAGAATAAATGCTCTTTTTCGCTGCATCTTTCAAGTATCTTAGTTTTTGGGTTTTTTTTCTTAGTAACTGCTTTTCCATCATTCCTGTCATGGTAGCACTTCAAGCATCTGATTGTAGAGGCTGCATCAGCTTTATTGGCAGGTTTTGACTTTCTAATATGTTTTAGTCTTTCCCAGACGTATTCGTCTAGAGAAGATCCAGATACACTTTGAATAGTGTAGTAGAATACAAAGTAGCATCTGCTTGTATATAAGCTTTCCCTAGGTAAAATTTAAGCAATTAAATTATTTTTAAATTGTTTTTTTAATACAGCTTTATCATTACAGTTCTGAACTGTGGGTTTGTATTGTTTACATTTCTAGTAGGTATTCACCTCTTCTCTCCTAACTGCCCTTACATATTTTAGAAGAAAATAGTAGTGAAAATGAATTAGGCATTGCAAGATACTTAAAATTATGTATGTTGCTTAATATTTTGTTAATGAAATCTGTGTTAGGTAAGCATGGAGAACACCGGCTATTTCCAGATATTAGGTTCTGATTTCAAGAATTTGGACTGGACTTTTGAGTTGCAGCATTAATTTGTTTCTTACTTTTACAGTCATCAGAGGACATTTGTTCTGGAGGTTATGGGGAGACACTGTGGGTATGTATCATCTTCAGCAGTTTGTGTCTCAAACAGATAAATTATGAAAGATTAAAAAATCAGTATCCTAAATGTCTAATAATTTGTTATGTTTATTAGGTATCTAGCTCTTGTTAGTGCCTTAGCCTGTGGTGCAGACTGGGTATTTATTCCTGAATACCCACCAGAAGAAGGATGGGAAGATTCAATGTGTGTTAAGCTTTCAGAGGTAATCTATTACTATGTTTGGGATTTCATTATGTCTTAGCATATATTTGTTTGAAAACAGTGGTTTAAACACATGATCAGAACTTTCAGCACGTCTTTGCTTCTGGTGTCACAGTGCTATTTGATTTTAAACAGCCCTTTTCCTGCATTCTGCAATTGTTTTCAAGAATTCTATCACTTACTCTAGGGCTCACTTAAAACTATTTCTCTATAAGCAGTGTGTGTACCTTTCCTCGTTAATTTGATATAAGACATTTCACTTCATCAATGAAAAGGCCTGTATGAAGATGAAATGTGTGAGAACTCTGAAGTGATCAAGTATAAGAAATATTTCCTCAAATCCTCGTAGCTTAATGTATCTCAATTGATTATAAAATTGTGCTGTAAATTTCTTTCAGTTTTTCTTATTACTTTTATGTGCTTTTATTTTTATTATAGAATCGTGCACGAAAGAAAAGGCTGAATATTATTATTGTAGCTGAAGGAGCCATTGATTGCCACAACAAACCTATAACGTCAGAGAAGGTTAAGGATGTAAGTGTCAAATTTCTAATGATGCACTTCGTGTTTTGTTCTTAAGATTGGGCTTGTTACTGTCAGTAACATTTCTGTAAAGTAAATCTATTGCTGTAAAGTACTTTATCACACAGCTTGTTGGTTGTATTTATTATGTGTTTTATTATCTGAATCCACTTGAGGGGATATTATTTCAGTGACTGTTAATTAGAACCTTTTCTCCTTGTAAAATAAGATGCCAATCCAAAACACCTACTTCATAGGTAGGCAGTCTGAAATCAGCTCAAATTGGTAATTATAAGCCTATTTTACTTAATATTTCTTGTAAAATTTTAATAATAGTCTGTCTTGCAGTGATATAATACTGTCTACTTTGGACAAAGTTTTGTCACTTTTTTCTAAATGGTTGCTTTGCCAAAAACTTCATTGCTGTCTGAGATTAAGAAAAGCTTTCGAGCTGAAAATATTCTGCTTTTCTTGGAAAGGGTTCCTTAAAAAAAAAGTTGCAAAATAGTTGTTGGCAGGAAGGAGCTATGACATTTTGACTTTACCTAGGATTTATCTGTGACTCTGAAGTTTTGTTTTCCACAGCTGTCAGTTTGACAGTAGTCTTTGACTCTTAATTCAGAATTGCAGTTTTACTTTGTAAAATCTAGCACCACATGATGTTAAGTGTATGTGCAGCAGCTATTTTGCATTTATGGAAAAAACATGACTTGCTTGCTACAAATTTCAGCCAGTTAAAACATTCAAAAACTATAAATACCAGGGATAGAAGATTTTGTAAAAACTAAAGTTTTGTAAACACTAAGATTTATTTTTCCCCCTGCTTTGTGGGTATCCATACTGAGCAATGGTATCCATTCCTTATTCCTAACTTTGTGTTCAGTGAAATTGTATAAATTAAACATGTCATTCTGTAACTTTAGATTTGATATGTAATGGAGGAAATTGAAAGAATGACTGCATGTAATAGTTATTATTATAACAATTTTTATTGCAAGTTTTAAAAGCCTTGACAAGGATAAAAGTCATCTTCACTGAAGTTTTGGTCAGAATCTTTTGGAGTTGTGTAGTCTTGCACGTTGATGAAACATGGAGTGAATGAAACACTGCAGTTGAATTTCTTTCAAGTATTCTAATTATAAGCTTTAGACCTGTTTTTATAAGGCTGAGGACAGTGTGTAATGAACCCAATATAACTGCAATTAAAGCATTGCAATCTAAGTCACTGTTTTGCTATTAATAACTAGAATGTTCCTTTAAATTATGAACCTGGAGTTTGGTTAGGAATAAACTAAAGACTGGCTTAGCTTTTATAGTGTTTTCATTAGTGTTGACATACTAATGTATGGTATTTGTAGAATTTTATTATTCTAATAGCATGTAAATCAGAGTAATGCTAACACATGCATATATAAAATAATGATGGTAATAAAACTACTGTGTTTTGAAATTCTTTGCAGCTTGTGGTTCAGCGGCTGGGTTTTGACACCCGAGTAACTATCTTGGGTCATGTGCAAAGAGGTGGAACGCCTTCAGCTTTTGATAGAATTTTGGTGAGTGAACCTAAAGTAACCACTTGTGGCACCCCATGGTGAAGTACGCTTTGATTATTTATTTGGGGGTTGGGTAGTTCTTTACCTGATTAACTTGACAAATCCAATTATTATCTCCCACTGTCTGAATAGCTCGAATTTGGAATAGTGAAGGACTTTGTGTAAAGAAATCTATATTAGGAATAACAAGCAAAGCTGCAAGAACAATCATACTACTTAAAAGTATTAAACAGCCTGTGACATTTCCACCTACCAAGGAATAATTGGTTTTAGCTTGATTTACAGAGAAATTGTGGCCATTTCTGTAATTGGGAGCCTTATGTTTTTAAGTGCTTGCTTGAACACTCAAACGTTTTCTGTTTTCAGGCAAGTCGTATGGGTGTGGAAGCTGTGCTTGCCCTTTTAGAAGCTACTCCAGCTACCCCTGCCTGTGTCGTGTCCCTGTCTGGAAACCAGGCTGTCCGTCTGCCTTTGATGGAGTGTGTGCAGATGGTGAGTTTGGCAAAATGCCAACTTATAGTTATTCATTAACTACAACAGACCACTGTGTAGAATAATTATTTGTTGTCATTAAAATACTGATGGGAATGCATGCAGCAATTTCCCACATTTGGGAATAACGAACTACATGTGTATTCTTTGTGTTATTTTTTATTCGCAAACTACCCAAACCCAAGAAATAATTATATTTTTAATTTATTTTAAAATTCATCTCGTATCTTCTCTTTTTGTTGCAACAACAAATTCTTCAGATGCTTGCATGCATTTACATGCCATTCACAACAGTCAGGTTTCTGTACTAAAGCCGTTCAGCTTAAACAGAAAAAAGAAAGGGCAAAATAGATATGTTGTTTGTTTGTTTTCCCATGAAGTCTTTAGTAGTCTGCTCCTACTTTGTTGTTTTCCTGTCCACTGTAATTCATGCTATCATAAGAAGTAGCTCATAAACTAATGAAATGTCAATATTTCTTTTTTCACTTTGGAAAGCTATTTCAGAATGATCTATTTACTGGAATATATTAAATAACCAAATTCCTGGTTTTTTTAAACATATTGAGTAATCAACTTATTTTTTCAAGACTCAAGAAGTCCAGAAAGCCATGGATGAGGGAAGATTCGTTGAAGCTGTGAGGCTTCGTGGAAGGTATGACCAATAACTTGTATCCATTTACGTGCTTGAGAAAAGTCAAATTGCCTTTTGCTTCTACTGGCACTTGACATTTTATTTAAAATAATTTAATATCTATATGGGTTTATGTATTTGAGAATAATAGAGGAGACAGAAGAAGAGTTGCTTAATAGAATAATTGAAATTCTTATTCATATAAAAGCATGTGAAACAAAACTGTAGTTCATTGCTGTGTCAGAGTTGTTGTGCTGTTGAGCTGACTGGTAGCAACCATATGTTTGTTTGTTAAAGATTTTAAGGCCAATCCTGTGAGTTTGTAAGTAGCTGGTAGTTTTCCAATGATCGTATTGGAGGCAGGTATTCTACACCTTTATGTGTCGACAGAGCATTTTCTGTTTCAAGTCATTTGGTAATAAAATGCTTTATCACCAATCTGTAAAACTCACTTGCTAGTTATATAGTTATTTTATACTTTTTTAATGTTATCTTACAGGATTGAGTATTTTCCAGTGTTCACTCATTTCTAGTTTTTGTTATGTTTTGCATTTGTAGTAACTTTATTCCAAATATTACATACCTGTTTCTGAAAAAATCAAGTGTTTCCTTAAAATAAGTATGAGTTGAAAAACTTATTATTTTGTTTCTTATTTATATTATCTTATTTAGGAGCTTTGAAAACAACCTTAACACCTACAAATTACTGTCACACAAAAGACCAGATGCTGAGCTTCCAAAGGTAAGGGTTGTTTTTTTGAGTGGGCAATGAATGTCTGCTTTTGGAGTATCTTAATAAATAGTGTTTTTATTATGCTCTTATCTTCATTCTGCCTTAATATTACCTAATAAATTACGTAAATATTATAATGGCAGAAAGATGCTTGCAACACACAACTTTATTCTAATAATAACTAACATTTTTTTGAAGTTAAATACCATTCTAAGTAGAAAATTTTGTGCTGGACAGTTTCTTTCTGACTTGGATATGTGTCTGGTCCCAATTACTGTAGTGTTTGTTCCTAATAGTTACTGTTATGCCTTCTGTTCCTTAACATGGAGAGAAGGAAAGGTGATGTAATCATGATGAAGAGTCTAAAAATCTTGAGATAAAGAAGGAAGAGTCAATATAAAAGACCTGTAGCCCTTCCTTTTGAAGGGCAAAACAGACGTAAATCCAGGAATTCATGGGATGGGATAGTGAAGACAGATGCATCACGTTTACCTGATCTAATAAGTCATTGTGCATAATACAATGGTGGACACTTAGTTCTTCTTTGTAATTTGTAAGTTGTATATAAGGAAATTTGGATTTATTAGGAAGTAGACACTAAATGTTGTGTGCAAACAAATTTCAGACAGGTTTTTTTTGTTTTCATTAATGGTTTACTGAATGATTCTGGGTTTGACCATAGTTGGTGAGTATATAATCTCACAGGCTAATTCCTTTCTTAGTTGTGGTTTGTGATGATTTGTTACCCTTTTGCATGATTATGTTACTTTTATGGTTTTGGGATTTTTTTAATTCCAATTAAATATTTGAGTAATGATTAATAGTGTCTTCTCAATATTATTAAGGAGAAAAATTGCATTGAAAATAGGAAATAGCTGACATATGTTTGGAAATTCTGCAGAAAACAAGTAACATAATCATAGCTTGCCACTTTAGTTGACAAAAATTACTGTGTAATGTGTCATGGAAAACTTCACAGAGTAAAGGAAACTTGGTTACAAATAAAAAGTTGTAGTAGAAGCTTTCCAGTAGACTACAATAAAATAACTCTAGTTTAACTTTTGCCTAAACATGAGTAAAGATAAGTATATAGACCAAAGTTATTTCAAATATATCTGCCAATAACGTAATTTTTTTTTTTTTCAAAAAAAGAAACCAAAACAAAACAAAGACCTAATTTCTACCTTTAAGAGATCAAAGAATTCAGTATTTTTTTTGGTGGATATTCAACATTTTGGCGGGGGCTTTTTTTGTATATACCAATGCAAATTTAGTTTTGTTAGCATTGGGCTCCTGTATTTTGTTTTAAAATAGTTTTACCATAGCTATTTGTGATGGATGACATTAGAAGGAAATGCAGGTCTCTTGTATTTATTAACTACTTGGATTTGACCTCACTGGTTAAATCTGTGTGCTTCAGTGAAATGGGTTGGATGGGAATTAGAAAGTAGATGAAATGTGCATGTCAGAGGAATTGAGCAAAAGGCTAAGCTGATCAGATCACTAGAGCCTACTGAATGCTGAATGTTCTGCTTTGGCAGTGTTGCTGCACACACATATTTTGCAGCTTGTGTTGCCTTTGCATTTCTGCAATCCTTTGATTATGCCAGAGCTAAAAAAAACCAAAAAACCAAAAAAAACCCCAGAAAACAACAAAACCCATATGTTCTGGTTTGAGTCTTTTTTTTTGTTGTTTTTTAATTAGAATTAATTCTATGATAATTACCTAATGACTGTTCTGATTTGTTTGTTTTGTATTCCCATCTTCCAGGATAAAGCTAATAACTTCTAGCTCTTCTGCAGTACCAAATTGTTACAATTCTGTCATGTCAATAGTTATAAACAATTTAAGGTCATCCAGCTGATCTGAAGCACGATGAATTTTAGTATATAAGCTCAGGCTGTCACGTTTTGTTGCATTTTGCTTACATAGTTTGCTGCAATTTAAATTCTGGTTGCTAAATTCATACAGAGTGGTTAAACTTTACTTATATTTACTTATATTTTGCTCTATTAATTTCAAAGCTGTAAAGATAAAATAAAATTATAATTGCAGTGCCTTCTTCATGTTTTGGTAATGAATTATATTTTTATCTGTTGTAAATCAACACTTCGTGATGCCAGTGAAACTGTATTGATTTATACTAGCTGATCGTTTCTTAATCAAAGACAGTGGCCTCTGATTTATCTGGAAATAAGCTTTCCATTTCAAGGAATACTTCATGTACAGAAGATAGGCAATTCATGCTTTGCAGTTAAAATTTAATCCAAAGATGCTTACTAGCATTTTATATGCAGTAGCATTCTTGATTTGTTTACCCCTACAGTGCACACTTATGAGTAACTTTTCATTTTAATGCAAGTATTGAAGTTTTTCCTCTGGGGAGGGATCTATGATCCTGAATAATACCGGGTTTCAGTATAAAGGTGTAATTCCACTGAAGAAAGCATTCTTAATTTGAATGCTTGTGGTTTTAGAGTTGAGTCTGTTACAACAGGACAGAAGTTTTCAGTAGAATTTTGTAGCTAGATTGTGTGGTTTTGGCTGCTTGCATTGTTCAGTCTGTAGTGCTTATATCCATTTAGATGTAGTTGTTTTATCTAGAGTACAATTGATAACAAAGCAATATAAATGGGGACTAAATACATAGGTATGGAATACACATTTATAACAAAATACTTATTTCATATTATTTTTTAAACAGAACCTCATCTATTACATTGCCTGTGATTTAAATTACAAATGTATATTTTGTATCTCAGACTTTTCCATTTGAATAGATTAGCCAGTTACCTGGGATACTCATTAAGCTTGGGGAGACACTGTATATAAGCACAGTTACTTTGAGTTGTTAGGAGATGCTTTGAAAACTGCCATTATCCGAAAATATGTGGTATTGTGAAAGATGCTGAGTGCTCCCATTTACTACTATATTGTAAGCTGCTCTAAAAATCCAGCCCATACCTTCATTTAAAAGTTGTCATCTGTTCCACTTCGCATGGTACTGATGATATGCACTTAACTGCTAGAATCAGTTCCTCCTCTTTTCTTGGCTATTCTGGGTGTTTTTGCAAAACACTACTGAATAATGCAGGGTATTTTATGTTTCCTTAACGTAGCTGAGCTAGAATATAAAAACCTGAAATCTAGAATATAAAAGCCTGCAAACCAAATGAAAATGTGATAGTCTTATCTAAAATTATTCATTTTTTTTAAACTGTTTGTTTTTACCTGATATTCTGCAAATGGGAAAACATGTATGTATCTTCTAGTTAACTTTGAATTTCGGATGGCTTTAGGGGCTTTGAAATTTCCTTTCCTATATTCCAGGATTTAGCAACTGTGTATGATGGGCAAATTAGCTCAGTGTAGAAATTTAAATGCTTATTAAATATTATTTTTCTCTTGCAGACTAATTTTAATGTGGCAGTTTTAAATGTTGGTGCCCCTGCAGCTGGAATGAATGCTGCAGTGAGGGCTGCAGTGAGAGTTGGCATAACTGAAGGCCATAAAATGTTCGCTGTCATTGATGGATTTGAAGGTTTTGCTAGAGGGAAGGTCAGTATTACATGTATGGATTATACAGTAGTATGTACCCCATCCCATACCACCACCTTTGTTTATGTTCTTAGAAGGTATGTTGTGTCATAACTGTTGCGAGAACTGATTCTGTAAGGTTTTTTTTTATTTCATAAAGAGATATAAAACCCAAATTGTAACTGTATTTCTCAATTATTCAAGTCTGTAGACTAATTTATTTTAAGTATTGCTAATCACATGCTGCAGAGCTACAAAGCTCATTCAGATGAACTCTGCTTTCAAATTTTGGTCAGTGTATAGCTGATGGTAGGTTTTCCACAGAATTGACAGAAGTCATCGTTCTAGTTCTGTGTGATGAGTTGTTGCATCTGTGCTCCTTTGCTATAAGAAACTTTGCGGTGGTGCTTGTTGAGGGAGGAAACTTTATCATACGATAATAAGACCTTATAAGAAATAAGATCATGATATGAACCAAGGAGGAGAGGGTTCATTATGGTCTGGAGGAAGAATGAACAAATAGAATGGAAAGGGATTGGTGAGAATTCAAGACAAATTAAGTTAACCTCTTGATGCTGTTTTCTTCCCTTGCCATGTTCATTTTTGGTGCTGTCTGTGTCCAACAACTTGTTCCAATAGCTTTACATAGGTAATACCTGGTGTTACTGCATGTTAAGAGAAGTAATTAGGTAATTACTTAACAGAATCCCGTTTTTTACTTTTATTCAAAGATAAAGGAGATCAGCTGGGGAGATGTTGGAGGCTGGACTGGTCAAGGAGGGTCAATTCTTGGTACAAAACGGTAATGTCAATATTTTGCCAATTGATGCGATGAATTCTAGTATTTTATATAACAAGTGTATGATTCCATGCTCTTTTACATCTGCAGAATGTTTTAAGTCTTCAATTTTTTTTTCTTTTTTAAATCACTGTGTTCCAAATTGAGTATTTTTATAGTACTGTACCAGCTGTGAAGAGAGACTGAAAATGTGAGTCAGGGCTTCAATTTAAAAATTTCCTGTAGTCCTTACACTTCAAAGGATTGCAGACCTGTAGTTTTTTTACAGTTGACATGATTCCTTACTGTTTGTTAGGAAGAACTATTTGTATGGACATATACGTAAAACAAAAAATGTTGCTTTGCCTCATCAGTTTACTTTTTCAGCTTAGTAATTCTTATTGCTGTAGAGTCTGTAAATTGTTTTTATTTTTCTTTTGGTTTAATAATTTTTAGTACTCTTCCTGCAAAATATTTGGAGAAGATCGCTGACCAGATGCGCACTAACAACATTAACGCCCTTATGGTTATTGGTGGATTTGAGGTACACTGAAATGTCTAATTGTGTCTACGTAGAGTAGAATTCCCAACAAAAGGAATAGACTGTTTTAATTTTTACTCAATCTTCATGTAAAGTGCATTTGGTTATAACTATATTTGATACACAACACAGTGTTTAGGATCAGAAGTGTTGTTAATCACTGATTCTGTGGAAAGCTGATATTCGAGACAGCGACTGGTAACTGCAGAACAGGATGTACTAGATGGATAAATAGGGTGAGATGGCACGATAGTATTTTTGTATTAAAAAAAGATAAAAAAATAATTATTTCTGTAGTGCAAGTTCCACTCTATACTGTGTCAATACTTAGAATATACTTCCAGATGTTCTTGATGTTTAGTAGCAATTGCACTGTGGTGCTTTATTTAAGCCACTTTTTCTCACATAGTGCATTTCAAAATCTGTAATTTATCTAGAGAAGTATTTTTTTTTCTGTATTTCACGTTCATTTCATTTTACCAGAATAATAAATTTTTGAAATCTTGATTCAGTAAAGTATTTTGCTAGCTATTTCCAGAGAATAACATGCTTATTGCTTTTTGAGAAGGAATGAATCATCCAGTTTTTCGAACCTGTTAAACATGGACCTAGTTCAGGAATATTAAGGTTTTAAATGAGGAGTACCAGTACCTGAAGATTGGGGAACTAGTTTGCAGTATGTTTGTGTTGTACAGAGTACTTTGTTATGTGTAAGTTATATATTCCCTTGAAAATTATTGTTCTGTTTATTGTTTGTTTTCAAATGTATACCTGGTTTTAATGCTTTCTCCTTTTTGTGTGTATTAGATTTTAGTGGTTCCTTAATGCTTTGACTTGCTGAAGCGTGATGTCGTAGAAATGGCTCCCCCTGTGGCCCTTTCCATTTTATCATTCCAATTTTGCCCTTACTTTATTAATTCTAATTTTTCACTCAATGCCTGTGCCCAACAGGCGTACCTCGGACTTCTGGAATTGTCAGCTGCCCGAGAGAAATATGATGAATTCTGTGTTCCAATGGTTATGGTTCCTGCAACTGTATCCAACAATGTACCGGGTTCAGATTTCAGCATTGGTGCAGATACTGCTCTGAACACTATAACTGATGTAAGTCTATTCTGGTGTGTGCGCTTACTAACAAAGCAGTTCTGGTTAAAACCGACAAAATTGGCTAGAACTGGATATTTTTATAGACCAGAACTTTGGAACTGTAATCTGGAAAATGATACAGTTACTATGATATAGCCACGTTCATGATACCTATTTAAAAAGAAGGTTTAGGATCCCAAATGCTTCCATTAGGTTTCCTCTGAAATTACAATGACCTTCAAATTTGTAAACTGAAAAATAAGGTGGCATATATCTATTGTATATGGAAGAAAGAAACCTAAAAAAAACCTGGTGGTCATTTGGTGCACTGTAGAGGAAAAAAAAAATCAGTATTATATGGAGAGTTTCAATATACCTAGCTGTAAGAAACACCGAGTGAATGTTGTTCTGTTGAGAAAGAGATCCTTACTTAACATCTTTATTTTTCTAATAGAAACCCATATTTCTCTAACAGGGATTACATGAATTCTACAAATAACAGATTTAAGTAAAACAGTTTCTATATATTCTGATGTAATTTTGTCTCTGAAACAATAGCAGTAATGTTACCCTTCCTTCAAATGTTTTTTCTTTTCAGCATAATCTGCTGACACGTATATATTGCAAATAGAGTTGCAGAGTGTCCACAGTTTGTTTGAAACACAGCAAAGACCTAAGGCATTTGTCTTCAAAACTGAATTTTCATTTTCACTTAAAAAGAAGAAAGAGAAATATTTCATAACTTAGTGAATTACAATGAATTATCATATTATATTACAAGTTCCGCTTTCTGATTTTTGTCTCCAGCCATGTTTGAGTCAGAATGTAGAATTTTTCACCGATTGTACATGTTGAACTACATTTTAAAAAGTTAAAAATAACAAGCATAGCACTCATGGAAAGCAGGAAAATAATTTATAATTGCTTTTGAAAAATAAATGTCAGTGCTTCTATCGCTTAGATGTATTTGAAGATTTTAATCATGATATTATTTTCAGAAATTTGAGGGATTCCTCAAATTCTGTCAACTTCAAAAGCACTAATGTAATTTTCACCTGGTTTGCTTTTTTTTTTTTTTTACCATGTCAATATAAATATTTTTATCTTCAGCAAAATGAACCATTCAGTTAGAAAACTTCGGTTTCCTGAACTATTGCCTTGAGTAAGACTGTAAGCTAACTGAAATTTATCTTGAACGTATTCTTTATAGACAGGTTAGGTTATAAGGGTTGATGTTGTTTCCAGTTCTGGTAAATAAAAATATTGCTCCAAAATGATTGATCACAATTTAAGGTGAGTAAAATGATTGTGCATAACACCTGCTTTTCTTCTTCTCTTTTCTTCATAAGCTTTGTTTACCTAACTGACTTCTTTGTATAGTTTATTTCAGGTAAGGAGGTATATTGTAGTCAGTAAGTCTGTCTCTCCTTGTTGCTGTGTTTTGCTTTACTTGTAGGTTTCTAGATGTCATCTGCCTTCATTAGGTAATAAAATGTTAGTATCTCCATATTTTCAGTGCACTCAGTGAAAACTTTTCAAAAAGATATTTTTTTACTAACAGCTTCCATCTTGGTTTTGCATTCTATTTTGCTGAGATTTTTCTCTGAAATGAATATGAAAAGTCATGGCTTTGCAAGATTTAGGTTCAATCCAATGGGAAATTAAATTTTGGGGTTTTTTTTTGGGAAAGAGCAGACTTTCGTGTTGGAGCAATATTTCTGCTTGGTTTCTTTTTAGTTTTCTGCTCTGATTGTTTGAACATGATTCACTAAGACTGATAATGAAAAATGGATTCTTTCATTTCTATGTTGTATGTTCAGATCAGGTTCAATAGCGATGATAACATCTATTAAATGTAACTACAAAAGTTATACAACTGACTGGTAAACAAAAGTAGCATATGGACATGAATGTCTGCTATATTTAGTTTATAGCATCCTTATTTGGGTTGCCACTATTAGGTCGATAAATGCATCGTAGTTTTCAATGCTGTGAGATTATTACATCCTATGAACACCGAAAATGTCATCATGCTTAGTTTTTCTGTGACACTGTTCTTACTTTTATGTTCTTGACAACTTTTAGTATGGTAAGTACATTTCTGTTGAGTAATGAGGCCTTGTTAGTATTTGGTATTACCAGACACTTGTCAATGTTAACTTGTTTCAAACTTATCAAGGCATGTAAATGGTATGTTGAGACACTTGAGATTAAAATGTGTTAAGATGCTGCATTTAAAAAGAAAAACAATAAAAACTAGCCCAACAAATACACAACATCTGAAGGAGAGATTAGGCAAGAGTGTGATTTTTTCCTTAAATCAGATGGTGAATGGTACATTTCTCAATAATTAGAATTTAGATTCTATAGCCCTCTTGAAATGCTCCACTTTTTTGTTTTAAAATACAGGTTTATAATCAGTTGAATAGTAGAATTTGGTTTGTCTTTTAAAGCGTGTTTCAAATTTCTTAGGCTGTATTTTTTAGTTCAGTTTTCAGAATATTAGTGAGGACAATTCTCAATGAAAAGGCCACAATATAAAATACCTGGGGAAAGCTTGAGATTTCTGTACCTGAGAAGCGTATGCTCAAGGCCTCTACATCTAGATAAACAAAACTAATTTATAAGAATTGCATGATAAGAACATGAATTCTGACTTTTCTGTGAAAAGAAACATCAGTAAAATAACTACCATAATAAAAGTATCTGTATTCTCAACTTCACATTGCTAATCTAGTGAAATTAATAGAATATTATTTCAGATAGTGGACCTCTGGAATATGACAACAAAGGAAGTATTTGTTTTTCTCCTACATAATCACAAGGGATAGAAATTTCTTTTTAAATGGAAGTTGGATTATTTAATAGTGATCAAAAAGAGGCATTAGCAATACAGTTTGCAGGTGGAACTAAAAAGCAGAAAGCTACTCTCTATTTAAACTGAAAAAAATAGACAGGCTTGCAGCTACAGAACATGAAAGGATGAAAACTTAATTTGAAAACAAAGCCTGACGATGGGCTAGAGGAAACTGATGGAAAGATGAATAAACCAGAACAAGGTATGGAAGAATATTCATTTGATTTAGGAGGTGTAGAAGTAAATTGGGAAATGAAAAGATATCAACTGAAGATGGAGAAAAACAGAACATGAAAAATTAAGATGCTGAAACTCCATAATGTGTTCCTTTGAGAATCTCCCTTTTCCTTTCATTAAAGGGAAAGGGATTACAGGGTGATCAGTTGATTTTGTGAGAAAAGGAATAGCAAACAGCCACAAGAAAACCCTTTCTCACTGAGGAGCAAAGAAAGCTAGAGTTGGGTTGCCTTAATGCAGTCTCCTTGTGGTTTCCTTGAAAAACAGACTCCTGTACCCTCCCAGTGCTGGTACTCACGTATGTGCCTCCACATTAGCCTGTTAGGAAGATGAACATTAGCCTGGCCAAGCTAGCTAACCAATTAAGTATCATCCAGTTCAGTCTACCTACAGCTGGATATGGAGCTAGTGCAGGAAACTCATCCCTTTCAATGGCCATTTGCATTTAGATCAACATAAAGTCAGCAAACCGCAGTCTTGCTTAACTGCATGTATTTTTATTAAGCATCCTTGGTTTTTGCAATACCCTTTTTAATGACGCAAATATAATGAAAGGGTGTGAAGTGATTAAATCATTTTATTGACATAGTACAGTATCCCTGTATGATCTTACTGTGGTACTTATTTTTTAGAAAATATTGTAAATCAGTTATTAAATCCACCAATCACTTGTTTACTCTTTTATAATTATTAAGTGACCCTTTATGGAAAGTATTCTCATATTTTGCTGCAGTGATGCGAAGATGTTGCATATGATTATCTAATGCTCATGCTTGGTGAAGGTACAGTCTTTGGATATGTTTGCTGAAATCACTTGCATCAAATAAAGTGGCAATATTTAATGCAAGTAAAACATATCTTAACTTCATCTTAACATACCATAAATGCAGACTAACCAGTTGTGTTAGTTATTGCTCTAAATCTCCCTTCAACTTGGTTTCCCAAAAGTCTCAATATAAAACTTCTTAGAGAAACTTATGTTTTGCAGATCTCCAGGAAGTCACATGGTTTTATCACACCACTGGGACTCAGTGTACCTCTTTATTTTTCAGTACAAATAAAAATTCAAAGCAGCCTGACTGAGCTGAGTTGGGCTAGGCAATTACTGAAACTTTATCAGTGAAGTTTCATCCACTCAAAAAAAAAATATAATTTCCAGTTGTTGCTCTTCTGGCTATACTGCTTCTTAGAGCTATAGGTCTGAAAGCGCGGTCTCTCAGACTGTGTTTTAGACTTAAACTGGAAATGCATGCTGAGCTAAACTGAAAGTTTGAAAGTTGCACTTACGAAAATACATGAGTAGAGACAGACTTTGGAAAGTCAGTTTGCACTTATACACCTACTGCCATGTGTCCTGTTCTCTCACTGAACAGGATCTGCTTTATCTAGGAAAAAAATCTGTAGAGCAGAACTCTCACAGGTGAATCTTTTTCCCATCATTTTCTCCTAAGTTATTGCTTAAATCAGTCACAGTGTAGATGTTTGTGGAGATAGTTTGATAGCTATCTAATTTTGATCTGCAGTACTTTGTTTCTCTAACTGATTTAAGAAATTGAAAAGATGAGACTTCTGTGAACATTAGTCCTTTCTGGGAGAAGAAGATTAAGAAAAACGTAACATAATATACAATCAGGCTTTCTCATGGACAGTTGTTACATAGGCAGTTTGAAAAATTGCCAAATATCATGAGAGAAACTGATTAGTTTAAAAAGAATTGGAATAATGTAACTAAAAAATACTTCACTGCCTTAAAACCAGCTGCCAAATCTTAACATTTAAGTATTATTTTGACATATATTAGGAGCACCTAATCCTTTTCATATGATAATTTATTTTGTAGTGTTTGGAATCTTCCCAAGGACCTCCAGCTGCTTTTCAAAGAATCTTTGAACTCTACTTGCAAACTTTATTAACTTATCCATGTGCACGTGTTCCTGGATTTTCTGGGCCTATGTCCATTTTATGTGCATAGAGGCAAATGTGTGATACAGATAGAATCTTGACAGACATAGGCAATACTCTTTTTTTTTCTCTTTTCTTGGTGGAAGTAGATGTGTGCCTTGACTTCATAGGATAACATAGTTTTTTCAAAAAAACATCTTTCTTTAAGCATTTCCTTCAAGTTGTAGGCGTTTTACTAGTTAACTTTCTAAACTCCTTAACACGTATCAAACTTTGGTCTTTAAGTGGTTTCTTGCGGGGTGATTTCCGATCTACCTTTATGCTGTCTTCTTCTGCCCAACTTCTTGAGACCTCTATGCTCTGCACAATTCACGTTCACTCTCTATTAACTCGCACTAATCTTCTGCACTTCTTCAAAGAGCATTGTGCCAATGCAACCCTAGTGCACTGTTGTGGTATGTACAGGACATTTCTTCCCCCAAATAATCTCACCAATTGTATTTACATGGGCCAGTGGACAGCCAAATTTACCATCACATGCAAGGAGTCATTAGCAGAGCAATCCAAAGCCAAGGAATGTATCACTCATACTTGTACCACTGCTTCAGGCCTATGAAAGTTGTCTGCAGCTACATGAGGCACGTTCCCGCTTTGAGGAGTTTTGCGTACCTATCTGTGTGTTGCCGGCTACTATTAGCAACAATGTGCCAGGCACAGACTTTAGCATTGGTGCTGACACTGCCTTGAATGCTATTGTGGAGGTAAGACTGCATATCTTTTAAAAGTTAAGATGATAAAGTGCATAAGATGAGGATACCTAAAGACCTTGAAATGTCTAGTTTTCTAAAATAATTCAGTTACTGTTAGTTTTTATGTTTTATGGTCAAGACATTTTCCAAGACTGAAAGATTAACTTAGTAAAAATTAGTTATGTTGGGTGTTTAACTCTTGGGGACACTGTTTCATTATCCAAGACTGCTGTACTGGTGCATAGGACATCTGATTTTACTGAAAGTAAAATACTTTGCTTGCTCTGAGTTTTTTATCTTACATAGCCACTCAGCATTACATAGATGAAAGAAGAAAGCACATAGTTTAAAAATGGGCTAATGACTGAGCTCAATGCAGTAGACCATTTTAAGTACATGGTTAACACTAAATACATGAATAATCCCATTGACTGCATTAGGCTTAACATATATTAAGTGCATATAAATACATGCATAGTATAAGCAGTTAAGTCTGTCACTGATGCTAACTGAACAGAGGGCAGAACTTGCTATGAATGAGTTTCCATCTCAGTCAGAACAGTCAGTTTTCTAGTTTTAGTTTGCCATAGCTTTTTCCCTTGTGTATAAATGCTGTATGAACCCTTGAAGTTCTTTACTATCTTACTGAGTCTGCTGGAGCTGCAGCAAAGGGAACCGAGTTGAAGTCTAATGCAAACAGATGAGTAAACCTCTGAACAGCTGTAGGTCTTATCAAACCCCACATTATCAATCCATATAACTAATTATGAACTAATTAGCCAAGAAAGAATAGAGATCCAGGGAGTTGAGAAATGCAGGTTTGTTTTCCCGCTCTGATACAGTGTTATTTATATAGAGTCAGTGAAAAAGCTCCAGTAGATGATTAAAAGAGCTTTGTCAGAATATATTATCTCCTGGTCTTTGGGAGCTGTGATACAGCATCCCTGAGGTGAAGATGACCTAAGAGGTAGCGTGGGTAAGTTGTAGATATATGTTTGTAGGCAGGATGCAGGTACTTTTACCACTCCATTAGCTGCTTCCCCCTTATCGACGTCTCTAAATGTCAGGCTAAGTCTGCTAACAGTGATGGACTTGTAAAAGTGAAAACCTGAAATCACAGTGGGGGAAAATATGTGATTACATATATTGCTGCTTCCTCTTATTTCAATATTTTTATTACTAGTTTTAATTGCAATTTGTACAGCTCTCAGGCAAAAATAAAATAAGAATGATTGTATCTATTGAATTTCATTATGGTTAGAATGTTTAGTTTGTGCTAAAAATAGAGCACTGTTGATTTGGTGAAGTTTTAAATATTGGTTTTTTCCTGAAGTTGGCTCAATTCGTATGAAAGCTCAAATAGCAATGGGATTCCAAAGAGTGCTCTGAGAAGAGTCACTGTGCCTCCATGTTTAAAACTTCTGAAAACTGCACCAGGCATTTAAGCTTTGGCTTTTCCAGCCTATGGAATAGTGTATGAATTAATGAATCTTTAAAATCCATGTGTGCCATTTTTGTGTATTTCTGTGACTCATTCTGAGAGAGCAAGAATAGTAGAAAGTTTCTACTGTGTTTCTTGTATAGTCGAGAATAGAAATCCTTCTAAATAAAGCTGAAATGAGTAATCCCAAAAGCAGCTAGTGATGTACATCCTTATTTAGGACTTCTCAAAAGGCAGAAAATTTCATTCTACTACCAGCAGCTGGAAAACTTCTAGAAAACTTGGCATTCACAGATCTTCTAAGGCTCTCAAAATGAAGTAAATCTTTGCATGTGTATTCATTCAAGCCAAGGTTTTTTTTATATCGTAAGCCTAACACATAGTATCTGCCCAGTTCCAAGTAGCTTTTTTAAAATAAGTTAAAATTGGTTCAGTGCTGCATCTGCCACTATCAAAAGTAATGGGGATTTTTTAAAATTTGCTACTGTTTGCTGTGCCAGATGCCAATATTGTGCAAAATTCTTCTGAAACCACATCTGGAAGGGGAAAGTAAATTGCTTGAGGACATTCTAAAATCCCAGATAGGTAAAAGTATGATTTTGAAAAAGGATGGAGTTCAACATAGGCTTTTGTGATGTAGTTTGTTAAGAGATGCTTCCTGCTTAGGATAATGGAATATCAATCCATATTCTAAATACATTCATGTGAATTCTGCACTTGAATATATATATATATATGTGTCATGTATACATACACACATATGCAAATATATAAATAAAATACATATAAATTAAATTACATGTATCTTTTGGTAGCTGGACCTAAAGAAATGCTTACACAATTTTTAGTCCTTCAGTTGCATTAAACTTTATGATGTTGGAAGTTATAGTTTTTGTTTTTTGAACTTTTCTCACATATCAATTCATTAATTGTTCTGCGGTCTGTTAGGTATAAAGACCGCATTGCTCACAATCTTAATTTCAGCTTGAAGTATTATTTTCAGATAGCTGAATGAAGGCCTGGTTGTAAATACCAGTGAAACAGAAATACCTCAAATATTACAGCATCTGCAGTTACTCATTCAGAAAATTAGTAAGGCATGGGGATTTTTTAACTTAACTTAGGTTTCAAGATGACAACTTTCCCAGGTACTTTTATTTCTCATTTTTACTAAACAGAACTAGTTCAGGGACAGTACATCAGTTTTGCAAAATTCTTGTCGCCAAGTGTAGTATAACCTATTTATTTTTAAAACAAAAGAGGAAATAGTATCTTTTTCTTTCTATTATTTATTTGCTCTCTGAAAGGGAGATACAGTATCTGATGTTTTTAAAATGACTTTGAAGGGTAGAAGAACTCATTCGAGGAAGTAAAAGTTTATCAAATAGCTTTTTGAGTATTTTTAAAACCTGGAGATGCATGTTAACCTGTTCCTGGTTCTGCATTTTCCTAAGTTTCTATAACTTAGCTTCTAAGTTATAAAGTCTTATATCTAAGTTTTGTAGGTGCTACCACACTGGAAATTTTCTCTATTATTTTCTAAGTCTCTTAGGCAGATCTAATAAATATTGGTGTTAACTGATGGCATGTAAGCAACAGATCACTTTGTAGAGAACATTTCTTATGCTGGTCAGAGTAAGATACAAGTGGAGATGGCAGTCTTTTTATAGTAAGTGTGTACTTTATTAATAAAAAAAACACAAAAAAAACATTTAAAAAACCCCAGCTTTGGTAGCGTTTGAAAGAATTAATATTTGTGTGGATATTATTATTGGAAAGTAAACAATTAGGCAACACGTGGTCAGGACTTATGCTTAAGAAACTGTAATTGTCAAGTATTGTTGGAAATGCAGTAAATTTTAAAATCAGTACCAAAAAAAAAGAAATAAACTCTTAAGTAATAAATAGAGTTAAAGCAAAGAAGAGAAGTTTTCTCATACAAGAGCTGATTAAAAAGCTCCTTTATATCTGTTAATATCTCTGTTAGAAAACTATCGCAACTTTTAATTCCATACACAAACCAAAATTAATTCTTGTTTTAGTATTTGCAGGAAGCAAGTAAGTCTTGATAGTAGCAAAACATTTTATTTTTACTGTGGTGTTGTTCAATGTATGATACATAAGAATTAATTGTATCTGGTAATCAGTTAAATGGGTTATACTATGTTGGAATTTTTGAGGATATATTTTTATAAGTTCTTTAAACTCTTTTACCAATAAGTGACATAAAATTGCATGACATATAAAAATATAGAAATTAAGACTTTTTAAATTTAAATATCTTCTCTTTGATTAGACGTGTGATCGCATCAAACAGTCAGCCAGTGGTACCAAGCGTCGTGTCTTCATCATTGAGACCATGGGTGGTTATTGTGGTTATCTGGCCAATATGGGGGCGCTTGCGGCAGGAGCTGATGCTGCTTATATCTTTGAAGAGCAATTTGATATTCGAGAGCTTCAGGTATACAGCGTTAGAAATGTTTTCCTAATTTTTAAGTAGATCCTAAAATTGTTGTATGTATGTAGCATAATGTGTATATTTGAAGTAGATAGCTCATGTTACCAAAAAACTCAAATGTTTAGATTGTATCTAAAAGCTATATCTATCAGTAGCACTTTCATATAATGCTAGTTCTTATGCCATATGTTGTAAAGGAAGTTAGACCAGTTGTTCTTGACGCTGGATACAGTTAAGTGAAAAAATTATTTTATTAGTCATAAAACACTACTAGGTGAATTGTTTCTTTTTTATTCTTCTGATTGAAATTCAAATTGCATGTAAATGAACAGACCTGAGCAGTTTTAAAAGAAAAAAAAAAAAAGGGGGGTGATACTTATTCCATTGTGTTAGACAGGTATTCATGTCAGGAGTTGAATAGTATGTAATGTGTATTAGATACTGACTTCAATACCACAGCTGTTCAGAGCATGCTCGGAGGTGTTACTAAAATAAAGATCTCAGGCTTTAAGGATTACAGATTAGGGTGTAAGCTGATATGGAACTTGTCTACTATGAGGTTTTTACACTTCTGAGGTAGTTGGTGGTAGCTGTGGTCATGGACAAATACAAAGCTAAACAGATGGAAATTTCCTTAAAGGAAGAGAAATGTGAAATGAAATGCAATTCCTCCCCGCTCATTTTTTAGTGGCCTGTGCTCTTCATGTCATATATGGGAATACCAGCACAGCAGTCCATCACTGTATTCATAACAGGACTTTTGCAAGGACAGGGAGTAAGGGCAAGGTACAATCTTTTGTGGCAATTTCTGTATTTTTATTATGTTGATGTTATCCAATTTGGTGCTATAGCAGCATAGCATATAAAACCACAACTTTGTGTTGCTATTAAAATCAGTTATTTTTGATGTGGAAGAAGTTAGTTTTAACCCAAGATGAATAACCACACACAGTATATTATCCTGGATTTCCCAAAACCTGCTGATTATTTGAATTTGCACATAATATTTGATGTGGAATACTTTTCAGAAGTTATCAGGATATGTGGGCTCACTAACATTATTTTAGAGCTCTGTACAGCTTGATAAAAATACTTTTGTTGTTTATAGGCTAATGTGGAACACTTGACTGAAAAAATGAAAACCAGTATCCAGCGTGGTCTAGTGCTAAGGTAAGGAAATTTTAATAGATAGCATCAGTGACACTGAGCACTTCCAGCCAAGTAGGCTGTTTGGCCACTTGCAAAGACACTTTTAAGTTTGTATTCCTTGATTATTCCTTTAGCGTGAGATTCTTTCTAAAATTGTAGCTCCAGAATACAAGTCTGGGAGGTGTCTGGATGCTCAGGTCCAAAACTTTCTTCTTTCTACGTAAATATATTTGCTCTACAGTCTAATATTTTAACCTATTTTCAACTTCTTTTATCGTCGGCTTTGTCTTTTGTTGTAGATTCTTTCTTATTATATGTAGTGTGAAAACTAGCATACAAGTGTACACATACAATATGGCCTTTATTATAAAAATCCTACTTAGAGTTTAGGAGATAACATAGAATAAAATACCTTTCAAAAATCAAAACATTTAAAAAGTGTTGATTGGCATGTTTTAAAATTATACCTGCTTAGGCAGCATGAATCAGGCTGTAGCTTCTCTCTTTCCTGAGCATTTATTTTCTGTATGCCAAGTAGCAAAGGGCTGAAAAACTAATACCACAATAAATTTTATGAGGACATCATTATATTTGTTCAGGTTCTACTAGTTGTATGAGTAGGGTGAGAAAATGTCTTATGTTTACAATATTGGTAGTGAACAACCTATGGTACTATTCATTATCCTTGTTTTTATAGAGGGCAAAATTATGACACTGGATGTCAATGACTATTTGTTTTAACTTTTTCCTTTGCATAATGAACTCGTCAGACCTAAAATGGTATTTTTCACTACCTTTATTAATGTTGGATTCCATGTGATCAGCGAGTGATGTCAGCGTAGTGAAAATAAATCATGAGCGTGTTATGTGACAGTGAACATTCACGATTAGATCATCCAAGCAATGATCAAGAAAATGGGAAAAAATGTGTTGTTCAGTGGCTGTAAATTCATCCACTGCTTAATAGTAAATTTGCTAACTGTACTGGCCTTAATTGTTACAGAAATGAGAACTGCAATGAGAACTATACAACTGACTTCATTTATCAGCTGTATTCTGAAGAAGGAAAAGGAGTGTTTGACTGTCGAAAAAATGTATTGGGCCACATGCAGCAGGTAAAAATGACATGAAAATTACAGTCAAGCTTAACTTTGTATAAACAAAGATCATACAATATTCGACCATTTCAAGCAACTCTGACTTGGGATTAAAGGTATTTGTTTGTAGGTAACTCAGAAGTTTTTGTTAGGATTATATTTTATTGCAATTCCTTCTTAAAAATCTCGGGGGAAAATGCATTAGATTCTTAATGGTTTTAATTTTTATTCCTCTCCTGTAATAAACAATTACACTTTTAAAATAGATAATACAGTTATCTTGCTGTTATTGTAATGCATCCTTAGAACACACTTATCTGCCCATCCATAATTATCTGGCTTCTGAACTCTGGAAGAGATGGGATTTTGTTAAGAAAATAAGTTCAGATAGATTGTTCTTGTAGAAGTGACAGCAGTGAGCTTCTCCTTGTGGTATTTGTGCCTTACATCTCTTTATCTCACTGTATACTGCTTGTTAGTGGGCAAATAGGAAGTTTCTGATTTAGCTACAGTAACCACCAAGACTGAGGTAGATTAAAACATACATGTGGAGCCAAATTTCTCAAGTGCTAGTAGTGAAACAACTGTCTTTCCTTTTAAGTCATTTCAAGTTGTATGTACGTTCCCCTCTCTCCTGTATGTTTTCAGGTTATTCAACATTTGGCATTTTCTGCATAAAATTTCACAACGTTTATTTTGAAGGTCAAGACCAGCATTAGTCAAACAATCTGTTCGGAACTATTTGGAACTACTTCACAAATTATTTCAGTCCCATCTGCTGCATTGAAAATGGACAGAAAAGTCAGACTTCATATAATATAGACAGAGGGTTCAAAAAAAACCCAAACCAACACTTTTGCTCCCAGAGCTATAGAAAAGCTGCTGTAATACTTGGAAAGAAAGCAGACCAAAAAATATCCTTCTTTATATTAGGCTGGATGTAGGTTGCTCTGTGGCAGTGGTGTGGCTGGGCAGTGCGGAATCATCAGCACCAAGGGGAAGTGGAAAAAAGGGAGGGCAGTGCCCACTGTTTATCTAAGGGAAAAGTATTATGGATGACTGCTTAACACAAATTTTCAATGTTTTAGCTTGATTGGCATGATGGGGTTTTTGGTTTGTTTGTTTTTTAAAGCTGGGGAATGGAAATAAGAGGTAGAGCAGGCCATTAACAGAGATGATTGATGAAATAAAAAGATACAAATACTAGTTTGTAAAAAGCTAACACACAGTTAAATTTTCACACAGGGTGGTGCACCTTCACCATTTGATAGAAACTTCGGGACAAAAATTTCCGCAAAAGCTATGCAGTGGATCTCCAAAAAACTGAAAGAAACCTACCGAAAAGGTGCAGGAATATTTGGTGTTCTCTCTTGTTACTGGCTTTGGTTAGCTCTTGGTATATAAGACTACTTTACTACACAAACATACGAATGTATATTAGTTTGTTAGTCACCATATTCTTTCCCTCTTGATCATGTTTTTATTACTCAGTAACGCCTTGCTGTGCTTCTTACTGTAAGAAGATTTGCCCTCAAGTGGGGTCAATAATTCAGATGATAGCTGTCTTCTTATCTTTCTTTAAAAAATACTAGTGTGATTGCAGTTTTTCATGCATGAAGGAATTGATGGTTATATAGTTACATCTGTTCTTCCTTTTTGTTTCATGGTGGCTACATGGGAGACAGAAGAAGGTAATATGTCTTCTTTGGGAATTTTTGTAAAGCATTATTTACTAAAATCTAATTTAAATCTTGATGTTAAAATTCCGTCTTATTGTTGCTTAATTGCACTGTATTTTCATTGCTAATCACCAAAGCTAAATTAAAAAAGTGAAGATCTCCTAACCCTATTAAAGTACTAATTGATATTTTTATCATTACATTAAATATTCAGTAATTGGAATTAAGCTACTGTAAGCTCCCTATTCAATTTAATTACAGAAAAAGGGTATTAGCCCTTAAAAGTGTGAGAGAGATCCTGAATTATTTCATTCTTTTTAGGAAAAGTATTTGCCAATACCGATGACTCAGTGTGTTTGCTGGGAATGCGTAGACGCAACCTTGTTTTCCAACCTGTGGCTGAGCTTAAGACTGAAACAGACTTCGTGTACGTATATGCTGCTGACATCTTAAACATCTCAACACTGGCTTCCTTTCACCACATCAAACCAACCTCCTCTCCACAGTGCTGACACGCTGCCTTTGCCAACCGTTTCATTCCACTGCTGTCTTGGGCCTCCATTCAGCCAGTGACTCACTTTGATTGTTCGTTTGTCTGCCTTTATTAACAACTCCCTTCGTGCTTTCTCTTTGGCCTCCTTATACTTGGGAGTCTCCTGTTAAGAATTCTTTGACTCTACTGTCCTTGTAAATAATGTTCTCATAATTCTCTTTGCTCTAATGCCTACAAGTGCTTTACTTCCAAGGCAGTTTAGTGGGGCAGTGCTTTTGCACCAATTTGGTATTACACTTATCTATAAAGAACATCTTTATTATAAATCTATTAGTTCCTTCAGTATTCTGTCCTTATTTCTCCCCATATTGGGTCAGTGTTTCTATCCCACCATGAATGTCAATATCTGGTTCTATTTATAAGGAAGGCCACTACTCTTAGTGTTGTCAAATGACCTAAAAATGGTGTTTGTTTTGCTTGTCTTGGCTACCAAGCAAATCACTGTATCTTATTTTCTTCCCACCCCACCTCTTCCACAGACACAGGATTCCCAAGGAGCAATGGTGGCTGAAGCTGCGACCACTGATGAAAATCCTGGCCAAGTACAAGACCAGTTACGATGTTTCAGATTCAGGACAGCTGGAGCATGTCGCTATGCACAGCCCAAAGGAAGCAGAAACCGGAACCATCTAAAGACATCACTTTTAGATGCTTGTAATAGATGCACATTGTGAGTAACAATACTTTAGAATCATTACAGCTTTGTTTTGTAACATTTAAATTATTGTACCAGCACTTTATGTGAAACAAGACATTCAGATGTCACAGAGATTTCGTCCTGTATTTGTGTTATGTTTGAAACAAACCCTAGCATCCAATAGGTAAGCACCATTTACTGATACTACCCTTTAACAGAAAGTGCAACACCCGTTCTATGCACTCTGTAAGTTACTCATCTACTGCACTTTGTTTCAGAGTACTTACACCCAAAAATAAGTGTAGCTGCCTAGCTTTGTGTTGAGTTACAGAATGTGCTTAATGTATCTGAAGTGAAATAAAGTACTGTTGCAAACATCACAAGTGACTTGTCAGAAATTGTATTCGCCTGCTTTTAATCACTGGGAGGAATAACACTTCATGAAGGATTCTCTCTATACTCCAGTGAAGGAAAAAAGCCACTGCCCTTCACATTCCTGAACCGTCCAGGAAGTATTCAATATTGACAAAAAGTTAAAATCAAATCTGTCCTATCAAGGTATGACTGAACATTGCCCAAACTGGCAAGATACCTGATAAACTTATTAATTAGTGATTTGCCCCCTGCACCGCAGTTCACTACAAACTTGGCTTGATGCGAGGTGGAATGTACCATCACAAAGCTCCTCTGCCAGGAGGTGGCTTATGCAAAGGAAGCTAGAATTACCAAAGAATGAAATCTGTCAGTATGAGAGATACAGTTTTTATATATCCAACAGCAGACATGATTTCAAACAAACACCATTTAAAACTCTAGACTTTACATATACAAAAATATTTAATTTATATAGTATTCATAGGTGATTGGAACAGTGAATCTTCAATAAAATATTAAGGTCTGTCTTCGCCATAACAGAGCAAATCAATCTTGCTCTCCAATACTGTATGGTTAGTGTTTTCACACAGTTATCTGAAGGACAGCTTTTAACTGGTTTCTTGGACACTGTTAAAACCAGCAATGAATAATTAAGTTGGACCATGGCACAGTTAAAAGTTACTACAAAAAGCTAATTATATAGTCACGCAGATTGGCTTGTTTTGTATTAGCTTGGGTCTTCAGCAGCAATTCATCGTTTGACCCATGAGGGATCTTTGGTGATATCTGCATTTTCTGGGCCAAGTACAGCTTGACCACGAGTGCTCTTCCCAACTGCAAGGTACCTGCAAGAAACAAACAGAAACAAATAAGCTGCTGCATTCAGTTATCCATAACTCTGCTCTCTAAGTTAAAACTAATCCCATCTCAGGAGAAAGGGCTGTTTGCTTTTACAGCATCTTTTGGATTTACTGTTTTTCCCCAGTCATCACAGTACACCAGTCTCTTAAGGCAGAGCCCTAACTACCCTATCTCCTTGGATTCTTCAGTACAGCAATTCTAAAGTAGCACAAGATACTACGCATCTAGAAGAACCAGCTCATGTAGCCAGGAGCTGGATGTCTGAGCGTACTCTTCCAGACACTTTGTGGACCCTTCAAAAGTAAAACAATCTAATCTCCCACAAACTGTATGTAGCTAAAGTGCAAGAAGCAGGATATAATGAACATCTCTCTCTCTAGGTTACAAAAGCAAATAGTGAAAGTGGTATGAAAGGCCAAGGGAAGATATCCTAAGATCTTTATTACGACAACTTTCACAAACTGTTCTCTTCTTCAAATTGGGTTTTTGTTTTATTTTTCAAGCACGGACTTACTTGTTTGATACATCAACCAGGTTATCACTGTTGACAGCAAAAAGTTGTTCTCTGTGTGACTGCTTCATTTCATCTGAAATCCCATATAAGAAGTGATCCATTCCTAGGAAGAAAAGAACACAAACCCACACTTGCACTGGTGTACTGGAATCTCAGTTATAACCTGTTGCATGAATGAGTGCAAACTTAAGACAGGTACTTGTGCAGGAAGGGAAGAATAGAGACCACCATTAGGCCACTGTTTTGAGACAACATCTAACTGTAAATTCAATATCAAAGGTTAGAAATGGGTAAATTAATTTTCTGAGATAGTAAGAGTATCCTATTTAGGAAAAAAAAATTCCTATTCTATTCTGGCAACTGATTTAATTTGTCAAAAATCTAAATGTTACAATGGTCCAGAGAACCTACAACACCCTAAGCATGATTCATTCCAAAGAGTTTCAGTACTTTGTAACATTTTAGCCAAACTGCATTTCATGAAGCTTCTATTTTTATTGTGGTTTATAACAACAAACCCTTAAAATTTGCAGTCAGCTATAGTATACGTGCAAGATAAAGGCTTGATCACCTTTTTACTGGAATATTTGCCTACAATAATGATAATATAGGTCCATGACCAACCAGAGAACTCCAAAATAATCATAGAAGGGATGGGTTCCAGGCCTGTTGAATGATTTTCTTCTATTCCATGTCCCCCTATATTTGCCATGGCTCTGTTAAGACCCATGTTCAAATATCAAAGAATGTAAATCATTATTCTCACAAATACAAACATCCAATACCTGTGCATTTCACTCGTAGGCACTAAAATTGATTACTTCTTTTTTAAATTGCCCAGACCAAAACCAAGCTTAAAGTCAGCTTCATTTGAAGTTTTCTTGTTTAGTAAGTTAGTGTTAATACAAGTACATATTAAAATAATGCTAATTATAACATGATTCCTTTATATATAGGAAAGGAATGTATTCTAACTTAGCAAAAGTAACACACAAAAGGTTAGTGACATTCATAGTCAATATCCACACGTCAGGAAAATAATCCTTCCAACTTTTTTTTGAATCAGAAAACCAGTATTTCTTTTTACTTGCTTGCACTTAATGTCCCTGCCAAGCCTAAAATTATTTCTTTAGTCTCCCTCCATCTCCCAGCTGTATTCACCTGCCACCACAGAACAGTGCAAAGCACAAAATCTTCAGCAGAGAGACTGGGAATTTCTGAAAGGGAGAAACAGGAAAGTACCTGCTTCGTTGAAACTACAGTTGTCTTACATCTGCCAAGTACAAATTTTATAATCTGATAGAGTTTAGCAAACCAACTATTTTCTTCTCTTTAAACTTAAATAAAAAAAATTATAATATTTGCAGCACTGAGAGGCTGGTGAGACTATACCTTTATCTGAAGGAGCTATTGGTGCATCTACAGCAGCAAACACTGCTAGCTTAGCTTCATCGATATCTTGTTGTGTGAATTCTCCAGATTTGGCCCATTCAACTGCTTTTTCAAATGTTTTCAAGGTGGCTAGTGAATTTGGGTCTCTTAGAAGGAAAAAAAAAAAGTTAAAATTACTTTAGTCTTACATAATGAAATTAATTGCTTTGTTCTCATTTCATTCATAGTTTAATGTGCATCACACAAACATACATCCATGGGGATTAAACCACATTATAAAATTCCTTTTTGTTTACAAGAAGAGGGTTTGGGTTTTTTTTCCAGAAGAAAGAAGTGTTACAAACCAGGCATATTTGGAATTTTAGGTAGACAAATGCAACAAGTTCAGGTGGCTAAAAGTAGTTCCAAGGCAGCGTGTAGAGAACTGGTATTTAAAGAGATGGTAAACCAGCACTGTTTACAATGCACTATCAATTTGCTGCACCAGCTTAGTAAGCACAACTGCCAGTCATATCAACAACAGTAATATTTATGATATGCCCTATCTTCTCTGTTTCCTGCTACACCTGTTCCTGGCTTTCTGTAAAACAGGTGCAACAGGTTAACAGCCACTGAAATACTAACCAGGACAAGTCCTGCCACGCTGAAGCTACACAGAGAGCTGGGAATCCCGACCGAGTACTGCGCTAGGCTGCCTTCAGTCCAGGGGAAGGATTCCAGCCAGGACTGTAGCCACGTAACATTTCTAGAGGGGATTATAACTAGTCTTTAATACCTCCAGTCCTAATTTAATCTGAAAGTGCTTTGGTAAAACCAATGCAAGGTAACTGTTCTGGACTGGCAAAAAAAGAAGCAAAGCAGGAGAAAGCAGTTGTAGCTCTTCACCAGCAACACTTTCTGCCAAACCTCTGATTATTCCGGCCACAGCCACCAAAGGAAGCTGCGTATTTTCAAACCCAGGACCTTAGGGAATAACACTTCTACTTCCTGGTCTCAAATTTAGACTAGTCTTGAATTCCCTTTTTTAGGGCCTCCTCAACCCAGGAGGAAACACGTGAAAGCCAGTTTTACAAAAACCTATCACCAAGACAGTAAACACTTAAGTACAGAGACGCAGCAACGGTTGCTACCAGCAGAGAGAAGTTAGGCTTTCCCAAGGACAGAAACCAAAGAAATCAAGGAAGCGTTAATCAACACAACTCGTATGCCTTAAGCAATTAATCTGAAGATCATCAGCACTGAATCACTTTCTTGTGATTCAACATTCTTTTTATTTCACTTGGTCTTGAAAGAGAGCTACAACTAATTAAAAAAAAATAAAAAAAAAAATAATCTAACTGCAGTCAGCAGCCCCCCAGACATAAACAGGAAAAGAATGACCCGACTGTTACCTGTAGGAGTAGAAAGTGAATATGCCGTTGTGGCTGAGTTTAGCACCTCCTCCATAAGCCCCTCCTTTCTCTCTGATTTCTCTATGCAGGAATTTAGCTGTCATCAGTCGCGCAAGGATTCGAAGGCTGGAATGAGAGAAATAACAGCAGCAAAGATGTTAAACGAATTGGACAACAATAATATTCTCAACTTCCTCTAAAGTTCACAAAGTTTGCAATGCACTGCTGCTTGTAAACTACAATAATAACAATACTTAATAATAGCTGAATAATGTGACATCACTGTAAGAGTGGCACTGCTTTGAAACATTCCTTAGCTATTACCATTTATTTCACTTTAATGAAATAGGAAAGCAGCTTCCTAAACTTTTTCACATGCAATAGGATTGTCAACTCGGACACATCAACTCAGGCAGGGCTGTTTATTCAGAAGTTAGGGGATGGCAGCACCTTTTTACTAAAACAGGGCACATCTGGACCTAATTTCTGGACCTAGCCATGCAAAGACTGCTCCATAAAGAATTTGTGACAAATGCACTGCAAAGCATTTTCTATCCCCACTCCACTTTCTGTGGTCAGCCTAACACTTTCCATCTTGGTATGTGCCACGCAACACACAGAGAAGGTCCCTGCTGCTGCCGTTTCCCACCTTGCATAGTCTGCAGTGGCGTAGGGGACCGTTCGAATGCATTCCCCAACATAGTTCACTGGGAAGGGAAGGACGAAATGGGTCTTCATCTGGCACGGTTTGAAAGTGGGATCCTAAGAGAAAAATGTATTATTGTCACAATTAGCACAGGTGAGACAATTTATCCATTGGAGAACTCTGGCTTTTTTGAGAGCTGTGAAATTTTGCCAAACATACAGACACACAAACGCTAAAGTTGCCACTTGACCTACAATCCCTGACATTTCGCTCGTGCCCGTATTAGCAAGCCAGCACACAGAACTGCCCTGGGAAATAACGTACACGGACTCTGTACATCAGCTTCCCAGCCTTGCACACCAGCCTCTCAATTGTGCAGGCCTTGCATTATCACCAGGGAGTTCTGCCTGGCTGCTTCCCCTGCCACGGCTTTCCTTCGATTGAAACAAGAGTTCATAACTCTCCACTTCTACATCCATGTAAGTACATGGTCGCCACACTGTATTTCAGTCCATCTACTCAATTTTACATACTGAAACCAGATTCAGAAACTGAAATCCACAAGAAAAAATGCCAACTGTTTATGAACAGCAGCAGTTATATGAATCCCTGCTCAAACATCTCCTGCAATAAATCAAATACCTCCTTACAGCCCCACCTCAAACCTTCCAGTCCCCTTCATGTCTCCAGGCCTCTGCAGCACTCATTTCTTTGCCTCTTTCACACACAGACCCACTTGTGTGCTTACCTTAGCAGGAGCAGGGCCTTACACACCCCCAGTGGCTTCTCTGACCCCATTTCAATACTCCCAAGCCTTTCTTAACTCTAGAGACCCCTTCCCTGGCCCCACACACATCCCTGGCTGGTTGGGCCAAGCCCAGCAGCATACACATCACTGGTCAGCAAACACAACCATGGGCTGAGCTCTCCCTGCCACCTTCTTGAAGGATTGCTCAGGGAATGCTAAGCTCGTTTTCTCTCCTATAGCCAAATACAGATTTTCATTTTTCATGTCACCGATGCTCTTGTGTCAGGTGTGATTCACATTCAGAACCACTTAGGAAGGAGATGAAGGACAGGAAGGGACTAACTGGGAGTGACACCACACAAGCCTAGTTCTGAAAGAAACCAGGTTAAAAATAAAGTAAGCATCACTTATGAGAGTGATACCAGCAGGTATTTGCCTGCACACATGGCTGTGGAGTTAGCGAAATGATCTTCACACCAGAGCCACAGGGAAGATAACAAAGAGGATGACACAGAGGGATTAAGAAGGTTAATGGATAGTTTAAAGAAACAATCCAGTCAGAGGGTGGAACTGAAGGGCACATTGTGTTCGAGTGGTGAGCTTCGAAACAGCAAGAGAATCTCTTAACAGCTTAGGGTGGACCATTAGCATCAGTAACAGCCCTGTAATACCAATATCCCCAACCAAGGATATACTTACATTAACTAGTTTCCTTGTGATCTGCAAACCAGTAAGCATTTCACTTCCCACAGATTTGACTTCTGAAGATTTCTACAAGAGACCCAGCCTCATATTAAAAATGATTCAATAATTTAGACTAGCAATAGTACAGCTGCAAACCCTACCCTTCAGGCCTCTTTGAAACCACCATCAGACCGTGTCTTCACAAACATAAGCTTCTTTATATTTTAATTTCTAAGCAAATGCCAAATACATTTCCTTTCAAGAGTAATTTGGCACTGAAAGACACCAAGACAGAGACTACACGAGGCCCAGAATGTTTCAGATTCATTTCCCTCATGGGTAGGGAACTGGGAGCTTATTCCAGTCTCATGAGAAATTAAGAGAGATCTGCATATTGACAGAAGAGACTCTTTGTCAACTGTATTGAGCCAAGCACATTTTGTGCCAAATGTCCTGAACATCCAGATAACTAAACAAATTCCTATGCAGCTGAGGAGCTGCACATCATGCCCTATTTCCTTTTGGCCAACATCTCAAGTAAAGCTCAGCTAAAAAAGAAATTAGTTTTATGTGACAGAGAAAGTAAGAATTTCTTTTATACATCCCACGCAAAAGCAGTAACCTCAGGGTAAGGCTTAACAGCTGATCTGCAGGATTACTATTGTGTATTTTGTTGAGGTGAAGACAGCCTCTCTGGCAAAACACAGAGACAGCAGCTTAGCACAGAGCTGACTCGGGCAAATTTCTTCAGACATCTCTGTATGGACACAGTACCCGAGTTCAAACGATCCGCTCCTGATTGCGCAGTGCTCTTTATACAGGATCAAATCCCACTGCGTTTGATGCCCTACAACAAATGAGGTAATTTCTTACCTCAATCACATGGGGACGAACAGGTTTTCTCTCTTTTTTACTTCTAGCTATGCCCTTCAAAAATTTCTCTACTTCTTTAGATGCTTCTGGTATCTGTTGAGGTGCTGCATTCACTGAACATCTGTTAAAAATACATATTGAGTTTTTAAGTATGCTTTTGTGTTTTCAGACAGCCCTTTATAATTTGCACCACTTTGTCTTCCTAAACATTTTCTATAAAATCATCAGAATATGAGATGTACAGTTACTGATAATCATTGTGTCAGAAAAAAAGCAAAATGCTCACAATCCAGCATTTGACATGCCAAAAAACCAAACCAAAAACCTCACAGTTCAACTGCTTTTCCTTTGCTTGCCCCAAAACACATTTAGACCCACACTTTAGTAGCTGTCAACCACTCCTGCACAGGACAGGACTACACCAGTTTTGCAAAATATAAATGTCTCACAAAGAAACTGACGTCCTCTGTATTGTCTCTTTACAGTCAGACTTACCATGGTTTTGAGCAATAAAAATACTTCCACAATTTTATTCATCATTTCATGCTTTGCGAAACAAAACTTTGCAACTTCTGTCAATTCAAGTGGACTTTTTTTGGAACTAATGTCCCTGACACTAAACACCTTAAAGTGCTCTCTTACTTTTTCCAATATATGCGTAAAGCAGATTTCAGAGTGTCACTATTTTCTTTTCAGGATAAAAAAAATCCAAACCAAATTGCACTCTACTGTTAGAATACAATATGATACAACAGTATTTATCTTCTGGGCACCTTTAAGGAAAAATAAAAAGACAGAACTTTGAGTATTTCTGTGAAATCCTACAGGCCATTTACACATTTTTGGTACAATAGTTACACATGAAATTTGCCCTAAGTTTTTCATACCTAAAAAATGAATAAAATAAGCCAGAGCTACTACTTTGTAAGGAAGGAGAATTTAAACTAATAACATTTTGGTAGTTTTTCCACAGACCTCCCTTTTCACAAAACGCTCCACCAAGCATCCTGAGAAATGGACAGTCACAGGCCATGGCCTCTCTTTAGCCAAAAACCCCCTTTTGTTTTTAGGTGGAACTCACCTGATGTTGTCACTATTTAATAAATACTTCTTAATGCGTGGCAATTTGCGTAGTATTGGTTTAATATCAGACATTTCTGCTATTCTCTTCATCAACTTCACCTGTGCGGGAAAGGAAGGCAGAAAGAATACACATTAACCCAACAGAAAGAATTGGCAAAAAGGAGCACTGTAATTCCCAAGTTGAGGATTTGGGCCTCACTGAAGGATGTCTTTAGATTTTCACCTGATCCATCCCACTGAACATCTCTTGTAGTTCTCCAGAAGGTGTAAGGTTTTTGCTGGCTCTAATAGAAGCGTATAAATGCCCACAATCTGGAATCCCATTTGACAGCTCCTGGGCAGTCTTCTTAACCAGCACCCTGAAATGTTCTTCCTCCTCAAACCGGGGGCTGAAAAAGCACAAAAGCAGGTCTCTAGGTCTCATACAAAAATACACCAAAGGAATTTATAATACTGAATCATTCATCAGCCCAAGTTCAACAAAGTGCTTTAGACTGTTGGTTACGCAAATGACGGAATACTTAGGATTAGAAACTGGGAGCCATACAAAGATACAGTTACAAAAAGAAATCCCAAAGTAAGATCTCTAAGAAGAGAATGGTTGGAGGAAGAGGTAAAAAAAAGAGAATCCCAAGACACATGCAAAAACACAAACAAACAAATGAAACACAATGTACTGTACTTGTTAAATATTTCACTCCATAAATGCATCATGTCTGGCAGATTTCTATCCAAGCATAGAGATGAAAAGAGCACACCCTGAAGGAAAAAAGAAAAACAAAACACACAAAAAAACCCCCTTTACACAAGACAACCAAAGCAATGGCCTGAGAAATGCACAGTAACTTATTATGAAAGTGATATGATGATGCCAACCTAGTCCTACACATCACAAAAACACTTTAATGCAGCCTGTGCTACTAAAAATCAGAGCAGACGTGAAATGTGGTTGTTCTTTACACAAAGCAAGCCTGTCAATTCCTCTTTCTCAACAGTAAGCAGCAGTTCAGAATTAGAATTCCTTATTTTTCACATGAAGTACAAATAAAACTGTTCTGGGGAAGCACCTTTCTGCCAAGGAGCCTACCTAATTCAGCTCCAGGATCCATGGGGAGCAAACCAGACCAGCAGATCCCAGCAAGTCTGAAAAAATCTTAAGAGGGTATTGCTAGGACTGCTACATCCAATACAAAGATCCAACGATCTTGCAAACCTTCCATGGTTCTGAACCACATTAAGATGACACACACAGGTTAACAGCAATCTCTATGTATAACATTATGCCATTCTGTCCTCTACTCTCTGCTTCCAAAATTTTTTGCAGCACTCAAAAACATGGTGACAGGTGCTAGTGAAGCACTGCCTTAAAATGGAATACAAAAGACCAAGTTACTGTAATTGTCAAACATATATCTTACACAAAAAGGCACGAGTCCTTTTATACACTGAGTTTTCAATCTCATGAGCTAACCCTCTACCTGGATGCCCTGACTGACCTTTAACTACAGAGCCGTTATTGCAAGTGTAACATCTTGGAGTTTATGATTAATTTACCTGTTCATACACATCGAGGTGTGAATCATCTGGAATAATATGTGGGCTGACAGACATACCACCCGTTTTTAGCTCTATTTTCTGGGCTTGTTCCCTGTAATCAAGGGCTCCGCATCCCATCCTGCGAAAAACAATAGAGATTTATTTCCATTTTCAGTGTGTACCAAAACCAGGATCCATATGCCACTTGCAAATCAGCCTGTTTAGGCCAATACTAATCTTGCAACCAAACAACTTAGGCTGTTATCAAGCAAGCATAATGCTTCAAACCTTATGAAAGAAAAAAAATAATACACCAAGCTTTTCAATTAAAACAACTCAAACTGGTGTATTAAAAAGCATGCTTTCTGTACAGGCTTGCTACTGACATCCATGTGGAACTACAGTAATAACACCACCCAAGCTGTTATCACCAATAAATAGAATAGATCCCTCCCAGCCCAGCTGAACTGATCTGCCCTGTGCCACTCTTGACCCTATGATGGGGTCAGCGTTCCCATGACATGGTGAAATTAGACCAAAAGCTCTATCCAAGTGAAAACTTTAATTTCTGCTAGGCTTTTTTTTTTTTTTTTTCATTGGTATAGATTTCCCGATCTGTTTGGGGAATGCTCGTGTTGATGCCAGGGAATAAGGCAATGCAGAGACTGCTGGAGAAGGGGAAAATCTGGCAACTGCAGGGAAGAGGAAAGACCACTATTTCTGCAGGACACCAACCTACTGGCATTTCCCTTCTGTAACAAGAAGGGAAACAGTTGCAAAAGTTATTAAAAGCAATATTATTTCAGTAAGCCATGTGACACCTCATTGCTTTAGCTTCTAAGAAGGTAAACCTCTCACTTTGTAATGACATTGCAGAAGAGTGGCACGTATGGTTTGAGCTCCTCGGGAAGCGTGTTCAAGCTGGAAACGGCTCTGAAATAAACCACCCCGTTGGTTGGCTGAGCACAGTACTGGACAGGAATTTCATCAGCTAGGGATAAAAAAATAAAAATAAAAAACCAAAGAACAACCAACAGCTTCCTACTATAAACACATAAAACCAAAACAGTTTCTTACAAGAACTTCACACTATGAGTTACTTTCTTTTGGAACTTCAGAGCCATGTCTTGTTTAAACTTTGCACACTGAGCTGAATGCTGGACTGAAGGGGTTTTATTGTTTCTGTCTTTGGTATGGTGATGGATACCTGGACAGTGTGGTGACAGAATTCTGTTGACAGAGGCCACATTTTAGAGATAACATTCAAATAAAGAAATGGCAATATGTTTCTGAACAACTCAAGAAGTTTTTCTCCCTTATTTTTTGCATTCATCACCTCAAAAGTTGAGGAAAGTGGGTTCCCACACTGCATGTTCTCTTCTAAACCAGGGCATTAGAATATAAATATTAGAATTTTCACAAAACCAGGTCGGTTTAGTATCAAAATTATACAGTACTTGACACTTGCTGGTAATTTTTGCAGGAAAGTACCTGTTAGAAATACACTGCCAAGTAGTATTACCTGCAAGAACAGTATCAAACCTGAGAACTACAATTTCTTGTTTCCTGTCAATCCACAAGGTAGCCACTGGCAAAGCAGGGAGAAATTTGCATGAAAGTTAAGAAGGATGACAATGATTAGTATTTTTTTTTTTTCCCATGGCTCCTGTACATCATATTCCTCCCCCCTTCCGGGGAGGAAGGGAAAGCAGTGAGGAAGGCTCGTCGCACAAGCTGCCCGGAGTGCTGCGCCCTGGATAAATCTTTGGAAAGTGGGGAGATTGGGGAGAGTGAATTGCTCAAGAGCAGCTGAGGTTGGCACCGAGAGACTCCTCTGACAGCAGGGCAGGGCAGGCAGTGAGTGAGCTGGCAGCAGGCAGCTGCCATCAGGAGCGCTGCCCCAGATGACTGGGAAGGGCGGGTGACTGGTTGGAGCTCAGAACAGCCCCACATCGCCCCTCTGAGGCGACAGCAAGAAGTCTCTGCAGATCCACCACAAACTGTCCACCACAGAGATGGTGGACTACAGGAAAAGGACCGTAACTACGGACAACACAGAGAGTACACATGCTTTGTAAATAGCAAAAAAGAGCAACAGCTGGGCAAGCAGCTAGATAATAAGCCAAGTGTTGCTCTTTTGAGGATAAAATAGTGGTTACACCAACCTGTGAGTGTTGTCTCCAGCACAGTGAATGGGATTTTGGGCTCAATGTCGGACACTTTTAGAGCTGGGAGGCAAGAGGTATCCTGGGGTTTGCTTTGAAGAGCAATTAATTCCAAACCTAGAAAGGAGAGCAGAATATCACTTTGTCATTTCCAGCTTCTAGCGAAAGTGCTGTTAAAACCTACTGAGGTGACACAGATCAGAAAAACACAAGCATTTGAAGTCTAGCATTTTCTATCAACAGTTCTTTCAAATATTTTACTGTAAAACTCTGCAGATTATCACACTGCAACAGCAAACAGAACACTGTATCTTTGCAAATTCTCTTTCCAATCCCCCCTTCACATCCTGTTTACAATAATATGCAATTTAAACCCTGACAAAGTGGCATCTGTCACCCACCTGTGGACACCAACCCGGGCAACCCAGACCATGCAGGTAAGAAGCTTCTTTCTAACCCATTCCCCAGTTCTTACTCAAGTGCTGTCAGTACACTGATGCAGCTAAATTATTGTCTTTAATTTTTCATTTCAGCCTCTCTCAGATTCTAGCTGGTTGCCTCCAAGTACTCTTCAATTTATCTTCGCAAGCAGAAAGCCTCATCTGATTTTCTACTCCCCTATTCCCCACCTAATACCAAAGCTGCAGAAGATTAACACCATTTTGTTGGAGGATTTCTGTGACTGGATCACTGTTTTCACGAATTTAGATGACTGCTCAGGGTTTACAAGTTATTGTCCCGAGTAAGTTAATCACAACATTAATTTTACATTAGGCTTTTTAAGTAGAAAAAGAAATAAAATTACAAGATATGTTTACAGGAGCATGGACCAGACCTCATATGCTCAAAAATAAACAGCTTCAAGGAAAACGGTGGAATTCATCTTGTACTTAGTGCAAGTTAACATGGGAAAGAACAAGCAGATTGATATTTTAAAACAATTCCCTTTTTTCTGTCCTACTGGAGACATTGATCATTCTATTTTTGAGTGTTAAAACTAATGGTATATAGCAATCCTACATTGCAGTGTAAACACTACACTGCATGGCCCCATAACACATACACAAACTTCCAATAAAAAACTGTCATCCCTTTCAGAGCAAATACTGGAAAGTGTCTCAGAATTTAAGATATTCTACAGAATGTCAGCTAAAAACCTGACTCTGTTTTTAAGCAGTTACTGAAATGAAAGAGCAAGTTTAACCTTTTTCAAATATTTGTGTTTTTTCTTCTTCAGAAAGAGCGTTGACCTTTTTTTCCAGCTTTTCTGCTTCCATTTTTGCTTGTTTATCATGATAGTCTTCCTCTGGACTCATTGACAGAGTCAATCTATGTGGATTATCCTGTAGAAATATATTCCAAAACAAAACATTATTAATTTTGAGAAAAAAAATTTTCCTGTTTTGCCTCAGATTATTGCTTCATCAGCAGTAGATACAAACAGTTTGTGCATCATTTGGCTTGCAGGTTATCAAAAGTATCACGAAGAGGCAATTTAAACTCTTCATTTCACACAAAACAGTCTGCTACAAGGGTGGGGAAGAGAGGCAGCTTACCACAAGAACAAGCATGAACAACCTTCTGTGAAATTTTAGTAGAGTTAGAATCCCTCAACAGCGCACAGTACTCATTAGTTTAATTAAATCAAGGTTAAACAACTGTACATAACACTACAGAGAAGTATGCCACAAGTTTTATCTGGAGAATGTTCTAAGATAGGGAATCTGGTTAAGTGCAGGAGGGTTTAATCAAACACCTCTTTCAACCTGCCCAAGCTTGAGTGCAGAGAGATCCCATATGATGCAAAATGTGCATGCCTTATCCTGCTCAGAAACGCTTTACATCTGCCAGAGAACTCCATGCATTATGCAAGTGTCACAACTGCTGCTGAATTTCTTTTTGTTTATACCAGACTGTGGAATTTTAATAACAAAATTACTCAAGCAGCTCCCATTTTATATAATACTGGGAGGCTATTCAAAAAGATAGTGACCTCAAAAATTGCCCATTTCAAAGTAAAAGTTGAAAAGCAACATCTGTCACTGGCAGATACTGCCAACAATTTGGGACAATGTAATCGGATTCCGTTTTATGAGTTTATCTCCACTGTGCTTATGTGGAAAGACCACAGAAACCTGATTGACTACAGAGTAGAGGGAAATGCAAAATTAACTAGGCATAGTAAAATGCACAGGATGAATAGCCTTGTCTCCCTTGCTCCTGGCCTTCCTGCTTCATTAATCTCCAGGGACAATGTACAACATAATAATCTTCTGATATAAAAACATCCAACTATTCTCATGACTTCCTACTGAGTCATGTTTTTGCCTTAGCCCCCTCAGCAGAAGCGCATAGTAAAGGACATTCTCAAAAATACTGCACCTGTATTTCTTCCCTACAAAACATTAACAGCCCCCTACTGCTTCCAGGCACTAATAATGCCTTTAGGAAAACAGATTTCAACTAATGCTACTGCCTCTTGTTGCCTTAGAATATGTGAGAACGTGCATTGCTCGCTATTAAATCAGGTTGGCAGTTACCTGTAATAGATATGCCTTTCAAAACAACTTGAACAATTTGGGGGGAAAAAAAGAAAAAAAAACAAAAACCCACCAATAAAACAAACACCAAAAAATAACATCAAACCCAAACCCACTTTTGCACTGCTATCACTGGATTTTTTATTTTTTTTTTTCTTTCTGACATTAGCTAATTCACAGTTTCAGAACTATTCAATGCCTTTACTGGTTTTATTTCTTCAAGAGCTCCAGTAAAACATATGGAGAGGAAAAAAAGAAAAGGAGCAGAAAGTAATTAGCACTAACATGAGGAGCACCTGAACAATCCTACTTATAACCAACAACTTTTCAAGGAAGAAGAGATACATCTTAGTATGCCAATACTAAGGAACACATAACTAGGTCTGTAATTCTCTATGTTTGAGCTTCTCATTAGGAAATACCAATGTGCCCCTTTTATAACATCAGGCACCATAGTTGAAAAAACATTAGCATTTTATCAGTGTTCTAATATCCATGTTTCCAAATGTCTAATCAATCAATTTTTCCAGTTTTGAAAAGTTCCTACTTCAACCACTTAAATTCAACACACTTCATTTAAAAGCACTGCTGTTCACCTGCATCTAAAAATAGACCTAAAAATAGGTCACAAAAATTAGGATTCAGTTTTAAATACAAAATAGTAAACTTAAAAATTAATACTTCAGATATTTTTCCATGAGTTTTCCTACCTTAAAATATGTTTTAACTTTTTCCTGAAGAAATGTGGGATTTTCTTTAAGACACTGCCTGAACCGAGAGACTTTATCTGCAATCTTCAGAAGCTCCACTGGATCCCCATCTTGATTCCAGCAGGAGGCTATATACTGAATGGGAAAGAATAATTAGGTAAGCAGGACAATCCATCTGAATTTCTATAACTGACAGCATCCATGTTCCATAACCACCTTATCATTTATATTTGAACAGCAGACGTATAATGAGTAGTTCTAATATATTTGGAGCAGAAAAAAAAAAAGCTGAAATCTTTGTTCAGATTAAAGGACTATTCCATCATCATCTGTCCCCTATTCTCACCATTCTCTCCTCTAATTTTATCATACTAAACCACCTTTCCCCCCCCCCTTCTTTTGCATTGGTGTGCATACCTATATTCTAGAAATCTATTGTAATATTCTTTCCCTTCTCCCATTTAAAATAAATTCATTTTTGCAGCCCAAGAAAGATGGAAAAAAGGAATAGGGAGTAGAGACAAAGTCATACACAAATATTATAGTGTACCCATATTGTATCAGTCAGATGAAATGATTTATAATAAAGTAAATCAAACACATAACATAGACAGGACTTGGAAAAAAGAAAATACTAAATAACCCCAGGATACTAAATAACTAATACTAAATATCCCCAGGATATTTCTTTTGGAAGGATGTTATCCTAGTTTTATTCTCTTGTTTGACGCTATTAAGTTTGCTCAAGTCACTATTGAAAGTTCTTCAAATACACCAAAAGGTAAGATATCAAAACCTCCTCCATTTCTACTCTGTGTGAATGGGAAAAAAAAATGAAACAAGGCAAAACAAAAAAATCTCAAGACATTTGATATAAAAAAACCCTTAAAAGCATGTAGAAAACAAATGCATCAGAACTGTCAAAACCACCTTCTCTTTTCTTACTTCTTTAATTACAAGCAGGTATCACAAGCCCTCCGGATTTTTTTCAGTAATATCTATTATTATCTATTCTGTGGAAATTCCCTAATGTGTTTTAAAGAATAGCATTCTTTTATAATATGCTCCAGTTAATTCTTCTAAAATAAGTCATTCCTTATCTGGGACTTCCATGGGGTCCTTACAACTCAGTGCTGGTTCTCAGTAAGCAATCCACAGGTTTAACCGTTTATCTAGAAGAATTGCCCAAACGCTTCTTGAACACTTGGGGCCATAACCACTTTCTTGGTGTCATAGTTTAATCCCGGCCAGTCCGTCTCCCCTCACAATGAGATGGGGAGGAAAAATCAGAAGAGTCAAAGTAAGAAAACTCATAGGTTAAGATAAAGACAGGTAAGGCAAAAGTTGTGCATCCTAGCAAAGTAAAATTAGGAATTCAGTCACTACTTCCATCGGCAGGCAGGTGTTCAGCCATCTCCAGGAAAGCTGGGCTCCTTCACGCGTTAACGGTGACTTGGGAAGACAAATGCCCTAACTCCAAACGTCCTCCCTTCCTCCATCTTCCCCCAGCTTTTATTGCTGAGCACGGCATCATAAAGGTACGAAATACCCCTTTGGTCAGCCTCTTCCCAACCTCTTGCGCACACCCAGCCTCCTCGCTGGCAGGGCAATATGAGAAACAGAGAATGACTTGATGCTGCCTAAGTGCTGCTCAGCAATACCTGAAACATTTCCCTGTAATCAGCAAAGATCCAAAACAGAGCCCCATACAAGCTACTATGAAGAGATTTTACTCTATCCCAGCCAAAACCATTACACCTGTGGACCTCGTTCCAGCACGTGGCCACCGTCTCTGTGAAGAACTTTTTCCTAATACCTAATCTGGACTTCCCTGATGCAGCTTGAAGCTATTTCCTCGTGTCCTGTTACCAGACACCAGAGACAAGCACCCCCTGCTCCACTCCCCACCATGAGGGAGTTGTAGACAGCAACGTAGTCACCCCTCAGTCTCCTCTTTCCTAAGCTGAACAAACCTAGTATCCTCAGCAGCTCCTCATAAATCATGCTCACTAGTCCTTGCAGCACCTTTGCTGCCCTCCTTTGGACATGTTCTAGTATTTTTTATGTCCTCCTTATATTGTGAAGCTCAAACACTGCACACAGTACTTCAGGCGAGGCCACACCAATGCTGAGCATAGTGGGACATCTGCTTCTTTCAACCAGTCAGCTGTACTGTCCCGAATGCAACCCAGGATACGGTTGAGCTGTTTTTGACTTTACGTGACTTGATTGAGTTTACCATCAACCAAAACCCCCAGATCCCTTTCCGTAGGGCTGCGCTCCAGCCACACCCCTCAGTCTTTATGTACATCCAGGATTATACCATCCCAGGTGCAGAATCCATATTTGTCCTTGGTAAATTTCATATAATTTGTGATTGCCCAGTGCTCCAATCTATCAAGATGTCTCTGTAAGGCTTCTTTACCTTTGAGGGAACTGACAACTGCTCCTGGTTTAGTATCGTCAGCAAATGTAATTAATGCGTACTCAACTCCTGCATCCAGGTCATTGATAAAAACATTGAAAAGCACTGGCCCTAAAAATGAGCCCTGGGGAACACCACTAGTCACTGGCCACCAGCCAGATGCTACTGTTCCATTTACTGGAACTCTGAGCCCCACCCTTCAGCCCATTGTTCACCTACCTATCTTTTAAATAAACACATCACACAGAGGAAAGCCCTTCTAATTGTAAAGCTAGCACAGCACTGGAACTCAGTATGGAAGTTAGGTAATTCTTACTACACAGGGTTTAAAATTACAGTGCCATCTGTGACAGCCAGCATGGCTTCACTAAAGGCAAACTGTCCCTGATGAATCTGGTGACATTCTACAATGGAGTGACCGCACTGGTACAGAAAAGAAGATAAACTGATGTCATCTATCTTGACTTCTGCAAGATCTTTTTCAGCGGTGCCCAGTGACAGGACAAAAGGAAATGGGCACAAACTTGTACATAAGAAGTTCTACCTACACATGAGGAGAAACTTCTTCTCTTTGAGGGTGGCAGAGCACTGGAGCAGGCTGCCCAGGGAGGTGGTGGAGTCTCCATCTCTGGAGACATTCAAAACCCGCCTGGACACACTCCTGTGCAACCTGCTCTAGGAGGATCTGCTTTTGCAGGGGGTTTGGACTAGATGATCTCCAAAGACCCCTGCCAACCCCACACCATTCTGTGATCATTCTGTGATCTTTCTGTGGTCCTGCACCTGGGCTGGGGCAACGACCAGTAATCAGTGCAAATTGGATGATGAATGGTTTGAAAGCAGCCCTGCAGAGAAAGGTTTGGGGATACTGGTAGATAAAAAATGAGGTATGAAGCTGCAATGTGCACTTGCAGCCCAGAAAGCCAATCTTATTTGGGCTGCATAAAAAGAAGCATGGCCAGGACACTGGGGGAGGTGATTCTCCCCCTCTATCCTGCTCTCATGAGACTCCACCTGAAATACTATGTCCAGCTTTGGTGCCCACAGTACAAGACAGACATTGACTTGCTAGAGCGGGTCCAGAGGAGGGCTACAAAAATGATCAGAGGGGTGGAGTACCTCTGCTATGAGGACAGGCTGAGAGAGTTGGGGTTGTTCAGCCTGGAGAAGAGAAGTCTTTGAGGAGACCTTATTGTGGCCTTTCAATATATGAAGGGGGCTTTTAAGAAAGAGAGAGCTTCCACCAATGTCTGTACCAACAGGACAAGGGACAATGGTCCCTGAAAGAGGGTAGATAAGGGCGCACATAAGGAAGAAATTATTTATTCTGGGACACTGGAACAGATTGTCCAGAGAAGTTGTGGATGCCCCATCATTGGAAGTTTTCAAGGACAAGTTGGATGGGGCTTTGAGCAATCTGATATAGTGAAGATGACTCTGCTCAGGGCAGGGAGGTTGGAACTAGATGATGTTTAAAGGTCCCTTCCAATCCAAACCATTCTATGATTACTTTAGTTAAACCTAGATCCCTTTCAGCCCTTTTCAAGGTCAACTTCTAAAACACAACCTCAGGGAAACAAACTGAAATATAACCCTCCTGCATGGAAGTATTAACACCAAACACTGCATGACTGGTCTCTAAAAGAAAGAGCTGATTAAGAGCATTCTGTTCTAGAATGAAGTGCTAACAGTTGAATCAACTTCAAGACTTAAAAATATTGAAAGATAAAGCACCTGTGTAAATATTTCACCAGAAAGAACTACTCACAATCTGAAGACATGCTAGAAAGTATTGACTATCAAGGTCAGGCACATTTTGCCAGATCCTACTATGATACATGACAGGCAATTAAATATCCACAATTTGTTTGTTTTGCTGTGTGGCAATCTGATTTGAAACAGCTCTGGGTTGTGCTCTCGTGTTAATCCAGGGCTCTGCTTCTTTACCTAACTTTGTATGCCAAAAGAATGAACTGTTCATGCTGAAGAACATATAATGCTTGAGGGACACAAAGCAATAACTGAAGTGGTTGCAGAGTAGAAAAAAAACAGAGAAGCCTGGAGAACGAGTGGCAGCAGGAGGCCCTGATCTCCAAACTGAACTCAAGTACTGCAGCTAATTCGTTACCAAATTTACAATGACTTGCTGACTTCTTAAAGACACCACATTTTGCTGTGGAAAACATATTCTGTAACAGCTTTGGTATCAAAATTATATGCCAAGAATTGAATTAGTGTAAATTCTTACTTGTGAATCTTGAAATTAAACGACAGCAATAGAATCCTAAATCCCATAGAAAAACAGAGTCCTTGTATTTGACACACAGTTCCAAGAGGCAGTATGGCACACCTCTCTTACAGAAGTAATCAGTGCTACTGCAATCAAAGCTAGTATTCAGGCGAAGACAACAGGCTTGCTGCCTGATTAAGTCATATAGCGTGGAGTGCAGCGGTAGTTTCAAGGCTACTGCAAAGAAGGAAGATGCACATGAGATGGCAAAGGAAAAGTCCTTAAGTGAGAAGTTTTACCTATCAAGAGTCTACAAAATGACCCCATATTTCATAAAGATGTAGACAGTAAGTTACTCATCCATACCTAAAAAAGCACCACACACAGGCACATACAGACTTACAGATGTCAGGGCAAGTCCAAAACTCGTAGACTGATGCTTCAGCTGGATTTCAATTTTGTGAAGAAGAGCTTCAATCCTATCTTCCTCAAATCCTTTCCTTTGGGAAGGGGTGATGAGAGAAGGAAGTCATATCCATTAACACTAATCACTTTAAGTGAAGTTATGAAAATGAATTATAACATCGATAAAGGAAGCATTACAACGTAACATCTTCCACACTGAATTAAAATTGATATGAAATAATCTTATCATGCTGTGTCATTTAGTGAAACTGCACTAATATCATTAAACTCCTGAATGTTATGCTGATGAATATGCTACAATAGAGGAAGTAGCAGATACAAGCTTTAACAGTATTGAACAATATTACTGATTCTTTGGTGCATTTATTTTAACATAACTCAATTTTTAAGGAATGTTACTATATATATGCCTGCATTATTATGTCTAATTATTATTGTATTATTAATATCTAATTGTAAAAGACTGTATAAAAGAACAATATTCTTAAAAATTTAGCATTACTCACTCAATAACTTCATCAACAGTTCTAGCAATTATCTGTTTCACAGTATCGATGTCTCTTTCAGCAATACCCTGTAGACCCACACTGAAATAAGCTTCTCTCGTTGAGCCATTAAACCTAGAATAAATCACATTTAAGTCAGTGACAAGTACTAGAACTTAATCACTAAACCTGCCAACAAAGGCAGAAGAGGAGGAAAAACACCCATCATTTCCACATACACACACATAGGATTTTAAAATAATTACCAAAGAGGCAAGAAAGAGAACTTAAAAGCATTTTTTTGTTCTATTGCAGCAGTAGTAGCACACTGTTAAGAAAACATACAGCATATGATATTACAGAGAGAAAAACAGGTACAGAAAAAAAGCTGGTCTTTTCATTTCATCTTCCTGTTAATCTGCAAGTTCTTTCCAGTAAAGAAGTCTCTTTTTTCAAAGTGAAAATTATAGCTGCCTGTAACACCAAACACATACATTCTACTTCAGCAGGTGAGTGGAACACATCTTCTAAATGTGTACTTTTGAAGCAGTATTTGTAAAGTAAGTGGTGAAGTGATCTATGTTTGTTGCAGTTATTTTCAACGGTGCTTAAAAAAAAAAAAGATAATTTTTTCCAAGCTGTCAGGCAGTTTTAACCATAAGAACTCATCTTTAGAGAGACAAATTGACACTTGCAGAAATACAGAACACCTAGCAGTTCAAACCAAAGCCAAAAACCAAAAAGCAATACGTGCTCATCAATTCTAAACATCCACTATTCCATGTCTAAAAACCACAGAAGGAATTCAATGGCAGACTCAGGTGTTGAACTCTGGATCTCTGAACTCAAATTTGTTCTTCTAGATTGATTCATCAGCACAGTCACTAAGGCACATTAAAGCCAACTCACTGTATGGTTCAACACCATATTAAGCTAGAAAAGGTCCAGCAGACAAAACAACTGAATCACTACTTCGGTGTCTAAACATGGATTTCTACTGCCATGCCCTGTGAGATTAAGATGTCTGCATGGCACTGGCATGCATACCACAGGACTCGCAGGAAACCCATGACTTCACACAGAGACACTTCAAGCCAGCAGAGTACCCTAAGGCATTAAAAATCGTAGACGAGTATATTAAGGTTTCCCACTCAAACATCCAAGACAGCCAGCGGAGACGAAGGCATTATTTTTGTAATCCTCAAGTCTAAAAATCAGTCAGATGAATCATGCCCTGAAAGTGCTTCTTTCTGTTGACAACAAAAGCCAATGATGAACAGCTGAGTGAAGACACTCCACCCACCCTCAGCCTGCAGCACAGACGGAGCTCAGAAGACTGGCTGCAAGAGCTACGGTTTGAATAAATGTTGGCAGAAATAACCTCTGCCCTGAGGTGATGGCAAGTTAATCGCACCAAACTGCACAAGAGCACATTTGTGCCCAACTCACCTATCATTAAATCACAGAATTAAAGCAAAACAGCAAAGGTAACACAGTACAGAGAAGAGATAGTGAATTCTTCTGAGTAATACTAAATGGTCAAGAAGAAAACCCTTAGTAAATTAGGGCACTGAAGGTATACCATGTCTTTATCTACCAATTTTTCTTATTCATAGGCTTTAAACAGTACAACTTTGTTTAAACTAACATAGCTTCTACTGAATTATTTTCATGAGCCAAAAATTACAGTTGAGAATGCTTTACAATTTATCAGTAGAAACCCTTGAGATGTTTTAACATTTAAAAGTAAGATTATTCTGGCATAAATGGCCTGTATGAGAGACGACCTCCCAATTTAAAAGTGGTTTGTAACTTTTCTATTATTGCTTGTAGTGATGAAATGTAAATTGGAACACTTACCCAACATCAGGAGAAAAATCTGTACCAACACCAGACTCAATTAAGGCTTTGTAAAAAGGAGAATTCGGCCCATCAACCAACAGTGAAGACAACAGGCTTAGTGTAAATGTTTCAAAAGTGTCTGTAATACTGAAGAAAAATTAATAGCTCTTAAAAAAACATCAAACAATGGATATGGGACACCCAGTATCATCACTACGTTAATTTCAGAATTACTTCTATAAAACAATGTAGAGGAAGAAATAATTGCCAGTTATAAACACTGCACGAAACCTTAGGGAACTAAAACAGTTCTGTGTCTTTCACTTACCAAAGCTAGCAATAAAGCAAGTTAAATTAGGCTGAAAAGGTAGATAAAGTTAATAGTAGGGTCATACAGAAAAGTTTGCACATGACAGGAAGTTGAAAGACAGTAAGCCAGTTCCCCTAAATCTAACCCACTGAACAGTTCTGCAAGATAATGGTGATTTTCCTTACATCCATTTGCTAAAGAAAAAATTCTGCTTAGTAATTAAACGTTCATTTACTACAGGATTTGTCTAGCTTTCCCATGGCATTATTAAACTTAAAAATGACATTTAGGAGAAGGGATTGGGGGGACATAAAATACGCCTGCATTTTGCTACAGTTCTAAAATAAGCCTTTGATTCAGAATTTCATTTTGATACACTTACTCCGTCAACAAGTAGCTGACACTGACAGTTGTCTGCTTGGAAGGATCAGTAGCAAATGAGTCTAAGCCACATGTTACACTGTCTTCTCTCTGTGAAGTATAACAAATAACTTTGACGCAAACTGAACTCAGAGTAGAAGTTACAAATAACAAATGACTGCTCATATCTTCATAGCATCTTCCTTCCAAAGATTTAAAGTAATTTTGCAGATACTTATGAGTAAGTTTGATATTCATTAGAAAACACACAAACACAATTGGTATCTCAATTTTTTTACAAGTGGAGAATAGAGGAGTGGATGAAGAAAATCTGGCCATAATTAACACTAAGCTGGGTTTCAAAGAAGTGCTTACGCTTCTGGACAAGCCAGGGAGGAGAAGAGGGAGGGGGAAGGGAGAGAATGGAAAATGTTATTTTTGACACCATGGTTTGGAAATTTAGGTACCATTTCCTGACATTAAGCATCCATATTTTTAACAGCAGCACTAAAAGCTTTCCATTAATAAATGGTTCAGTGCTCCAAATGTTGAGGGACATCAGTTACATTACTGAAACTCATAAGTAAATATAGTTTCTCCCTGCTGTAACCAAAAATAACAATATTTCAGCTCATTTACACACAAACACACTTCTAAACAAAAAAACAGAACTCCAGCAGGCTGGGCTAAAATGTTAACCTGCTATATTCAGTTTCTGCAATTCCAAGATTGGATGCGCATTGGGGTTTTTTGGGTTTTGTTGGGGTTTTTTTTGGGTTTTTTTGTTGTTGTTGTTTTTTTGTTTTGTTTTTTTACTTACAGGCTTTTCCCAGAGTTTCTGTTTCGGGATATCAGTTTTTGATTCAATTCTTTCAAATTTTATCAGTGCTTCCTCGTGTATTTGTTTCAAATGTTGCTCCAGTGGAAAATTACCGTAAGTGAAAAACCTGCATTTCATATGAAAGATTGGGATTAAGCATCAGATTTGACATGAAATTTATAGTAACAGCTTTTATTATATTCTGAATTTCATGTATTTTCCAGAGATTCAGTCACATCTAGAATGGAATATGCTTTGTAAGACCCCTGGGTTAAAGAGCATCAGTTTGCCACATACATAAAACTCACATATCTCCTGGTAAAATTCCGTATTTTTCCAGATTCTGTTTTATGCTTCAGAGTCCACAAAAAACCTACAATTTATTTAGTTGCAGCAATATACAATGTTCCAAGAAAAACTATTAGTGATTGAAGCCAGAATCCCAGTGCCTTAACGTTTCTGAAGACAAGATTCTTATGGTCTTCATATATAATGTATAAAATATGATGATCCCCGTCTCAACTGATCTATAAAACACGGCTGGGTTCTGCGGGTCAGTCTACCAAGCACAGTCCTGTATCTACAAGAAACACTGGTGACTTCCACTAGATCAAATACAAGAATGAGGCATGTCTCAGGTAAATTTCACTGAATTTCACTGAATTTCACTGAATTTTTAGAGTTGGAAGGGACCATAGAGATCATCTAGTCCAACTCTCCTGCCAAAGCAGGACCACCCAGAGCATGTCAGATCATGCTACTCAGGACGGCATCCAGGCGGGTCTTGAAAATCTCCAAAGAAGGGGACTCCACGACCTCCCTGGGCAGCCTGTTCCAGGGCTCCGTCACCCTCACTGTGAAAAAGTTTTTCCTCATATTCAAGTGGAACGTTTTATGTTCCAACTTGTGCCCATTACCCCTTGTCCTCTCACTGGCAACTACTGAAATGTTACTCCCTAATTAAAAACTAAACACAGGTACAGTGGAATACACGAGATGATGAGAAAAAACAAATAGCAAATTCATTATCATGACACAAGCTTACATTCCATAAATGAATTAGCCAGATTAACACACTGACCACAAATTTGGTACAGAAGAAACAACGGTACTATAGATTTCCCTCCATATCACTTTCAAATTGACTTTTAGCTTAAACAACTTATTAGTACCAACAGAATTAGTATGTGACTCAAATGAATATCCATTGTTTAGAACCTGATACAGTAACGAGCAAATGAACAGCTGTTCATTTGTAACTTGTTTTTATAACTTTTAATCTGGGTTGACTTCAAGGAAGATAGGAACCCTTAGACCCATTTGCGCTACTTGTATCAGAACTCCCTAAAATTGCCAATAAATACTTATTAGTATGTTCCATTTCCCAGAAAGCTATTTGAGTTAAAGGTAAAACATCTGTAAACAAAAATCCCCCAAAACACATGCTCATAATCAAGTAGGCAGACATACTCTAGAAAATCAGCCATCTCTCTGCTTCCAATTCACCCTTCACTTCTCTCCCTAGAGCAAACTCCTTGTTTCAGTGCTGTCCTAGCTGCTGGAGGCCATAGGTTATCTAAGCTGCTGGCCATGAGAATGGGAACACTGTATTGCTGGCTTTCCCTCATAAAAATACAAAGTCCTAACACACTATACAACCTAGTGAGCAGTCACAAATCTCAGATACCTGGAATTGCTTGGATGATAATGTGTGGCATGGAACTGTTTTAGCTGCTCCCATGTAAGATCAGGAATACATAACGGATCTCCACCAGATACTACACCGTAAGTGTGATCAGGAAGGATTTTATTCTGCAAGTGTTGTGCAAATATCCTCTCGTTATCTGTCTTAAGAGGAAAACACCACATTTCAGTAAAAGTCATCAGAACACATTTTAAAAATAAAAGGTGGTCAATAATAAATCCTCAGAGCTCTAACTTACACGAGCCCCTCCTTGCATAAGCATTTTGTTCTGTAGTCCATGTACTTGGATAAAACTGGCTATGTTATCATGTTAATTTAAAAGAAAATTCTACATAAAATCCACTAGGAGGGTGCTCTTTCATTTGTAAACAAACTTTCAACAGGCTAACTTTAAGAATAACCATGTGACAGATTGCTGACTTTACTCAGAACTTAAATTTCACAGAGGAGGAATGGGAATCTTTGGTCCAATAAAGCCATTGATAACTTGCAGCTTAAGCCACTTCATCACGTGTAAGATCTTAAAACAAAAATTCACAAAACTTACAAATGCCCCTTTCATTTCATTAAAAACAACTCCTTTGAAGACTAGAGGTGTCTGAGGATCAGTTGGGTTCTCATGTTCTAACCTCCAACCTTCTTGCCTGAAAAAATTAATAACAGAAGTGTTGCGAGTTTGAGGGTTTTGAGGATTTTTCGTTTGTTTTGGTTTTGTTGGGTGTTTTTTTAAATTTGTTTACATACATCTCAGGCTATCCACATCTTACCAGAAATCTAGTTGCCGCAAACATGGAAAGAAAGCTGCATCCAGATACACCGACAGAAGATTTTGAAAATCCTTGGGATTTTGTGTTGAAAATGGATAGAGTGTGTAATCACTAGCTGTGTATAAACAAACGTAAAAAGGTTAGAATTTTAAAAAGTCTGAGATGCATTTTGCTCTTATTTTTAATCTCTCCTCTACATAACTAATTGGAAGAGAAGAAACTTACTAAATGGCATGTTTTTCCTAAGGAATACACAGAAGTTTAACACTGCAGTTATTTTACTATGGAAACTTTGCTTTTGCCATATATATAAGTAATTAAATGCATTATTGTAGACTATAAAGATCCACCTCTATTGGGACTTTGTAACTGCCAAGTGAACAAGATCTATTTTGTTGTCTTGCCTTGTTAGTTTTTTAATCTCTCGCTCACAACATTCACACTTAATAATAACGGCTCTCCAAAGGGAAATTAAGAAGAGCCAACAGACAGCTCTACAGCAGTAAAACCTCAGGCATTTCAAGTGGTATTATTTACTTTGGGCTCACCTGTGAATGCATTCATGAACGTGGACAGTGACCTATTTAACATTTTAAAGAATGGATCTCTGCAAGGATACTTCTGAGAACCACATAAGACAGTGTGCTCAAGGATATGTGGGACCCCAGTGCTGTCCATCGGAGTGGTTCGGAATTGTATACTGCAAGAGAGAGCACAGAGAGGCACAGGTTATTTGTGATGAGAAGTCCACCCACCTCCTGTCTGCAGCTGAGACTTACGGGAACATTAACACTGTCTAGTAACTAACGGGGCATACAGCAGTTCTTAAGAAAGACTCTTGAGTGCTCAGTCACCTCTTCTAGAAGGTATACAACCTCTGCACTTCTGGAGGTGGTACAGAAGTTTTCAGCACATAACTATGCACTTTTTTTAGCCAAAAAACTAGAAAAAAACTTCAAGGAAGGTTATGGTAAAAAGAACCAGTTTACATACTGCAACTACAAGGCAATTTATCAGAAGGTCCAGCTTTCAGCTCACCAATACAGAAGAGATGATAATAAATTTGAAGTAGTGGTGGAGAGCCACAAAGATGGTCAGAGGCTGGAGTACATGCCCTGTGAAAAGAGGGTGAGGAGACTGGGCTCATTTAGCCTGGAGAACGAAAGGCCTCAATGGGACTCAATAACTGCCTTCCAATACCTACAAGGAGGTTATGATGAAGACAGGTTCTTTGCATAGATATGCATGATGAAAGGACACAAGACAACATTTATAAATTGAAACAAGGGAGGTCCCAACTTGATATTAAAGAAGAAAAGCCCACCATATAGTTAAGCATCGGGAACAGGTTGCCCAGAGAGGTTGTAGAATATCCGTCTCTGGAAATTTTCCTCTGGATAAATGTCTAAGGAACTGCACCGGAATAAAGCCCTGACACTGTTTTGAGCAGCAGACTTAACAACAGGCCTCATGACACCTGTTCCTACCTGAAAAACTCTAAGGAAATTCCATAAAGGAAACACTATCCTCTTTGTTATCACAGAAAAATCGAATTATGAAAGTGCATTACAATTTAGAAACCACAAGGTGATGCCGAGATGGAATCTGCTATAAATATATTAACATTTTACCTGAACAGATTATTGGAGTCCTCTCGAGCCACATGTAGATACCTGGCTCCTGTACTGTCATGACTAAGCTTCACTGCAGTCAGGAACAGCTCAGGAACAGCTGACACCTGCATTGGAAGAAAACATTCGTATTACAGTGTGACTCCAACTAGGTCAAATAAATCATGGACGATATAGCAACGATTAGTTTGTTGATCCAACACTGCCATAATACTTTGTTGCTACAATACATTGTTGATATAATACTGCCATATACATTATCTAATAAGTTCTTTGTTTCTATGGTTTGTGGAGGGAAAAAAAAGAAAAACGGAAAATAAAATTTTAAAAGCCAATTAAAATACACTACAACGCACTCTTCTGGTATAGATATTAAGACCAGAACAATTCAAAGAGAAATACAAAGAAAAGGCACATATTCAAATCCCAGTGGTTAAGGCTGCAAAAGAAAAATTCTAGCACTAGCTCTGTCACTAGCAATCACTTTTTGCAAATTACCTTTACTCTCTGCTTCTGCTTTTTGCTTTAAAAAAGTGAAAAGAAATTTGACATATTATTTCCATGCAGGTTCTTTACAAAGGTATTAAAATTAGCTTAGGAAGTAAAATATTACTTGAATGTATTTCATAAAGCAGCACACAGTAAAGTTGAGTTATCTGCCGGGACTTTTTTGAAGACCAGACCAAATGCTCAATATCTGTGGCAGACAAACAAACTTTCTTACTCTAGAAGAACCAGCTCCCTAGAGAACCTGTGTTAACGTTACCTACAGAATTTAGTTGCAGAGAAATAACTACAAGTAACCACTATAAAATTTTTAACTGACAACCCAAAGCAACTGTGCAA
>JAHREE010000143.1:4635029-4661851 GCA_033628505.1 Tringa tobata | reverse complement strand
GCACAGGGCCTTTCACACAGAACCTTTCATACAAGGCCTTTCACACAGAACCTTTCGTACAAGGCCTTTCACACAGAACCTTTCATACAAGGCCTTTTGCACAGGGCGTTTGCACAGGGCCTTTCACACAGAACCTTTCGTACAAGGCCTTTCGCACAGGGCCTTTCACACAGAACCTTTCATACAAGGCCTTTCACACAGGCCCTTTGCACAGGGCCGGCGCAGTGAGATGAGCCAGCGAGGATGGCGATGTGCTTCTCCCGGTCACTGTCCTCATGGGGACCTCAGTGGGGATTCACAGGATGTCGTCATACCCACCAGGAAGGTGCTGGTACATGCCTAGGCTTTTATTCCTTCCATTTTGCAAATTAATACAATTCTTAGATAGTAACTCGCTAACTGGTTTCCCATCATCTGTTCTTGAGGTTCCCAAAAGGCCAGTATCTGTGGAGTATGGCCACCAAATTACCAGTCCCTTCTTCCTGAACATAAGAGCCCATTTATCTAGACATAAGAGGATGACTTCTCTAGACCTCTAGACGAAAGAGGAGACTACGTGGGATTTTAAACACCAGAGTGAACAACAGGTGCTCAGCCCATCTTTGGCTGTGATGTTAACTGGAGAAATCGGAATTTAAAGTATCCTGGGAATTTTTTGTCTCTACCATTTGACCCCTTCCTCCTCTTCTCTGTCTGGCACATAGCTGTCTGCCTCCTGCTGCCACCCGTGATCGGCCACCTTAGGGATTTTGTCATCCTTGGGTGACTCAGCTGCTCTGCTGCCCTCCCACCCCTGGGCAGACGCCCTCGACCTCCCTGCTAGCTGCATGGCTCCTGATGGCTCCAGCGCCTTGCCTTTCCTCTGCTGTTCTCATTTATGTTTTCCGTGTAATTTTCCCATTTCATTAAAATTTTTAAATTAAATAAAAAAGCCAATAACTTGCTGTAGTTAAAGTCGGGATGTTGTGCATTAACCTTTATAACCTGTCATCTGTCTTAATTACGTATCTTTCTCATTCTTTTTTAAGGCTAGTGAAAAGATCCAGTAACTTTCATGTAAAGCTCAGATGCTGTGTACTTAGTAAATGCAATTTGTTTGCTTCCTGTTTTCATTATACCTGATTTCCTCCCTGCCTTCTACCATTTCACCTCCTGTGTTTTTTGTCCTTTTTTTTTCTGTATTTGTTTCAGATTAAAATGAAGTCACACCACTTTTAGAGGAGCTGCTTCCAGTGTATTTTTCTTTTCAGTATATGTTTCATTATGTGTTTCTAGAAACTATGTGTTTCTAACACCACAAAGAACCAGTCCTAATGAGATTCTTACATTTTTTTTAAGCAAAAAAAACCCAATGACATAAACATAAAATAAGCAATGTTCTCAAAAGAATGAACTTATGAAAAGAAGTACTTCTCAGACTCACATAGAACCATGAGTTTACACTGCATGGTTCAATTTTCAAATATTTCTAAATATTTTCATATATTCACTGTTTATTATTGGTGCCAACAAGGTTAACTTGCAGTAATTTTCATTTTAAGAGACTATACTGGTTTTTGTGTTGACTGCTCAGTTCCTTAGTTTTACTAACAGTTTCCCGATTTGACCATAAGCTACTGTCTCTTTTTACAGGTTTCTTGTCATCAATATTTAGTTCGCCTCATGGTTTATAACATTCATCTTAATGGAACATCAGGCTGACATTCTGCTGCAGACATTTATTTATTTTTAGTTGATGTTTATATTGGAAAGATGATTTACTAGCTGTCTGTTTTCGTATCGCTGACATAGCGTTTGACAGGCAGCCTTTCACAGGCTTAGCCAATCTGAGTGGGCAGAGTTTCAAAATACATCAAACATCATTCCTAAACTTAAATTTAATCATGTAGTGGAGGTCTTTTGTAGTACCCCTTAGACAACTTTAAAATATTTTTTTCTTTCTCCTGCTGTTGTCTTTGATGTGTTTTGTACATCAGAGCTTTTCTTCTGGGAAACAGAACAGAAACTGATCTGTTACACTGTTTTTTCTTCATTTTCTTCCCGTGTAAAATTACTGCTGCACTGGTAATATAAGAGTAGTACATTATATTTTTTGTGAATGTACAGGCACACATACCTGCGTATGTATGTATATAATTTTGTAAATATGACTTTTGCATCTTAAGAAAAGGGTAATTCAGGAAAACCTCACTGCCATGTGAAAGCATAACAGGAATAAAATGTTCTTGGTCGACTTGTATTGATAAATCACATAAAACCGTTTGGCCTACCATGACCAGATTTTGCTTTCAGTTATTTAGCGACAAATTCTGTGCAATCACTTCAAAGAGCTTTTCCACTGGTGAAAATGAGATGACAATTGAGTCCTGTGTTTGACTAGAGAGATACCTTTACTTACTGTTACTTTCCTTAAACATATTTTGGTTTCAATAGCTTACAAATTTATCTAAATTAAATATTTGGGCTAAAGAGTCCCATGCCTGCACAAGCTGTTTCTTTAAAAAAAATCAACTAAGACTGTTCAGGGATGAAAATGCTATTTTGTGTTTAACTAAGAAGTTTCATTCCTTATCCTCTGCAGCAGAAGTTGGTCCCTCCTAATTTTCGAGTGCGTCTCTTCTTATCTTCATGGACAATACGGCCCAATTTTTGCCAATCTCTGAAAAATACTTAGTAGATGCTTGTTACAGCTGGAAAACTATATTTTCTGTGGTATCCCCTATCAGGCATGCCTGGATCTCAGCGTTTTTCCCTGCACAGACCGTAGACTGTCCCTGCACCTGCACCTTTCTTCTAGGGTTTTCTCAGCCTAAAGTTAATAAAAATTATTTCCTCTGTGACTGCTTCAGCCTCCCAGGGGAGAGACCAGTGATTTTTTGCACAGCCTTGTACTACGTGTTGTCAGAAGCAACATAAAACTTCTTATGAAAGTCAGCAGAAGTTAAAGGAAAAAAGGCTACTCTCAAGGTCTACTGAAAGACAGATATTTAAAGGAGATGCTTTTGGTATGTCAGAAAAGGTGCTTTGTCAGTGGACAAAATAATGAGGAGACTATCTGCCTGTCAGCCCTTTTCTGAAGGCCATGAATAAAGGTTTATCTCAAGTAGACCAGAGTACCTGGTTACTGTCAAGATGAAAACCTTGCTTAATAGTTTACATTTCAAATAATTTTAATACCCTCCTTCACATCTTTTCCTGCATCTTTATTAAAAGTTTTAAATATTTTGATTGCTTCCCCTGCTAACAAATAGTGTGAGAGTTCACACTTTCAGGGACAGGAAGGAGAGAGGAAGGTAAAAGGGAGATAGGAGTTGGGTCAAGTTTGACAAAAATTGAATGGTTCTGTAATATTATGTATACATATAAGTGAGGAAAGCTAAAGTTACATCAGTATTATTTGTAAGAAACAGGATTTTACAAAGGATTATCACTAAAGCGTTGCTATAGAATATCACAAAGGTATGAGTGGAAAGTTGCTCAACACCTCAGTTTCTCAGGGGTTAAGCAGAATTTCATGCACAACTTGTTGTGTGCTGCCTCCAAATTGCAATTTAATGCTATATTCAAACTCTGTACAAGTCACTTGTTAACAATGACAGGCGAAGGAGTATGAGTCTCAGGGATAACTAATACAGTGAATTAGCAAAGTGGCAGCATTTTATTCCATAGGGCATGTCTGAAAAATTTATAACTTATTTTCTAAGGTGATTCTGTTTGGAAGGACCTTCCTTTGCTGGTTTCTTACAGTACCCAGAAATATTCAGCTGTGTGGCTTACGTATCCTTGCCAGTCTTTCCATTCATCCTTTTACAATCACTTTGGGAATATCTCCACTTTAGGCATTAGTAATGTTACGTGCTGTAGGAAGACAGACATAGGTAATCATGATTTACATCAGAGCCCATTTTTGCCCATAGGAGAAAACCAAAAGCCTCATTGCTGAGAAATTCCACTGTTGTTGTTCCAAACCCATTCGTAACCTATGGTCTGCAACACCAAGAAGAGGGTAAACAAGTTCTTGATACTGCAGAGTGATCCACATTTTATGAATTTTCTTTTAGCCTTAGCTGAGTTATATTTCATTTCTTAACTTCTTTGTTGCACCAGAGTGAGACAAGCCAGACGAGAGATGAATGCTGTGCAGATGTGCTCTCTCACATAGCTCTGACAAGGCACCTCAGGCTTGCTCCTGTCACCCTGTTGACAGAGAGCCTTTATTAAGACCTTAACAGCGCAGGTACACACGTAGCACAGATATAGGCCAAAGTGTGCTCTTTGTGTGTGGGAAGAACAAGGTATGCGTAACAGAGTTGTGGAATTTATGTAGAGTTAAAGATTTCGTTTAAGTGAGCTCACTGCCCATATCTGCAAAACCACATGGCAGATCCTGTGGAGCTGCAGTAGTGGAAAAAAAAAAAAAAAACAACATCAAATGTATGCCTCAGTTTCCAAGTGAAATGTATTTTGAAAAGAGGAGGGATCTAGTCCATGCCTGATGCTATCTGGAATAGTTGGAATACCGCTCTGCATCTGTTTATATTTCAGCTGCCACATGCTGGAAAGAATAGTTTCTTGTTATCTCTTACCTTTCATGTTGGGGAGAGGAGGGAAGGAAGAGAAAAAAATATTTAATCCTCAGAATTCTTGCATTTTTTTTACATACTTAAGTGTCAGGGTTGCAGGGCATCCCCGTGATAAAAAGCATCCTCTCACTACAAAGCCAGAGAAGGTTGATAAAAATTAAGGTCTACGCTTGGCCTTTGTTCTGCTCTGGTCCCTATGTGGCCCTAAGACATACCTGAGGGGGATTTCAGTTTAAATTACCTGAAGTAGTGAGAGAGCTGTAATACATCTTACTGGGACAGTGATTTTATGATACGAAGCTGTGCAGCATCCCCCTGCGTGTGAGAAAAGGGCTCTGAAGAAATCTGAGGGTGCAAAGCCCCAGGATTACGTCAGATGGTTGTGTGAGGTGATGGCAGCCTAATCAGGTAAAGTCTTGTTCCAGCTGCCTTTTAGAAGTGCTGTTTGGGCAAACTGCCTCCATAATCTTACTGGATTTTGTTTCAGGACTAAAGAGAGCCTGTTTCACTCCAAAAGAGAGCCTGAGAGTGAATTAACGTTTATGTGGCCCAAACCAGCAGGGGATGGTGTAGCCAGGGCACGTACTCCAATAGCCAGAGGAGCAATTCTGTATGAATCTCCAACTTTCCTTATTTGAATGCTTGTTTGAACACTCAGTGTACTCAGTGGGATGTATTCTGACATGTTGAAGTAGCAGTGGCTGTAAAAATGCCATATTTGACTGCTTTAGGTATCAGAAGTTCGTTATGTGAAGACATAGGTGTTTAGACAAGTTCTTCCACAACCAGCAGGTATCACCAAATGTTGTTTATTGTTGGCTACATCCATTACATTGAAGTAAAGCAATTTCCCATTATCTGTCCCTGAATTGCAATGCCCTCAGGATCCTCTCATCCCTACTATGATTCTGCATTGCCCATGCCAGCAGTGCAAAGTCATAAGCTGTGGCTGATTTGGAGTGATGCACGGACAGATTGCTCGGCAAATTGAACATATAATAGATGGGCTCTTCCTGCTTTTCCCTCATCTGAGCACTTAAGTTTTCCTGCTGCTCATCTGTCTCTTTTAACAAAACATGGAACGTAATATCCCTGGGACTTCTGCTCTCTTCAGGTTCTGTTGCAATTAGTCAGTTGGTGGAGGAGAGGGGAACGCAGTGATAGACAGGAAAAGCATGAGCTGCAAGTCTAATTTTCTTAGAAACCCAAGATGTACAAATGATAACAAGTTAAAGTAATCAAAACATTCTCCAGCTCACCGACTGTTCCTGAGAAAAGCAAAGCAGCGTTATATTTTAAGTCATACTTGGTTTTTGATTTTGTACAGGCTCTTACACAGCTGTTTAAAATGCAGCTCAAAATGCAACTTGACTTACACTTTATTATTACAAACAAATGCTAAGCAGAAACCATCTGTATCTTCCACTGTTAATGTCTGCATGATGCTGCAGTTGGCCAACTCTTATAATCACATTCTAGACATGAGACACCATTGTAAGACTTGTTAAATGTCTGTTTTTCATGCCATCATTTTGTACCATTGAAGTTAAACTTTAAAATGTGGGTCATTGTTCTGAAGATTCAGAGTCAAAACACTTCAGAAATGTTGAAAAGGGTGCATAATTTTTAAATTTGCTGAACAACCTTGTTTTCAGTTAATCTTTAAGTCCCGTGGGTCAGACAATGCCTGCTAACTTCCATATGCTGTAGTCAGTCATACTGAAGTAAATAGCATTTCACAAAGGAAGCATCTGGGAAGTGTTGCCCTATGGCTTTTGTTCTTTAGGGTGCTTTCTATTTCTCTGTAACTAGAACACTACCATCTGGAAGAGGAGGTGCACCAGTGCCGTTATCACCACTCTGCACCCACGGAAAGGCAGAAAATCACAGGGGCTGATGGGCAGCTGTAGCTTTGTTGACCCTGGAATTTCTGGCAGGACACATGTACCTCTCATTCCTGCAGCAGCGGCTTTCTGCTGTGTGTCACTGGGACATTTGCCTAAGTAAGGCTGCTGAACTGAGCACATTTTAATTTTACTTACAGTTTTCAGGACATGTAAGTCTCTTTCCTTTGAATAATCCATAAAGTCTTCAAAAAGACAATGTGACCTAATCTGCGGAATGATCTCATACTTTGTCAGATGTAAAATATTATCCAAAGTGAATGAAATGAGATGTTTTGAAGTTTTGAAAAGATGTCTTTGGAATGTATGAACATATTTGTTTCATCTTCCACATGTAACCCAAATAAAGAGCCTATTATGATGTACTCCACATAGTATACAGTTCATTATGTTCAGCAACATGTCTCTCCCTTCATGTATTAAAGCAAAGTATTCTCTTTCATCTCCGTTCCTGATAAAGACCTGCCACCTTTTACTGCTCAATAATTGAAGGCAACCTACTACAGAAGCTTCGTGTTGGATGTCTGCCTGCACCAATAATATGAAAAAGAATCGAGTTATTATTTTTGATGGCTTTAGTAGTTATTAAAACTGAAGACTGTATGTCATGACTTCAGGAATCTTTTAACTCTGCCACTGACTTACAAAAAGAAGCCCTGGCCTTGCTAAAGGTGAATAGTGACTCCTGTATCACTATAATCTCTACTTCAGTCATTGAGTCTCAGTTTCATGGTTTCTCAATGAAAACATGAGTTGATATTGCTATTATTACCTATTTTACAGATAAGCTAATAGAATTTCATTAATTAATCGGTGGGACTCCAGAATAAGATTTGTTTCATTGTCAGAGTCACACAGCACCTATATGTTGACATATATGGGTGAACTTCCTCTGGAGTTCTTGTAAAATTGGCACACTTTTTACAGATATGTAAATTTATTTGTATATATTTGAAATTCAAGTATGTGTTTATCTTAATCCTTCATTATGAATTTTAAAACAAGGTAATTTTCAGAAATATTTATTTTGCATAAATGGATTTTCTGAACAAATGGATCTTGTTTGAACAAAGGCTTCTCAGTTACCTCTGTGGTGGTTTTACACATTTTGATAAATTCTTTTTTAAAGTTAGTTTTCTTGGGAATGTGATAACTAATTCAGGCATGAATCTTTCACGGGACCAGCGAATTCTCTAAAGCTTGCTTTTGCTCATTTTGACCAAAATTCTAACAAAAACAGGGTAAAAAGAATTAATGAAATTAGCATTGTAGCTTCAGTTTCCTACCTTGTTGAAAAACAAACAAATAAACAACTCAATGTAGAATGTTTGTGTCACTCAACTTTTTATCTGTTTGGAAGGTCATTTAACTTATATTTCACAATCAAATGGAGAATGAAGAGAATGTGAAAATTGCTGATCAAATCAAGGGTCACTCTGCAAATAGGATAGCACAGCAAGGTTTTATATGCTGGCTTTTTCTTCCATTTTACCAGGAGAAATGATACCCAGTACTGGACTGCACTATGACTATGGGCTATGTACTCACAAACAGAAAAATTCCAGCATGTAGTTGTGAGGCTATGACAAAAGGGAATTAAAAAGATATTGGAAGACTCTAAATGAAAATGTGTAGCTATGAATAGTGAGTGAATCCTTGAAGCCTCCAACACTTATTGGCAATAAAATATGTATAATATTTTTCATTATACCCATACTATATATTTCACATTTCTGTACTTAGCAAGTCTGAAAGACGCACCCTGTTTCTGGAGCATCAAATATTATTTTCCAATTCACCCTATAAAACGAATACCTCATAAAAACCCTAAGGCCAGGCAGCATGTAAGTGGCAGAAGGCTATATCCCTAGAGAAACAACTGAGCATAAAAGTGAACGTGATCATAACTTTGACTTATTCAACTGTTAAACATAACTTAGGGTACAATTGCATTCAGATGAGACAATGTCTAACCTTGGCATACAGAAGCACTGCTATGGGCCAAAGCTTTTGCCCTCTTGCGGTTTGTGTGCCATTATTATGATAAGCTTTTCCGTTGGGATAACTCAAGCATATGCAGTTTGCCATTCAAAACAGAACCAACAAAGCTTTCAATAAAAGGAATAACGTATATGCTGAATGTCAGATACAACATCAGTCACTAGAGAAATCACTGTACATGCAAAAATCGTTGAACGTACATGCCCCAGGCCTGCTTACAGATGTCTGGCTTTCAGTAGTTTATCTTTTGCTAATAGAGCTCACCAAACACACATATTGCCTTCAGATAACCATGTTTGTCTAAGATAAAATATTTACCTGTTTGCTATGTAGTGTATCAAGTACCCATGTATATATCATACATGTGCAAATAATTTAAATAAAATACCAAACATGCAAAGAACACATCAGTTCTAGATTATACATTCTGCTGTCCTAATGTTGCCCCCAAACCTTATTCTGGTACATCCACAGCTTTCAGAGGGAGATTTGATGTAATTAAATCACAAGAAGGGCTGCATTTATTTGCAAAACTCAACAGTTACATTTTCTGACCCTGCTGAACACAGTGTTCAAAATAGAAGATATTAACTCCAACTAGGAAATCAAATATGTTTTCATTTTTGAAAATAACAATTTTACACAAATAGGCTTTGGAATAGTATCTCATGGGTAAACTTGTTTTGAGAGAAGATTAATAGGAGAATCATATAATGTTGTTAGTAAGCAATTAAAATTCAACTGAGCCTTAAAATTTAGGCCTCAGGGAACCCTGGTTGAATTTACACATATTTCAAAAATAAAAGTACAAACTGCTTCCAAAGTGCTATTACATGTCATGCATATTTAAGAGTTTTCTCTTAAATGATCAGTTTAGCCTTGCCTAAAGGATCCTGGGAACACTCTTAGATTTTGGAATGATCGAAAAATGCTTTGTCCTCCCCGACCAGCCTTAGCTTTTATTATACCCAGCACATTCCTCGGATGACAAGTTTTCCTTTCTTCACATGTATTAATGGCTCGGTTTTTAGGGAACTGGTACTGGCGGTGGAGAATTTTAGGTCCCCATGATAATAGGTGAAAAGTTACAAATCTCCCCCATCTTCCAGGCCTTTTGAGGCTGTGGAGAAGGTAGAAGGAAAACTATAGAGTGCAAGAGAAAGCAGGTGGAGGTTTGTGCTGCCCGTGGGGAAGTTAAAGCTGGCCAGGGAAAGGACAAGAGCAGAAGAGGCAAGCTGAGGCTACGCCGTGGGAAAGGGTGACAACACCAGTTTAAGTGAGATTGAAGAGCACAGCATAGCTGTTGCTCAAGAAACGGTATTGGAAAGTACTCTGATTTCTTCCAGGAAAGTCACAATCTGCAAGTTTATAGTTCCAGAAATATCTGAATCGTCTTCTAGACAGCTTTAGTGTTTAGACCAATAGTAGTTTTTCCTATGACAGCTTCTGGAAAAGCGCACCGTGTTCAGCCACCTCCTCTCCAGCTTCTCCAGAGCCCGGGAAGTGCAGCAAGGCTCAGGCCAGGGAGGAGGAAGGGCTGCAGAGGGAGTTTTGAGCACTTGAAACGTTCCACACCATTCACAAGCTTCAATAAAGGATCTGTGAGTTTGAAAGAGCAAGAGCTGGCTGTTGGTCACTAATCCTCTAGAGGGCGAGTGCTCCCTGTTGTATCTTAAAACCTCCTCGAAGCCGGATTTTGTCCTGTTACTGTATTGCTTCTACCTTTGTCTCATTTAAAACTGATGTTATCAGCCGTTCTTATGGCAAAGCCTCAGCTTAACCCTTGCTTTCTGGCTGGTCACACTGCTGGTTTTAGCTTCCTTCCTTTTACTACTCAGATCGTCCTATTGATTGTGCCGCCGGCCAAAAGGAACTTGCTGTTGACACCGTTGGCAGTGAGACAAGCCGTGTGCTTAGAGCTCATTAGGCAGGTGGGACTATATTCTAAAGCCAAAGTCTGACACTTGCTGCAAAATAATAAAGGTCCTCCAATCCTATTCACTCTCTTCTCTGAAACCTGAGTGCAGTTATCGCACGTGCAATGTATACTTTGCTTTTTAAAGGATTTGGGCTGAGACATTTGGGCTGGATTTCCACTGAAATAATACAGAATTTGTAATGTGTGGTCTAGGTTGGGTTTTTGTTGTTAACCTTTCCTCTAAACTGGCCACACCATGATGGAGCTTTCACATGAGATTATTTTAACATGAAACTGAAAGCACAATCTAAAGTGCCATAAAAGTACTGACTGCTCTGGAAAATCAGGCTGAAGATACTTCAAGATAGGAGCAAGAATGGACAGTCTTTTTCCTAAAGTGGGAAGAAAAATGTCTCCTTGTTCACAGCATAGTGAAGATACGTCCATGTTTGTACGATAGAAGACAACACTGTGTTCCAGATCCCTCTGCTAGCTTCAAGTAGTTTGGTATGGCTGAACAGCGAAGTGCGTTCCCATGCGGAGGCACTTGTCTGAGTCACAGAAACAGTGTGATCCTCATACCATGGCAGAAACATCTCCCTAGGACAAGATGCAGTGTGACACTGATGCATTTATAATGCTGCTTCTAGTTTTGTGAGTAGTTTGGCCAGCACTCCACTGCTTGGTATGGACATACCTATAGTTAATGAGTATTTCTGAAAAACTGAGCTATGACTGTGAAGAATAGCGTGCAAAGGCCCAGGAAGAGATGAAGCATCTGATATACCCTTATGGCTTTAAACAGCACACAGTAAATAAAATCACAGTGCTGAGTGGCCTGAGGATTGCTAGAAATACCAATTTACAGTGTACTATCCATTCTCGGTACTGAATGACACTGAGGAAAAAATAATATGTGATCAAAGACAGTATTTGTTAATTAACAATTAGCTAACAATTTTCAGTCTCATCTTTTCTGCATGCTTGGTTTGGTATAGCGGTTAACAATGTCTTAACTTAGTTTTGTGAAATATAATACAAAAGTAGGTATCTAGTGAGCATTTCTGTAAAGGAATCAGAACCTATGAGAAGTGCCCTACGTGGCAGTCAGGGTAATTTAGAAGGAAAATGACTGAGGCCAAACAACTTACGGCCAAGCAACCTGAAAAGTCAAAGCCAAAACTCAGAGTTCATTGTAAAGCTGCCTGCTTTGGTTGTTACAAATCCAAAAGGAATGACAAACCAGAAGAGATCAGAGGGCTCTCAGCTTCAGATGTAAGAAGATGAAGTTTGGGTGCTCACTGATTGGTGAATACTGCCCACTGCAAAAAATTAATTTAATTAAAACTCTTCCAGTCTGCCAAGGGAGAGGGCACCATGTGGTTGAGCTGGCAGCTAACGTTAACAAATATAGGATTATCTATATACAATATTTTCTTGAAGAATTGGAACATTGTGGTTATAAGGAATGAATGTTTCTGCCCTTTGCACCCTTCTACAATGCGAAACACTAATTGTCCTATGAGGCAACAGCTGGGTTTTCCCATGTCCATTCAAGCCCTTACACACCTGCATAGAATCAAATGTTACAATTTACAGATAAATATATATATGTATGTAAACTATGTATTTATTAACTGTAGTTGTGTTTAAAGGCCATGATTAAAGATCAAATCTTCTTGCCTGAAGGACTTCACATGGAAATGAAAGGACAGTCCTTGTCCCCACACTGGCCGAGTGAAATCCAATTAAAATATTTCCCCATCATGAACTATAAGTATGATTAAGCAATACCTTGAAATAAACATAACGAAAACATTATCCATCATTTTCAATTGTGGTTTTCCAATTAAATCAGGGCATAACCTATTTGACAATTAGTATGCGATGATGTCTGTCCCTAGTGGTAAATAAATATCAGTTTGATTTTGGCATGATGAAAGCTTTTTATTCTTTAACTGTTGAGGCACGCACGTGTTTGGAACCAGGCTGACACCAAATACTTCTTACTGGAGTATATACCCCGCTCGCTGAATGGAAATCTGGTGTGGGGTGTTTTCTGTGGGTGAAATTCAATACAAAGGAAAAGGGGCCAATATTGCGAGGGATTTTGAGCTGCAGAGGAAATACTCCATGTGTTAGCAATTGCAATCGCAAGGCAGAGTGCTGAATGACACAGGGTGGCAGCACAGATCAGCAATACTGGCTTCTGCCCATTGAAAGGATAATAAACCCCCTGTGTCCTCCTTGCAGAAATTTGTGATTTTTATTGGGGCTGGTTTCTTCATGCCTTATTGTCACCATGTGACCGTTCTCCTTAAAGGTCGTTCACCTTAAATGGGGATGGAAGTCAAGCTAGTCCCTTATGTCTGGGTCTAACTCTAAATGGAATCATTAGTGAGTGAAGAATCAAACTCCTAGAGAATGCTTGTTCTGGAGTGGGTAAATTTAGACACCCCAGGTGAAATCCTGATGTTGAAATCAAATGAGTGGCTTGTTATTGACTTTAGTGGGATGGGGATTTCGATGCTAGGCTAGGATTTTCAGTAGATCAAAGGAAAGGACAGCAAGATTCAGGCATTTAAATAATTTTGTAATTTAGGTTTGAAGGCGGTTTTACAAAGGAGTGGTCTAACTTGTTTGAAAACCCTAATCCCAAATCCATATTTAGCCACTTGTCTAACTGACCTGGTTGGTAGGGGTTTTGCATGTGTGCGCTCCCTGTTGCAAATCGCTTAAGGAAGTGTGCAATGTTACCTTTAGGCAACATTATTACTGGAATTTCTATACTTTAAAGGGTTTCAGTTTGTAAATTTAATATATTGTTTTCCTCTCCTTGTATTCTTGTTGCATAATGGTATCCACAAGTTAAAATTAAGCTATAATTTCCGGCAGAAGTAAATTTAATATTTATTTTTCCGTAGCTAAATTCAGATTAATTTCTCTGTTCACGTCAGCTGCCTTGTGCATCTGGGTTTCCATCCCACAAAGGCTCATGTGGCTTCTTACCTTTAAGCATGACAGTTTATCCATTACAGTCACATGAAATTACTTCCATGTTTAAAGTGCATGTTAGTGGGATCAAGGACCTTAGGTAATACACTGTGAGATAGCACATGTTCTCTAAATTGTGTGACTCTGTGGGGTGTAATAAATGCATAATGACCTTGCATTAATGACCTTGCATTTTCATGTCACAATATTAGCATTGCTTTAATTTAATCCATTGTTATTTATTTTCTCAGAAACAAAAATCTCATTTAATAGTAATCTTGAAAAAGAAAAAAAAATGTGGTTTTCTTTTGCTCGCTTAGTCATTTGTTCTTCTTTTATGTGCATTCAGCTCTTGTCCATCCTGAAAGACTCTATGGTAACTAGAGATACAATGAAATTATGATATCTCAAGAGAAAAGAGGCTGAAATCTGAACAAATGAGAGAAAAAAGGATTTTTAGCCACTGTTCACAACTCTTTTCACTCATTTTGACTGACATTTACTGAGCAGCAGTGTCTACTAAACATTATATGAGAAAATAGGCTTTAGTTTCTTGATATAGCTAGCACTGAAAATAGGTGCTTTTTTACAGATTTTATTTCTTGTCTTTTGAATTAAAAAACAAAACACTTCGCCCGTCCTTTAAATGCTGCAGTGAAGATAAAGGTCAAATGCTTTATCTTCATAAAAAGATGATTACAGTAATCTCCTTACACATTCCCTTCAAAAAGCTGACTTTTCTGTGCCCTCCATATCGTTCTTGCAGTCCTTCTTTGCTTCTGGACATCCTTGTTTCATTCTCATTTACTGGGAATGCATATAAGCACACTGCTTTGGTCCAAATGACTGCACATGGCACCCACTATCATTAGATGCAGTGAAGATAAATGAAAAAGAAGTTAGCTATAAGCAGGAAGAATTCTGCGACGAGTTGAGACAATCTGTGTCAATGTCAGAAGGAGGAAGGACACTTGCACAGCATACATTATGGCTCTAAACATTTTCTTGAATATACATTCCGAGCACATAGTCCTTATGACAGAGGTTGTAAGGGGATTTTTAACTTTTATTCCTCAGGGTTCCATCCTGCAATGTGGTGTTGAAAGGCTGCAATTCCTTCTGAAATCATGAAAGTGGGGGCAAAATATTAGCTGATTAAAATACCGTACATCCACTGATGTCTTTCTGCTTATTTCAGTAATTGTTTACCCCAGCAAAAATCCTAATCCTTAGAAGAAAGAATTTAATGCTTCCAGAAGTTGTTCAACCAGGTCAGATCAGCAGACATTAACAGCGCTATGAAATGTATTCCCAAGGGATCCCAGCAGGTGGGATTTCATACTGCTTGGATATCTGTAGGAATTCTGGTGCTAAGAAAGCAAGCTGCATAATTCAAAGTGGGAGAAAAATCTGAGCAGTAAGTACTTTGCTAGTAATAATAAGGTGGCAATAATATTTGAAGGTTTAATCCTGTCATATTCTGATGTTTTCAGATTAGACAGTAAATGAATTTTTAAAATCACCAAGATGGCTAGGGATAATTACAACCAAGTTGTCTTCAGTATTACTTTTTTTTTTTTTTTTAAGAATGGTTGATCATTAAAAATTTGCCCCAAATGGGTCCAGCTATATTATCTCACCCTCAAGTAAAAGTACCCAAGATTATTTCAACAGCACATCTGAGCACTGAGAATTTATATGGAGATGTGAGGTATAATGGATAATCTGACAAATGTAACTATTATGGCTTGAGCACACCACCAAAATAGATCCCTGCCTTCTGGAAAGTAACAGTGCATTTTAGAATAGCCCAGACTCAATTCATATTGATCCACATGAAGAATAATGACCAACCACACTGTTTCAGTAGAATTAATCCAATCTCTTTCCCTACTTCCCTTGTTGAACCCTCAAGAGAGAATTATAGATTTCTTGTACTCATTCACTTACTATGTGGCAATGACCTACTTTCCGTTTAACACAGTGAACACAGGACTCTGAATGTACGAACATACAGCATTAGGCTTATGCATATAGTGTTGTGATTGTCAGAGATAAAATCTGACATCCAATAAATCTTTGATCTTGAAAGGAAATAGTGCTTATTTGCATCTAAGTACTTGCAAGCAATTGCAGGTAATCCAAATGGAGAATCAAAGCCGGAGAAGCTTTTTGTGGGTAATTCACATTTAAAAATTCTAGGCAAAAAGCAGCTTGGGTTTGATTTGCTCAGAGAAGCGTGGGCACTGAATTTGCACAAGTTTACAAAAATGACTTCCTTCCAACTCCCCGTGACCTTGCCTTTGGTCATTGCAAAAGAAATGCTAATTAATGGAGCATAAAGTGGTATTTATTTGTTCCTTGTAAGTCTCTTACTTGAGAAGGATGCAACCTGGAGGGGATGTTGATATCGGTTATTATAAAAAGCAAATAACATGTCTCCTCAAATGCTACAACCTTGCACATGTACTGGAAAGAATGGAAAGCCAGGTAATGAATAACAGAAAGGTTTGGCTCAAAGGCTTGTGAACTGCAATGTAAACATCATAGCTCAGAATTACAGGCACATAAGTGATAGGGTTGACACATGGTATGCTAGGCTTTATGTTCTGACTGCTTTGGTACAGGGCAAAGATGTGATAATCTTGCATGGTTTTATGGCAAGAAGAAAATTGATTTGCTTGAAGCATGGAAAATTAGATGATCCCACTGTCAATGAGCGATGTCCTTCCTGTGAAGGCAGGAAGGATCAAAAAATCAAAAAAGGATTTTTGAGATTTGAAAATTTGGCTTCAATAGAAGAAATCCAGCTGCAAAAATTCTCTGCTAATGGAATTTTCAGTGGAAGATTATTTTTTTTAAAACGAATGGTCTGGCTTCTTTAGGAAGGTGATTTTAAAATAAAAATCAGTATTTTGTTTGGAAGCACTGGGCAATACTTTGTGACAAGAATAGGACTTTCTTTCAGTTTTCTTCTAATTTAGGTTCCTCAAAATGAATGCAGACTGTGACACATACAGATTTTGATTAAACTCATATTGCAAGGCAGATTTTCATATTTTTCTTTTCAGTCAGCATTCCTCCAGTGTCTTCATAACATGCTGAAGCTGGGTGTTGCTCACTATAGATAAAGTTATCAGCCTGGCTCTAGGTGAGTAATTAGGACTTATCTACATGAGAACATTTAGCCAAAGATAGAGTTTAGCTACTTGTCCTAGTGTGAATGTCCTAGTTTTCTACTATTGTAAGCTTGTGAATCATGGCTGCTTGACAGTGGATGTATATAAAAAATACATAAGTCAGAAGTTCCTTTATTTTCTACTGTAATTGTTTGAGAAATGTATCTTATTTTCATCTACACAAAAAGAAGGGAACTATGAAAATGAAAAAAAAATTCACTATTTTTTATATAATCTTATGATAAAATATCAACAAAAATGTTTTTACAATTTCTGGAATCTTTTAAAAATAAATTTTATTTTCTTTAAGTTGCTTCACTTTTTATATTTAACAAAAATGAATTTTTGTCTTGAAAATGAAAAAATTCCATCATACATTAATAGCAATACTACAAAAAGGCATTTTCAGTGTCAGATCCTTAGATTTACTTTTTAATGTGCATATATGACAACACATTTTTAAAATTTCAGAGCTATGCCTCCATAGCTGCTACATGCCCCGTATTATTTGACAACCAAATCTTTTACAGTATATCAAAGAACATGATCACTAGTCATTACTGACATGCCAAGTTTCAAATACAAATTTATCTGATTTTTGAATGATCTCTCCGGGTGAAAGATGCTCATAACACTATTTTTCACAGTTCAGAAGAAGTAAGGGTTTTCACCTTCTCATAATTCAAAATACCTAACCAACTTTACTCATGCTGTAGAAGTTAATTAGCAGCTATTATAACATTCATTTTACTTTCTGACAAGGCGTATATATATAATTATAGTTTTACATCCTTTCATTCAGCGCATTGCATCATCTGAACCTGCATGGTAAATGAGAATTATTGTCTCTGTGTTTTCTAGTGATATTAATGTTCAAAGTCACAGCAAAATGTCCTTCATATAAAGAAGTTTAATCCTAGAGTAATTAGGTTCTTCTTTCATCTTCACTCACAAGACGGAAAAAGGAAAAAAATTTTCAAACCACTAAAAAAATACAGGCATTGAATAAGTCTTTCTGTGATGACTGTAAGCGAACAGATAGACCGCAAACTTTTTGAAACAGTCAAAAGAAATCCTTTCATGTGGTCTGGATCTCAGAAACCATGTTTGAAAATATGTCATGTATGAAATGAATAATGTTGGAAGTAAGACTGCTACACTCCAGCAGCTTTGTTCGTAGTGCTTTCTAGGTTGATTGAAAACAATCAGCTGGAAAGACCTGTGTACACAGGGAAATGACACAAGTGGCCCTTACTAAGATGTGTAATTTTCCTCTTATTGTGCTAATTAAAGAAAATTGCCTTCAATAATACAAAATGATATATCTATATTGGTTCAATTTAACTAATGTTCCGTAGCTGCATAGGCAATTCCTGAAAGCAAATAAAAAGATATTCAGCTAAAATTTATGGAGAGTGTTCAAGCAACTGTCGAAAAGGAGGGCTGGGGTTTACAGTTTCCCCACTACAGGTCCCACTTTATGGTGTTCAAGAGATTTTCTACTTTTTTTTTTTATGATTTTACGACAATTACTGACTCTCCTGATAAATCTGCTTCGACAGAGAGAATATTGCAAAGTGGCAAATGCTATCTTTCTCCTTTGACAAAGAGAAAACCCATATTTTTTGTAAGAATTATGTAATTTCACTTCCAATGAACAAGTACAAATAAAAATAAAATCTCTTTTAGGTTTGTTGCAAGCCACTCAAGATTCAATGGGTATCTTTTAAGTTAACATTAATAGAATTTCAATGTAAGCTGCCTTAACCCTGATTTAAAACGAGTAAAATGAGTTATGCTGCAACTATGTTATGCAATGTGGAAAATATAATGATTGTGGTCAGAACCATAATTTTGTTTCCTGATTCATTTCCAAATTCTTGTTATATCTTTGTGATATACTTTCATGTCATTTCCATTTGTTTTAGGAGACTACAAAACAGAGCAAAATGTATGGTTATTGAAGTGTTCTGATTTATTTTGAGCATAGAATCATTCTTTAAATCAAATGTAACTTCATTGATTGCTATGATCACAGTTTTATGTTCCAGTAGTTACTATGAGAAATCAACACTTTCCAAATGCTGCTGCAGAATACTGTCCTTTTTTCTCTAAATGTGGGTGATTGTGAACTTATATAAAAAAGAGTGCATTACCAAGTTTGTTGGTGCTGTATGGTGACCTGGTAACTATTGCAGTGTAATTTGGCTATCTATGGATGTGTTAAGTATAGGTGTGTTAAGTTTGATAACCATAAAGCTTATACCATTTGAGGGAGGATCCATTTCTTTACTACATGTAAGTGTTTTCCTAGCACTATGTGCAGGAGCCTTAAAACACACCTATCGTCAGCTAATGAACTACAGCGATAAAGTAATTACACTATTGTTGTTAATGGTCCCAGAGCAACTGCTGAGAAAAATTAAAGTTTTAACTTGTGAACTGAAGCCCATGTGGGAAGTGGAAGGGCTCCTAGCGATTCCAGCTTGGGAGCTGAGACCATCATCTACAGCAGCAGATGGACCTTCTGCACTCTTCGACACTTGGAAAAGATTCCGTTTCCAATCCTCTTAAATCTTAACTTTTTCTGCTTAGATTGAAAACAGATCTGCCAGTAAGCGCAAGTTACAAAGTGGTTTCCTGTTCAAGGAATGAGGTGCAAGGTGTCAATGAATTTCATAACCAGCCCGTGAGAGGTCACACTTTGATTAGGTTTTAACCAGTAGTCAGAGTTTAAAGATTCTGCCCACCTCTGAGCTAAACTTATCATCAGCAACTTGCATTTTAAGTTAAATGCATATTTGGAAACTTAATTTAAAGCAAAGTGGCAGCAGGATGAATGAATTTATTTGGTAGTGTTGGCAGAAAAAAGGGAACTGGACAGAGTGAAACATTTCAGCTTTGCTGGAAAGAGATTCGTAAAGGGAGACTGTGTTTTCAAGTAGTCTGGCTTTTAAATAATGCATGTAAACTGTACATTGGCTTCCAGTCAGTTCATCAGATTTTTCAGGTGACAAGTTTTTTTGCAAAATCTCCTGCTTCTCAGAAGTAGCTGGAATTCACACTTTGTCTTCTGACTGTACTCTTATTGAATCTTTATCTGTCTATATTTCTATACCAGCATTTATGGGGGTTTTGTGACCATACTATTGAAACCTTACAAGATTTAATTTTACACTTAGAGCACTCCTATTAGATTTTTTTTCCAGAATTTTGCAAATATATCATCATAATACAGAATAAAAATTTTCCAAGGTCACCCATGTTGTGAAAACATAAATTTCAAGGAGATTATATCACCTGCCGCTCTCTGCCTGTGTCATTAATGCATCAAATCATTTATGGATTATGATTCTTCTTTTTTTCTTTTTCCTGTGCAACATTAAAAACCTTTTAGAAATTTTAGAACTGTTTTAGAACAACAGCTTCTTTTTCCTGCTCTCTTTACTTATTAAGCAGAAGAGAGAAGAGGGTGGAAGAGCCAAATAGCAGAATAAAGAAGATTACTGGCTAATCCCAAGAGTTGATCCAAACTACTATTGTGCATATATGCCCTGTCCAGTCAACTCTACATACTGGTAATAGATGCTGTTCTCCTTTGGGAACAAATCACTATGCTATTCTGGCTGCTCATGACTTGGATGGGCGTACGCTTTGCTGGGTAAAAAATTGGGTGGAGGGCTGGGTCTGAAGAGTTGTGGTGAATGGAGTTAAATTCAGTTGGAGGCCAGTCATGAGTGGTGTTGCCCAGGGCTCTCCTTAATATCTCTATCAATGATCTGGACTAGGGGACTGAGTGCACCCTCAGTAAGTTTACAGATGAGACCAAGTTGAGCAGGAGTTTTGATCTGCTTGAGGGTAGGAAGGCTATACAGAGGGATCTGGACAAGCTGGATCGATGGGCCAAGGCCAGTGGTGTGAGATTCAACAAGGCCAAGTGCCAGGTCCTGCACTTGGGTCACAACAACCCCATGCAATGCTATAGGCTTGGGGAAGAGTGGCTGGGAACCTGTACAGCACAAGAGGACCTGGGGGTGTTGGTAGACTGTTGGTTGAAAGTGAGCCAGCAGTGTGCCCAGGTGGCCAAGAANGGTGTTGGTAGACTGTTGGTTGAAAGTGAGCCAGCAGTGTGCCCAGGTGGCCAAGAAGGCCAACAGCATCCTGGCTTGCATCAGAAATAGTATGGCCAGCAGGACTAGGAAAGTGATTGTCCTACTGTACTCGGCACTGGTGAGGCTGCACCTTGAACACGGTGTTCATTTTTGGGCCCCTCACTACAGGAATAACACTGAGGTTCTGGAGCATGTCCAGAAGAGGGCAAGGCGGCTGGTGAGGGATCTGGAGAACAAGTCTTATGAGGAGCAGCTGAGGGAACTGGGACTGTTTATCCTGGAGAAAAGGAGGTCAGGGGGAGACCTTATTACTCTCTACAACTACCTGAAAGTCAGTCTCTTTTCCCAAGTAACAAGTGATAGGATGAGAGGAAATGGCCTCAAGTGCACCAGGAAAGGTTTAGATTGGATATTAAGAAAAATTTCTTCACTGAAAGAGTTATCAAGCATTGGAGCAGGCTGCCCAGGGAAGCGGTTGAGTCACCATCCCTGGAGGAAATTAAAAAGGTCTGTAGATGTAGTACTGAAGGACATGGTTTAGCAATCACTTCGCAATGCTAGGTTAACGGTTGTACTTGATGATCTTAAAGATTTCTTCCAACCAAAATGACTCTATGATTCTTTGATTCTATGATTCTCCAATTTCTCCAGCTTGCTTAGTCCCATCTCTGCCTGATCCATTCAGACTGCCTGAGGAAAATATTTTGTGCCACATGTATCCCTGCTTTCCCCCTTTTGCAGCACACGAGGCATCCAGGTAGGCTCATGCATTGATGTGTAGTGAACAGGTGAATCTGGGTCTGATGTTGGGTTGAGGCTGTGCTCATCTGACCACACAGATGGCTAAGTAGGGAGAGAGGAGGCACAAACTGTAGCCACTGAACTGCTGTGTACTTTGGGAGAGAAAGCTAAGCCCTGGAGACTGGTGGAACATGCACAGTTCTGCAAAGCCTCAAAAGGGAGTGTGCTTACTTGTGTATTTGTCCGGGGCTAACCTTGGTCTTTGCACGTGGTCGTGCCTGTAAGGCACAAACAGACCTGGGGATCTGAACAAGGCTGTGAGCGTACAGATTGAAGGGAATCTGCAGGAAAAAAATCACTCATGAGATAAAGCATAGTAATACCATTTATGCGTAGTCTGTGGAGTTGATTCTACTCTTCGTATCGTAAATTCTGCCAGAAATAAACTGCTCCAGTGAGAGAAAAAATAGAAAAGGATACAGAAATAAAAATCAAAGGATCAAAGATTTGTAAAAGGTCGTTTTGTGCTGTGAGAAGTAAATGATCTTATAGTGACTTCAAAGGATACGTACGCAAACTTACTGATGTTTCCCTCGGAAGAGATTCACCAAATTTCTTACAAAATCTATTTTTATGATTTCTCTAGATTATCTTTCTTTAACTTCATTTGATGTAAAAACTAGTTCTGATACATACCATGAAGACAAAGAGATATCAGGAGAGAAAAACCTGTGCTCTTTAGGAAGATGATAGAAATTCATTATTCACAGCTGCATACACACATGATTTTGAGTTCTAACAGCCAGCAATTAGTTTAAACAGTAATACCACCAAGGGAAGCATAACTTAGTTAAAATTTACATTTAAATGAGATCATTTGGAGAAATCAAATGCAGAACAATCTGTTATTTTTATATAACATTTCATAGTAGATTTTCTTAGTAAGATATTCCTCACAATATAGTTTTATTACTTGCTGGTCTGAAATTACCATGATACATTTGTACGTGTAGGGAAAAAAAAAAGTCTCACTTACCATTTGTTCATTAACAACCTGATGCAGAAAATTATCTCTGTTCAGGAAAGCATATTAACCAAATTTAATGTAAAACTCATTCTTGGCCCTGCTGAAAGCTAAGCACGTACTTAAATGTTTTTCTGAACATGAATTGAAAATCTAAAGGCATTTACTTGCTTTCTTCAATCATGTTGTCAAACTACAGTGATAGAAACTGTTTCTGTTATGCAGCTCTTTGAATTTGTCAGCTATTTTTAATTCTTGTAACCAGTTAAAAAACAATGATACATTCTACATAATCCTGTAGTAAGACTTTGTGGAGACTTTTATGCAAGATAGAAATTTCTTGAGATTTAATTGTGAACTTTGAAATTAGAATAAAATGGAAATTAAATCTTCCTTCTCCTGCTCCTGCATTTCAGCCTTTTCTTAAACCTGATTTTTTTTTTCCGTTATTATAGTTAAAATTTTCCACAGAATAAAAAGTTTCTAAGTAGAAATTCTTCACATTCTGAAGTGCAAATATTTGATTATATTTTGGTGTTAAGCATTAAGCTACATCTGCCAATAAAGGGGGAGTATTTTGTAGGGTTTCTGGAATCTTTTTTTCTCATTTTCCTCCATAGCTGGGCTTCCTGTCTGGATTTTGTAACATAGAATATGTAATTTTTAGGGACTCTGGAGAATAACTGGCTCTTCCCTGTGACAAAACAAAATTTCCAGCTGTTAGCTTCAATAAGATGCAGGCGAAGAGCAGCGGAAAGCTTTAGGGGTGTAGAACTCTGGAAAAATATTTTCCAAAAAGGTTGGCGGAGTAGGAGCCTTAACTCCCAACTGCTTGGAGAGCGCTGCCACCCAGCCTGGGGAGAGACACGGGTCTCTGTTGTGGGGACGGGTCGCTGGTGTGGGGACAGGTTGCTGGAGTGCCTGCGGGATGCTCCGCTGGAGCTGCCGGGGGGCAAGGGCAGCCTGCAGGCAGCGTCTGGGGGCACTGAGGGCAACACGGCTTGTGCAGTTTATTGTCAAAAATACCTGCAGCCAGCACTGTGTCTCCTACAGAAAACACTGCAAAAGTGTCACATCTATGTTCGTGAGACACTTTTCCACTAAATAAACTGAATAACTCTGTCGGAGAGTGGACCAGAAGCCCGTAATGGATGACTTCATTATCCGTTCAGCACCTAGAATGAGAGTGTGTTTCATGTAAGACACAGAGTAAGATGGGTCCGTGACAGAAAGCATTTATATAAAGACATGATGGAACAGCTCATAATGAAAAACAGTTGCATGCGCAGTATAAGAAGGTCCAGAACACAAAGGTATCTGAACTGAATTTATATTAATAGTGAAGAGCTCTGTAATCTATTAATTATGGAAGAACCTCCTCTTTCATGTCTTATTTTTATCACTATTATTTCTTATTTTCCTCCCTTTTTGTTCCATTGACTTACTGCACTGGTTTTTAATACATCAGCAGCATGGCATTCTCTGACTAAAGGCTAAATTGGGCTCTTTGAGCTTTCCTCTCACCACTAGACAATGCTAATAAAACCTCCCTTGAAAAGCATGAGGTAAACCTTTTTTGAGATGGGTAGTTGGATGGGGATCAATCAGGACTGTGCCAGCGAAAAAAGTTAAAAAACATAACAATGAATGGTCAAGGCCAAAAATGATGTAAATTAATGAAAACTTGGCCATCCTCAAACCCGAAACCCAGACTCATCACTCATTCCAGATCACTGCTGCAAGCTCCAGTGTAATAAAACAGAGTTTTAAACAGTCTCGTTTTGACATGTTTATGCATTTGTGATGCACTCTTGTCTCTATCTGAAAACGACCCTCTGGCAATGTCAGCAGACAGAGAGCCCAGCAGTGGGATAGGCATGGAGGCTCTCTTCTCTAATGGTCATCTGTCTGCCCTGGTCAAGACGGAGCAGAGCATTAGAAGGAGCCGGCTCTGAGACCGCCTGTGCTGGCCTCCTGCTTTGGTCTCCTTTGTACCCAGCCGTGCCACTTACTAAAAGCACTAAAATTCATGGTTAAATATGTCCCTCTGAGGAATTTTAACAGCCGACAACAAAGCTCAAAGGGATATCTATTGTTGAATTGAGAAATTTCCTTTAATTACCAAGTCAGCCTTTGTTGCAAACTCTTAAATGGCTTCAGTGTTTGTTTTCTTTCTTTTGGACAGATCCTTGTGTGGAACCACAGCCTTTCTCTCTTCATTGTAAGCAGAGTGACATCTTGTCAGGTTTTATTATAACAGTTGCCAACAGTTTTAGCTCAGAGTTAGTGGAAACCTGAATTTGAATAACTTTTGAGGCTTTAGCATTTTCTGTGTGCAGCCCAGACACTTTATGGGACACAGGAGGTCAAGCTGGGTGGAGTTACAGTGTGATAAATATTTGGCTACTTGTCTTGATCAGTTGATACTAACTGAGCAAACTCCTAAATGTGAAAATGCTGCAAGATAGATGATTCATTTGGGGCCCAACAGCCTCCTGACTTTAACAGGGTTTGGATCAGACCCTGAGCTTCCAGCAGACCTTCAGGTAGCCCTTCTGCTGAGCATCTGTGGCAGGAGGTGTGTGAGTTAAATTAGAATGAACTCCTTGCTATGAGGGAATTTTACTGCAGATTGTTCATGTGAAAAAAATAATCTGAAATGGCTACACAAGTGCTGGCTTTTTAGAGTTTAGTTTCCTTCATTTTGTCATATATGCAAAGAACAGGCCTTCTGCTGCGCTGCTGCTGTCCCTCACTGGTGGAGCCAAACAGAACTTGAATTTGCAGTCCCCAAATCTGCAAGTGAGGATACATCTGACTCTCTTCAAACTCTCCTGTACTGAAGTGTATTGACACAACCTGGCTTCTAGAGAAACCTGATCTTTGCAGGATGTGCATACACTGTTTCCTTGCGTACAAACACCTGCCTTCCTTGATCAAGCAGAACTAATTGGCCTTATAAGAACAGCAGATGAGGTAAATATAGGCTAGACCTCTAGTCAGAAGAATTCATACCCATCAAAGTTGACATGATACAAAGGTATCTTTGAAGCATTGCACTTGATTTCAATATTATGACCATTGTTGCCTGTAAGGGATAGATAAGTCTTCCCATCTCCAGAACTGGACTTGAATAAGTGTCCTGCAGTAATATTTTTAAACAAAATGAAAAAAACTGTCTACAGTTGTTTAAATGGAGAATTTAATTTATGCAGCTGCTTGATTCTTAGAAATTGCCAGAATTTTGACTTGTCATTCTGTAATGGAAATGAAAATTTTCAGGTCTTAATTGGAAATCTTCAGAATTCATATAGTGTTGACTTTTTTTGTTTCTTTTCAACACTCTTATGTCTTCTATAATCATGGAGCAAAATTCAGTGTGTATTACATCAGACTTTGGAAAATTAGCTATATATGTCAAGAAAGCGCCATTCCAATGCAGAAAGGTACCAACTTTTCACTATTCTTCTGTAGCAATTTTAAGAATTTAGCCCTATCTCCACTGTCATTGGGCATGTAAAGATCATGTTTGCCTTTTCCCAGTCAAAGCTATTGTACTGCATTACTGTGTGGACAGACACTGGGTGGATACTGCTAACTAATCCGACTGTGCTGACTGTAGTGCAGGTGAACAGACCAGGAGATAAAAGATTTTTCCTTCTCTGGGAAATGATGCCCTGACTTCAGCAGATTAGAAGAATATTCATGCCCATGTCAAGGCAGGGGATGCCCAAATGGCTCAGAAGTGAGCAGGGACAGGCAGAAGCCATTGATCTGTCCTTTGGTTTAGACAAGATGGTGAATAAATGCAAATATGGTCTTTGCTTGTCTTCTTTAAGGGAGATTTGTTCCACCTGAGCTCTCCCAGGGTTGTGTGGGAGCACCAGGATCAATGCCAGGCTGTGTACTCACAGTGGTTCCTGAGCTCATTTCTGCTTCAGCAAATAAGAAGTTGGTGCAACGCGGTGGATGGTCTGACACAGAGCGTGTTGCTGAATGGTAATTGAAACTGAGATTAACTCGCGTGAGATTATGTTTCTCACTCCTGTTTTTTCTTCTGTCTATTTGAAGTGTAAGATAAACTGGACATGTTCATAAAAAGTTTCAGCAAATGCTTGTTATATCTTGGCTCTCAATTTTTGGTGTGTTGATCAAATATAGACAGATGGAAGCTACTGGTGATTTAAGGCATTAATGTGTCCAAGGATTGTGCTATCATTGTAAACCATATTATAATCCATGTTTCATATGGAAGCTGAGATTCTAGACTGAATTACAGTTTTTCTGTTCAAATACAGTGCATTCTCTGTCATTTATAATGTAAAAGGACAATGGCAGAGTAAGAAAATAAGTAGATATATGGTGT
>JAHREE010000143.1:4465950-4631343 GCA_033628505.1 Tringa tobata | reverse complement strand
CTTTAAAATGCCTTGCCACTCACTTTGTCACAGTGATATCACCACTTCTTACTCTAAGCCAAATCTTCAGACTTGAAATATTGGTGCTTCCTGGTCTGTAGGCACTTCTTTGTCCCTAAGTGCTTATTATAAACAGATGATAATTAAGATTCAGATGATAATTCAGGTTTAATGACCATTCATTATTATCCATGTGCCAGATGCAGATTTACTTCCAGTGGAGTGAAGTCAATATAGAGTGAAAAGCAGCAGTGATGGTAAACAAGCATCATATTTATCATGACATGGTGAAAAATCCCCAGTATCAAGTTGTACATAGTGAGATTCTTCAAACACACACAGTTGGTCATGATTCACATTATACGTATGGATTACTTGTCATTTATTACTCCCTTGTTTGAGTAACATCTAAGCAAATAAGTGCAGGTCTGTCATTATACATAGACTAATGATTATTTAAAACTTTTCATCGGTTCTCTGTGTTCATGATTTTTCTCAGCTTTTCTTCATTTTGAAAAGCCATTATTATCTACCAAGTAGACCCAATTCAACAATTCAACTTGAGAACCTAGCAAAAAACTTCATGACTTCTAAAGGGATGATCATCCTACAGAAGGACGTATTTCTTACAAATAACAAAATTAGTCTTCAAACCTTTCATTCCTCCCACACTAATGTATTCTTAAACATATGCAGAATCCTTGCTGAGCCTCAGTTCAGTTCCTGAGATTTACCCAGAGAGCTTCCCTTAATTATTCAAATAATTTAACTCCTTGTTTAACCAAACTTTTTGGAGATCAAGTCTCCAGATAGAGTTCATGTGTGGAGCTCTGGTGCCTCAGAAGATTATGTCTTTTAAAACTGGGTAAAATTCTGTCCCAGAGACAATAAAATAAATTCAGCGTATATTTTGTGAAATCTAAATCCAATAATGATACCCCAAATGCTAAAAGCATTTCTCCTACAAATCAAATGAAACTGTTGACTACAAAATACAGTGAATGCAGCCTGAGAGAAAATGGGGAAAATCAAATGGGACTGAATAACGTAGCACCAAAGAACATAAAAGAGACGGAAATATTTGTAAAAAGAAATAGCATCAGCCTTTGTAGGAGGATAAATATTTATATGGGTGCTGGGTGCTTGCTTAAATCGCTGTAAGAATTCCTTTCCCACAGCATCTAGAATCAACAACCTGAACGAAAAGGAAGAATTAAAAGGAGCATTTGGTTTCAGAAAACATATCTGTCCTGGGAAAACTTACCACGTCTACAAATGTGGCAACACTTTTCAAGTAAAATGCTAATAAGCATAAGGATAATCCTGTTCTAGTGAACAACCTTTGCATTTTTAACCCTACATATACTCCTAGATTTAACTGCAGTCTACTATGTTACAGCTATAGATGCTAGAAACTCAGATGTACTTAGCAGGAAATTATTTAAAATATGTTTATGATTTTTTGAACATGAAACAATTTCCTATCATAACAAGATCAAGGGGTGTTGGAGTGGAAGAGCTTGCCATTTTTCTCTGAATGAGGAGCTAAGAACATAACTATGACTTTAATAGAATATAAATCTTCAACAAGGGAATGTTTTTATATAACTGTCACATGCCTTCTGGTTTATTCCAGTCTGTCTTACAAGTTTTCATTGAAGTGAGTCAGTTCCAAGTTACTGTAGTTTTCCTTAGGTGTTTTATAGAAATGAGGATATTTCTTTCTCATTATTATGCAATGGCCATGTTATAAATTATGATAAAAGTGCTAAAATAATTATTCCATTTTGCAAGCTTAGGTTCACCTTAATGAATATTTGATAATAGTCAAAGAATGAGATAACATTTCGTTACCATCCAGACACCTTCAGAATAAGGCCAAATGTTGTTATACTGGTCACGAGTCGGAAAAAAAAGGTATTTTTATAGCTTTTAAATGCATGTGAAAGGCCACAATCTTTCCATAGTCTTTCTCTTTATAACAGCAATCTTTAAATGTTTTTGGTTTGATTTTAAAGGCAAACATGTATGTCTGAGTAATGATTGTAATAAATTCAGAAGGACATTCCCTTTCTTCTTTGTAACTGGAAGGTGGATGAGGGTACTTAGTGGAAAAGTTCCAAGTTTGAGGAAGTCTGGCAGTAGGAGGCAGACAGAGTTTTATGCTGATGATCAAACATGGCAAAGGTTCTGGTACTCGTAAATTCCAGTCACATTATCTCTCCCTGAAAAATGATGACTTGTTTTGACAGTGTGTCACTAAATACATGCCTCCTAAATTAGGAGCCTGAGCTCTGGAGGAGTGAATTTGGGATGGGGATTTGAAGAATGTTAAAGTCTAAAGCCTGCTCCACTACTGACCTGTTCTGTGGCCAGAGGCAAGATCGTTGGCCCTCAGCCTCAGTTTCCCCCCTTCCAAATGTTCTCTAATGGTCTAAACTAAACACTTATTACGGATGACAAAATTTTTCTCATAGCAGGGCATTGTGAGAATGGTTTCAGAGTTCTTTCAGTGTGCAAAAAGAAACAACATAGTACCAAATAGTCATTTACTCCTGCCTTTGAGGTCAGCGAGTCTCAATTTCTGTTTATTTGTGTATTTACATTGGACTAAAGGAAGCAATCAATTTTTTGGGTATTTGCATACCAAGCCTTTAACTACAGTTAAATAGTTAAACAGCCTGTTGAATGTATAAAGTGCCCAAATACGATCAGCCATTCCTGTTGTATCAAATTTTAACTTCTTCTGTATTTTTCTAAGGTTTCATGAGATTTCTGGGTCAGATGCTCAGCTGGTTTCAACTGTCATGGCTCCAATGAAGTCAGTGACAATGTCTTTTAAATTAGACCTGCAGGGCCTGAGGATGGCTGCAGCCAAGTGCATCAAACTGTCATACTTCACATCATTCTGTATCAAAGCTAAATGCAAATGCTGCTCTTACACATGATACAGTGCACGGAAGTCAATCAAACCCAGCCAATTTACATCAGCAGATTAGCTTGCCTGCTTCATATAACCAAACACCTCCAAGAAACCTCCAGGAAAGAAAAAAAAAAAAACCAAAACAGGGTGGGAGAGTGAGAGCAGTGAGCAGAGGCACAGGCTGGCTCTACATTTGGCTGCAGCGTTTTGAGCAGTGGGGCAAGAGGGATTCCTGGGGTTTAGCTCTGTCACCGTCACTGATTTATTGAGTGACCTTGGAAATGTCTTTGTGCCTTAGTGACCATCTGTAGCACCACTTAAATACCTTGCGAGCTTAACTGCTGCTTCTAAAGCGTTGTAAGACCCTTCGGTAAAAGACATCATGTCTGTTTAATGTCACATTATTTTATCTGAAGCCCGGAAACGTTCAGAATATGAAATGCTGAATGTAAAGCTGTTCAAAACCATATGTCTTATTTCAATAATTCACTGTAAGTTCCTAGGGGAAATACTATGCAATAAAATCCCATGTCACCCTTCCTCAGATAGCGTAGTTGTAACTTATCCCAGACATCTGTAGATTTCAATCTGAGGGTTTGTCTCAAATTCCAGCTGCTTTTGTAATTTTTAAATGAAGGATCTCATCCAACTCCCACAGAAATCAAAGGAAGGACTTCCACTGGCTTTACAGGGTGTTGGAGCTGGTTTAAAAAGAATATTTGGGAACCACAGACATTAAAAGGTATTCATGCAGCGCCATCATGTTTCACAACAGAGCAGAGATGCACACTTTCTCCTGAGTCAGTGATACTCATTTTTTAATGGCAATTAAAAGGTGTTCTGTGTAGAAGGGCTAAAGGTAAAGTGAAGTGAAATAAAATAAAATTATCTACACTATGTTGTGAAAAGAGATGCACAGTTAATTTTCATGTGGAATGATGCAGCATATGATGGCATAATTCAGCTGGTTATGACAGGAAACCTTCAGGTCCCAATGGCTAATTTGTTACAGTGAGTCAGTATGAGTGCTGATCCGATTCATTTTTTAATGTAAGTACAAAGAAACCTAATCAGCCTCTCACAAAGTGCCCCTGTCAAACGTCAGAGTGAAATTCTGTTTTTTACAGTGTGTTTTATTTATACTTGGGGGCATGTTCCTAATTACAGTTGAGGGAGTAATTTGTAGAGGGTATGTGATTTGAAAAATAGAGCTTTTCGTTCTGTTGACAGAAATATTTGCAAGTGGATGACGATGTCCTCCAGTGTCTGCTCTGAAGTTCATTTGGTGAATCTCTCTTCCAGGCAGTTCCAGGCTTCATCTGGGGGTTCTCTGAATGGAAATGTACCTCGTTAGCATCAGTACAGGTGATAACACTCTGTTTCTGTCCAACTGCAAAACGCTCAGGGACACATACTCTCTCCATTAACCTAGTACAACCCCAGTCCCCAGGTGATCATGACTCTATAAGGAGATGGTGGAAAGCCACCGTTACCTCCTCGTGTTTTTCGAATTTAGTGTTCTGGTACATAAGATGCAAAAGCTACTTTGGACTCCAGGAAAAAAGGTATCTTTACTTACTGATCCCTCTTTAGGGTCTTGCTACATCCTGAAAGAATGCGAGGAAAAACTTGCCTGTGGCACACACCAAGGCGAAACTTATGCAAGATGGCATAATTTGAAGATTTGCAAATTTATGACACTTGTTCCTTTGTATCCCCTAATTTTGTTTAGCCTCATTCTTCCACGACAAAAATATGTTCATCTTCTCCATGCTATGGCTGAGCTGTTGCTAAGAGCCTAGCGCTGTCACATTTGCCTAAACAATTGTGATAAACAGCGTTATTAATCACTACCTTATAAAGCTTTTCTAAAACATGAAAAACAGTCTGTACAATTCTGCTCTGCTCTATTTGCAATATATTGCCCTTCCTCAGTGCCTGAATTTCTTACTTGCTGTACGGGAATTGCACCTAGCAGACTCCAGAAGATACAGAGCAACCCACTGCTCTGCTGTTCAGGTTATGTCCAAGGGACCTCAGAGTAGACTGATAAAGGACAAGTCATAAAAAAGCTTCTCTTTGCCACCCTTAAAATATAAAAGGGTTTTAAAGAAGGCAAAAGTGATCCCCAGAGGATGCTTTATTAGGGGTTGGGCACAGTCTTGCAGCCTGGCTGAGCACTTATGGAGATTTTAGGGTGTATGGGGAACACTCAACATTGCATCTCATCTGTGCTCTTTGGGGATCAAAGAGAGCAAATCTGTCTTCTACTAAGAGCTGGGCAGGCTCTTGCACAGCCCCTGCATTTGGGCAGCCAAAATAAAGCCACAGCCTGTCCCTGCCCTCTCCCCTTGCCAAAAGCAGCAGTGATCCAACTCAAGAAATAGGCAATAAAGGAACCAAGACAGCACTGTAGACAAGTATTGGAAAGTCTGGTCTGAAGTACAGTATGTGTCCTAGTCTTGCTGCTGATTATTCTTGTTGCTGATTTATTAAATCAGAGGTTATTTTAGGCAAATCCATCTTGTAATCCCAGATCTGTCAGAAGGCTCCTGTCTGAAAGAAGCAGAGGCTAGAAGTAAGTGCTACTTAAGGCTACTGGTAGGAGTAATTTCCCTTTTAATATCATATTATAAATCAGGTGCCTGCTATGCTTCAATAATATAAAAGCAGGAGTAATCAAATTTAAAATAGGATGAAAGGAAAACATGTTACTTTGCTCTGTCACATGCTGTTTCTATACTATCTACAATGTAAGCAGTTAGCAAAAGTAGAAGTACACTACATTAAATTTTATTTAACATTTGCCTGCAGTGGATTTTTATTTAGAGATCTAGAGATATTCTCCTATCCATTCATGCATATAGCTCTTATTTACAGTGCTGTGCATGACACAGGTCCCTGCATAAGAGAACCTATTTTCCAAACAGATCTATAGGAGTGATGCTTTTGGTTGCCAAGAGATAACAGCAACAGATACTCCCGGAGTTTTCCTACTGGCTTTCTTCAGCTTGTCTGTGATTTAAATTTTTTTTTATATATATTTTTTTATTTTTTTTTCATATGAAAAAGCCAGCACAGCATAGCAGCAGGGGACTAAAGCACCCGGGCTGCAGAACCGAGGGTATTTGCAGGCGTCAGGCCGGCTGCAGCAGCGTTCCACTAGGTGACAGTGTGGGCTTCGCAATCCACGCTGCCGCGGGTGAAATGATGGGAAGCATTGAACCTTGTTAGGACTGTAATCAGCATTTGAAGAAAAATGTCCCCCAGAATAATAACTAGGAAAAGTGCATACAAATTACATTGTCTTTTCAGGAATAAAAAAAAAAAAAAAAATCCCCTATGACTTTAAAATGTGCTAAAAATAGAACTTGAATACATATAAGGAACGTGCTGGTTATTATGTCCTCACCTCGGGAGATCCATGCACTTAACTGAGGCTAGGAACTGAATTCAGATTAGAAAAAAAGCATTAAAAGAAAACTGGATTTCTCTAGATTTTTTTAAAGGATAAATTACTTGAAATTAAGGGGGATGGGTGAGGGGGAAATCCTTTCACCCTTCCTGGTGGAAGAAGCAGCAAATGAAACAAAATGTAAATACATCTGTTTTGGGGAATGGCAGAAGATGGCTACAGGGAGAGATGCACCTGACTGCTGACCCACAAAATGGGTCAGCCAGGCTGGGGAGCAGGAAAGGGTATTGGGGAGTTACAGATTCTGAGAGATTTCCCTTCCATTGTTGTGAAATTAGTTATCAAAATTGTAAAATTAGCCCATCATTCAGCACAATTCTCCAGCCTGCTTCTGCAAATCAGACGGAAGCTAAGATTTAAAATGAGCAAGCTGATCATGCAAACCCACTTAGAAGGAAGCAGTGTCATGTGCTTGAGGATCAAGGTATAGCAAAATAAAACAATGTGACTCCAAATCCGGAAGGCATTTTCACACTGAAGTGTTGATGGAGATGGGTTGTGCTTTTGCTTTCAGCAAGACCACATGGTGTCTTTCCACTGCATGCACTGAAATACCTGACTGAATTAGAGCGAGTGACAGAAGTAAGGTAACAGAATAGAGAGCAGCCCGAGATCCTGCAACCTCCTGGAGCTCACAGATCTCTGGAAGTTATCCATCACCTGAATGAAACAGTCAGTGTCATAAGAATAGCCTTTCTTTACTTTAGTAGGATGTAGGCTGTAATCTGCAAGATGATTTTTTCTAAGGTGACTTAATAACATTACTAACATTTCAAATCATCCAGTGGCTTCATCAACATGAGCATTTTCTCATCAGTAAATTTAGTCATAGCTTTTTATGCTGCTGTGGTTTTTTTCCTTTTCTTTTTTTTTTTTTGGCTGCTGCTATGAGTATTCTGGGTATGGATGCGATATTCGGGAAGTTGTGCATGTGCGGTGTGATTGCTGATATCAAGTGTGCTTCCCAAAAGTACCAGATGTGGTTTTAAATCAAGCTGAGCCTCCAAGCTTTGGGAAGTGGCTGATATCACAGAGCCTCAGGAAGACTGTAAAGAAGGATGTTGCCAAATGGCACGCATCCAATTAGCTTCCTTAGTGGCATATTTAGGACAATTAGGGGAGACTTGTGGATATGGGAGACTTGTGGACGTAGATTCTTTTTTTTTTTTTTTGTGCTTTTCTTTTTGGCAGCCACAAAAGCACACAACAAGCTATGTGTTCTGGTAAAGTTATATGTTGCCACATGTAGCCGTTGTGCCTCAAACTTCATACTGTTGACTGTAGGTAGTAGTGGTGTTACATTCCTAAAAATCAAAGGCACAATATAATTACTAGAGGTATTATTTTGTGTTTAGCAGAGCACTAAATTAATGATATATGGCCATGATTCCGCTGGTGCACATCCCTGTTACTATGGCAACAATATTATGTCATGTGAGTCTGTCCTTGGTGTTACTTAGAGCAGCAAGGTCTCAGCAAGCTCCTCATTTATTTCAGAGACCTAAATAGACACTTTCTCTGTGTGTGGAATGAAATCAGTTTTATTATAGCTACAAATGTTATATATTCCATTAATTGCTTCTCTTATGTTATCGTGTTAATTTACTTTACTTACATGGAGCATTAGCATTAACATAAAACAGATAATTAGTGAACTGCAAATGACTAATGCACCCATATTGTGCAAATTCCTCTTTTCATATTCAAAGCACTACGATGTGCTCCAACTTCTTCAACCCCAACCATTAACCTCAAGGGTTTGCGGACCAAAAAAGGAGATGGAGTCAGTCCAAGAGGAAACATTCCCATCTCCAGAAGCACTATCTTCTGATTCACAAAGAAAGAATTTCAGAAATCCAGCCTTCCTCCTTCCCCCATCATTTCTCCTCTCAGCTTCTAAATAAAAAGAAACAGTTTTTAGAAGGATTCCTGCTAGGGGCACATAGTGGCAGGTTTAGTCCTCTGTTTTCCTGCAAGTAAACCAGAGTTCTTTGATCAGGATCACTGAAACTACCGTTAACTCTGACAAGGAATTGCAGTGTGAAGAGAGGCACCTCCTAAAGACTGTATCCAGATTGGATTTTTCATAATTTTGATTTATCGTTCTGTTTTTCCAAACGTACTTTGATTTGCAATAGTAACCTCTGAAATGTCTGAATCAATGTCACCGTACAGCACACTTCTCTCAGGTTAATGCAATTGCCATAGCTAATGAGATCATTCCGCAGCGCAGCAGCCAGCAGATGGCAGCCTGCCTGGTACTGCTGCAGCTAATGCCTTTTTTATAAAATATGGGAAAGTAAACCAAAGGTACAACTACTATGTGTGTGCTGGGGGGGAGGAGGAGAGGAAATGTTTTGTAAGTCAGAATCTACAATTAAAGGCAAAAGCTTTTTTTTTTTCTTTCTTTTTTTTTTTTTTTTTCCCCACAACCTAGATGTATTATTCAGATTTGTTCTGTTATCAGTCCTTTTTGTACTGAGTAATGCTGAATCCTGGCTAAAACAAAATGATTTTCCCTTCCCTCTCCCCCACTTCAAGCTTTGGATACTTTAGAGAAATACTGTATCTCCAAAGTACCAGCTGGCCAATCAATTTATCTTGACATTTACAGCTGGGAAATTCATCTATTAATAAGAGATGCATCATGTACCAAAAGATAATTAATGATAACCATGTATTAATATACAGACTGTACATAAAGCCATACTCCTCCTCTTAAGAAAATAGAATAGAACTACAACATAAGAACTATAATACAATATTTTGAATGATCCACGGTTTGTTAATTCCTGGAAATACAGGGCAAGATCCTCAGCCTGTGTAAATCATGGTATCTCTGATGAAGGCAGCTGGAACGACAGTGATTTAGATCAACAGAAAATGTGACTCACAGGCTTATCTGCAGTTTTTCGTACTGTTACATCTCTCTCCCTGGAGTCCTTTGCTTTCCAAAAATTTCAGCATCACCCACTGCTAAAATGGATCATGAAAGGCAAAATAAGGTAAAGAAAAGTGTTTCTTTATACCCATTAAAGAGTGACATTTATAATTTCTGAGAAGACCCATTGGGTTGCTTAGTCATTTCCCCACTTTGGGTCACTGCTGAAGGTTAACACCTTCTGCACAGGGAGCTTTCAGCGTGCCATAGAACTGTCTTTTGTTGCAGGAACCTGGAGATCGGTGAAGTCAGAAGATTTGATCACTGTGCCTAAATGCTTGTTTTACTTATGTCCTCTTACTGTGCCTGACTCAGGTACTATAATGGTCAAAATCCACGTGCAGAAATCAACATTGTTCCGAGAAAGAGGCCCACTTACTCCTCCCTCATCCCTTCTCATCCTTTAATGATCCTTCAGCCTGATCTGATGCTCAGGTAAATGGCAAAACACTGTTGACTTATGGCTGAAAATCGGGATCTAAAAGAATATTCTGACCCAGCTCCTTTTCCTCCTTCCTCCTTCATTTTTTCCTACTACCATATCCACTGGTATTCCACGATAGGAACCACCGAGACTATCTCCATTTTACAGCTGACCAAGTATCCCTTATTCCTCAAATATTAGTTTGTACCAAGGAAGGAGATTACTTACATGAAGAATGTACAGCTGTGTACAGTATCTGTGCCACATAATGTAAGGTTAATTCATACAAATGGTCCCATTGATATTATTTTTGTTGCTCAAGCTTTTGCAGTCCAGGCTTTCCAGTGCTAATGTAATAAGAGCTGTATGACCAATAAACCATTACAATCCTGCTCTCCAGTTGAACCTTCTTCTTTCAAATCTCCCCTTAAAATTTTTCTTAGCCTGATGTCCATTAAATGCTGCCTGACAGAAACGAATGTTGTCACATTTGTTCCATCTTTCCATTCCCATTTGTCTGATACAAAGTGAAATATCTGTTCTGCCTCCGTACATAGCATGAAAGGACCGTGCTCTTAGTAAACAAACACGAAAATAGGAGGTCTATGTTCCTATCCCTCCTTTATTTGTTTCCTCCTCCAAATAAAATAGCTTGATACATGATTTGGTAAAAATGTTAAAGGCCAAATTACCAATCCCATAGGTAATACTAAGAATAAAGAATAAATAGCAATAACAAACAGTCACGTTCCCTTGAGCAAGCTTTCTAAAATTAAATCCTTATCATGTCTGCTTTTTCTGCTTTCCTCTTCTCACTGAGGAAAGTTAAACATTGTATTATTTAGTTAAATCATTTTAGTTAGGTCATTACTGCAGGCTATGTAGGTTAGATGGTTATTAGTTTCCGTTTGTAGATTTGCTGTCCCTTTTCAGTTACTACTGACAGTTTCACCATTACCACAGGGCACATTCTCATTGGAAGGCTGGTTGTGCAGTGGATTTTATTAATGGTCTTAATCTGCTGTCGTGTCAGTTAATGCATTCACCAAGTGGTGTGACAAGGGTTGACTGAATCTTACAGTGAATATGAGAGTAAAAAATATGTGTGTGAGGTAACCATCCTCCCATAAAGACTGCTTTTGGAGAAAAATATTAGGAAAATCCCACAAAGAATTGAAGGCAGTGGGAGCCTATATAAATTCCCCTTAACTCTTTAAACATGTGAACTTTGAGAGCCAATTTCAGTTAATACTGTTGTTAATAAGCTGTTTCCCATAAATTTTATTATCCTTGTTTTAAATGTAACCTAAGACGGAAAAGGCCTAATCCAGCAGAACAGGTACTTTGTTTGATGAAAAGTTAATAGGAGAGAGACTTTAAAAATTAATGAGATACCTAACTTGGCATTAGTTGACTAATACCTCTTAAAATACTCACCCTATATAAAACTTCCCAGAGAGTTCCTATGAAATAGCAAGATTTGGACTTTGAGTTCCTAAGGGCCAAAGCAGTTCTTTAACTTTGAGACCATACTATGCTCTTTTTTCTATTTAGATAAAACATAAATCCTAACTGTTAAGAGGGTAAATGCTAGTTGGATTACATTACTGTGCCTCAGAAACACTGTATGTAGCTTGATATTCTCACATATGTAATTTTATTGCCTTCAAAGTCTCAAAGGCCAAAAAGAAATGCCTGTTTGAAAAAGGTAGGAAGTGGGACAAGTAATTCTAGGGCAGGCTTATTTGATTTTTTTGGAAGACAATATGAAAAATCTTTGAGGCTATAAAGTAAATTCTTAAATTTCTGCAGAGCCGTGCTTGGCTATGAAGTTGTTAACATGTGTCCTCATAAACCTTTGCTACAGAAGATTGGTTGTCCTTGATTTCCTCAAAGGAATCATATTTTATCCAAAATATTTTGTCAACTTCTTTGCTTAAAAAAGTACTCCTTATCTAACTCCAAACAAAGCAATGGGTCACAAATGAATTGCAGCATTTTAGACTGAAGGTGGGAGCTATTTGTGTGTCTTTCAGCTGAGATTTACAGTAGAAGTGTCTAGACATCAGCCAAAAAAAACCCAAATTGGAGTAGAGAATAGTATCAACCCTCCTACTGTGAAAACAGCACAAGTATTTAAAAGTGAGATTATGAATTCTTAAAGTCCAGAAAAATTTTGATTTGGAGGACTGGGACGGTGGTCATCTAAGTGAAAGCACAGTTATTTTATGCTCAGTCACTTGTTGACATCTACTGAAACATCAAAAAAGAGGATGCAATATGACTGTGAACTTGGTTGTTTCAGCGGGAACACCTGTCTTGTACGAACTGATGCCAGGACACCAAATTCATCTCTGGATGGCCACCCTGACAGTAACAAAATACTTTCTTTATCCACAAGCACTAACTCTCACTGCTGGATGCAGCAGGATCTCCAAGACATTTTTAAGCAATCTGGTCACTTAGTGTTTTATTGTTCTTCACAATCATTTAAATTCCATTGGTTTTGAGTCCTTATTATTCCTTTGCCAGAGAGTCTCCCTTGCTGCTCTGCCAAAGACTCAAGAGGTTTCTGGACTGTTGTACAGCAGGCATGACAGAAGGTTAATAATAAAAATAACCCACCTTGGCAAAGCATCAAATTAGATGAAAGGAACCGCCTAAATCCATGCATTTGCCAAGTAACCTGGCACAGAACCAGGATGAATGGTTACAACTTGTATTAGTGTTTCTTGAAGAAAATAGCTCAGTTGAAGCTTCAGAGCTGCTTTGAGCCCTGGGAAGACATATTTAGGATTTACAATCCATTTCAAAAGGGAAACAAAGGAGATTTCACTGATGATGAACAGAATTAAAATGGCAAATCTGGGACACCGTTGAGTTTACCAAGTCCTGCTCCCTTCTACCAAAGACACTGCAACTGTGACTGCTCAAGTAGACATTTCTCCACCATCCCTTTCAAAGCCTAGGAAAAGGGCAAACTTTCTTTGTCTCCTATTGGCTGGCACTGGTGTTAGCAGTCACAGTGTGATACTTGTATCAGAGAGGTCTGAACCAGAGCCCGAAGCTCCAATACCTTTCACACTTGACATTGTTCGCATTTTATGTTGGACCTTGCTTTTCATTAGAAGCCAGAGAGTGATCCCTCACAAACTGTAAGGTTTCCAGGTTCAAGCCACACAGTATTTACTGTAGAGATTCCAAGTAGAAATAGTCCTGGCCACATCTTGGGCAACCTTGACATTTGTGTAAATTATAGTAGTCTCTGAAGGCTGCCAGTGGATTATTATGCTGCCCATCATCTAAGTAATTTCTCCTACGTGGCGCTACACCATGTTTTGTAAAGGCAGCATTTTCTGGTAGCCTTGTGTTTTTCACTAAATACCTTCCTGGAGAAGGGAGAGAAGAATGGATTAGATACTGTGTGTTTAGACTTGCTCTGTGAAGAATTTCTTCAATGTGGTGTGAAAAGCTGAGCAGCAGTTTAAGTTTTACTTAGCCCTATCCTATGCATATCTCTAAAATTAAGTCATTGGGTGGGAGTTTCTTCTCATTTTTGACTGAAAATCAACCAATTTTTAATCAGAGATTAGATCAGTTAAGGAGAAAATAGTTTGGTGCAAAGCAGCAGCATTGACATCATTCGGCAAAGGGTACACATCTTGGCTAAGAGCGTGGGAATACACAACCTGCTTCATCATATAACCCTCTCTGCCTAAGAGGAATTCAGTAGGATGTTGATGGTGCTCTTGCAACTTGCAGAGATGCTTCTAAAAACCAGTGGTGGATTATTGACAGGCTGTCTTCTGTGCTCCCGAGCTGTGGTCAGTAACACAGGCCTGGGGTGAAATTGCTCTTTCTAGGAAAACAGCACTTCTCCTTTCTGCCACGTAGAACATATTACACAATCTATCTGAGAGAAGATCAAATGTACTGAGTTCATCACCATCCTGATATTAAAAACACATTTATTTCACTTTGCTGTTATTCATTAAAAACTGCATATTTTTGCTGATTGTTTACCAACACAGAGCAATGTGAATGTATTCTATGGCACATGGCTATTTTGAACTAAAAAAAAGTCTATTAACTTTCTTCTAAATCTGATATGGTCCATTAAGCATGAGGCAACATGCTCTATTTTTATATCAGTGACACTATTCAGTTAACATTAAATTTGTTTCACCACTTAGCACATGGTCTGTATTTATGAATCTAACCTCCTTTTAAGGATAACTTGGTTTTTGGCTGAGCTGCTCTCCTTCTACTATTATTACTGGCTTTACAGTTTCACCTACATGGTTTATTGTTAGGAAAACTGTACAAAAGCACAGTAAGAAATTAAAAATCAAGTTGTGAAAAGCTATATTTCCCCCTATTCAGTGTTGACTTGGGGTTATCCTCATTTGGCTGAGCTACATAAGTCAAGCTTCCTCACTTACATGTGTTGTTGCTATAGCATAGTCCACCTGGTTCTGCTCACATGTGAATTGGGGTGTTTTTGTAGTTTCTACTGACAAATTTTTTCTTTCCTATATGTGGGCAGTTGGGAGAGGAGGTAAGTCAGAGAGTCTGGACAAGGAAATTATTCTATCTTCCACGTAGCACGTAACACCATTTAACATCTTCAATGGGACAAAAGAGCCCCAGCAGTTTTCAGTTGGCACCAAAGCAAGGAGATGAGTTAATAGTACAGAAAAGGGATCTCAACCAGAAGGAGAGCTAGGTAAAAAGAAAATTCATAAAGTCCAACAGAGAACAATGCAAAGCCCTGAACCTGGGATGGAACAAGCCTGTGCAGCAGTCCAGGCTGGGAACTGACAGTCCAGGTGGCAGCTCTGCAAAAAGAGCCTGGGAGTCCTCATGAATAAATGCCTGAACATGAATTAGCAGTGTGCCCTCTCAGCCATGAAGGCTAACAACATGCTGGGCTGTATTAGCAAAAGAGTGGTCAGCAGATTGAAGAAAAAGGTTTTTTTTTTCCTCTACACGACACTGGGAAGGCCACTTCAGGAGCAGGGTGTCCTGTGGAAGCGAGTTCAGCAGAGGGCCACCACAACGGACCAGGGCTGGAGCACTTGCTGTGGAGAGGGACCAAGGAAGTGCAGGTTGTTTAGGCTGGAGAAGGAAAAGCTCTAATTGATCTGTTCAAATGTCCTGGTTGGTGGTTCTATACAAGACAGAGCCTCACTCTTCAAAGAACTGTATAGCAAAAGAACAAGGGACAACGGTCACATGAAGAGAAATTCTGACCAGTTATAGGGAAAAGAAAATAACAGTGAGAGTGGTTAAGCACTGGAGACATATTGGTCAGACAGGTTGTGGGATCTCCATCTTCAGAGGTATTAAAAACTCAACTGGACACAGCCTTGAAAAATTAGCCAGGCTATCTTTTAAGTTAACTCCATTTTGAGTATGAGGCTGGACCAGGTGACCTTCAGAGGTCTCTACTAACTTAAATTATTCTATTGTCTGTGACTGGATGAGATTAAGGAAAAGTCTAGTTCAGTCCAGTACATTAGTGGCAAAAAGACCAATCCTCTTCTGGAAGGAGGATATTCATCTATTATTAACAGAAACTGCTATTTCAGTATTAATGACTGATAGAACAGGCATTTCCTGGCATTAAATGACCTGTTGAGTGCCTGAAAAGTAGCTGAGAGCCCTTTGCTTGGCTTGTTATTAGTCGACAGAAAATGACCAACTTGGAGAGCACTAGTGCTATTGTAGACACTGAGAACGTTTGAAAGAAAAAAATACATTAATTGGACTAAATTCTTTTCTCAGTTAGATAATGTCAAGAGGGTTCAATGTGTGTTACCAAGAGCAGATTTGGGGCCACAATCCTTTTTAAAATATTTTTTATTTGTTGAATAACTGAAAGCAGATCCTCACATTGCTATGACTACTGTGTTTATAACAGACAGCCACATTCCTCCCTGATGAAAATCTATTGAATATGTCCTGTAATTGCTAAGCGCTGATGCTGTAAGGAGCAGGATGGCAGGATTCCATGCTTATTATCATGCCCCTTGTACAATATCTTACTTTCCCTTCAACCACCCATTGCATGTCTTACTCTTCCATTCTACTTATAAAAGATATAGCTATTCCATGATACAATCACTTGATTTGAGTATATAATCAGTGCAGCTTACAAACATTTATTGCTTGCTTTATTTATTTTCAGTAAGAAAAGCAGTAATTATGTAGCATGCGGCTATAGGCAATTGTCTTTTGCTGGGGCTTGAGCTCTATGCTCTGAGCGCCTTGTTTGTTTTGAGCGTCACCCGGGAGAGGATCAGAAAAAGTGAGAGGACTGTAGGTGTGGTCCTTGGATGGAAAGCATAAAGACACTGAGCTATATTTAGAGCTGTGGGGACACTATGCTGTTCTGAAAATTTTACAGGCATCGCTGCTATTTTTTATTTAAAAAAGCTCCAAACAAAGCCCCAAACCACAATGCTTAGATCTTTTCTGTAGTACTAAATACACGGGAACTTGTAAACATAAGTTACTGCATTAAAATAGATGGAAACAAGCTATTTACATGATACCTGACAAAAATACTCAAAACAAGAAGTGTTCCTTAGTACACCGAGATGCTGATAGCAGGCCTGATTCTCTACACTGTTAGAAAGATACGTTAGTTTTAAAGAAGTTGAATCTGCCTATGTCTAAAATATACAGCTCATGTCCCTCATACAGCATTAGCAGGGAAGAATCATTGTTCTTATGACATGGTGATTCAAATTGAATGGTCATTTTTAATGAAGAGTCAAACTCAGGCTTGTCTGGTCTTTTAAGAGGGAGGTTATAGCAAACAGGGAGCCTTGCTGCATGAGAGATGTCCAAAAGAAGGGCAGTTCTGCCTGTCCCCTGCTGTCATGTGCACTTCAAGCCAAGATAAATGGTGGAGATCTCTGAAGTGACCTCCTTCAAAAGCTGCAGAGAGAACTGTCTAATCATGCAAGGCTGCTCTCTTCTCTCTAGGAAAGGTCATGGAGAGTGAGAAAAAGTCCACAAGGATTGGAGGAAGGCAAATATTGCATCTGTCTTGAAAAACAGGCCAAGAGGACAACCCGGGGGCCTACAGGTTGGTCAGACTGAAAATCATGAAGCAAATCCTCTTGGCACACACTTCTGGGAACGTGAAGGAGAAGGTGGTGAAAGAGAATAGTCAGCATGGCTTTTCCAAGGTTAAATCATGCCAGACCAACTTGGTGGTCATCTAAGATAAAATGACTGGATTTACTTCACTTTAAGAAGGTTGCTGTCACTCTTCCACAGTATTCTTGTACTCAGGTAGGGATGTTTTGGTCTTGATAGGTAAAAAGCTGGCTGCATGGGCAATACTGTACCTGGAGGCCCATAACAAATTGGGTACTTACTTCTCAGCTGCTGATTATGTACAGAATTCATCTGCCACTGATGTTGAAAATGTATGTAGCACAAAATATTACAATACTAAGAATTTTCTGAAGTCAACTTTATGGGTACAGGTACATAGTGGAAAGAACGTGGCTGTAGAAATTTTTACTTGCTTGAAGTGTTTCTTTCTGAAGTACAGGTAGTTCCATGTTAAAGTCACAAAGCATGTTTCAAACCATGGCACAGCATTCTTTACTGGAGTTTTTGCAGATTAATTCCTTGTCCTTGTGGCAGTCCACTGCATAATCCCTGTGCTCCCTTTTCTGCCCTACTGTGCAATCTTTCATGACTTCCATTACCAGGAACGAATTGTGATATAAAAATTAGTTCCTAGGTCCCTGACAGGAAGAGGCCCAAAAGTATTAACCACCAGAGCAACTCATTGGGCTCGCTTATTTTCACATTTTTTGGAGAGTGAGTGGAGACCAGCAGGTAGTTTAGCTTTTTTGGGGGATATAGGACTTTCAGTTTGTAGCTGGTGCTGCTGATGATTATCTGCTGTGTTTGTGGATGAGGTTTTATCAGGCTGAGTTTATATAGGAATTGCGTTAGACACTCTGGAAGGTATAAATTAAGAGAATGCAATAAACCACAAAATGCTGGAAGGCCATGGGGAAAAAATACACAGGCAGATGAAACAGAAAATGTCAAATTAAAGTTTGGGGGGGTTTGGGTTCATTTTAGTAGTATTCTACATCATTAACAGCAAAAGTAAAAGAATCTAGTGTTAGGCAACTTAAAAGTTTCCATGTACCGGAATTTGAAGATCATTATTTTCAACACTACATTCTTTCTCAGATACAGTCTTGATATTATACACCACTCAAATCCCTAAGACATCATAATCTGTAACTCAATTTCCATTTATACCCAAAAAGCTTCTGACATCTGTTTAAACACCAATATCTTCACGAGTACATAGAAATTTTGCTCCTGCTGGGTATCAAGTGAAAGAATCTGAAGTTTAAAATGACACTAAGCTTAACAAGCAGCTCCTAGTGATTTTCTGCTGATGTTGGTATTTAAATGGATTTTTTCTTCAATATTTCGTGTTTCGTCAGTGCCCTTAGATTCTAACCGAGATCTTTCAAATCAACATACAATCTTCTGACTGAATATTGAGATAATTTGGTTAAACTTTTCAGCCCTTTTCCTTGTAGTTTATCATCACAGGTACATGGGCTTTTTCAATGATTCATCAGCTCTCATGAGCAAACAACATTAGTAAGGCAGAAGAGCTCTGAGACTAATAAATGGACCGATCCAACTAAATTTTACAAATGCAACTTCTTCCCCTGTCTTTGGCACTTGTGCCTTATCTTTTACATGTACAGTCTTTATTTATTTCCTTGGCTTGTGGGCAAGGATGCAATAAGAATGAGTACATACATACGTATGATAATGTCAAGTAATTTACTCAAATAATATAAATTAATCACAGCTGCTATTCTGGGCTGTACCAGTATGCCAACTATAAGCCATCTTGTTGATCTCTTTTTTCTTTTAAAATTATTTTAGTCACCCAGAAAGGAGCTACGGGGATTAAATTTGGGGCAGATACAGGAATCAGTGAGGAAATACTGGTTTCAGGTGATTATCCAGTTAATAATTTTGTTTTGCTAACAACTTTAGTCATTGACTTATTAATTTATCTCAAAAGGTACTTGTCTTAACATGCCTATGCTTACAGTCAGGTGTCAGATCTGCTTTTTGGTATAGAGCTGATATGATGGTTGTTAGGTGAAGGTCAAGATTATCCTTGTCATAGTCAGCATATTATTTCATTGTGGTCAAAATCAAAGGTGAGGGATTAGTAGAAGCATGGCATTTTAAAGCTTCCTGACAACTGCTCTTTCTGCATGAGATATTATTATAATTGTTTTCTATGACTATTGTTAGAATGTCACCATAACAAGTTCATTTTGCCCACTTTGTCACCTTGACATGCAGAGATAGGCTGCATGTCAAGGTTGCATTAGGCTGTAATTCTGCTTTGATCCCAATCTGGAAAGACTGAATTTTTATATTGTGTGGGAAATAGGAAAAATATTATATCTTCGACAGTCACATTTGCAAAGATTTGTGTGTTTGCTTGGAGAAAGAGTCGACAGCAAGGCTATTGTAAACTGCTTCCCAGACTGACTAGGTTGTATCCAGATAAGCCTATTTTTTTGCCTCTGAAAGCAGATGCATCTATGGAAAACAAAACTTCACTTTTCTCAGGCTGAGCATTTTCTGGGATCCTGAACTGGGGATCTGCAAAGATTGTATGGAAGTTCTGGGTTTTAAAGCTGAGCTCTTCGCCAGGGCTCCTACTCTCCCAGCCTCAAGACTGCAATTGCTCATTCTGCAAGTTAGGAAGGCAAAGCAGTTTACCCCACAGATAATGGTGTAATGTTTGAGTTCTGAAAAAATGAAGTAATACACTAAAATCCCTGTTATCACCCTGCTTCAGGCGTAGTTGCACTGAAATGTTCTTCTTGACGCGTTTCAGAGAATTCAAATTTTCCATGGGATTCCCTCTTCTGCTTTCCCTCTTTCTCATATTATATCTAGATCTCATCACAACAACTTTTGGCTTGACTAGAAGATATGGACCTTAATTTTTCTGAGCCTGCAAATCACACGCTGAACTGAGCATGTGGAGAAGAAAGTCAGCCTCTGTCCCTGGGCTTTTATTTTGCCATGCCCATATTAACTTTTCTGTTGGCTTAAAGAGAAAACTTGGCACCTGGACTGCCTCTCTAGCTCAGCAGAACGAAATGCTGCCTTCTCGGCTTGCTCAAACGTGTCCTTCGTTGTTTCTTTATATGGAAAATAATTCTCACTGCTGCTAACAAAAAAGAATACTGATCCTTAGCCTTTATATAGAACACATTAGCTCAAGCTCACAGTACCTTTTACAAACAAATTCAGAAGCATGAATGTTTTGTTTTTTTTTTTTACTGCTGGGCAAATTGGGGCAGAGAATGTGGAAAGTAATTTCTCCAGTGCTATCCTGCAAGTCAGGGATGCAGCTAGGGCAGAATCTGATCTCCTGAGACCCAGTGCCTCGGACACTGGGGCTGCAGTAAGCACGTCAGGCAGGTCAGGAGCTGCACAGTGAAGAGCCCACAACAAGAGCTGCCTTTCACAGCCTGTTTCACCAGCTTCATTTGCTTCCTCTGTTTTCAGTCTTTCCATATCACCCTTTCTTTTGGGTGGTGAGGAATTTCATGGCAAAGCATTTGAAAATGAGGGAGGCTCCTTTCAGAGCGAGGGGGAGATGACCTTCCAGGTTTAGCAGGAATTGCAAGTTTTTCCATGGCAGAGCAGCCTTTTATCCCCCTCTGCTGATTCTGCTCCACTTCTCCTGCTCAGGTAACGATGTAATTGTTATGAAGCTATCAGTATAGTTATTTATCTTATTCTGTGTTCAGGGATGAAGGATGAAACTGCTTTGGCTCATCAGAATTCATTCATTCCTTCAGAAGTTCAAAGCTGGGTCAGCACAAACCAGATCTTTGGCTTGGAAGCATTGAGACTTTTTTTTTCTTTTTTTTTTTTCTTTTTTTTTTTTTTTTTAATCTTGCATTAGTGCCACGTTTAACTATGTCCCCACATAAAAGCTTTTTGGCACAGAAACTCCTCCATTCAAGTCATTCTCCTTCATGTCATCTATTAATTGAGACCATTAACTAAAGAAGCAAACTAGGAAATCATTTGTCCATATGTGGCCTACATGTGGCAAACTTATAGGCTTATAAGTACAGTTGGCTAGCAAAGAAACCACTGGCATTTCATTACATTTTTGTGTGTCTCAGCACTTTTTGCCCCCGCCTAAAATAAATTAAAAGCCAAATCACAGCCTGTCTTTACAGTAATTCCTACCAATGCAATCAGAAACAGAAAAGCTCATAATTTCTACTTCTATTTCCAGAGTTCAAATCTTTTCAATAAACGGACAGTCACCTGGCCTAAACTTTGGTTCATCTTTTACAACCTGCTGTTGGCAAAATTCCGTGATGACTGTTAAGTTTATATTGTGAATAAAATCAAAGAGAATTTGGGTAAGTAAAGAATCAGTGATAACTGAAAGTTAGAAGTTAATTTTCCTGCTATAATCTCAGTCTGTGACTTTCAGACTTATTACAGGCTATGCTTTATTGAAGTCTCTAAGCTCTTCCCCATCAAGTCCCAATTTAATCAAGACTTTATTTTGGCTGATTCTCTTCCAGTATTTTCGTAGTTCAAGTCTATAATCACTATTCAATAGTTTTAATTATAGCTACTGCTCAAGAGACCTGAAACATAGCTTTTCATATCTTTATGAGATACTTCTTGTATGGAGTTCTGAAGATTTCATAATTTAAATGCTATTAGAAAAGTCTTATGTGAAGTGGAAGTGAGAACTGGACCATAGTGAATACCCATGAATGGCTTCAGGATTTTGTTAATTGCTTTGTGCTTGGTTCCTATAGCCATTACGGACTTAACAGGTGTAGGGTGCATGAGCATACTACAGCACTTTGCATAAGGCTGCAGAACACAACACTTTAGTTTAATGAGAAATGCCCAAGCCCCTGTAGATTATTTAGAGAAAAAGCGCATTGCAAATTCACTGCCTTCTGCCCACTCAAAAATGCTTGTGTATCCGTATAAACTGAAACAGTTATAGCATCATAGAATCATAGAATGGTTAGAGTTTGAAGGGATATTAAAGATCACCTAGTTCCCACCCCCCTGCCTTGGGCAGGGACACCTGCCACTAGACCAGGTTGCTCAAAGACCCATTCACAACTTCTCTGGGCAACATGTTCCAGTGTCTCACCACCCTCACAGTAAAGAATTTCTTCCTAATATCTACTCTAAATTTTCCCTCTTTCAGTTTAAAACTATTACCCCTCATCCTATCACTACAGTCCCTGATAAAGAGTCCCTCCCCATCTTTCCTGTAGGCCCCCTTTAGGTACTGGAAGGCTTCTGTAAGGTCTTCCTGAAGACTTCTCCAGTCTGAACAAACACAACTGTCTCAGTTTGTCTTCATAGGAGATGTTCTCCATCCCTCTGAACATCTTTGTAGCCCTCTTCTGGACTCACTGTTATTTTCTACAAGGATATCTTCAGGTCAAGGTGGTGAGAAAGAGACTGCACAGGCAAACTTCTGCTCTTTGTTATCATGAGATTTGTCCTGCCTATGGAGGTTTCTGGTCATCCCATGGGAATACTACCATGCTTCACGCTCCACTATATTTCCTCAAGGTTTCCTCCTGTTTTGATGATTTTTTGCGTTCTTTGGCAGGTATCACAAAGCTCACACAGTGTATGTGTAACTTTGCCTCAACTTCCCTCTTCCACAGGATTTTTGGCTGCAAACACAAACAATGCTTTCCCTTGAAGGAATAGGCAATTAGCTTATCCTAAGCCTTGCCCTGAACAGTCAAGTCTTCTGAGATAGACCAGGTATATTTTTTCCTAGCAATGCCTTTTAAAATCTCTACAATCAGATGTTCAAGCTTGGGGTTATTAAGGGCGTATAACACCTGGAACACAACAATTAAATTCCTCATAAACACCTTTAGTGACAACTCCTTTATATTTGTTTATATTTATATATAGAAAATGTGATGAACTCTATTATCTGTCTGCCTTCATGTGTCCTCCTGCATTGGCTTCATCACTTCATTTGAAAGTGATAATTTTTTTTGTTTTGTCTTCTCTCTTTTTATCTCTCTTCAGTTTTCCTTTCAGTGCTATTCAAACTCCAGAGTAGTGGAAGTCAGCATCATATCTAATCCTCTGAAACTGAATTCTCTGTCTTTTTGGATTTTATTATCATCTTCCAAGGCAAAGTAGTGTTTCTAGTCTCTGCTGGAATGAAAGCAGTGGAGACTAAAAATAATATTTGCCTACTTAGAGACAACAGAACGACAAACTTCTCCCTAATGCAGTTGGCATGAAGCCTCTGTATTTTCATCTGTGGATAACTGTTTCTGTGATCAACAAGGAAAAGTTACTAGACAGTTGTATGTAGACTACAGAGGGAACTAAGAACTCTTCTGTCTGAAAACATTAAACTAATTTAACATTAGGCTGTGGCAAAAGTGATCAGAAAAAAAGCACACAATCAGTTAATAGAATTTTTTCTAGCATATATAGGGATGAACAATCAAGGGAATCTGTAAGAATCCTGTTTTCATCTTTAGTGGGTTGTGGGTTGTGAGCTTTTTTTTTTTTCAAAAGAAAAAAAAAGAGAAGAGAGAGAAAGAACACTGAAGAGGTAAAAAATTATTTATCTAGAGAAAAGTGGGCTATTTGTTCAGATAGGTCCATTGCTGGTCACTGAAATCAGTTGTCTGATGCAACATCTGACTGAGGGTGTGCATGACAGAGGAAAGACTACTCCATATGTGCCCTGCTTCATTGGTGCTAAGAAGCTGCTATACTCCACACTCAGAGACAGGGCAGCTGGCTTGGACAGACCTAGTGTAGCTGTTGAGGAGAAGGGGGACTGAGAGTAGTAGAGAGGGGAGCTGTGTCAGAATTAGCAAAGCTATGGGGGAAAAGGTAGATCAATCAACTCTATGTTCTATTGCTCTGAAGATACGTTTCCTCAGAAGCAGTTTTGTTCTTGGCAAATACCATTATGCTCTCAGGAGGCTTTTGCCAAAGGGAGAAGAACTGCAAGATTTGGTGTAAAGTCAGGCCTTCTGCAGTAAATCTTATTTGCTGTGTGGGAGCTACGTTGGATATCCAGGCTGCGAATGGGAAAATTGTCTGACTCTACCCTAAGAGACAAGTGATGGTTAAAGACCTGCACAGCAGAGGGAGTGTGGTCAGAGAGATAAGAAAATGTCAGAGGTACAGTTTTCTCAGAGACTGTAAGAATCAGTGATAAACATAAGAAGACGCTACACACAGAGATCCTTAAAATACCTTTAAGAATCTGGGTCTTAGTCCCCAGGATTATCCAGGCTTTTGATTCTGATAAGATGATTTATGAAGGTGCCAATAAGTACTGCTTACATGGATGCTATTTGTGATGTTTGCATTCAAACCAAGAGTTCAGAATGTGGGATATGCTAGGGAAATAGTTTGCAATTGTATAATCTATTTGTAAAAACTCTATGTGTATAAATTTGAGTTGAGTTTAAATAACATTGGAAGTCCCTCTGTTATTTCCCTACTACTTACTCTATTGTTTTTTTTGGACTGGCAGGTACAAAACAATACATCTTCAAAAATTCTTGGCTTTAGCAATGTCCTATTATAGCTCTGTTAAGAGGAAGTACCACCTGGTGACCAAAAAAGAGATGCTGCCTTTAGCCATGGTGTCTTTTACTGTAGACCTGTTCTTTTACTGCACCATTGTCATCATATCATCTTGTATATGAACGTAGAATGTAACAAAGATATTTGGGCTATACCCATCTAGCTCTGCATCCAAGAGTGGCAAGTGGCCTAGGACATGGAAAAGGGCTTTAGAAGACCCAGCAGAGTGATGTGCAGGGATTCTGCACCTCAGAGTTTTGATTAGTTTATCAGTAGCCACACTGCCAGTAATGGGTTTGAGCCCTTTTAATACCCATGAAGCCCTTTTCACCACTGCTATACAGTTTCTTACCCCAGTGCAAAACCCAGATGTTTCTATTTAGGGCTCTGCAATAATTAGTAGATATTTCCTTGTACTAAAAGCAGGTCTTTAACCAAGTAACGTTTTATTGAAACAAAAAATCTTAAATAAAACCTTAACAAAAACCCATGTTTCCTTTTTCCTTTTGTTGTAGGTTCAGTCAGTTCCAAACTCCATTACCTGTGAATAAGATATTAGATATGCTGAGCAGAAACTCAGGTCATACTGAATGTATTTCTATTACTTTTAGTTACGCAGCGAGGTTAAGTGTAGTTACTGCATTAGTTCATTTTCATTATAGTGGATGATATTTTTGGCTTAGGGGTATCTATACAAAATTAATTGAAGCTTAGAAAACATATTTAAACTTGCCTGGTGTGCATGCAAAACGTGGTTCTGTTATTCTTTTGGTTCATCAAAGAACAGTAGTGAGGAACTTCCCCAAGCTCCACATCACAGGCTTACAAATGCTTGATGAAAGGGTGAGCACTGCTGCAGAAGGGAATTCCTGGCCTGAAGTAAAGGAGAACAGCACTTCTGTATTTTTCAGTTTTGTTTTTCCTCTTTTTGCTAAGGTATATTTAAATACTGTTCTCTTCCTTTCCACAGTGTCATAAAGTTGATGAACCAGAATGGAGAGAAGGGTACTTCTGTTGCCGAAACAGAATACAGTCTGTATTTACTTGCCATGTGTCATTATTAAAGAAGTACTGCAGCCAGGTTGGGTAGAACATTTTAAATCTCACATTTAAATTCTCAGTCCAAGTCAATGAAAGGTTATAACGTAGGTACAATGATATGCCCATTTCATAATCCATTGTCTACTTGTTTATCAAAATATTTTCTTTCATTTTTTGTTTCTTTTACAACCTTCTATTATCTTTGTAAGGTACTTGGGAGACAGGTTACTCATAGAAGAACATTTTCTTTCAGGCCGTTTCTGTAAATTCCAAGTCTTCCTAGGCTTCAGCAAAAGATAAATATACTTAAATACACCCATGACAATAGTTTCACTCCGGCCTACAGCATGGATCCAACCCTCTACTTCAGTCCCTTTCCTACCTGTCCAGCTCTGGGTTCTGCACAACCCTTCCATGTGTCCTCATCACATTTCATTCAAGTCCCTTCTGCTCTATTGCTAATGTGCCTGAAAGAGCACGTCCTTTCTTCTTAAAGCCAAGGCTAATCTGAAAGTATTTTTACTCTCCAATTATATGATTAGTGATGGGAGTTTAATACAATGGATCTCACTTCACTCCCACTCACAGCTCCATTTCACTGCTATATAATCCCGTGGCGTTTTTATACTGGTGTCACCAAGAGAAGGGAAAGGATCACAAATCTCTGTAAACCAAGTTCCCTTTAAGATTGACATTTCGAGCACCTCTTTGTGGAGAGTCTCTTTGAACGTGGATGGTCAGATTTCAAAAAACAAACAACGAAAAAATCACAGCTGATTTCTTTGCTTAAAATGGATAATAAGTCTGGTAAATTGCTTTTCAGTGAGCTGTGTTTTTGGGGAGAAGCCTCCGGAGCAGAGATGTGTGAGGCAGACGGAGGGTGGGAAGGAGAGTGGCAGGGCTGCTGCTTCCCCACGTCCTGGCAAAGCCCGCCGGGCTGGGGAATCAGCGGGGGGGAGCACGCAGTGCCAAAATGCTCCTCACAGCACTGTCTGAGAAGACAGATCAGACAAAAGCTGTGCTATTTCAGTAGACTTCGGATAAAAATAATACCATAATACACAGCAGTGATCTAATAGTTTATAACAGGTTTATTCACAAGTCATCATTTAGTGTCCACTTAAGTAAAACTTCAGTTGATTTATCAGCTAGTCAATCAAAAAGCAAAATATCCTGTGAAAAGTTTAAAAATAAGTAGCCATCTGACTTCAACAGAGGAACTTTTGCCCCATCCAGCTGTTGTTTTTATAGAGTTTTCTATAGCCATTTATGGTGTTTCTTTTCTCTTCTGCTCCTATGGTTTGTTTCTCTTATGCAATGAATTCTGAGACTAAGACAAACTAGGAAAGCTGATAAAGGCACCACGTGATTTGTTCTGTAAAGCATGTAGCTCATTTTATACAACTGTGTAAATGGCAGTAAAATAATTGGCTTCAGCGGGAGTTTTATTTGGGTAATTTCTACATAAGGATTGTAGTCTGGGGCTCCCACTGTTTTAAGCAGTTCCAAAATACTAAGATATCTTTTTTCACATCTGTACCACATCTAGTATTTATTCCACATCTCTACAGAGCTGGGGTATTTGGGCAAAAAGGGAAGCAAAATGGAAACACCAAGTGAATGAGTGCATTTTAGGAATGTGCAGTGTTGGATTGTGTCTCTGACAAAAAAAAAAAAGAAAAAAAAAGAGCTTTGCTTGTGATTTCCATTTAAAATAACATGTGAAAGCATCTAGTAGTTCTGATATTTCCATTTTTAGACCCTAAACAAAAATACCTTAAAGCGACCTTTTATTCTGAGGTAGAGTAACAAATACTTTAAAGTATCTTAACCTAGGTACACAATATTATTCATCCATAAAAATCTTACTCCTGTCCAAGAGGAGGATAGAGAGGGAGGCGAGGGGACACAAACTACAATAGCTCTGTGTTGTGGTGGTGCAGGTAACAGTATTTTGCCACAGCTGCTCCAGACTGGTCATGCAGCATCCTGGGCTCTGTTGGCAGTGAAGAGTACAGCAGAATGTCAGGTCCCCAGCACAAGGGTCAGCCCTTGGCTGGATATAGGACTTTACATGAGTTTCTTGTTGCTTTTGTAGAGGAACAAACAAGCTGGATAAGGATTTCACTGAGGAGCCAAAATGTGACACGAAGCCTTTTCATCTGTCTTAGTCAGAGAAGCACAAAATCTAAGAGGCTGCTGCCTCTCACAGCCTGAGAATTGATTTTTTTGTCGAGTCTACTCCTTTATGTAAATAATAAGCTTTCCAAGAATAATGTTGAATTCTCCTTTTAAATATTGAAAGTCTGAAAGAGATTTGGCTTAATTACTAGAAGAAATATTAGACAGAGTATACACCGGCCCCACATATTTTGCACCATAGTCCCCTATTCCTTTAGTCTAAACCAGGTACTTTTACAGAAATATGAATAATTAGATTGTTGTGAATTACCTAATTCTGTGCAGTGAAGTAGAACTGAGGAGGTGGCTAAAGGAGCTACTAAAGAGCACTCAAAATAAACAAGTAGATATTTGGAGATACGAATGATATGAAATGGGGATTCTATGTGGCATTAATTTGAAATGACAATGACTTTGTAATGGCTGTACTCTTGCAGTGGAATTGTTTTGCCAAGATATATATTTGCTATTTAATTGGATCATCATGTCTTAGAGATTCCCCTTGTATATCTTTGGTGAGATTCCGTTACAGTTTACTTGCCTTGAAATTCAGTGTCTCCTTCTTGATACTGGATCGCCTTTCTCACAAGTGTAGAGGTTAAATGTGAAAGGAGCGCAAACGCAGAGGAAAGGAAGGTGTTAAAGACTAAGTAGCCCTGTAAAACTTTTTATGCTCTTCCTCCAGCTCTCATATCAAGAGGCACTCAAGACCCAACTGCCGCAATTGTTATAAATGCCAGTCAGAAAAGTACTTGCTCTCCTCTGCAAAAAGTGATACTGAAGTGCCATTATGGGGACCTAGCTACTACCTAAAGACCACATAACAGGATAAACAAATTCCCCTTGGGCAGTTAAGTCAGTATGAAGGGCCTCCATCTTGCAACAAGGAAGACTTTGAACTTTTGATAGTGGATATTTATATGCCTAAGTTACAAGCATCTTAAGTATGAGCACCTAAGCAATAAAGGTACAGCTTTTGTGATGAAGAATGGAAAGTATTGCCGAGGAGGAGAGGCTGACAGTGGTGCAGCCATTTTCTCACCCTCTGAAAGCGCACAGACTGGTGAAGACAAATGAGGGAGCAACAGTTTTCTTGGATGTATAGCAAATCTGCCCCATGTATATGCAGCTAAAAGTGACACTGAAAAAAAGCAGTATGTTTTATAGAGGTTGAAAATTGTATGCACTGAAGCCCTCTAGCTGGCTGACAGCTTGGAATTCAACCCATGCTTCCAAATAGGCCAACTAAAACTACTGGATTTCTAGGACCTTCAGTGTATTGGTGAGAGAAGTATAAGCTCCAATATAATTCTTTATGCTTTCTTAAAAGTAGAGTACAATGTGCAAGGTAGCCCATGTACAGAATAGACATTCCACTTCAATTTAGAGAGCATAAATTGCTGGAGTATTATAAAACAAAACCAGGTTATAAAACAGGCAGGAAAATGGAGAAGAACAAGTTGTACTGCCAGCTCCAGCACAACGCTGAGAAAATAAGCCGTCTTTCCCAGCCTCAGTGACAGTAAATAAAGAGCGATGGCTAACAAAAACAATGTGATAAAGGCTGGGTTGTGTGAGTTGCTCTTTTGCAGGAAACCCATAGTGCAGCATATTCATTAGTCATATTATTGCTAACTGAGTTTTATGTATAGCTCCCTGTCCACCCAACTGAAAGCACAGTATGTACTATATATTTCCTCTGATGCACTGGTAGTGATCAAATCTAAGCTGGCTCTAGTTTAAGCCAGAAAGGAAAATAAAAGCAGCGTTTCTTAGAAGGGGAAGAAAAGGGAAGCAAAGGAACAGTAAGGACACATTCATTTGAAGTGATGTGAAAAACCAAGAGTATGTACCACATCAGAGAAGAAAAAAAGTATTGGAGGTAGCATTCCACAAGTACTACAAAATGTATAGCAACTGGCAATGCTTTACATTTGTGTATTATGTTCCTTGGCTCAGCTGCTGCCAGTGGTGGTGTTTATTAGAATACTACAGAGGACCCAAAAGAGCTGCCAGCCTACAGCGGATAATGTACTTTATGTTGAGAACAAAGGTAGAAGAAAGACCGATACAGACAATAGACCAACAATTTTCTCATTGAAACTAAAGGACTCCTGATGACTTTAATCCAGAAGGAAGACGGTAACTGGCTGATCAGTCTGGAGTCTGAGCAGCTGAAGAAGTCACTACTGAAAGGCCTTGAAGGTTGTGAGGGCATCCAACTACTCAGTGTTTGCTCATCAGCTCCAGCAAGAAAAGTCAAAAGGCTCAGTTATGCACATCTCATAACAGTAAATCCTCAGTCCCTTTAAGATATTCCCTAATTTCTCGACTTGCTTTTTCAGGTTTGAGACCTGAAGAGGCACTGATCAGGTAGACTCATGTGTTCAGTCAAGTGACTTCAAAGTAACAGGTGCATCAAAGCCATGGCAAGTATTCTTGTGAGCGCTCTTAGCCAAAGGCATATGTCAGATGAGTTAAGACAATTTAGTCCACAACAGAAAGCATTTGAGCTAAGTGCATCTAAGCTGCCATGAACACTGCTTTGGAATCAACATTATCTCACCTGTCAGTACTGCTCCAACACCTGAACGTTGTCATACACAAAAGCAGCATCATTTGCCACTCTGTCCTTGTACCTCATGTTACCTCCAGGATTGTGTATAACCCAAATTTCTATGTGAAGAGAGATTGTCAAAGAAGCCTAAGGAGGTAAAAATATCTGAAATCTACTGAAATTAAGTGCAAGTTAAATGTTTAACACATTAAGATCCCAAATCAATTATTAAGGACTCAAAAAAAATCACAGATATTACTGATGTAAATTCGAATAAATGAATAGTACCAAGTCCCAGTTTAACCTCACTAATAATCCCATTTGATTCTGTAAAACACAGTTTACCTAATATCTTAAAAGCAATTCATTTCTCTTGACAGATATGATGTCACATTATTTTCTTACATTTGGATTGTCATCAGTCATCAAGTCAGAGCTAACCTAAAGTCATTATACCAAGCACTTATAATTTTTCCCCTTAGAAAAAAAGCACTGAATTCTCACCCCAGTTCACTTTTCTGTAGGTACAGGATTAAAAAACCCAACAGAGTGAAAAACAAGTTTTGCACTGACTGCTGCACAGGGCTCAGTTTTATCCTAAATGAATATGACTTCTTGAAAAAGATGAATTTAGAGCTTCAGCACCTGCTCATTAGGATTTTGAAGGAAGCCTTCCTGAGAAGTCTTGCAATGGTCTACACTGACTTTCTGCAAAGCACCCCCTTGAACCAAGGGTTGGCAGTGGAGACATGCCACATTATTACTTAAACCTGCGGTGCTTCCACAGAACTTATTGACTAGTAAATTGTTATGCAAAATATGAATATTCCTGAAGATGTGTTTTGGCCTTACTGATTTGCTTGGTGACATGGCTCCAAGCAGCATGTGAAGTTTTCTATTTTTCTTTGCTCTGGGGACCAGGAAAGTCAGTGCTGAGACACAGATTTTGAAGGAGGCTTACGCTATCCATCAGATGCTTTATTGGCCAAATGAGAGTCAAGGATTAGAAATCTAATCCTTGAAGCAAATTTTATTTCCTAACTTTGATTTTGCCCACGAAACAAAGTCCCTATAAACCCAGTGTAGGATTTACTGGATGCATTTTTTTCAGCTTGAAAGCAAATCTTTAATTCTTTATCCTGAATTTTATGAGACAATGTGAACTCATCAGAGTCCTTCAGTACAGGGCTGAGCCTCAGCTTCTTTTGCATTTGAGCTGCCTTGGCCAAAGAGTCCCATGAGCACAGGCAGCACCTCAGGAACGGTGCAACTGAGAATGGCAAAGAACTGGATTGTAAATATAATTAGATCAGAAATAGGAGTCTTTGGCTGCTTGCTATTATTTACAATCAAACTTATCAAGTATTCTGGCTTAAGCTACAGGGAAGTACTGAAGAATTGGTTTTGGACATTAACTGTTGCCACTGCCCTGCCTATTGTGGCTTTTGTAATATATAGTTTTGTACACTGAATAAAATTTACAAACCAGCAACCCTTTGAGGATAAGAGAAGGTGGCATTTCATCCTGCCTTTGAGATACACACGTGATGGGTTTGGAAAGGTTGGCCGGGGAGGACAACTGAGCAACCTGAGCTATAGGAAATGCAGAGATAGTGAATGGCACATTCCTATCGCCGGGGCTGCTCAGGAGCCAGTCCCAGATTTGGCAAGAGGGGACCACTTTGCTGGCACAACAGCACAGGAGAGCGGAGGTTACTCTGTAATCAAACCTGTTTTCTGAAGGCCTGGGATCCGCATGCTGACAGAGCCAGATTTAAATACTTAGGTAACACAAAGAAACTGAAGATGTTTAGTGCCTCCAGCTCAGGTGGCAACCTTCTTTAAAACATGAAAATGTTAGTATCAGATAGAGCATGAAATGCAGTGTCAGGAGAGACAGTAAAGTTCAACAAGGCAAAAAATAGACAAAAAAAATTTACTATACCAATATGGTAATTAACTACCCAAAGAGTATGGCAAGGGGAATATAAGGTCACGCTTGAGTTAATTCACATAGTGATGCATCACAATATTTGGAAGCATTGCAATGGCACTTCATTCTTCAGACATGCAAAGAGGTGTTGGTAGGCAAAAATTTAGGGAAATCCCAGTTTGTTGGCTGAATCCAATTTAAGATCAATTGAGCTTTTGTTCACTATGACTACTGGTAACAGGAATGCACCTGAAATGAAATATTTAATACCAAAGAGGATCTTAAGAAAATAGTGTAATTTAGTCCTAAGAAAAAAGAAAGGAAAAAGAAAAAATAAAGGGAAGGAAAAGAATCTAGATAGATGCAAAGTATTTTTTACACTAGTTCCTACCAAGTCTTCTGAACAGAAGCCTTTAAAAAATGAAAGGGAATATTTTTGAACGGATGGGTGGAGGGGAGTCAACAAGAAAAAAGGAGGAGAGAAATCCTGTAGTCTTCCAGGAGAAAATTCTGCCTGCTCTCCATGGCTACCCACAGGAAATATAAGTACAGCAGAGGAGAACGTGCTTTTGTAGTTACTGAGGTTTTTGATGTAGGACTGATTGCAAAGGCATGTCCCATACCAGTTAGCACAAACTGTACTGTAAACTGGAAATGACAGGAGAGCACTTTCACCCCTTCTATAGCACATTATGGGAACAGCAGCAAAGCCCAGGGTTGCCTTGACCTAAAGAAAAGCCAAATAGTTTGGCAGAACATACTGTAGGTTCTTCCAAATATGGAAGTTTCTTCTGATCTCTGGGCATATTTCAGCAGAACTATTTTTAAACATACGCTTTTCAAGTACTTTTCTTTGATTGGGAAGCAGAAAATATGGAGAGAGTGGAGTAATTCCCATTGTTTTGTTCCATTTTTTAAACAGTATGTTCCTGGTGTCAGGAATATCAAATAACACCCGTGCTGTATACAACTGAGAGAGATAACAACCATATTTCTTAGCTCATTACAGATGCTGAATTTTGAAAAAAAGAAGGAAAGCAAAAATCCAGGATTATTTATCTTCCCTCCTCCAACTGAATAATAGAAGTTATCATAATCTAGTCTGGCAAAAGCAGCAGAAATTATAGAGAATTACTATCCTTCACTGGTCTTCGGCTCTCAGGGAACTCACGCATAAGTTCCTGTAGGAAGACATTAGTTCCAGCACCCGGAGCCCACAGTGGTATTAGAAGAGAGTTTTGTCATCTTGGTGTATACACAAGATTCTCAAATGACACTGAAAATATGAATACATCTTCTGAGTGTTCCCGTGAAATAGAAGTAACTGCAACTGCTGACACTGGGTAATTATCACCATGATCACTGTTCCAGGGTTGCCAGCAGTCCAGGGCCAGTAATATGAGTCATGCCAAGCATTTTATGGATAGGAGACTTGGTATCTTCTGCAACAAAAAAAATCCTATGTCTAGAAACACTTCAATTTTTGGAGCCCATTTGTTACAAAGGTACTTGATGCAGAAAGAATTAATTTTTTTTTTTTTTTTTCCTATTTTTCTTCATAGAATCACAGAATCACAGAATATTCATGATTGGAAGGGACCTTTGAGATTATCAAGTCCAACCACAAAAAAAAACCCAGACCAAAAAAATCAACCAACCCCCAAAACACACGACACCCACCCACAAACAGACACAAACCAACAATCCTGGGCACTAGAGCATGCCCTGAAGTGCCATGTCTACACGTTTCTTAAATACCTCCAGGGATGGCGACTCCACCACCTCCCTGGGCAGGCTGTTCCAGTGCCTGACCACTCTCTCAGTAAAGTAATTCTTCCTAATATCTAATCTAAACCTCCCCTGATGCAACTTTAGACCATTTCCTCTGGTCCTGTCATTATTGTCTTGGGAGAAGAGGCCAACACCCCCTTCTCTACAACCTCCTTTCAGGTCTGATCATAGTCAGGTGCTGGTAACGAAGAAAAGAGATCAGGCTTTTCTTCGCTTTATGATCATCCTCAAAGAATTGGTATGGGCCAGGGAACATTCCTCATGTTCCACTCAACTGGATGTGGTAACTCTGATTTCAGCAGGCAAAAGAGTTCAGCTGCATGGACAATAGCCCTGTCACGCCACTTGGCCTCAAGGCCAAAGAACATTTTCTGGTCACTTTTATTTACTAGAACAGATGCAGCTGTTGATGGTGTACAGCCGTTATGGAAGACTTGATTCCTGTTCTTTTGCTGCCTTATGACATAGATTGATTCAAATTTGCTTTGTGTCTTTGATTTGCTTATTTAATTTAACATAAGAATATAAAAAGTCCTTTCTGGGTAATATTAAACATTTATTTAGTCCAAAATATTTCTCTGACGATGAGAAAAAGCCTACAGATGAATTTAAGAACAGGACAAATGTAGCAGAACTTGCCAAGAATTCTCTCTTCAGTTCCAGTTATTTTGAGTTCAGGGGCTGCCTGAGGCAGAAGCACTACCTTAATATTCAGTCGCTCCCTAATAGATTTCTATCCTGTTAGTGTGAAACTGGGTAAACCTTTGGATCCCCTCCAGTGTTCCCAGTGTTCAGCAGCATTGAGGTCCATGTCTTACCTTCACTTTGTGTGAGAATCAAGTCCTTTTGTTTGCTTTCGGTCTGCTGGCTGATAGCTTGATTTAATGCCATTGTACTGCAACAGTGAACAGTGACTGATCATTCTCTGTTTATCCTATCCATGTAATTCATGATTTTATAGATCACTTTCCTTTGGGGCATCTTAATTGACATCTTTTCCAGGAGGGATAATGTATTTGGTGGTTCTCCTTTCAGGTGCCACTCCATAATTCTCATCATCCTTGCGGTCCTTCGCTGAGCCTTTTTTTTTTTTTTTTTTGTTTCCCCCCCCCTTCATAGAGGTAGAAAAGGTCTTTTAAGCTACTTAGGATGGGAGATATCTCTTACTGAATTTGTATGGTGCCTCGAGCATGGGTGAGTGGGTGCTGCTGTAATGAAATATGAAGGAAGAGCTGTAGATCAAAGGCAAGATTTATGTAACTCTTGAGGTACCTTAGAAGGCAGAAAGTGACAAACAAAATTTACAGAAGCATCTCTGCAGATTAGATGCCTAGCTTCTCTTGATGGTCTTACCAGCACAGCAGAAGCCTTTTCATGTTGCTGATCTTTTGGATAACAGCCCATAGGTCAGTGATTGATTAAAAGCAATCAGTGATACTATATGCACACAGAAACTAGCACAGTTACTTCTCAGGCCCAATGAGCATCCAGACATGACATATCTGTAGAAACAGAGGGAGTTTGGCAAATATAAATAACGTGAATTTTGATGATTCACAGGGGAACCGAATCCTGTGAATATAAAAGAGTTAATAAAAAATCACAAGGAAAGGAAATTCAGCAACACTGGATTAATAAAATGTAAGAAATAAGCTTGGGAAATTAATGAAGTCCTAAGAATTCTTGGAAAGAAAGATGGATTGCTCTTCCTATATTTTATCCACACAGATGTTTTTCTGTCTTTCTCTTTATGCTGTGATAAAGACTGAGCTTGAAAATCAGATTAAAATTTTTCAATTTCCCCTAATTTCATTATGCAAAGAAGGAATCATGATCAATTAGATCAGTAAAGTTTTCAGCAACTTCAAACCTGGAAGCCCTGAGATGCCAGGTGGGATGCTGATACACAAAAACTGGTGCACTTGACCAGGGTTTCCCAGTGCATAACCAAGGCTTGGAGTGAATCTTCATTTGGATTTGATACATTTATTTCTCATGTAAATATTTTTGAATGTCATGTACTTTTCAGCATATTCTGTACAAGCGCACATAGAGCACAGGAAGTTATTCTCAGCAAACAACTTGTTCATCAAATATAGCTGCTTTGTCTTTTAAAAGAATCATTTGTATACAAACTTTGCTTTTTTTTTTTTTTTAATCTGAGACTACTCTGGAGTAAATTTATGCTTAGAGTGAATACAGCTGGCAAAACCAGGCATTAGTTAACTAGTTTATAGAAACATTCTGTAGCCAGTGAATTCCTTGCCAGTTATTTCCTGTCTTAACTGTATGTACTGTGTTTTTTATTGAGAATTTATTATGATGCTGCTCACTTGGATGAATTCACCTGGATCATGGCAGTACACATGTTTCCTAAATGGGAATGCTACACCCTTCCTCCAGGGCTACTCTGAGTTCTCAGTGGGTCTGAACTCTGAGCAAATACGCACCAATGTTTTGCTTCTTTCTCTTCCAATGGAAAAGTTGTTTTCAATTTTATTGTCTGAAAGTTTACCTAAAATATCAACCACAGAAAGGTCAAGGAAAAAGGAGGGAAAAGAGGAGACTTAAATGTGTAGTAGTCCTTCCATTAGTCCTGTAAGGTGCACACATCTTGGATCAGGGGGTGCAGCAGAGTCTCCTTGTCCATGTTACAGCTGCATTTGTCCTCGACTAGAGAAAAGGGTCCATTGGATTCAACACTGAGGTAACTGCATGAACTCTATGGTCTGTGTAACACAGAATGTCAGACTAAATGATGGAAAAGTCACCACTGGTCTTCAAATCAATAAATTCTAATGGGTGATTTTTTGAATCATAGTGAAATGAATGTTTATGACTAGTTTTTCTGGCTGTTGCTATAATATAATGCCCCTGGACCACATGCTTTATTTCAGACAGAGTTTATGTACCTCCAAGAGAGAACTATATAATCCCCTTTCAGATCAGATGGTCTGTGAAAGTGCAGATGAATGCCGAGTACATACTGGAGAAAAACTGGAAAGCAATAAGGTTAGTTGGTTTAATGTCAGTGTTACTGTCTTTGGCTTATAATAAATGAGCATTCGAAAGGCTTTCACTCACAACAAACACTTCTGATAGTGTAATAGAATGAAAAAAAATGAATTTTTACAGGCCCTTACTCATGTAAACTGTAACAGCAACTGGATACAATGTCAGGCGAATGGCTTATGCATTATATGAATGCGTGAACCAAACACTTCTGTTGACATCGTATAGAAGTCATTACACTTTCAATTGACTTATTTTGCTATTGCAAACCCTGTTATCTTCTCAGTGGAAGATTTTTTCCTCTGTGTTTTTTTTAAGAAGAAGATTTTATATTGTCTTAAGAAGTGCTGTTGTTAATAAGGTTTTAAAATAATTTTTATATAGTCACATTGTTGATCCCTTTCAGTTGAAAGGTGAACAGAGTGATAATTATTGAGGGACCACTTGCACACTCAGCTAATGTACAGCTAGATACAATTGAGGCTTTCTGTGTGATATAGCAGTGTGTGTGTGTGACACAGTGCAAGTATTACACCTGCTGTAGGGACTACAAACCCACTGCCTTTCTCTTTTTCTTCCTTATCCTCCCATGCCCTAACAATTAGTTTCCATATATTCACTATTTCACACATTTATCCCACTTGTTGGCTTGAAAAATTACAGCCCTTTAGTGTACACCACTGTAAAGTGCATAAAAAAATAAATAGTCTGAAACATTTTTGACTGGATAAACAATGAAGTTTAATTTTCCCGCATTTTATCTACCTAAAAGAATTAAATATCTGAACAGTCACGTGTTTTGAACTTTTTTTGACTTTGTTACGCTGGTGTCACAGTTACTATGAAAAATTTTTGAAATTCTCTTTTTCGGCCTTGATTCACAGCACTAAGTATGTGTAATTTAGGACACATGCTTATATTTATTCTTTATTGTAGACATGTGCTTAAATGCATTTCTGAATTGGGGCTTTTGGCAAGCAGAGCAAAGAATATACAAGGCATGTTGCATTTGCTGCTGTGCGACTTTCTGCCATAATAGATTTTTTTGGTATTCACACCCATATTTGGCTCAAAGCTGGGAAGAGAGCCATGACAGATAACTGAGCAACCAGATTTTTGGCCTTGAGGACCTGATGGCCATAGCCCAACTTGTCATACTGGTATTCAGCAGCTGGTAGAGCACAGGAACTGACTCACTTGTAAGGCTGCACAGACTAACCTGGAACCAGGGGGAAGTGCAACACGGTGGAAAGGTTATTTGGTCCAGCAAGACATTACAACCCTTCTTACAGTACAAGTCTCAGGCCACAGCCACCTGGTTAGCAGTATATACTTACGAACTTGCCTAGGTACTGACTGCAACGCAGAGCCTGTGATCTATGTACTTCCTTCCCTGGAAGGGGTGTTAGACATAACACAAGATACTCTTTACTGGTTCTACCTACTCAGGATTAAGGATGGTCTAATCTGATGATCTCCAGAGTTTTGCTATTATACTTCTTTAACCACCTTCTGAGTTTTGAGAAAATACCATTCCATAGGTCTAATGCATTCCAAAAATTGCTCCGTAATGAAGCTTTTCACTTTGTACAGAGGCAGAAATAATAGTGTATATTCATTTCAGGAAACATAAACTCCGGCATTGTGCATAAAGCAAAAGATAACATTTCAAGGTTTGCAGTTTGACAGAGAAATGTCTTCTTGACTGTGTTATAGTTTAAAAAAGAGGACAAAAAAGTGGTATTTGTAACTCTCGCATCTTCATTAATCTTTACTTTATACTTTGACTCATAAACAAGCACAATAGGGTCCTGAACCAGGATTAAAATGGAAGGTCTTTTTCAAAGCTGGTAAAGAAAAGCACTTTTTCATTGTGTGTGTGTGTGTAAATGCCTTTAAAAAATGAATAGAGTCATTCATCTAAAAAAAAAAAAAGTATTGACATTTTTATGGAGTTGTTTTTGGAAAGATCCAACGTTTAATATTAAATTCAACATATGGTTGTGGTCAAATTGTGCTCCTACTGTGTAAAATGTATGAATAACAACTTACTGCATTCTCCTGGCCAATATACGGAGAGAAGGTTGATTAATTTAACTAGTATCCCTTAATCTCCTGCCTTGGCTTCCATCCCATTCTGCAAGGGCTGATAAATCTTACATCCCCTGAGGAGTATTACAATTCCTAATAGTCTTATGCTATTAGGAAGAAGCAAGGCTCAACTGTACCAAAACAACCAGCACATGAAATTGTATAAATAATTTAGCTTTTCCAATTTAATTTTTTTTACAGCTTTTCTTTGCAGACCATGATAAGAGATGTTAGTTCAGTCAACTGTAAGTAAAAAAAATGAAAAAAAGGGAAATAATGTTCAGGGGAATTATATAGAAAGGTAGGGCTGCTCCTGTCAGTGCCGCACTGTTTTATCAAACCAGAGTCACTCTCATATTTGACCCCCTTTTAAAAGAAAAATGTACTTTGCTTAGAGTCAGCATTCTTACAGAACCACCAGTGACTTTCGCGTGGTATTGCAGGCCCAGAAGAGGAAAGTTATCCACTGAGTTCAGATGAAGTGGGATTCCCTCTCCTGGCACAGATTTTCTGTGCAACTGCAGGCAAGTCACTCCACTTTCCAGTAGGCTCAGATGCACAGTCAAGCTACTTCCACTGTGCAGGTCCCTCTACATTAGATGAGCCATAACAGTTGCCTGTGCTCATACTCACAGCCCACAGCAAATTCAGCTTGACTTATCTTACAGTAAAGGAAATTTAAGATAAATAGCATAGCCTTGCATATGCTATAGGCTGAGTTAGCACAAGGACAGTCACCATGTCTCAGATAATGCATATTGAATTGTTCAGCTGCAATATCCCTGATCATGTGACTGAGATTTATACCTCACCTACAAACTATCTTGAAGGACAGTGAGAGTTGAAAGGATAAATACATTTAAAAAAAAACCAAACAAAACAATGAAGAGGACTGCAAAATTCTCAAAACCTGGGACTGTAAGAACTGTGTGAGTATTCAAGAGAGACACCTTTCTCATACACAACAAGAGATTGACCAAGGATATGAAAACAGGGTGTGATTCATGGTTTATGTTAATAATAATGCTTTGAATTCTTATCTGTTATTCAGAAATCTTTCTTCATACATAGTAAATAAGTCCTATTACATTTGAGGTAAGTAAATAGTATTTTACCTGTGGGCAAAAAGGGACTTAGAGGATTCAGGATGGGCATTTGCAAGAGTAAATCTCCTAGTAAGTGACCGTTACTGTGGTGTTTGGTGCAGAAGTCATCCTTAAAGTGGTTTTGAAGGATTTGGGCTGGCCCTCTGAAATAAGATGTGGATGCTGTGTGCTCACTGGCTGCTGAGGTGTGGGCATGTGTCTTATTAGGTGTCTCTGGCACCCCAAAGCTTCAACCAGGGGCTAGGAAAGGGGGAAGAAGGGCTGAGTCTCAGGTCAGCAGCAGCTGTGTCTCGTGAGACCCTGTTGTGACAACACTATCGTGAGGTGTGGAGGCGCAAGGTTGCAAGAGCAAGCTTCGAGGTGAGGTTTGGCTTGTTTGGGGGCAAATTTTCTTGTGACTGGTTAAAACTGTGGCAGTTTTCAATTACACAAGGAACAGCCAATTGTGGTGAATATCTTGTGAAAGACATGCTTTGCAAGTTCAGCCTCATGCAGTTTTATGGGTTCCAGGTCTAAAAAGCCCTCTGTGGGAAGAAGGAAATGGACCAAACCCATTGGTCCATGTTTGCTGAAGCTCTCTTAACATCCAGGAATACACTGGGATATTGCAGAGGTTTATGCATGAGAAGTACTGTAGAAAGATGAGTCTAACAATATAAAGTGGGAAACTTCAGTCCATTCTGTCAATTCATATTTGTTTTCAGATTGACCCAGGGGACTTGGTTCTAATATTTGTACACGCTGAGGATGTGGGGACAGCTTCTGGTCAGTAATGACACAATACAGCTGGCCTGCCATCTGGGTCTACCTTTTACAACCATTCTGACCAGCCCCCAGGCAATTCAAAATCTCTCTGGACACACCTCCGTATACATTTATTCCTAAGGCCTGGCCCAAACTCCGGTGATTTCCCGGAGTTCTATGACTGGATATACAGAGTCCACTGGAGGAACTCAGAATTGACTCTGACCAGAAGCCTCAAAAGACCTATCTTACCACAGATCTCTCAAGGAAATTTTACTTCCAGGTTGTTTTCAGGTTTGTGCCAGAAAACAGAACACAACATTCCCAATCCAAATTGTGGGATAAAACCCGAATATCGGCTTCTTGTTCCTTTAAAAAAATACAGACGTATTTATTTCCCTATTCCCAGTTTCATGTACATAGTATTTCATATGCTTGCTGTAATAACGCCACAAAAGACTTAATAAATGCACTAGTCAGTGGGGAATGCTATGCCTGCTTGTGATTTTACACATCTTTTCTCTAAGCCAGCAAATTTAAATGTAAAATGTAGTATTCAGAGACGCTGAGTGGGGTTTTGTGGTGCTCTCTGGAGGATGCTGGATTCATAAAACAATGAATGGATTACAGTCATCGATAGAATTAGTTTTTCCATCTGTGGCAGACGTACAGTGTACTCTTGCTAACGTGCTTCATATTAATAAACCACCCAAGTATAATTCATTGCAGGTTGCAGCTATAAATCAGAAATAGCCTTCGTTTTGTTCAGCTGTCATGACTGAGAGAGCATCAGGGGGGGTGGGGGCTGTTTGTGAAGAGGCGAGAGGGGCTGCAGCACTTTGACCTCTCCCTGGAGCGTAAAGCATGTCACACCGTGCTGTCCGTGGAGACGCCAGCATGACTCAGTGCCCTGTCACAAACGAAAAAGCCACCTTGTCACCTGCCGTCATTTTCTTGTCTTGCTGTGCTCTGCTGGGAAAGAGATGCAAAGAAATGCTGCAGGAACGGTGCAATGCAAATACAAGCACACTTGCCAGCAGCCAAATCCCGTAGGCGCCGCTGCTGGGAGCTCCGGGACTGAACGTGTCTGATCCAGGAACACACTCACCTGGAGATAGAACAGGGAACAAAATATTTTCAGTTGGAAGGGACCTACCACAATCATCTAGTGCAACTGCCTGACCAATTCAGGGCTGACCAAAAGAGCAGATGTAGTCGCAGAAACTCCCAGCAATAGGTAATGTTGTTTTAATCCTGACATTTTGGTGGCATTAGAAAAATCACTTCAGACCTGATCCAAGTCCCATTAAAGCTGATGAGGTTCGTTTTTTGCCCCCTGATTTCAGTGGAACCTCTCGCAGTTGCTTAATCTCTCAGCTTCCCTATCTGTGCCTAAGAATTTGGGATAAGCATACCTAACTCATAGAGATGTTCTGAGGATTAATTAGCTAACATTTGTAGGGCATTTTGAAGATAAAAAATGCTGAACATGGGTATTAGCACACCTGGTGGGGGGTGTGCATGTGTCTCCCTGTGTGCTTGTATGCAAAATGAGTACCATGCTTCCATGGGTAAAACTTGCATATCAGATAAACCGCATGCCTTTGCAAATAAATCCTCAGGCAAAGAAAAGTGCTCAAATAGTCCTCAGGCGAAATGCAAGAAAGCAGAGGCAAAGGCAGAAGGCAGCAGAAACAGGGGGAGGTGATGTGAAGAGGGAAAAGAAAGAATGAGAATTGTGTGAGCAGGGAAATCCGGCAGAGGGGAAATCTCTTTTTCTACAAATGTGTATGTATAAACTCTTCTGAATCACAGGCTCAGCATGTGAAAGTACGTCTTTCAAAATTCTTTTCACATTATGATTTAGCCATGCATTATGTTTTATGGTGACGTGACCTCATTGTTTAGAGATTTTTGGTGTACACTATAACACCCTTTGTATGGCAATAATTGTAACTCATACGTTAATTTTTGGCATTCCTCATATATTCATTCCATCATTGGAATGTGCATAGCTGAAAACTAGCACATTGTAACTGAACAAACAGGGGATTAAATGTGCCTGTTTTGTCTTCTTTACTAAGCTAGGTGGGATCAAAGCTATCTGCTTCTGTGCCATAGTTTAATTATATTTTTATTCTGCATGCCAATATTTTACAAAATGAAATGAAGAAACGACAGGAGAAAATACAGCATCATTCAAACAGGCTTTAATCAGGTCTTGGAAGGATAATAGAAAGCAACTGAAGCAGGTTTGTTAATTCAGTTTGTTTCAGGCCATTGTAAAACCAATACACGTGGCTATTATTTCAGAGATGATCAGCAATGGTCTGTCTGGGACCGAAACCTGCAAGTGCAGAGTGGATAGCAGGAAAACAGCATGTTCAGATGCCCACACAGAGGTAGCTGCCACACTGTTAGTGACAGACAATTAACAGAAGGACAAGGAAGTGGCTGCTGTGTAGGAATGAATCGTGCATAGGCACAGCAGTAAATGATGGTCCCTATCTATGCAATTAGCTGTGAGCTACAAGCAGGCGGTGAACAATGGCAATACACATTACAGTTATTGCTTTTGTATTCTGTAATCTCGAGTACAAACACATTTCTCAATATTTTCTAGTCACCCACAGCATTCTAAATGTTTAGAAGGTGTGTACTGGGTTTAACTGTGAGAGGATTTCCGTGTCTGTAATGGGAAAGGGTTAGCCCATGCCTCTTTCTTTTGAAATGGCACTGTGAATATGACTTATAGGAATGTGATCACTGTAATGATAGCTCTTAGCAATCTGTTGAATCCTCAGGGTAAAAGCTCATTCATTGGCTATAGGCAAAGGCTGCAAGGGAGTAAGGAAAAAAAAAAGTAAAAGCAAATGCAAAAAAAAAGAAATGTGAAATCAGGTAGCTTCTGCTCCTCCTCTCTAAAATCTGAAGTGTTAGCAGGAAGTGCTGTAATAATTATTTCTTCTAACAGCTGGCACTTCAACCTTCCTTCACACCAGGGGAAGTCAGTACACAAGAGCTGGAAAGGGAGGTGGAGTCTCAGGGGAGTTTTTGTCGCTGAGGGTAGAAGAAAAAAGATTAAAATGCAAACTGCTTTCTGCATGAAGCACCTGTCTTTCTCTGGGCCTTTTTTTAAAGACGGACCTTGGTTGGAGGGGCATCTGGTTGCAGTGCTTTTTATATGTTGGCTTCTGTGGCTCCCCTTCTCCCTTCTTCTTTTGCCCCCTCCCTTCTGGATGGTCCTTCTCGCCCTACATCTATTCCCCAGTTCTGCCAATGCTATGGTTTGTAGGGACTTGTGTTGAACCAGACCAGAGGCTAGCTGAGATAAAATATCGCTGAAAGTAATGTAAAATGGAAAAATGGAGGGAAAGGGTGGTTTCTACCATAAATCTGGATCCTAGCAAGGACCTTCTGGTTTCTGAACTACTTCTGTGGGCACAGTCTTGTAGGCAACAAGAAGTGTCCAGCAGCCAAAGATGGAATAGTCGCTGAAGAAAATGTCTGTATAACCACAGCCTAAAAAGGGAGGGAGAAGAGAACAAACCAAACAGAGGAGGGAATAGGATCCCCACAGCATAAAGGAAATTACAAGTATGGTGGCTGAGTACAGATAAAGAGGTGATTAAGATGGGATATTAAGCACCTTTTTGTCTCTTTAGTGAGTTTGCACAAGGCTGTGTGATGGTAAGGTGACTTACCACTCTTTCCTCTTTCCCTGAGATACAATTTTTCAACCGTACTGAGAGATGAGAGATATTTTTATGTTTTCATTTTCCTGGCATTGTTCTGTAAATGTTAGAAATTTCATTTGCCACCTTCGTTTAGCCCCCTGTGCATGTATGTTTTGACACAGACTTTAATTACATGGTCATCTATTATTTTTATTTCTCTGCATGGATAATTATTAAATGATTCTTTTTATCTCCTTTATTCAATGTATGGCTCCAGGCTCTATTAATCACAATCTGAAACCTCAGCTGAATACAATGTTATTAAATTTCTCACGTGTTTCTTATGGAACTCTTTCTGTAATTTGTCAGTTCTTCACAAATATCATGAATTTATATTCACAGCAGCCCTAGCAATTAGGTGTATTATTACCATCATCTTACAGATGGACAACTGAAGAAAGGATAAATTATAGCCAAAGCTGTCAAGACCCTATACTAATTTTTGGTGGCCAACTTTAGATACCTATTCTATAATTTCTCAGGGGCAATAGTATTAAATAGGTAATCTACATTCCAGTCATCTATTCATGTGCTTCAGCCTCCTGAATTTCTGCAAATCACACCCAGAAAGCAGGGAATAAAAAATATTAAGAGCCAAGAGCTAATTGTAAATGGCTGGCTCTAATCCAAAATGAACACTGTGGCAGAGGTAGGGAGATGATATAACTGCCTTACATGCCATTAAGGGTTAAGTTGAGCTTTGTACTGAGACAGCTAAAGGCAAAAGTTTATACTGTGATTGTCTACAGCTGAGTTAGGCATCTAAGTTCTCACTGGTGTCAACAGAGCCTAGAGAGCTACTCGTTTACCCTTTCCAGGAGACACCTGTATCTGACCAGCCCAGCACTCCACTATGCTCTATCAAAAACATTGATGAGGTCTCAGTTGACTCTCTGGGGAAGGAAGACACAGCTGATGTGCAGACATCTGCTTTGTAGACAACCATTTTATTTGCCTGAATCTGCAGCCAAGCCTTTCATCAGTGTATTTAGTAATGAAATGCTATAGTTTCTACTGTATTCTTCCTTTATCCTTTCTTCGATATATTCCAATTTTCTGCAGCAAATCGAAGCTAGGATACCACAGACACTTTTTCATCCATCATGTAGTCCTTATTCACATAGGACTGCCCATGCTTGCTGAGTTTTAGTATTTATTCACATCTAGTGAAAAAGGATCTCTTGTAAACATAGACATGTCTCTTTTTGCACTGTTCATGACTGGATGTGCTACATCTTCTTGTACTGGTGCTCCTTTTTGATAAACCCTGCCCTGACACTATTATTGCATGGCTGAATCTCTGTTTTTACAGCTGAATTTTTAAAGTATTAATCCATTGTGATGTTGACCAGTGAGAATGCAACTGAAAGCCTAGAAAGAATTTTAATTATACTAAAATTAGTTTTCCTATTTTTAATATACTATTTTTTGATACCAGCCAAGTGCTTAGTTACCTGACTATTCCATTAAATAAACTTTAATTTATATGATAATTGAACAATCTCTGAATATCATAAAGCATAATTGCAATATGGCATAATTGCAAGTTTCTGTGTTACTAGAAGAGGTAACAAAGTGGTGGTATGATCTCCAGAATAGTGTACAGGCCTGGGAATAAAAGAAACATGTACTACTCCCAACTTCATCACTGACTTTGCGGATAGAATTATATTGACTAAATGCAGATGTCTGTACTGAAGACATCTGCATCTGGCTTCTGGCTCAGTTGATATTCAGTGAAGAGCTAGTCAATAGAATCCAGGGGGCAATTCATCGTCTCCTAAATTAGACGTCTGAAATAGGGCAGATGATTGGCACCCTAAAAGGGCATATTTATCTCCAGTGAGTATAAATGGAGCCCCAGGGGCTGGCTTGGTTTTAAATGTCTACATTGTTGATGTCTAAAGTCAGGTGAGATGATGCCCACCCTCTGTATCCCCAGGTCAGTTATTTTATCTCAGTTTGCCTTTTATTTGTCTCTCTGAAAAAGCTAGTGTAATACCAGAAGCAGTAAAGTAGAATTAACACAGAGCTCTGCCTTGACTAATTACTTTCTCAGTAAGGCCTTTTTATAGATCACTGGGGTATCTCTATGTGGCCTGATGTTGTGCAATGTGGAAATACCCTAAGTGCTATTACAATAAGTCATACACTAAAGCTCAATTAAATACCAACATCCTCCATGTAACATGGGAATTGCTTTTGTTTTGTAGGTTCTTTTCCTCTGGAAAAAAAAATATAAAAATTAAAATTGTATTAGTGCAATATCAATATCAGAAATTTTGTGGTACTAATGTTTTCATAGGAATCATGGTGAATTTTGCTTCCCAGAACTTCTGTTCTTATCTTACCTTTCTTCTGTCTCCAATTTATTTCTTTGTCTGGAAGACACTGGAGCAGGAAGCTTCAGAAGCAGAAGCCTCATGGCAAGCCAGAATGAATAATAAAGCTGAATTCTGGGGATATTGCCAGGCAATGTCATACAGGATGCTCTGCAGCAACAGCTCAGGAACTACAGGTGGAATGACATGATTATATGTTGCCAAGCTCTCAGGCAAGCTGGGGAAACAAAACAGAATCAACAAGAAAGCAGAGGGGAGCTCCAGGTAGCTACAATTTACCTCTTTCTGGAAACTTGGAAAGTTGTAATGATTTTGACATTAAGTGTACCCATGTAGTAAGACTGTATGACTGTAACTCCCCATGGAATTTCATTTTTGATCTCAACTAAAGACCAATTTTTAATTGTTTATGTTATTGTAACTATGGGGTTTGCAATCTTTCCTTCTTTTCTTATTTCTGAGTAAGACCTATTTACTTCTGTGTCCAGCATTTCTGTCTAAGTTGTGCTGCATGTGGTATATTGTCAGGATCTCAGAATTCCAGCAGTTTAGAGTTCGTGACTCTGTTTGGAAATTCAGCATACCTTTTCATTCTTCTTCTTTGAATATCCTCATATATTCAGATTTTAGGGGATCCTTTCTGGATGTCAGTCTCCTGCACCTCTACTCATAGTTTTCAACACTTGCAATCAGTGGGAATATCCTCAGGAGACATCTCCAAATTTGGCTACAAGACGGATTGTTTTGGAAAGTTGGAAGCAAAATCCTCAGCTCGACCTGAGTGTCAGCTCAGAAATAAATAAAATTAAGACTTACTTTGATCACTAAAAAGTGTCCTGATTGTGTAGAGATAGCTGTATTAGTGAATCTTCAGAAAGGAACATCTGTACGTTAATGGCATAGACACCCATTAGACCTTTTTTTCATGTCTAACTTCATGAACTGTCAACAATCTAATTTAAGACTTCTTACAAATTAAAACATAAAAACTAACCAAGTATGCAGACTCAAATCCAAGGCAATAAAAAAATCACCCAAGAGCAATAGAAGTTGACCTTACCCTTATGTGACCTTTGTATGTTCTTTTTTAATCACTATGCAGTGAAGATTTACCACGACACTTGTGTGTGTATGTTTGTGGGAGAAAAGAGGCAGTCTTTCACTTTTGTTTATAGAGAAACAATGAAACACTGCATTCTGTAATTTCTTTTGAGGGAAGTGGACGATAAATTAACAGGCCTCTGTTCTTGTGTTGTGTTCAAAGAAGAAGTAGATTGTCGACATGGGGAAATTGTCAGACACTTCTTCAGAAAAGAACATGTCCTTGGAGCTCTCCACTTGAACAAGAAAATAGGCATAATTTATAATATCCTGTTTGAGGTTTGGCATATTTCTCTTATGCAGCCAGCCAGCTCTGGTGGCCAGGATTTGACAGAGACATGCCAACTACCACACCTTTTTCCCCAATTGCTTCATAGGACACGGTGGTTCCTGCTCTCCTTTGTCAGCTGAGGGAGGCGCTCATTCCTTTTGCTTCTGAGTAACCACTAAAGTTCATTTAGCTTCATCATCTTTGCCTCTTTGCCATCAGCAAACAGGAGGAAACCCCTGTGTGTAAGATAACTGGTTTTAATTTTTCTTCCAGAGGTGCCAGTCTCTTGTAATGGATAATTTGGTGACACTTTGTTCATTAAAGGGAACATAAATGATTGACTTAAGCACTAAATCAGATTTTTAGATGGCAAAATTTAGGTGACGCACAGCCCATTCATAGGGCCTTACAAAATGAGCTGACTATAATCTTTAAATACTGCCACAGTATTTACAGACATATATTACAATAACAACGATGATGTCAGTTGATAAAATGGCCCACAGTTATGTGAATCCAAACATACATTCACATTTCCTGGAAAAAATGTAGCCACACTTGCACAAGTCTACCTTTTTTAAAAAAAAAAAACATTTGACTGGTATCCACAAGAGACACCAGGTAAAAGTAAATGTTTACTTTTAACTCTCTCCTGAGACGAACAAGACTGACAATGTGGGGCACTAGAAAAATGTAACGTGTCAGTGGCCTCAAACTGAAATGATTTAATAGGCTCAGAAAGAACTTGTTTTTGTCATAGAAAAGCCTGAAATGAAAAGTAGATGTTTCCAAAATGTCCTGTCAGAAAGCAAAAAGATTTTCCCTGTGCATGAGCCAGGAGCTGGCCTACTCCTATGGCCTCTTTCTTTTTGTTAAGTGCTGATACTTCCGTGCTGTTTGTATTGGAGAGGGAGAGATGCAGGAGGAGGGAGAAGAGAAAACCAATATGTTCCTATGTAAACTCAGCCAGACAGCAGCACAATATAGGAACTAGCCAAAAATACCAATGAGGATTCCAGGTTTGCATTCAAAGAGTAATATGACATTTTTCAGGGTTGAAATTCAGGCCTGACTGAAATAGGTTTTTTTCCCTTTATTTAAGCCCAGATGTGCAAAGGTATGTAGTTCCTAATTTTGTGTTTGCTACCTGACTCTACTGATTCTAAGGGATTTAAGAACTGTAATATATAATTTTAACTCTACTTACACACTTTTCATCTCAAAGCACTCCACAAAAGAAATTGCAACTGTTATTCCTAGTTAACAGTGTAATACAGAGGCACATGTGGTAGATATGACAGGGCACTTTCTACTTGAAAAAAATTCAATCAGTGTAGATTTCTCTGAATGAAATTTCTCTATTGGTTGCAAGAGACACATCCCAGAACCATGGATATGGAGTTTTAGTAGAGCAAACAATGATTTATGTTTTTTGCTAAACTGACCATTTAAGATAAGAAGCTTGGACTTTATTCACTAGTATCTCAAGAAATTCCAACTTGAGACATCTCTGATATAAACATACATAATTAAGCAAGCCATCCTCAAGTCTCCTTTGAAAACAGAAGAGCAAAGTGGATATTTATAGGGATTTTGAATTGTGATGAGTCAGCCTTAGACTTAGTCTCCATTGGCTGTAAAGGCATCCTAGAGTGTGAAGTTCAGTTGATTAGATGCCTCAGTGGAGGCATAAGTATTTAGAAAAGATGAATAGCAGCCAAAGTTTTTAAAAATTCTCAATTGTTTTCAGTTTCCCTTGCTGGAGGTTTGCTTAAGTGATTAAAATGAGCCTTGAAGTTGTGTTTATCCCAACTTAATGCCCTTTACATCAGAGTGTTGTGATCAGTTTATAAATATTTGGAGTTTGCAGTACAACATTGAAAGGCATTGATTTCTCTCTTTTGTGGAAGGGGCATATTTTCCACATTGTCCAACATTCCATGGGATAGGAACATTTTCTCAAGCCTCTTTGTTTGAAAGGTGAGCTAAATTTTCCAAGACTGGCCTCAAAAATCCAGTAGGATTTGCATTTCTTCAGATTCTTTACTACTTTGATTAAGGGTAGACTACACCCTCCACTAGTTGGATACATGATATAGATATTTCACATTGTAACTTGTGGTAGCAGTTGTATGTATTTAAGAGTATTTAGGAACACTCCAGGCCAATATCAAGAGTATTTAGGGATGTTCACCTTAAGATTATTGGAAGAGCTGCAAAGTCAGAAGCAATATGATCATCCTACTGAAATAAAAATAAATTAAGGATGTTCTTTTTCTTTTCCTGTCTGAAGAAAAGGAAAGCATCTGTCATTTATCACTGCTAGAGACTCAACATCTGACTTGAGAGACCATTGACTTGACATCTCTTTGAAGTCAGTGGTAAAGTCAATGGTTTCTCTATGACCAGGATTTCAACCAGTATAAAATCCTATATTGTCTCATACCTGTGGTTGCATTTTAATTTGTTGAGCCGATAACAGTAATCAATGAATATAGAAAGAATGTCAAACACATTTGAAATGCATATTACTAGGCATCGAGTGATTGCTATTTCTAGTCAAATACGGGCATTTGGGAATTTACTGCTGCTTGTTCATTCCCAATCAATGAAGATTAGCCACAAAGAGAAAGAGAACCTGCTTGCAATAACTTTGATAAAATGATAATGACTGAAAGCATTTCGAAGTTCTACAGCTGCTTTGCTGTTTCAATTGCATACAAATTAGAAATAATATTAATAATAATAATAATTTCACAATCATTAGCAGAGTTGAAACAAGCTTAAAAATCTGGGCTTGGGATCAGGATTTCTTAAAAATGGTCATATCTACAGTTATGTTGGCTTTTGACCTATTTATGAAATTTTTTCTTGGTACCAAAGTTCTTTACAAATCAGGATTGTTTCACTTCAAAAAAAAAATAGATCTGTTTACCAGATATTCATGAAAACACTAAACCACTCTGTATGTACTATTTTAAACAGTCAATGGTCCTCGGGAACACCTCCTTACTCCACAGCATGCATACCCATCAAAACCTACAAGGAAGATCTCTACTTATAAAGACTGTGTTTCTGTTACACCCAACGTGAATTCAGCCCAAATTGATGTATTGAGAACCACAGCACCAGAGTCTCCTTCAGAGCAGGAATCAGCCCCATCAGCCTATGCTCTGAAACAGCACTGCAATTTAGACAGTATCATTACTGCGAGATTATTCATGCACATCTGTTGTATGCAGACCCTTAGAGTCAACAACTGTTTGAGCAGCTGGTGCTGGTGACAGGGATTTGCTTTATAAAACCACTGTCCTCTTTGAAGACTGAGAACTGCTAGGAAGAGGTAGGATCAACCTGACCATGTGGGGTAAAAATATCATTGCCAACAGGCTGGCCAACCTGCTGAGGAGAGCCTTAAACTAGAAATGATGGGGGAAAAAGAGATGATAACCCACAATCAAGTGGGGAAGTGGTAGACTGTCTGATGTGTAAGGAGAGACTGCAAAATCAACACAACAGGATAAAAGGCAGCCCACTGCAACTATATACACACAGATAAAGAATTACCTTTTTCTGGGAAATTAGTGTGTAGCAAGGAAGAACAAATAGAGGGAATGAGAGGTCTGCATGCAGTTGCAGGGCCATGATCTCATCAAGATGACAGAAGCATGGACGATGGATCAGAGCACACCTTCAGCAAAACTTCCCAGATGATACCCAACTAGAAGTGGCTGATATACCAGATAGTTGTGTTGCTATTCAGACCGACCTGGACAGGCTGGAGAAATAGGACAACAGGAACCTCATGAAGTTCAGCAAAGGTAAATGTTTTTTTCTCTCCCCAAGAGAAGAAAAATCCGATGCACCTGTACAAGCTGGGGCTAACTGGCTGGAAAGCAGCTTTGCAAGGAAGAACCTACAGGTGTTTGACAAGGAGAGGCTGACAGAGCTGGAACTATTCAGCCTGGAGAAGAGAAGGCTCCGGGGGATCTTATCCATGTGTATTAAAACCTGGTGGAAGGGTGTAAGGAAGATCAAGCCATAATTTTCCCAGTGGTGCCCAGTGGCAAGAAATTCAAGATATTCCATGTGAATATAAGAAGAAAATTTTCCTGTAGCAGGAGAGTCAAACACTTCTGGAGTGAGTTTCCTGGAATGACTGTGGAGTTTCCATCACCGGAGATATTAAAAATCCGACTGATCCTGAGCAACCTTCTGTAGTGGATCCTCCTTGGAGCAGGGGATTAGACTAGGTGATCTCTAAAGGTCTCTGCCAACCCCAACTATTCTGTGTTTCTGTGCTTCTCTGTGTTGTTAAATTTGGTTAAAAAAACAAACATAAATTCAAAATACTTAACAGAGTTGATTGAAGTTAGGCCTATGCATTCATGCTGGAATACCATCATTGTGCATGTTTGTTTTCATGAACTTAAGTGGTGGATGTTCAACAGTTTGGGAAAGTATTCATTTTTCACAAGTGAAGAAGCTGCATTTCTGAACATTTTTAGTTGCTGAATTCCATTTATTTCCGGGAGAGTGAGGTATATAAATACTTCTGAAGGGAAAATTCCCAGATGAATTTGAGTTTGGCTTTTTCACTTCAGACATCCAAATCAGGCTAAATTGCCAGGTAGTTTTGACTAACAGGAGCAAGCAGAGCTGATACAGTAGTATGTAAATGAGGCTGAAAGAATCATAAATAAGTTCCCTAATTTTAGGTGTATTCCCTCAATGGTGCTGTCTTTATGGAAATGAAACTGCCATTGAAAGTCAAATTTATTCCTGCATATTTTACTTTAGGTCTATTTTTAGTAATTGATGCATCTTCCCAGAACTCAGTCAACAATTATAAAAACTAAACCTGCATTTAAGTATTTAAGAGCATGTTCTGTCTGGATAATTTTCTCCTGGAGTAATTTTTTCTAAATATAGAAATTATAAAGTTTCTTTAAATATTAAGACTGTTTTTTAAAAGGAGTTTGAAATAATTCTACCATATTTCTTAGTTTAAGACCCAGGGAGGGCCTATTGACTTCTCTGCAATTACAGGTCTAAAATTATGGACACTATTAAATGCTATTGTATCTGGTTTTTCTGCCTAGCAGAAGCAATATAAATACACATGTACTTCTGGGTTACAAATAACTACATTTATTAAGCATGTACAAACATTCAGTCCTGGCTGTGTGCCCTGATTAGTTTCTAGTGAATTCTAAAGTAAAACACTGTGAATACTATTAGAGAGCTGATAAAATGTTTAAAAGGTGCTATTATAGTTTCATGTAACATAAACTTTTTCCTAGCTGTGTCTTGAGTAAAGAGGGAAGGCAAGCAGAAATGGGATCCCCCACCATATTCCATGCATGGAAACTTCACTGCACAACTATATGTTTAAATATCAAATGTGGCTAGTTTAGAAAGATGTGTCATTCACTGATACCATATTTTATAAATGAAATCAACCAGAAATTATATTTTAGAGAAGTAAAATATGCCTAACATACAGTTGTAAAAACAGCAAGCTCTAGTCAAAGCTAAAGATATAATATTTGTGCACAACAAAGCCCGTGAATTTTAATGATGCAGTAAAGGCAATCTGGTGTATCATTTAGAAATTAATTCTGCATATGTAGATAATCTAAAGCTGGAACATGAGGTACCTTTCCTTTTTTGAAGTGGCATTGAGGTTATAAGCAGTAATTACTTAATGTTAATTTGTTTATCATAAGTTTGATTTATTTCAACTTTTATGATTAATTAATGGAGTGTGTATGAATTATATTTTAATTTTCATTCTTAGCTCAAAGTATTATCTCCATTTTCTTGAATTTGGCACAAGCTCAAACAGCCCTTGAAGAATCTGCCTCCCACACCCTTCAGAATCTCCCTTCCTCGAGGAAATCCTTTTTCTGAAATTTCCTTTTCATTTCCTGTTTTCCAAATAATACAAGACCAGACTCAGCATATTGACTGCCAGAATGTGGCCTGAGACAGAGCCAAGGCAATTCAGTAGCTTGCAAGTTCACAAGTCTCAATTCTTGTATTAGAACTAATTCTGCTGTTTTAGAGGTTTAATCCAAATTCATACGAAAGTCAGAAGTGTTTTTTGATTCCCTGGGCTTTATGAACATTTGGTATCCATTTTGTCTCCTTTTCGGCTTGTTCAATGTAATGTCTGCAGAGCAGTGCAGAACCTTAAAAATTAGGAGGAACTCCTCCAGCTGCCAAAACTCCTGTTCCGGTAGTCCTGGGGCTTGAGCATCTCTTCCCCCACTGCTTCTGCAGACCAGATGGGATGGGACATGGCCTAAGGGACTACCAGAGCTCTCAATTCCCTGTTTAGATTTCCTAGAGCTGATCAGCCAGCATGGTAGGAGACAATAATTTACTACCAGATAACCCAAAATTTCTTCCCTTATAAGGAGACATTAGTCAAAAAAAATCACTGTGACTTCTATCTTTTGCTGTCCTCTGGTCCCTGTGCTATGCACTTACCTGGGAACGTCTACTTATTCTGTTCAAAAACTGAATTTGAATTGTTCAACTTGAAAGGGCAAAACTGTTGAAATCAAAACAGATCTAAAGTTCACAAAAGTGGCTGTTTGTATGTGACTTACCAAATCCCTATTGAAGTTACAAAGTAGATTTGGCCTATTTTTCATATGGGAGCTGACGGAACTCCACATTTTTGAAAAACAGGTTACACATATTTAAGTACCTATATTTAGGCTGCTTTTTTTTAAACCTTGGATGAGGTTTTTATTCTAGCTATGGAAAACTTCAAATTCACTCAGTCCTCCTTTGATGAATTTTGGCTTGTAGCGACTAGCCACAGAGGGAAAGGCAGCTTTTCATATGGCATCAGTAATCTGACATTTCTCTTGCATTGTGTCTAATTGACTCAACCCATATCACAAGAGGATCAGACCAGTCCAACAGAAAATGCTTTTTTTTTTGCCTTTCAAGGAAGCTGGATTGTAGCTGAATTTACTTGTACATCTGGAAAGTCATGATCCTTCTCTGTTTTCCCTTTTTCTTCTAAGATCAATACTATTTCTGATTTGTTTCTGGGATTTTTTTGACTCCGATAATATTTCCTGTATTTTAATTTCTCTATCTACTGGAAACAGCCTTGTGATTACTTTATGAGAGTTTGTTTCATCCCACCAGTCCATGTTTTGGAGGACTTGTCTCACTGTATCAGAAGAGAGACAGGTTTTCTACTTCTGCATCCCTATCAATGGTCTGTGCACGCCCTGCAAATTTCTCAGCTATTGGGCAAAGTCTTACTGTTTATTTATTTTATTTTTTTTCAGTTCATGTGGACAATATTGTGGCATGAAGCCATCACTACTGTTTGGGCATTCAAGAGGAGGAAGCAAGGCAGGGCTGTGAGTTTGGACCTACTCCCTTACACATGGGGTTGGCAGGCTTGCTGCTGCCTGTCCTTCAGAGCTACCCCCTTCCCTGCAGCTGCCCCTCACAGTGGAGGGGGCATGGAAAGTGTCCTTTCATCCTCTCTCACCACCTCATTCTCTCATCATTTCAGATCCTCTCTTCCCCGAATGGGTCTTTTTGCTGTATGTGAAAACCCAATTTATTGGCTTTCTTTGTTGAAAGAGAATTTTTAGGCAAAAAACTGAGCAACATACAAATCCTGCTTTCATGGAAAGGGCTTTTGTGTGTGTTTTTCATCCTGTATGGCCAATTGATCCAATGTTCTCAGAAGCCTTCTGATAAATCGAAGATGCCTCCCTTGTCTTTGCTACATGAACCTATTTTTGCTCCTACTTTTTGTTCTGTACTCTGTAACTATCTTTCCACAAAATGGAGACATTTAAGAAATAATTATATTGGCTCATTACATTCTCAGCCTTTTATTCTTTAATTCTGGTGCTAATAAACACCAAAATTTATATTGTTCCTGCCAAACACTGCATGCCTTCAGGCGCTGATGTAGTTTATATGCACATCATCTCTAAATCATGGTAAGTAGACCACATATTGCCTGTTAGGTGAAGTCTAATGAGCAGTGTTATTTTTAGAAGCAGAACTATATCCTTTGATTTCTATTGTATTTTTTTATTGCTGGAATAATTTTTGTTTGTCTTGTGCTCTGCAGCTGCATATCAAGCTGAATGCTTTTGGGATTTGTTATTCTCTGCAACAAAGCCTAATATGCCTTCCTGGTCAGTATGTGACTGCACCTGGATCATCTACTGCATTTCTAATGTCTGTAACAGATATTTCCTGTTTTGGGAGTCTTTCCATTGTTCTCAGCTTTGAACTTCACTTGCCTTCTTTAGGCAAGATGTTTAAATGATTGAAGCCTTAGACATCCATTTCTGCATAATGACCCGTTACTTGCTCTTCCTCTACTGTATGTAGTGTACAAATGTGGAGTTTTTTGGGAGCCTTATCTTGTTGTAGAATGATATCCTATTTTTAAACACAATCTGCATCAGTGCTAACACATTACTTTTTAAACACATGAAGTTAAAAGGATGCAAAGCCTTGGTGGATTCAGTTAAATTATTTTACAATGATTTCTTCTTGATTTAATTTAATTAATTAACTACACATAAGTGTGATTACAAGTGCTTTGGAGTAATTGCTGTCTCTTCCTAAGTGTTTGTACAGAAGCTAAAACAATTAAGACAGTCCTATGAATAGTAATAAATTTAAGGAAGAAGGTTCAATTGTGTATTTTAATGAAATTTGTATGATACATTGTTTATCTTTTCCCTTAACTATAAAGAGTGTAAATACATTACTAAAGAGAGAAAACATATGCTGCTATATACAACACAATGATTTAAAACCTCAAACTGAAAATCTTAGTTTGTTCCCACAGCAAACGAGTGAAAGCTTAAAATTTGAAGTTCCTGAATACTTTATATCTCACTTAATTTAACTTTGTAAATAAGAATATATCTAATATTAGAAGAGTCTTGCAGTGAAGTGTTGAAATTCAGTTCAGACTAACACTTGCTAACTCCTATTAAGAGTGAAAGAAGAAGGAAAAAGATAAAATGTGCTAGAATAGTTGTGAAGAGAGAAAGTGTTTAGTCAATGAAAAAGTCAGAACTGAAAAGGAAGAATATAGCTATATATAGATGTTATAAGTTGAAACCACAAAAAGAATTGAAGCTACTCTAGATATAATCATGCAAACTGAATTCTGACAGAGGTATGTGAGGTATTAAGAAGACATATAATGAATTATGAGTGGTCAGGACTAAAATATTACATTTCTCCAAAAATGGAATTCTCCCTAGTGCAGAGGTAAAAATGCTTTTGAGGTCCAGGATCTGAGTCATCCTTTTTTCCTTCCTCTTTTTTTCTCACCCTCTTCCTCCCCACTTTTCTCCTCCCCCCTCCCATCTTTCTCTCCTCCCCCCTTCCCAGCTGTCAGGGACTTAAGTGGGATTTACTTGTGTGAGAAAAGATAAAAGCAGCAAGATCTACTATTCGTGAAAATGCTCCATCCAGCTGACTTTGTCACACTCTAGTTAATTTATGAAACTTGACACAGTTGGGAAAATGAAAGAATGGAGTTTTGTTTGTTCAGGCTAAACATACCTAATAAAACACTCTGGCTGGTAAGTGCTTCACTTTTTGATTAGCTGCATCAGTCCAATACATTGGAGTGAAATACACAGATAAATGATTGCACCTAAGATTTTTAAGACAGTGGTGGAGTCTGTTTGTAGACCATCAAAAGATAAAAGTGTTCCAAAGTGAACATCTGTACTAATGCAATCACCAGTGGTTCTTTTCATTTCCTTTGATGTATACACAAAGAAAATCTTCAGAGGTGGGGGAAGGAAATTATGAATGAAATTTCTTCCAACTCTCTCTATATTGTTCAAAAGCGTAACTGAACCAATGAACGATGAACACTTTTCATGCGGCCGTTGATGTATGTTGTCATCTAGTATTGGAACTGACACGGTCAACCTGTTTCAAGTTTCAAATGCCCCATTTTAGTGAAAGGCAAATTTTATTTGCCTCTAGGAAACATAAATGACTGTAATCGAACTGGTGGTGTTGATAGGATAACAGACCAAATGTATATCTCTTTATGTGTAAATGGCATTCACTGGTTTCACTGGGATCCATAAGGTGGACATGAGCTTTGGGCTGAACAATGTGTTTTGTACTCAGCAATATGTTTAACTTTGCCTCTCCTGGGACTCAGAACATATGACATAGTTACGTATTTTTATTAGGTCATATTAATCACATGGAAATACACCACACTTAAAGACTTCAAACTTTTTCATGCTGCCTCTTGGCGCAACACAAGGAATATCCTCTTCTTCATTAAGGACTAGAGGGCCCACATTTCAGGTCTTACTTGCAGGACCTCTCTGGTACATAATCTCAAAAAGCAGCGCAGAGTACAACATCCATATAGTTATGTCATGGAGTAATTTATCTTTAAAATGAAGAGAAAAATATAGGAAGACAGAGGTCCGTGAAATGCCAGTAGAATTACAGGCCTATGCAATTTTGGGTGGTGACTTACCCTGTATGTATTTTCATTCACGTCTGTCCCTGGTGCTCTGCAGGGCTGCAATCTCAGCCAGACCCTTGCAGGGCAGCGCACAGAGAGCAGGAAAGATGGAGCATGGACAACCTAGGCAGCAGTGAGAAACAGATTTGTCTGCACAGATAAACTCTTCTCACTCATGCGTATGATCGTCTTAAGTACACATAAATAGATTTCTTTTCCCCTCCAGCCTTCTGTCAGGCTCTCACTTTCACTGTGGCCCAGCGTCTAAGGTACTACATATTTAGTAATGTATTAGAGAGGAGGCCCCATTTATCACATCGAGCGATAGATTTATGGCATAAAATAGCATCTGGGGAGGGGGTGCTTGCTAAATCAGATGCTGATTGTGGGTAAACTAACCCATGGATGCAGGAATTGCAGGCACCATTCTGCAGAAGAGTGAGATGGGATGCAAAGAGCGACCCTCAGGCATACAAAACCTGACATGCTGATATTCCCCCACGTGTTTGCCTAATAGCTGGTTTATTTCTTTAGGCCTAGCATTATAGTTTTATTTTGCTAGTAAATGCACATGTTTCACATAAAGGGAAACATGGAGCCATTGTCTTGTGGAGTCTAATTGCACCCATCTACACCGAGAGCAGAGGGAACACGAATGTAAATGTCTTAGTCATGAAACAGGGCAGGAATGAGATGCTCTGGTTCACTGCAGAGACAAATGTTTCTGACAGCATTTAGCTGGTGCAGACCACCAGTTCTCAAAGACCAGGATTTTTGCAACAACACTCAACCAGCTGAAGCATCGGCTAAGGAAATTTTTCCAAGTACACCTTGAACATACAGCCCCTGTGACATAACTAACAGCACCGATAGTGTTTACAGGCACTGCACTGTAAACAAGATCCAACACTGTAAAGCGTGAAATGTATGTGTCAAGTTTATTATGCTTCTCTTGCCTCGAGCTGATTAGTGCAAATTAATATTTCACACTAATCAGCATGAGCAGTTAGCACACAATTTGGATTTACGGAATTCAGCTGATTGCATTAAAAATGTATTTAGGCTATTTTTGCATTGTGCAAATAGAGCAAAAATATCTGAACTGCTTCCAGTAAGGGTTTTTTTGTATTAGTTCTCGTGTTAATGTCACCCTTCATATAGCAAAATACTATTGACATAGTAGTGGCTTTATAGATATCCAACACTTATAAAACCTGTAGTTCCTATTGAATGAAAAATTCGCTTCATACTTAGCATTTTTTATAGGTAATGACTAGTCAAATTTTAAGTAATTAAAAATATATTTTAAACATACGTTAAAAACATGAAATTAGTAATAGATGCTCTGAAAAATGGTCCTGAAACTGCTTAAGAAATTGATTTCTTGGTAAAATAATTGTTCTGTATATTATTGATATAAAACAGTATTTTCATTTGGCTGGATCAAACAATGCTTACATGTGTTTCAAGCTGTGAAGAACCAAGAATGACCACTTGCCACAATAAGACTAAATGCAAAACCCACCAGTTTGCTCAGGCTTTCCTGTAACAGCACACTTATTTGTGCAGATCCTTTCAAAAACCAAATGAAGCCTCATGCAGATGTCCCCATCAATTTTTGGGAATATATAACCCAGTATTATTTCTGTGAAAGTTACTAAGGACGTTCTCACTGAATTCTGTGGAAGCTGGCTCAGGTGCAGCATTTTCAGAACCTAATTTCATTCATAGCTCTTGCAGTCGTCTAGAAAATCTTTGCAACATTGATTTTGAACACCAATTGGATGGCATAGGAACTCTTAGATCAATTTTTTAGATACTGTATTGGATTTACAACAAGAAGACATCTGAGCACTTTGCACTAATTAAAAACACATAAACATGCACACACACACACATTATTCTGAATTTGGAATTAGCTTTTGCAAATTAAACTCAATGTGTATTTGGACCAGTTTCCCATCACGAGTACATCAAATTATGTCTGCATAGTAAGAGGATATATTGTCTTCTGTAACAGGTTTGGCCAGTAATGACTCCATGTTTTATGTGGTGACAGACTCCAGAGCTGTTTTCTTCCTTCACAGACATCTATCTGAACTTCTTGAGACCATTGGACTAGCTCTGGATTCATAGTGGCATAACCAAGAACAGAACCTGAATACATTGGTCCCCCAATGTTCTGAGTTTGGTGGCGTTTCTGAGATTCTTCTGAGAAACTTCTGAGGTTTTTCTAAGGGCAGTATCTCCATAGGCCTTAAAAATGTACTATGTGGGGGTGTTTTTAAATCCAGACATGAAACCTTTCTTCTTTGATTTGGCTTTTGGTTACGGGAGCCAATTCTTAATGCCTTTTTGCTGAAGTGCAAAAACCTCAAGACAGTAAGTGGAGAATTATATAAAAGAACTATTGTAGCTCTCTTTCTTCAGACAAATAAAAGATGTCTGTATTGGGTTGGTTGGATGCCAATTCAGAATCCTGCAAGGCTCCTCCCCTAATGTGGATAGCTATTGTATGCTGTGAAATGGCCCTGAGCCATACACTTCTCGGTATGAGGTCTGCTTTGTACCACAAAAATCAAATAAATATATTAAATTACCTAATAGTTATTCATAATGCACATTCTACCATTATCATTTAAATGAGGTCTCTTCGATTTTCTTATTTGCTGATCCAAATCCACCATTGCTGTTCCCTCTGATTTGCTTAGTAATACATATAAAAAATTATGTAATTAGGCTTGTCAGCGCAAGGAACGTGCAATGTTCTTACATATACTATAATTGCAGCCCATTTGTCAACAAGTGACAACTTTAATAAGAGAAGTGCTCACATCATACGGAATGTCCACGTACTCCTTTAATAAACACTGATTGAAAAATTTACTGCCACAGCAAGATGTTTTAGGACTTTAACATGAAGAGGAGAAAAGTTCAACCATAACTGAAAACATATGTCCAGAAGAAAGAACCCAGCTCTCCACACTGTCGAGTCTTACTGCTGATTTAAATTTAGGCAAGTACATATAGTGAAGTATGTTAAACGTGGAAATCTGACCTCATACATGACCAGCAAACTCAATTAGAACTGCTTGAACTGAAGCTGTGATAGGGTGCTGTGTCTCCTCTGGAGTCAAGCTGAATTAATATTATTTGTGGTTTTTTGAACCGCTGACCTTTATGCAGCTCTCATGCTCCTTTGAAACGCTTCTATGCTTAATGTGTGTATGCCAGTGAAAAAGAGACAAAGTGCCTTCCTGTCATGGGTTCCTTTCCATGTTTGGTAAAGTCAAGTATAGTGTGGTGTAGAGATCTTTTAATTCACCTTTGGGCTGAAGGTTTCCTATTTCATATCTTGACATGCTGATCCAGATAGTCACAAGCTAAACTGTGGTTAGAATGGCAGGCTTGCAGAACATTATCCTGTGCAGTAAGGCTTCCTATTAGAAAATCAGACTTCAAACTTTCAGCAGAAACTAAAAGAGTTAGACAGCCAACTTGTCTTAGGTTTCCTAAGAATGTAACACCCGACTCCCTGAGGTACTTTGAAGATCCTGGCATAATTTATGCAACTCAAATTTGTTTATTGAATTCTCTGTTACAACAGTGTAAAAATAATTTACAAAAGAAGAATGTGAACTATGAGACTCATATGCTTCCAAATGTAAGGAAAATGATAGCAGCAAACTAAAGTTTTAATGAGAAGACAATGAATCATAAAATGGTTTGGGTTGGAAGAGACCTTAAAAATCCAGTTCCAATGATTAATTTGTCTCCAGTAAATAACAGTACAGCTAATGACCAGTTAATGTGATAATAGAATAAAATTGTCTATACAAAAGAAATGTCCATCATATTTAGCCTTAGCATACTTAGAGTAAAAGTTAAATTGTACTTATTAATCAATTTTATGATTTTTATTATTATTTTTTTTACAGACCCAATAAAATTCCTTATCTTTCCTGGATTTTGTTGGTATCATCTCAAGAGTTGGAGTCCTTGGGATATACTTCTGACAATTCGGAATTTTCTAATTTTAAACATATAGTAACATATCCTTTGGACATTGTGAAAACTGCACTGTGCTGTAAAACTCATTCTGTATTTATTCATCCCCATGTAATTGAATAAGTAAAAAGAAAACATTGTGGAACCGTCAGGGTCTCTGCACTGCTGTAAATGCTGGCAGACCCAGCTGGTTACTGTGGAAAAGGGCACAAGAATCTTTAAATAAAGTCACTGTGGTTGTAGTTGTGCCATGGATATTTATCTGGATGGTGGCCCAGACATAATCTGATCACTCCCAGAGCTAAAAGCCTATTCTGCATCCTATGTTCATCCATTTGAACAGAATCCTGAAAGGTCAGGATGACTAATACATATATTAGATGTATGCAAAGTGGGGTATACTTAGTTTTCTTCCAAGTACATTTGCTGCAGATACAAGAGTTGTGCTCCTTTTCACATGGAAACAAGGATGTCACATTTGTGCCTAGTCTTCTGAACATCATGAGAAATAATTTAAAAGCAGAGGTACTTAACAGCCAGGTGTTCATTTCTGGTTGCAAAATCTGAGTGGAAAAATAGGTAAATATGTGGTAGCTCTGGGTAGGTATCCTACTAACACATGTAGAAAACATGAAACATATATATAAAGCCCCAGTCTGAAGGCTTATGAGTGATGTATTGCACTGTACAAGCTTCGGAGCTTTGTGTCAGAAGGCTTCCACTTTCATAGGCTTTGACAGGACAAGAAACAGACCCTAGGCAGATATGCCAGAAAACCTTGACTGATCCCAACTATTCATAGCAAACAAATAACGAACAACCTATAGAATCCACTGTAGCAATACCAAATCTATGACTTATGATGTATTCAGAACTTCCTGAAAATCAGAAACCTTGGAGAAATCTCTAAATGAACTCAGTATGCTGGGACATCCAAAATCACTAAACATTCAAAAAATCATGACCAAATTGAATAAGTTAAGAATCAACTAATACAGCTGGGAAAAAAGCAGTCAGATCAGGAATATTTATTGAAAGAAAAAAAGGTCAAATTATCAGTAAGTTTATGAGTCATTTTTAGTCATTGATATTACCCAAGAAAGTTAGAGAAATGTGAGTATAAATAATGTATAGAGATCAATTGTACAGTATGTGAAGACTTTTCTGTAGTAAAGTACCACATTCCGGAAGCAAGTAATCTGAGTTAATTTGTGCTTGAAAAGTATGGTTTATTTCTCATATTTATAGGGAACACACGGAAACTGATGAAAACCTGTCTCAGCTGTGCTCTAAGAACACAGAAATGTTTGTAAACTATGATATTGGAAAGTTTCCATCTTGACTTTTGAACTCTTGTTATAATAGTTTGCTAGTTAGTTACTATGGTGATAATGCCCAAAGCATCAGCAGCTGCAACATCAAAAAACCCCTGTGAAACACAAGCTTACCTAAATGGGACGGATAACCTTCTATAAAGGAAATATTTATTTTTCATTTATATATCTATCAATGGTCTCATTGTTATAGTGTCATTGTTGTTAGTGTTACTTCTCTCAGCTAAATTCAGCTGCCTACAAGTTAATCCACAAGTAGGGAGAAACCTATACACCTCGCCTGTTTTACATGTGTCTCTTTAGGTGATATGAATCATTTTCTGGAAACACTTCTCTCTCTCTCCACTAACTACCGTGTGAACTCATATAACCTATTTAGCTAGCTGAAATGGGTAACATGAGTTGAACACAGGTCAACATTTGCTGTGGGCTTATAGGTATTTTTTACCAAGAGGCCTGCTGGAGTTAACAACCACAGATTATAAAAATTGCTGTAAATATGATGATACTGTTAAAGTTTGTATAAAATTATGCAGTAAGTGTATATATTCACACACATACTCTTTTTCTACAGAAATAGATTGCATAATGTAAGTTTATGACCTTGTGTGTGCAGTAGTTATAGTTTACTATGCATTACATATTATCACTGCAAAATCAGTTACAGAAAGTATTATGAATTACTGGATTTTCTCCTCCTCTCTTTCATTTTCCTGCTTTTATTTTACTTCTATGCAAGTCTGTCTCTCTGATTTTAATAGTATTGGTTATGACTAAGAGGATACATGAAGGAAAAGCTTATTAGTACACAGTATTTAACAATAGTTCAGTGTAAAAAAAATACGCACAGAAAGTATTTTTGTTGTAATAAAATTTTGAGGGCATATTTTTTATTTCCTCTGTTTATTATATAAAAATATTTTTTATAAAATATATTGCAAAAAAGGAGAAGGTGAGGATAAAACTGTACCTAAAATGTATTTATACGTTGGTTAGGTAATTCTGTGCAGTGAGTAGAAGACATAGCCTGAGAGCAGTAGGAAAGCACTAGTATTGAATATATTTAAGGAAGTAAAAGTAAAGACAAAACAATAGACAAGTGAAGATACCTGCTTTTTGAAAATAGCTCTAGTATATTCTTATCAGGCACATAATGTTCTGGCTGTGTTATTTGATGCCATGAGAACTGCTCCTACTCTTTTTAATCACTGCAGTGCTCAGCATCTCTGACACTCTGTCCATTGGAAGTCTAACTGCAAACCTTCTGAAATCAGCTGAAGGAGTAAAGGCACAGTCCTTGATTAGCGTGAGAGATTTGGTACTTAGTTCTGAAAGCACCTGAAACCCCCATTGACAACTGAAAATTGTCAGAATAATATATCCCTAAAAAAGTACAGATCAAGCACACTGAAAAAAATGAATGTCCTCTGATTTTTTATGAGTAACCTCAGTCTAGAGAATAAAGATTTTTTATATGAAAACAGAAATTATTTTTTTGCTTTTCCCCCCAAAATGTGTTTTTCTTAATTTTTTTTTTGTTTATTTATATAAAATAAAGCTGTTACACACACAATCAAAACCACTCTACAATGTAAATAACCTTTTCACTCAATAAAAGTTTCAGGTTCTGATTCTATGAGGTACAGGTGTTTCTCATGCTGTGGAGGGCATTCATCTGACCAGACGTAGACTTCCACAGTGCAAACCATTAAGTTGAAATTATTAAGTCATATGACTCGTACCTTAAAATGCTTTTCACTTACCACCTATGGTAAAAGAAATCCCAATCAGAATGGCGAAATATTGATGCTTGATGTTACCTTAGGTGAGTAACATCCTGAGTGAAGAATTTCAATTTCATGACGCCAAGCACCTCATGCCTTCATGCTCTATTTTCTAGTCTTTTACTTTCCCTAAACTATTTGTTTCTCTTTTGAACCAATTCTGAAGAGCATGGAAGGTGCAATGATTTAATCCACAATCACTGTTTCTAAACCTTATTACATTAGGGAACAGCATGGTACAACACAGCAGAGGTGACTGAAGCAATGTGCTACTCATGTTGGACAGCTGCAATAATCTTCCAGTGAACATGGCACACATTTTAACATAAAGAATATTAAGATAATCCTGAATGCAGCTGGAATCAGAATTTCAGGTATTTCATTCCACTTCAACAATTCATCCCACCCTGAGACAGGAGTTGCCCTGTGGAGGTATCTGTGTCTCTTTCCAAAGGGAGAAGGTTAAGCCAAGACTTTGGATCTCACCAGGCTATGACTGGTGAAGTGAGCCTTTTGGCCAGTCATTTTAGGCCAGCAGAGGTGGAGATATCATCCTAAATCAGTGAAGATTCTCCAGGATAAGAATTACTTAGATGTAGCAAATGATGTTCAATCATTGAAAAGGTCATGAAAGCTATCATAATAAATCAACTGTTTTTTTTAAAGAGAAGCAGGCTTTATTCACGTAATAATGTTTTTTCCTCTAGCATTTTTTTCCAGTATGGAAATGAGCCAGGACCAATGCCTACAGAAGTCATTGAGAAATTCGCCAGGCAAGCGGGATTTTGAGGTATCTGTCTCAAGGACATGGTATCTAACTCACACAGTGTTCTTTTTTATGCCCTCAATTACCATTTGCAACCTGACCCTAAGCTCATCAGGTGAAACTTCTGCCGAAGTGAAAACTTGTACTTATTTTCAATGAGTGCAGGATGTGATCCAGATGGGTAATAAACTTGTGATTTACAAGCATTAGCTATAGTGCTCTATAGAAATATGCATGAAGAAAAAACATTATGGGTGAGGATATTCCTTTTAAAGGAACACATATGCTGCCTTATTCATTCTTAGAAGCAAGGTCATTTTCCAAAGGACATGGAACAAAAAACATTCATCCACAAACAGCTCTTATAGCAGTTACCGAATACCTAGCCTTGAAAATCACTTCTAAAAGCAGAGAACGTATTGTGTTATTGTATATTGTATTTTCATCTTTCACTAACGGAGTCAATATTTCCACTACCATCAGTCAATGTATTGCACTGAGTCCAGCTGTGTACATTTAATTGCATAGAAGATATTCAGGTGTTACTAGGAGATTTATTATCTGTGCTTGAGCCTTTGTCTAAGAAAAAAAAAAAAAAAAGGGAAAGCCCCCTTCTCAGTTAATTAGGAAATTTGATACTAGACAGTTTAGTGATTTAAATATGTTTCAAATGTATTTTAGGACACGTTCTGCCATCCACCAAGAAACTGCAAAGCTGGGCTGAAAGCACAGGCTGACAGTCTAGTAACTGTAGCCACAAATGGATGAAGATTTGCTTGGCTGTCGAACTAGAGTGAAGGGTTAGGCAGGAATTAAAATACAGTGGATATTGATAGGGTGAGGAGCTTAAATGTGATGCAGAAAGCCAGTGGAAATGAGTGTAAATGAGAATTTAGAAAGAGATTTATATAAAAATGTGGGGATAGAAACAGAATGGAAGGAAGCAGATCCTTCCTGAGTGTCAGAGGAATAAGCAGATAAAGTAGAAGTAGAATTAGCCACTGTATCTGTGTATATGCACGTGTGGGAGGGAGGAGCTTGCACCCTTCTGGGGAAAAAATGTTTGAAATTTCGTGGGAAATGTTCCATAACCACAACCACAAATGCTTTCATTTTCTATTTAGAGACTGTAAGAATCCAAGATCTAGAGAGATAAAAGGTGGTGTAGAAGGTTTCGGTTTGAGCTTTAATCTTCCTGTATTTCCCATAGTGATGGATTCTGCCTTATAATCTATCTGAACCACATGTTTCCTTTGTTGGTCCTTTCTCCTAAAAAGTAATAAAACACTGCAGGATTTTACAGATTACAAACTCAGGTGATGGAACAAAATGGATCATTATTTATCTGACATGTTTCACAAACAATCATAAATCTCTTTAAAAGAGAGAAGATTCAGTTTTCAGACAATTCTGACAACCAAATGGTTGAGATTTTATCTAAAAATCGATGGTTTGGGGCATTTTTTGTGGAAAAAAAACAAACAAAAACACAACACATTTTCCATGTAGGGGAAAAAAATTTAAACAAAACATTCTTATGCTTTCAACATTTCTAACATCAGGCACACCAGCAAGACAAAGAAGCTTTCGTCAGCAAATTGGCTGGGTTTGTGAGCACTGGCCCTGACCCCAGTTGCACGAGCTGATGCAGCCATGTGGAGAATTTATCCTTTTCCAAAGGAACTATGGGTGACACTTCTGCTGTCCATTGTGACTTTACTGCAAAGTCTCCTGGAATTTTAGCTTTTTGCTTATTGACCTAGCAACTGCAATGAGGGAAACATATCAGAATCTGCTTTTTTTTTTTTTTTTTTCCACAGAAGTTTTCAGCCTTAATGACATTCAAAAAAATCTGGAAGCAGTGAAACGGCAAGGAAGAATTAGAATGCAAAGAATCCCAGAACTTATTATGTATAAATCTTTTAATTTTTATGCCAATCTTCTGATACTAGAGTTCTCATTTTTGAATGCTTCGGATTATCAAGGAGGATTATTCCTCTCTGTTTATCTTTAATAACTGGAGAATATTAAAATGTTATTACAGCTCCGTTTCCAGCACTGTATTTGATTGAAAGCAATAGGTGGGGCATTGAAGCTGGAATCCATTTCACGCGGGAGTGGGGTGCAGTTTTCCTCGCTCTGTTCTTGAAAGCATTATCCCTTTCATAACATGGAAATCGTACCATCAGCTGGAGGGAAAAGTCGAGCTCATCAGCACCACATCTCATAGCCACGAGTTTGAAAGTTATGCATGTTGACACCGGGCAGAGTTGTCTGGCCTTCCTTCCCTTTCCTACCCATGCAGATTGCCCTGACACACGTGCTTGCTGCGGGAACACTTGCCTTCCTGCCTGTAAGCAAGTCCAGGACTATTATGGTCCATTTGGGTTAAACCCAAAGCCTGATGTAAGAGCTGATGCACCAGGTGATGTCAAGCATGGCCCTGTTCTCCCCCATGTCCAGGCACGGGGAGCCCCAGCTTGTTTGTGGTCCTGCTGCTGGGTCTGCACCACAAACCCCTGCTTCCAGGCAGATGATCTCCCATCTCAGGTGTGGTCTGACCCAGCCCAATTGTCCTCAAACTCCACTGCAAAAGGATGAACTTAAACAGCAAGTTTCACTATTAATTGTATTTCAGAATCTAGGGCTGCAGGTAGCTTTAGAGGACATGCATTTCAAAGGTGCCAAATTCACTTTGAAATCTGGTGGGATATTGACACTGAGTTGCAAAGAAAGGTATTTGGGTACATGAAGGCACAGGGAAGGACCCATTTCCCATTCAGAATTAGTCACTTATCTAAATCCCACGGAGAACACAGTGAACGAGTTACTAAGGCATTTCTGAAATATTCAACTGCTTCCTCAGGGCTCTCTCATCATTGTTGTTTTCTATAGCACCTTTGGGAAATAAGTACATATTTGTGTCTCTGTCCCCACCCCCTCAAGTCATCTAAATTAAGAAATAATAATTACTTAAGTGTAAGCTATTATTTCTTTTGCACTGTTGACTAGAGGCCAATTGCAATGTACAAAATATAATAGATGATGTCTGTACATAGATTAAAAATGAAGGATTTTTTTTTTTTTTTAATGTAGCATAAAGAGAGCTGTACTGGGTCAGACAGTGGCCAGAGGAATATTTAACTCTGTAAAGTCAAAGACAGTAATTTCCTGTCTGGTGGGTTGAGTGACTGGAGCACACATCACTGAATGGATGAGCGTATTTCTGCTTTACAGCAGATGGCAGAAGATAAAATGTAAATACATTTAAATCACTGGGAGTTCCTCCCCCCAAGTCATTATGTTATTATATTTCCAGTCTTTCAAAAACCAGCTTACCTTTTATCAGCTCCTGCTAACTAACAGCCTACATCACATCGTCATGTAAATATGAGAAGAGAAGACAGCTGTTTGAGTCACAAAAGATAAATATCTCCTGAAACAGCTATTGTTTTGAGTTTCTGAGTCTATTAAATAGATATTTTCAATGCAAATAAATGATGTAACCCAAAGTGAATCCAACAATACACTGGCAAAGTAACTTGTATGGTTTTCACAGGAGAATATTCAATCTGTGCAAACAGACCACCATCTGTAAACAGGAACATAAATGAGAAGTGTACATCTGATGTGCCTGCTCACCAGATCTGATCCTTCAGGGTGCTGTGTGCTCTTATCTTCTTTTGATAGCCCTATAGGAGGACATTTGCAAAGCACCTAATTTCACAATGAGACTTAGGAACCCAGGACCATTTCCAAATGGGACAGGTTTTTAAGGCCACATAGGTGTTTTAGTGGAATTAAGCCCCTAGACTCCCTTTAAAAAAATCTGCTAATTGCTCACTGCCAAATTCAGAGCATTAGTCAAAAGCAAATGAATCCACTTTTCAAGTTAAAAATAACACTGCTCTTTTATCGAGCAGGACTTTTTAAAAAGAAAAATCTTAAACAACCGCTGTTACTTTAAGCTTCCAAGACATAAAAAATACTTGTAAAAATTCTTTTGGTTTACAAGGAGCTTGCATTACACGAAAACGATAAAAAATAGATTAAAAATTAAACATTTATGACCCAAGGAACTGCTGAGCATACTTTGCTCTGAAGCACATCTGTAACAATAAAACCCAGACTCCTGAAATTTGAATTTGCCTGTTGTGCTTGCTTAATTACTGTACACACTGACTTTTTAGTCTCTGATAGGGTAATAGTGCAGTTGTAGAAAATATTATTCCCTTAGGGATTTTCATATATAATTTCTAGAAGGGAACATTCCCCTCTTGATGTGCACACACCACTGCCACTACCATTAATGGAAGTTATGTGTTCCATTCAAAGGGAGAGTACACCCTTGAGTATGTAACTATATCAACAAAAAACCCTATATTACAATAATGCTAGAGGTAGGACTTAATCTACCAGAGCAAAATATTCAGAGGTAAGAGTGAGAACAATTTCAGCCTTACCATATGTATTAATGGTGATATTAGCTTCCGTCAAGGGACTCAGACTACTCTTTATACATTGAAGTTATAGAGCTAAAGCACAAAGGAATGAAATGATGGTGTTTCTGAATGTATTAAGGCTGTTTCAGTTTTACTTTTGTCTTTACTTGCTGATGTAGAGCATATCAGAATCTCAACACAATAGCATTACTGGAACTTTCATCCTGCTCCTAATTTACACTTTGCTCTGGCAAATTGATTTTACACCCATGATCAGGTCATTTTTACAGCACTGGAGTAACAAAGTGAAAATGAGAATTAGGCTCCCTTAGCGACCAGTTTTGTCTTCAGATATATTGAACCTGTGCAACTGAAAGCTTAACTAGAACCATTTAGCCTTTCTTCTACATTTTTTAAGAAGAATTACAAATTCAAATTAGGATACGGTCCCTTTCCTAATATTATTTTCAGGTACTCTTTTTCAATACCACAATTAATTTTTTACTCTATAACATAAATCCTGATTTAATGAATTGCTCCTAAATTGGCTTTTAATCCCCTTAGTTGTATTAACAGCTCTTATTAAGTCATTACCTTCCCACTTCTGAGTTACTTAATTTTAGTGCATATAGATGCTTTGCATGAAAAACACACATGGACCATGATTCTGTGTATACAATTATCCAATGGAAACAGACATTTAGGAAAGGGAAAGGTACAACTGGTAGAGAGAAAATGGTTTTCTGGTTCAGTGTCTTCAGTTTTACTCATCAGACATCAATACCAGACATGGCTTGTGTTCAAGCCCGGCAATGATGCTGTTTTTTCTTCCTGAGTTTTAAAAGGTGACAGGTATGTAGACATATATTTGTACACAATGCAGGGTTTTTTTGATAAACTGTCTCCCACATGCAAAACCAAATGTTCCATATCTTTATGTGTGAGCTACAAATTTGAGTTTAAGATAGATGTCTAATTAGATACTCATTCTAGTAGCTACTTTTTAACATAGTATTTGTAGCAGTGGGCAATCGAAGGAAAACATGTAAATAGAAATAGGATTTTGAAAACTCCTGAGGGAGCAAACACATTGCTGGGATATTGGGTATACATTTTCAAAGTGTCTTTTGGCAGAGTAATATATCCCACTGAATGAGGCGCAAATGAAAAGTCATAAAATGCATCTATACGAACACCACTTTCTGCTGCATTAAGCCATACTTAATAAGGTTGCAACAATAACAGTCCTTTTGTTCTTTAGTATGGATTTCCTAATCTCAACAGACCTTATGATTTATTATAAAGACTATGATTAGATTAGGCCAAAGAAATCAATATGCCTTTAATTAGTGGCATAGCTGCTGCTTCCTGATGCTAACACCAGAGCTCAATGAGTTTAAGATCCCAGACTTCTGTAGCAATGTTCTCTAACACTTTCATATACAAAGGAAGCCACTATGGCAGCAAAAAAATGAGAACAGTTTCTACAGAAATGCTTGAGTTAATGTGTACGTTAAAAGTAAAAATAATCATCTTTTATGTCGCATCCAACAGCTGTGGACATGCAATTGTATTTCAACAAAGTACTAGCTTGTAGTACTGCACATTGGATAATATTTCATATTAATTAGTATTGCAGCCTTCTAACCTTTTTTTAAAGATGTCATTATATGATTGGATACCACTGGGTCACCTAATCAATGAAACAAAAATTACTAACACAGAACAATTAATGGTGACTAATCAGTCATGTTAAAATAGGAAAACAAGAATGGTCTCAGTTAACTCAGCGTGCCCAGACAGTCACTGAACTCAAGTATCTATATTTACAAGTCGACGGAAAGGTTATGGACAAGTACTTTTCTAAATGAATATAACTAATGGTCACCGTTTCCTAATTTCAGAATTTTCCTTCTTAACTAGTTAACATTATTGTGATATTAAGGAATTCCAGGAGAGTGGAAAATTGTGACACCAAAAAAATCAAGGGACTACATGATTTTAAGAGGAAGCAGCATGCATGTGTATATTTCTACAGAAAATACACTTTTTAATACATAAAACTGAGCTTGGAAACGGGAAGGACACGTGGAGCTCTACAACTACTTGAGTGCGGAGGTTCCCCCAGAAGAGATGTGGTGGCTAATTGGTCATTTTGTGATAAAGCTCTTTCCTTTAGACTTGTAGAATATGTTTAATTTACTTATTAACAGATAAGAGTTAATCTCTGCCAGAGAGATGTGTGCTATTCAGTCAGATAACTACAAATGTGTGTGTTTGGCTTTCCCCTCTCTGTTTTCTGGGACAGACAGATGATTCTTCTATTAAAAAAATAAGGATGAGATTAAAGCTGTGCCTAAACTTCAGCCATAAAAAACATTGCCAATGTTTGCAGAGAGATGTTTTAAAAAGAGAAAAACAGAGCAGGAGGATGTATTCAGAGGATAACCAGGGACCCAAAAGTTTCTCTTCTGTCCTTTTCCTCCACAACTGAGTCCCTTCTGTTTCTGATTCATAGAAACAAGAGGATTGTAGCACCTCTTTATAATCTCAAAAAGGTTGCAAAGTGTGGCAGAAACCCACTACTTTAGCTATTTTCCTCTTCTTGTATGTCTTGAGGAATTACAGGAGTCTAAAAATGGGCACAAACAATAACTATTAACAATACTTTTGAGATGTTTAGTGTCCTGCTCATTTGCTGTTTCCTCACTCTTTGGCTAGTGTCTGGTTCCATCCCTGGTGGCTCATGGGCTACACTATGCAAAATTATATACCCTCTCCTCCCAAGCTCTAAGTTTGCTCTCTGATTCTGCTGCTTCTTTTAAATTCCTTCACACCAGTTTTTCTCAATCTCCTGTGTGTCTTTAAGCTTTTCTCTTTATATTCAGGAAATTCATTATCAAAAAACCCTTTTAAAATGTAAATAATTTCTAAACCATTACTGCTTAGATGTTTTAAGTGAAATAAGATATGTATGTTTTTCACAAAATAATCAACAAGACATTTTGACCAACCCTGCGTGATCTTTTTTAGCTTTACATAAACGAGATAATACTCAAAGCCCTAAAAATCTGACTTGGAATAAAATTCAAAATTCTTTTTAAGGTCATTCAATGACTCATTTGTTGTGCGCATCCTTTCAAAAAGATAAAGATTTCTGTTCCATAAAAACTGCTGAAAAGTGTTAATTAAAAAAGATTTTATTTTTAAATGGTCTTTCACAATAGTAAAAATGTTCTCTTATTACAGAAATGTCTAATTTTTTAATAAAACTCCTAAATTAAAATTTTAATGTTTTCTATTTAATTTTGTTGTTAAAAAGTAACCCTGTCTCACGTTTTACTTCCTCATGTAAAATAAAGGTATTTTATAATGTAAAAGGTGAACAAGTCACTCCCTTTTAGTTTCCAGTATGCCTTCTTTCTTCTTCAAGCAAGAGCGAAAAAGACTAGAAAACACTGATTTTCCTTTTCTTTCTTCCGTATTCTCACTGCCATGCTCTCCCTCTCCCCCCTCCTCACCCTCTATTCCGTCTCCCCGTGGTCTTAAGTGATCTAGGAAAAAAGAAAACCACCCAAATCTGTTTAGAGGTAGGATTCTGTGAGATTTTTGCTTTTTTAAACTAGGAAAAAAAATATCCTGAAGCATTTCCAAAAATTTGTATTTTCTTCCAAAATGCCTTGTGAAGTATAGTTGGTTGTGACAGTTACACCAAATTGCAGGTTTAACTGAAATTAGGCCAGCTCCATCTTCTTCACCCCCTCCCACCAGGTATTTATGCACATGGATAAGATTCCCCTGAGCTTTCTCTTCTCCAGGCTGAACAGCCCAGCCTCTCCTCGTATAAGAGATACTCCAAATCCTTTAAACATCTTTGTGGGCCTGCACTGGACTCATTCCAGAATGTCCTGGTCTCTCTTGTAGTGGGGAACTCAGCACTGGACCAAGAACTCGCGAACAGGTCAAGCTGCTCCCTCACATAATGGGTAACTCCCTCTCTTCACATTCCCAGCCTAAAGAACTCGTATGCCTCCATGGCAGCTCTCAGTTGTGTAAGCTATCCCACCACATCTCTCTGATCTTGAGCCTTTCAACTACACACAGACCTCTAATTCCCTCTGTTTGTTCCCATGCTACATGCATAAATGTACAGGCACTCCAGAGAGCCACACAGCCATGCTACTTTCCCAGAAAATGTGTGACAGTTTTCCCCATCATTTTGAGCTCTTGGCATGCCTTTACTTGTGTGCACAGACTTGGGTGGTCCACCTTCTGGGCTTGAAGGAGAGCAAAAGGAAAGTTTCTGGTCAACCTCTCTCCGGTTAACACTGTGTGCTCTTAAGGCCACCTAATGATAGTCAGTGCTTCCCTCTTCCTTACAGAGCACAAGTGACTTTTGGTATAAACACAGTGGTTTGGCTTAAGTGCTATATCATCCTGGACAAATGACATTAACTAGTGTGTTATTGCATCCTCCCTTTAGCTTGATGCTTAAATTAAAATGCACACATGTATGAGAAAAACAACCAGGAAACCATATGCCATTTATCACTCAGGTTGAAAACCAAATTATCTCCTGTGTAACTGGACCATTCCGCCTCAGGAACATTCCAAACTTTTTATCTTCATTTCCAGACCACAGCCTGCTGTGCTAATAATGGAAATCAGAATGGGTATGGGTTTTATTCAGTCAGTATATGCATACATTTGGTTATCATCTCTGAAATCAAAAGAGTTTGCTGTGCTAGGGGTGGTACTCCTGGAAGAGAAGGTTTTGTTTCAGTATCAGACAGGCTGTTCTGAATTTCAGGTGTTTGGGAAACAGAGTGAAGGTTCAGTGTCATCAGGCAAGATGCCAGGGTGACCTAAAAGCCTCTTCTGATGCAGGTCAACATGACAGACAGGTCAAAGGACAACCTGATCTTATTTTCCGTATAATCATAAAGGTCAGTAGCCTTTAAAATACTGCAGCTAGACGTAGCATCCCTGGAACAGTCTGCTGGAGAGCTGTTGTTGTCTTAAATTGATCAGCAGGCAAGCAGAGATCTTTACACACAAATGAGGCAGGAACTTGAGCAGGAAAGAGATATGTGTATCTTCTTCGCTTACATATTAACCTTACAAATTACAATTTAACTTATACGTTAACCTATTATTATATAAAGACTCATAAGTTCCAGTTCAGAGAAACTCTCCAGTGAGGAATACTAAAATTGCTTTTGAATAGCCTCACCATAATTACTAGAAATGAGAACTACTTGGCCTTAAAGAATATCAGGTGAATATGAATGGCCTTTATGATGTTTTAAAGGGAGTGCACACACATATATCTTTTTTCATTGGGTATGTCTGCACTAGTGTTTATGCTTGGATCAGGACTGAGATTTTGAAATAAACCTTCCTGTAATTCCCACTTAGTATGCTTCAGTTCACACTGCTGAGCTGTCAGAGCTCACAAACTGGATGTTCAAATAGAACTGGAAATTTTCTATATTAGCAAGTAGTACAGTCAAACAGGAACGGACTCACAGAGCGAACCAGCTGGTGCTGAGGTCCTGATACTCAGTCTCTGTATGTGTCCGGAGTTTCACTGTGTGTTTTCTCTGGTCCACAGACTGAGTAGTCATGGGTGGGTAATACAAAATATAATTGAAAAAAAATTGTTTAGAGTTATTTATCCTGGTTTTTTTTTCAGTAAATTTTCCTGAAGGAATTCCAGTAGGGATTTCCTGAAAAGTTTCTACTTGATTATGGATTTCATATTTTCCCTACTTTTTTACCCTCTTAAAATCATGTGCCTTATTTGTCAGGGAGATAACATGACCACTTGCAAATGGAGTGATGGTGTCCCTGCAACAATATTTTACTAAAATGTATTTTGTGCTAGGGGAAATTAAAAGATTCCTTCTCCCCGGCAAACCTAACCTCCGGTTATGCCTTTGGCCAAGAAACATAACTTAAATTTCACTATTAGTTGACAATTTCCCAAATATGTTAAAAAGTACTGCTGTCAAAGGGGCCAGTGGATGCTCATAGCTCAGTGAAGAAGAGAAATGAGAATTGACTCAGATAAAAAGGAATTATATTCACTCTCAGCATGTAAAAGACCTAAACACAAACCCCACAAGTATTCTGTGCTGCTGTTGCCTTATTTAATCTCAGTGTTTTGCTACTTGTTGATGCCTGAAATAGGCACCTTTATTAAGTGCAGAAAATTAGTGACTCAAGCCGTGTTTAAGGAGACAAGTCTACTTAGGCACTGTCAAAATGGCTTAAACTCTACAAAAATTCTATAGTTCTTGATTTTAACCTGGATCCTCTGAGACTACTGAGCCAGCAGAACTGCTACTCTGTGGCTGCTAGAAGGAGCCCAACATTAACTCAAAGTCTTGGTGACACTGAATTAGTGCAACAGAGAGACAAGCAAAAGCCATTGGTCCTCCAATTTTAATATGCAGAGCACAAGCGCTTGCAATTAGCACTGTGTACACCCTCCACCCTCTCTGCAGGCAACAGCAACACAAGCAGTAAGTAAAAGGTTTGTATGCATTTGATATTTCTACTTTGAAAGTGCATCAAGGAGATTTGTCAGAATTTTAGTGGAGAGAATGGAGATGGGGCAAGTGACTTCTTAGGACTTGGCTTTAACCTGTGGTCTAGAGAAGTTTGATGCATGGAAGGTTTGGACACACAGTTGTAGGAGTGGTACTACATCAGGATGGTGTTTATGCTTCTCTGCTTAAAAATATGTGCTTTAAAGATATTACAGATCCCCAAATCAGCAAGTCCTGTCACCCCCAAATCTGGCGTCAGTTGCAAGGACACACACACAGCTCTCTGCAAACCCCTGCCTGTTTCTTGGCTCATGTTCTGCCCTTTCCCTCTTTATGTCAGTAGAAAAATCCCAGCCTTAATTAGATCCCAGTTCCCAATCCCTGAAGTAGTAAAATTCAGGTTTGTATGAGCAGGCACAGTTCCACAAAGATTAGGGACCACAGCTTAGTTTCTGACATTACCTCCAGGCTTCATTCAGCACTGTCCTTATGTAGATCTTGTCCTTGCTTTATCAACAAGTACTGCTCATATTATGAAAAGACTGGTCCTTGATCTTTCAAGGCGCTTAAAAAAAATTGCCCTTACTTTGAAGTTGCAGCTTCATAATGTGTTTTTGTTCATGGTTTATAGACATATTTCTAGTAGAATCCTCACTTTTTTCTCCCATAAAATGTCTAGCACCAAATGACCGCAAAACCTTGCTGTCACTTCAGTGCTATTAGAAATATGCTGGTTCTGCCAGGTCCTGCCAATCTTCATGCAAAAGCAAATCTGTGGAATTCTGAGTTGCTTGTACAAGCTGTGTTGCTCATGCACAAAGTGACAAAATTTCACACAGTAATTCTATTGACTACATTCAGATTATTCCATGAATTCATAAGATGTATTAATAATTGCAGTTTCAAACAAAACGTGAAAGACTATTACAGAACTTTGAAGATGATAGAATCATGGAATCATGGAATTGTCAGAGTTGGAACGGACCTCTAGTGATCATCTAGTCCAACTCCCCTGCTAAAGCAGGATTGCCTAGAGCACATTACTCAGGACTGCATCCAGACGTTCCACCACAGTGTATTATATTAATAAGGGCTTTGGAAACAGTTAAAAAATTTGCCAGGGCAATGCATTCAAATCAACTTCATTACATCAACTGAGAAATATTTCTGCCTGGCAAGTGGAACAGTAGAAACATGAGCTATGCTCTTTCCTAAAACAAAGCTATTTCCCATTACCACCATTCACAACTGTCCATGAAACCACATGGCTCTACAAGGCACTTGGCACCTTGTCATCCCCTATAGAGCACGAGCCATCTGTGGTGCTGAGTGGCTGCTCAGTTGTACCATAGGGCTGGCTGGGGGACTGCAGATGAGCCCCCAGACCGCTTACATGTGACACATTCATACCTCTGGTAGAACTAAATCCCACTGAGTCATAAATATTGACTCAGCAGTGTGGCTGATGCTTACATTTTTTTCACTGAACAATGCCATGGGAGATTATTAGGCTTAGCAGTTGATTTTTGCTTGTAGGATGGATCAATGATCATTGATAACAGAGTCAGTCACTTTTTCATATGCTTATTTTAGTCAACAAACTGTTGTAGCATGGCAACCATGATTATTCAGCTGTACTGCAAATAGACTTTCCTTCCTCATACAAATACAAGGGCATTTTGCTTCCTTTTTTACTCTGTGGGTTACAATTACTACTCCTATAAGATAATTCACATATTTGCCAACACTGGGAAGTGATGGAAAAAAAAAAGGATGTTTGAGTTACAAAAGTTCCTCTGTTTTTTGCATTATTATCAGCATTTATCTCACATGCAGTTTTACTCAGAAGTCCCAGCTAAGTCAGGAGGTACGTTATGGTGCTTCTGGTTAGAACAATCTGGTGTTCCCCAGGGGTCAGTACTGGATCCAGTCTTATTCAAAATATTCATCAATTATGTGGATGAGGGGTCAGAGTGTACTTCCAGCAAGTTCACTGATGATACAAAACTGGGAGGAGTGGCTGACACACCAGAATGTTGTGCTGCCATTCAGAAAGACCTGAACAGGCTAAAGAGTTGGGAGGAGGGGAACCTAATGAAATTCAGCAAGGGCAAGTGTAGGGTCCTGCACCTGGGGAGGAATAACCCTATGCACCAGTACAGGTTAGGGGTTGGCCTGCTGGAAAGCAGCTCTTCAGAGAAGTACCTGGGAATCCTGGTGGACAACAAGTTTACCATGAGGCAGCAATGTGCCCTTGTGGCCAAGGAGATCGAGAGTATCCTGGGATCCATTAAAAAGAGCATGGCCAGCAGGTCGAGGGAGGTCATTCTCCCCCTCTACTCTGCCCTGGTGAGGCCACAACTGGAGTACTGTGTCCTGTTCTGGGTTCCCTAGTTCAAGAGAAGGAACTGCTGTGATCCTGTGCAACCTGCTCTAGGTGAACCTGCTTTGTCAGGGGTGTTGGACTAGACGATCTCTGAAGGTCCCTTCCAACTCCTATCATTCTGTGATTCTGTGATTCTGTTATATGGACTTCATAAAAGAAAGTGGCCTTCTCTCTACCTTGCTGGAATTTCCACTCTGATGCTAAGCAAATGTTTTGGAACAACATTGTCTCTTTTGTCTCAGTGAATAAGTTAATTTGTTGTAGTGGTTTTGTATCTCCTTTAATGAATTCCTTTAAAGAACTCATTTCTTGGTTAGAGCATATTGAAACAGTAACATGTTAGATTAATAATAAAAAAGTTCTATCTAAGAAGACAATGTGAAATGAATAAACGTAAGCTTTCTCTTTGTTAAGTAGTTGTTCCTCAAGGAAATAGCAGGTGTTTTAATGTGGCCTGTCAAATGTACCTAGGCAACACCTGAATATTTAATATTTACCACAATAATAATAACTGGTCAGATTTTAATTTTCTGCAAAAAATGTACACAAAAGTATAAAATTGTTATTGAAAAGTGAATTTGTCTTTTAATTTTAAGACAACTTATTTTTGCATGAAATATTGGGGACTTTATTTTCTCATGTGGAACATTTTTCTTATTACAGTAGATGTTTGTTGCATGAAAACTCTAAACACAGTTTAAAAAAAAAACAAATGAGGAAAAAATTCATTGGTAGTTGCAAAGTGGATTGCAAAGTTGCAAAGTAAGATACCTCAATCTTACTCATCAAATTATAGACTATAAAATAATTGCAGCATTTCTTTGATGACTAATTTCCAATAGGTTAATATGTCCATGAAAATGTCATTGACAATTCACAAATACTACAAGAAGAAAAATGCATCGAGTAAATGATTGGCTATTTATTACTTATTTTCTCAGCCTTGGTTATTACAGTTAAATGATGTGACCATTAGATATAATAACTATTCAGGCATGAAAGGAGATTATTTATCACAACTCCATACAGAAAAAATAAATGCAAGGATGTAGCCACTGAAGGCAAGAGTATTCACTATGAAGAAAACCACAGTCCCTGCCTAAAGGGCTTCTTTATTATAATAATAAAATCCCAAAATGTTAGATGGTAAAGGCAGAATATATAAGTAAATGGATCAAGTGATGGCCAGATGCAGATGGCCTATATAGAGGTATAAACTAATTTCTCATCATTTGTGGTCTGCCAGTTAAGCTGTTAACATGCTATGTTTACCGATATCTGCCTCAGTTTCCCCAATTCTCATTAAAAAAAGACTGCTCAAGCACTCTGTGTTGCTTTTATCCCACTTAAACTCTTTTGAGATGTACACATAAAATGACCTGCATGAAGACTTTTAGTATCAGGAAAGGATATTATGTTCTTTCAGTTACTGCTTTTCTGGTTCCTGCATTTTACATGTAGTCTTGCTTCTGAAGCAGCTATGTTGGATTTGCTCTGGTGAGGCAAAAGTGGGCTCCAGCCCACTGTGTGCTGCACGTACATGACTGCTAGAGGTCTGGAGCGTGGCAGGGTAATACCCTGGACATCTGCTGGCAGGAGGTTTCCCTGTGGTTTACCTGGTAATGACACTGCCCACCAACCACAGAGAGGTGGGGGTTCCTGTTGCTCATATTTCCAGCAACAGGTCAAAAGGAGAATATTCCATACAGCAGAAAACAAGTGTATTTTCAGGCATATAAATATAAAGTGGAAAATACATGAGGAATTTGGGCTTAAATTTGAAATTTAAGCTTAAATTGGCTTAAATTTGGCTTAAATTTCTCTGCTCCATTAGCTCGTCTCCACCTTTATTTTCCATATTCAGTTTGTGGAATACTTGTGTTTGTTTTGTGTACAGCCTCTTCTGACACTGCCAAAGAAGCTGGTGTCCCTCATTTGTCTGCTTTGCTGTATGCTACATAGGAATCTGCTCTCAAACCAGTGGCTTCTAGGAATGTGGAGTGCACAACTCGGGTATGGTGGGACCTCAAGTGATATCTAGTCCAATCCACTGCTCAAAGCAAGGTTTGCCATGTGATCTGACCAGATTACTCAGGACCTTGAAGACACTTGAGGATGGAGACTGAGCAGTACCCCTGGGCAACCTTCTTCCCCTTCTTGACTTCCTCTATTTTTATGAGACTTACCAGAATGGTGACATCCAAACGCTTCCTGGCTAGGTGTTTTGAGCAACTAGCTCTTGTAGGCTCAGACATTAATAAAGCTAGAATATACCTAACTTTACAAAGTATCAGGCAATGTCTTTATTTTACTCTCACATTTATAGCCCAATTATTATTTCTTTGATGATGTGAATAAGTAATGCAGCAGATCCAAGACAACTTGCTCCATGGATATCTACAAGAAGAGAAGCAATGGCCAGCTTTAGCAACAACCAGCAAACTAAAGCAACATGAAGAAAAATGCAGTCATTTGCAAGGAATGAGCAAGGGGAATTTTAATAGAGAAAATTGATAAGTAGCACTGAAACTTTGCTTTGTTCAGTTTTTTGTTTTGCCATTATGGCAAAAAAACCCAAGAATTTTGTAGCTGGGGCCATTCACGTGTCCTAGGAGTAGAAACGGGAGTCAATGGCAAGTCTCAGCCATAGCAAGAACCTCAAAGACCTATTTTGGGTTTTGATAAACCCAATGTAATTCTTCCTGATTGATTTGTTTTGCACTGAAAATAGGACATCCTAACAGAGGGCCAGAGGAAGATTTGGCCACTGTGTATTCCTGGGTGACTATGCCTAGTATCAGCTGCACATTGAGGATGCTTTGAAGATTACTTTTAAATGCTAACAATGATTTTTGAGATTCTTGGATGAAAGATGTTGGAAAAAATATTTGATGTATTATTATTAATACATGCACTGTAGAGGCATGATGCTATCAGGTGGAACCAGGGAAAGTCCTCCCTTTGAAGGGTACCAAGCCCCAGACTGTGTGTGTGTATAGATAATTAGCTATCTTATTTCTTTTAATCTCTTACATGTAAGGATCATCTTATCTCTAGTTATTTCTCTTGAGGGGTACACTGTCATTTCAGCACTCTATGCCTAAACAAATTGGACAAAATTGTAAATCCCAAAGAGCAACAATACATCTTCATTATAGCAATTATGTGTTTTATGGCTTCTTTTCATATAAAACAGTTAGTTGAGCTTTAATTTAAGTTCAAGAGACAGCCAAGTGCTTGTGGCAAAGAAATCTCAGGAAAACTCAGTTGAAGTAAAATAAGAATTGCATTTAAGCATGTTAAAACTGGAACAAAGGATCTGGATCAGACGACCCTACCACAGCGAGTGTTTCTGCCTGTGAAGGCATGTCGTAAATCAGATGTATTGACCCCACTGCACAAAATGAGGAGGCAGGAGTGAAAAAACAGCCTCTGGTTCCAGAAAAACAAAATGGCTTAAAGAGAAACAAACATTCTCCCCTCATAACACACACACATACCCCTCTGATGTGTCTAATTAATTTTCATTTTAAAATCTTCAAATATCATCACTTACAATTTACATTTTTGAAATGTTTCCTTAATTCTGGTGGCGCCTGCTGTGTGTTGCTGTCATTAGTAGTCTGTCAGATTTTCACTGATAAAAAACACCTTGGGGAATTTGTAGGATGCCCTAAAATTTACTCTGTGTAGAAATTCAATGAGTAGAACCTCAGTGAGAGAGTGGTAGAGAGTAAAAGTGACAGGGGCAAAAAATATGGTCAAAAAGCAGGAGAAGTGTATATAAGTGGATCAAAAGAAAATGGAGCAAGGGTGAGAAAGATTAAGTCGGAAAATCACAAATTACTTGAAAAATATTTTACATGCCTTTTTTGTTGTCCATCTCAGTCTATTTTTACAATCACATTTCTGTACAGTGTTAGTGTTTGAAGCTTATATATCAAAAACATCTTTTAAATATATTAAAGGATAGGAGGGTTTTTAGGATAGGATTAGTAAACTCATGAAGGACCCAAGGTAATAGTATGATATTTGTGATTTATTCATAAGTATATCCATGCCATTCTTTATAACCACATCAAATCAATAGGGTTAATAAAGAAAACTAACAGGGCAAGTCAGAAACATACCACTTGGTAGCTATTCTCAAGTAAATGATCTGTTATGCTATGATAAGACTGATAAATATATACAAAAAATCTTAACAGTGAGATCAACCTACTTGCCTCCAAGAAAGAATTGTGGAAAACAATCCTTCTTAACACACTGATTTTCGAAATTAGTGACAACTCTCAGTTCATCCATTTCTTGCAAGCTTTTCTTTTTTTCTGGTGCTCCCGATGTATAGGTTCTTGGTCTGGTAAAGAGAGCCATTATCCTCTGTACATTCTAATTTCCCAGAAGAACTTCCTCTATGCTTCAAAGAGATTAAATAACCACTATTCAGTATAGAAACTGAAAATAGTTTGTCTCTGAAAAATATTGAGATAAAGATCCCTGAAAAGAGATATCTAGAGAGGAATATCAGGGTAGATGAAGTGGAGAATTAAGTTTTTATGTAAAAGAACTCATGTGGGAACTATATAATTAAAGTAGGCAAACAGTCTTAACTGTGTTTTGTAATGTCATCTAATAGCTATATGATTATGGCATTTCAGTGTTTGTGGAAACACATTGTAAAGACTTTTAAAAACATCTCAGTTTGGTTTTCTGCATTTTTCCCTTATAGAATCAAAGAATTTTGTGCTAAGAAGCCCTGAAAATCTGGTTATTCACTTGTCACTCAGGTTATTTTTAACTTTTGATTCTTGTACAGTACATATTTTCCCTTCAAGGTCAAGAGCACCTGAGAAGAAAGCCTCTGACTGGACTTGAATCTTGATTGGCTTTATCATATCACTCAGTTGCTTGAGTTCATCAAACCTATGATCATGAACATTCAGTTCATCATACCCATAAAATACACTGATAATCAGAACTGACCTAAAGGTCAAGCATGAATTGCTACCCAGCATATCTGAGGGATGTCCACTTTAAAAAGAATTGTCTTTATTCTCTGGTAGCTGGTTTTGTGGCAATTGAAGAGCAACAGTTCTCTGGCAGGTAGGTGAACATTTATCTCATCTGTTTTTTTAACCACAAAAAAGGAACATGGACTGGTAAATTAATTTATTCAGAAAACATAGGCTGGATTTTGTCTCACCTGCCTTTCAACACCCACAATGCAGATATTAACATCACAGCCAATGACCTAAATCTCTCTTAAGAGTCAAAGGAGAGAAATAGATACCCTGGGGATGTGATTCATCTGACCTATTTCAGACAGATATTTACCTAGGAGATGAATTGCACCTGGGATTGCACTGAGTATATTGACTAGATCTTCCCAGACTATAAAGATCACGGGCTGATCCGTTCAGAACAGTAAATTTCATCAAATGAATCCTACCTTGTGTCAAAGTGCTAAAGTCTGGTAAAGGGTCAGCACTCCAGGTTCCATGGGCTCACTTCAGACAGTTTCCATCAGAATGTGAGATTGCTTTATAGGCACATTATAAGGTGACTCACAAATTTTATAGTCTACATCTCTTACTAAACCAAATTAACCCCTCATAATACCTGTTGTCCTCCAAACTGTTGAGAAGGGCTAGCTCTCAAAAAGGCCAGTGTTTTAAAATGTTTGATGCATGTACATTCTGTTTGTAGTTTTAAAGGTTTTATTAGAAAGATAATTTTCATGCAGTAATATTTCTGGAGCTTCCAGTTGTTACAATAGCTTTTCCAGAAAACTTTTACCTGTCTGCCTGTGAAATGTCATGCATTAGTTGCAGCAACTGTGCTAAACCTAGCTAAGAACTACACCTGCTCAAATTATTTTTTTAAAAAAACAGAAAAACTACATTGTGATAAAACTGGAATTTCTTCAGGTGCTAAGTAAAGGCAGATAATGGAACTTTTTTTTACAAAATCACCAAAACTCTTAAAATATTGAGACAAATATGATGTTTGTATTCTCCTTTCCCATGAATTAAAATACACAGTTCTTTAGCAGCCGCTAAAATTAAAAAAAAAAACCCTAAAATATATGCAGCTGTAGCTACCAAGATTCCCACATCCCTATGAAAAGCGCTTTTGTTCTTTTTTTTCATTTGAGGCAAAAAACAGAGGTTGAGGGCCTTGTGAGAACTCGGCATGCACTTCAGTTTTCTAATGTAGCACAGCAGGAGAGAGATACAGAGGGAAAGCAAGCAGAAATAATAACCAGAAGCTATAGGAATAATGGGAACATGAACCATTGGCATCCAGGGAGATGAAAATCTGAATACCCACTCTCTTGACCTTATTGTATTGAACTGTCAGCTTTACTGTCTTAGCTTTTTCCTTCAGTTGGTAGGGACTTTTGGAACTCCAATTGTGTTGGATGAGCATTTCAGTAGCTAGTTTAATTTCCAGCTCTTTGAACAAGTTTCTCTTTCATTATCTGTCCTCTTTTTACATCTGTATAATGAAGTGAAATGATAAAATTGCAGTAAAATTGAAAGAGCTTCCTTTAGACAAGAAAACTGAATTTGAAGATATACTTTTTTTTTTTTTAACTTTTTTTTTCCTTACATCAAAAATTTCACAACTATTGTGGTGTAAGGTCTATATTTGCATGCATGCAATGACAACTGAAATTGCTTCCTTGGGTGTGAAGATTTGGTTGCTGTGGTTATGGGAGTAACACCTTTTGAGCCATGATTCCTACTCACAGCAGAATAGCTCTTGATTAAGTTTCAGTTTATAAGTTACTTTATAAGTTCATAAGTTTCTTATGAGCTAAATTTTCTCAGCTTAAGCCAGAGGCCAAGGTAAGGCTATACATGCATGACATGAATATGTGTGAATATTCAGGTTTTCCTCATATTACAGAAGACGGATCAGCTAGAATACATACCAAAACAGTGTGTTTTCAGCAGGTGCTGACATATGAACGATCATACGATATAGCAGTGAGGAAAAGTTATTTTACCAAAATATGACCAGTTTGGACCAACAGTTCATTTTCAGGTTGAGAGTTTATGAATTTTTCATGCCATTTTAAATTGACTGTAGTGAATTGCAGGCAAAGTTGCACTGGACAAGATTCCAGATACTGAGTTGCACTTAATTGCATCAACTTCCCACTGATGTTAATTGGGCTATTCAAATGAGTAATGNTGATTAAGTTTCAGTTTATAAGTTACTTTATAAGTTCATAAGTTTCTTATGAGCTAAATTTTCTCAGCTTAAGCCAGAGGCCAAGGTAAGGCTATACATTCATGACATGAATATGTGTGAATATTCAGGTTTTCCTCATATTACAGAAGACGGATCAGCTAGAATACATACCAAAACAGTGTGTTTTCAGCAGGTGCTGACATATGAATGATCATACAATATAGCAGTGAGGAAAAGTTATTTTACCAAAATATGACCAGTTTGGACCAACAGTTCATTTTCAGGTTGAGAGTTTATGCATTTTTCATGCCATTTTAAATTGACTGTAGTGAATTGCAGGCAAAGTTGCACTGGACAAGATTCCAGATACTGAGTTGCACTTAATCGCATCAACTTCCCACTGATGTTAATTGGGCTATTCAAATGAGTAATGCACATTCAAGCTAAGAATCAGTCACTCAGTTCTATCACTTTCAAATCCTTATAAATCCTATATATACAGTCGTAAACAATACTTTTTGGGTCCAAAGTCATGCAAAATAAAAGAGAATGATACTTTATTGTGAAACTATTTCATGAACAGATTTACCAAATAGATTTCTTTTGTAAACAGTTAACATAAATTCATCATTCTTCACTGTGTCTTTAGGGTCCACAAGCCCCCAAAAAACCACAGGGTTCAATAATGCACTCTGCTTGATCATAATGATATAAAGCATCCCATTAACTATTACTAAGTTGATTTGCAGGATATTTTGGCAGCAACCTTAGTCATATAGTCAATGCAGAACAACTTGATTCTGAATTAGTTAACAGCATTCTTGGTGATTTTCCTTTTACTTTACATAAATCAGGAGTTTGATAGAACAGATTATCACCTAATTTACTATTGTATAGTATTGTTATCAAAACCAAAAGAGTATAATCTAGAAATTAATAAATTTATAATGGAAATTAGACAAAATTTTCATTCACTGAAGAAATAAACTTCTAGAACAGCCTCACAAGAGACCTAAGAGTAAAAAATAAGTAGTTCTAAGACAGGTAAATCAATTTATAAAGGTGTTAGTTGTATCTATACTAGTGATTGACACAATACTAAGAAACCCTCTTGAGAATGGGAACTCAGCTGTCTACCCTATAAAACTGATCCCTGACACAGACCTTCCAGCACTCTTCTACGTAATTCCCAGGACATTGGGAGAGTTTGCATTGATTTGGGACTATTCCTAATACACAGTCTATTTTGGAAAGTAAGACAAAGCATGAAATAAGCATGAATTATTCCTTGTCAGGTAGCCTCAGCGACAGAGAACAGTTATGGGAATGTTTTATTTACCATTATGAACATAATTTTATGCCTAAGAACAGGACTTGATAACGCAGAAAGTCCCTTTCATTCCTATACTCATATTGAGTTATACTCATTTAATTAATCCCCTCTTTCTTCTTTTTATTAAACACAAAGAAAGCTAAATCATGTTATTTAAAGTGAGGAAAAAGAGGGAGGGGAGGCAGAGTATGTTGTAACAGGAATATCTCCATAGAGACTATTTTCCTACATTGTTAATTTAAGGTAGCTCAAGAAACTCAACTGTTTCTTAAAATGGATACATCTGTTATACTTGAGTTGCAACAAATATGTCACTGGATATTTCCCAAATGTGCAAAATATTGTATTCTGTAATACATGCTATATCTGTAGTATGCACTGCCATCTAAGTCTTCTCTTGGCTCTTTCTCTTGACAAATTATAGACATTTGATTCCCTTTTGTCCTTAAAGTCACAATAAAATAATCCATGTGTAATTTATTTCTTTCAGGATTTTGTACACTTAACTAATGAAGAAACCTCGAGGGAGAACAAAAAGTCCTTTTCCTGGTGGATTTTGGTGCTGTTCCAGCTCAGAGTACCCTTTTTCCTCACTTCCAGGTCAAAATTACCTGAAGAATTTTTTCTGGAGCTTCAGTTCAAATAATACTCCTATTTCAAACAATAATTATTTTATTATGTTGTAAATATTTGTCATTGTAAATAATGTAAACTTGTATACTATTATTAAAAATTAGTCAAAGGAGTAAAATAAATTTCCTGAATAAAAATGAAAACCTTTACATTTTGAAAATGTAGATCAGAATTTATTCATTTATATCAGTCAAAAAAATGTAATACCATTGAACAAGCAGCTTCATTTATTTCAGAATAGTATTGTCATTGAAAAGAGTATTACTGGCATTTTCCTGGCTGCCTTTAATTAAAAACAATATGGCCACTTGAATTTAATAAGAATTAGTGTTGATGTAAGTTACACTTCCATACCCTGAAAGCAACGTTATTAAAGTCAATGGGATTTAACTGGCAGGAAACTTTCAGAAACATAAGCACAGCCAAAGCATAAAATGAGTAATTCTTATATGTGGAGGAATAACAAGAAAAAGAAAGTGATGCAAGCTATAAATAAAAGTGAACTGATTGTTCCATTTTTTGCTTTTTTAAATCTAATGTATCTTGATAGTGCATGCTGCCCTAAATCTTTCAGAATTCTATTATTTAATTACTTCAGGTAAAATGTAGGTAATCAGGTTGTCTCTTGCAACAGGTTTTCTGCCTAGAACTATTAATTTCTTGTATAATCACGTACCAATCAACTAAAACTGGGATACATGCCCAATTTGTATGGTATCATCACAGCATATGGCATACTAACAGAAGACTGATAGAATAGTGATACTTTTATCCCTTATTTCATTGTAAAATAACTGTGAGAGAAGGATAATGCTCATGTGAATAAACACTAACACAAACACATACAAACACCTGAAGCCCAGGCACATAATAAAACATTAGAAACTACATTTTATTCCACAGATATTTCTTAATACTAATGACATTAAGTGGAAGATTCACAGATACCATGGTGACCAGAGACAACATAAACCCATAAGCAAGAAGGTAAATTATTTTCAATTTCATTTCTGATATATATCAACATTTTACTTCCTTCTTTTTATCCCCTACAGTATATTGGCAAGAAATTTCCACTGTGATCTCCCCTTTTCTTTTTTTTTTTTTCCTGAGTAATTGCTTAAAGTTAATTTACAACCTAGTAATGTGTGTAAACAGTTCAAATTATTCCTTCCCATGTTCATTACCTTGTATTTGTCATCAGAGAATTCCATCTGCTGTTGCAATGCCCATTCATCTAAACAGCCCTAATGGCATTGGAGAGCCAGCTACTTTTGAAGCAGTGTAAAATAAACTGTGAAGTAGATGTCAAAAGCTATTGCACCTGTTTTACATTCAAATCCTTGCTTTGCTTCACTCACTTTGCTACTGAGCAGAATCAATAACAGCATTCATGATGGGATACAGACATTCAGCTCATAAGCTTTCAAGATATTAGCTTTTTTCAGTTATGAAGAGTAGATGGGGAGAAAATGAAATCGTTGGCAAATGTACTTTTCCTCCTTCTCCAACGACATCTCTCTCGTATTTATTGCAGTTTGTGCAGGTATTAAAGACATTTACTTTAAGGTAAATTTGCCAGATTTGACAGTTTGGCAAAAAATAAAGGGCAGCTTTTATAACTGTAAGAAAACTATTTTTCCTACATCTTTTTTTCCTTCTTTATTGGTTTGTAGGCATCAAAAATTTGTCTAGGATGTGTGTTATGTTGCAGTTACAAGGCAGCAAACCTTACAGTGATTAGTAGTATTCAGGCTGGGCAAGATTTCACTGGGCTACATAGTTACAGTGGGCATCTCTGCCTCATTACTGAAATGCCAGTTTGCTCTAAGAGTCTGCTCATCTCATGGAATCATCACAGAATGGTTCAGGTTGGAAGGGACCTTAAAGATCATCTAATTCCACCCCCCCTGCCATAAGCAGGGACACCTCCCACTAGACCAGGTTGCTCAAAGTCCCATCCAGCCTGGCCTTGAACACTTCCAGGTAGCGGGCATCTACAGCTTCTCCGGACTACCTGCTCTAGTGCCTCATCACCCTCACAGTAAAGACTTTCTTCCTAGTATCTAATATAAATCTACCCTCTTTCAGTTTAAAACTATCATCCTATCACTACATGCCCTTGTAAAAGGTCCCTCTCCAGCTTTCTTGTAGGGCCCCTTTAGATCATATCCTGTGTTCCTTGGGTTCCTATCCTGTCCCAGGTGTAACCCCTAGAAAATAGGAGGGACGCAAGGCCTACCTTTATTTACTAGTTCTGTCTGGCCCCCACATCTTGCTACAGCATCTGGTAGTTATGGTCCTACAATAATTATGGCTTTTGATCAACTTTGCAGAGAGGACTGGCTGCAGGTGAGGCTATTGGGCCAGATTACTGTAAAAGATTAGTAAGATGAACCTGGAGAGTGAATAAAACGTACAATACATGAAGGAGTTTAAGCCCATTAAACTCTGGATGGGGAACTGTAATTCTTCAAAACGTATAAAAAGTTGTCATGGACTACATTCAGTGGTCTTTAGGCAACCGAGACCAGGACTGTATAGGACTCCTTAATGTGATTTAGAATAGCTCAAACCAGAATACTTGAAAGTGATGGATTTCTGTTTGTTTGTTTGCTTGTTTTATAAGGCTTTTTACTATTTTCATAGGTTTTGGGCTGCTTATTAAAAGCAAGTGTAGCTGCTGGCAGATATTCATTACTTTGCTCTTTTCCATCTTCTGAAGCTTAGAAGATAACAATATAATGCAATGTTCCATTGCACCGAGGAAAAATAAAAAACTGCTTAAAATTTAGACTATATTGGAAAAATGAAAGATACAAATATATATTGTTTTAAAAAGCTAGCACACTGGCTTAAATGGTATTTCTCTCCAACTCCTTTTCTCTTTCATTATTTTCTTTGCTATTTCCAGAATTCGAGCATCCCCAACAGTCAATCAGGATCAAAGTTATGTTTAGCCGTTTAAAAGTTAAGTGTCCAGCCTTCTACAGAAGATCTCATGCATGAAGAAGGGCTATCAGTCAGATACTTTCAACAACAGATTTTATGCTACACCAGGCTAAATGCTTGGTTAGTAATAGAATAGGGAATAGCAGGCAACAAATCACAGATTTCACTGAATTTCACAGAATTTTTTGGAGTTGGAAGGGACCATAGAGATCATCAAGTCCAACTCCCCTGCCGAAGCATGATTGCCCAGAGTTAGAGCATATTACTCAGGACTGCATCCAGGCGGGTCTTGAAAATCTCCAAAGAAGGGGACTCCACGACCTCCCTGGGCAGCCTGTTCCAGGGCTTAATAAAGATAATAAATATATAGACAGCAGATGATATGTAGAAGCTCAAGTCATTCAGCAGTCTAAATAAAGAAAATGCAAAGTCCTCTTCACATGTTATTATCAATTCATTATGAATTTGTTTATTGCTTCATTCAAATAATAAAGCCTAGTTTAATACTCCAGCTCTTATTCATACAAGTATGGTTTGTTTTAGTCATTCCTCCACTTACATTCAAATAGCAGATTGGAAGTTTCCTTGTCTGCATGTGCATCATCATCACATGGTACCCATTCTGTGACTGAAACAAGTCAGAACCACCCAAATTATTTTTTACCTATTTTTCTAAACCAGCCTGTTTCAGTCGCACTTGCAGTCAGCTACACTATTGCTCAGGAACAGCAAACCACATATGTGACTTAGCTCAGTACCAGGTAACATTTATATATTTCAATTCACCACATTAGATCACAAAGGGCATAAGACTTCCTGGTTTTAAGACTGTGTAACTTTGTCATAGCTCTCGTGCCCCACATACCTCAGAAACATACCTCAGGTGAGGATATTCCAAGCCTGTTCACAGGCCAGAGAAAAACAGCTCCATTTAGTGAGATGGAGCTCGACTGGGAACACGGTGAGATGATTGCAGTGCTGGATCCATTGGTTCCTGCTGTCTTACAGGAATGGGTAATTAGGGATTTGGAGTATTAAGCAGCCATTACACTGGAATAGCCTTGTTGTAGGTCATATGTTATAGCTCCAGCAGAAAGCTGCACTTGAACTGCTTGTGACTTGCATGCAGTTTAAGAGACACAGGTTGGTCGATTGTTATGGTGAATATGAATCTCCTTTTAGTTTCTACCTTGCAATATATCCATACTTATTTCCACTTACTGTTGCAACAAAAACTTGAATTCTTCCTTTATTTGCATAGCATCTGCTGTAAATAACAGCAAGACGGCACACATTTTATTTTCTTTAGATAATCAAATAGGTCAGGCTTTGTTGTACAACTTTGTTGTAGTTTGTTTGTAGATGATTTTCACCTCTGATCAAACAGTAGACCACGAGTAGACCATAAGTACATGTTTCAGATGGAGTTCTTCTTAAGTATGCATAAGCAGAAGAGAAAAACTGTAATTCAGGTGAAGTCTCACAAAGTCCTTTGAAATTAACATTAACATTTTTTTTTATGTTTTTCTATCTGTAATCATAAAAGGGAACAGTTCTCCCACCCTAAAGATTCCTTAAAAGCTTCCTGGCATCATCCTAGAGATTATTCTGCATTTGCCTTTTTCATAGCTACATCGTATTTCATAGTTACATCTTGTCATTAATCCATCCTCCTCTTTCTCATTTATATTCAGCGTATAGGAGGTAACATAAAATTCTGCCAAGTGCATGACCTAGCATTTTGCATGAGTCCTCAGGGCTGTCTGGCATGTTCTGCATATATAGTCCCAATTCTCTCTGATACTGACACTGCTCCCAGCTTTATGACACCATTGACTTTCCTCAGGATGCTTTTAATATCTACATGAAATAATTAATGAAACCAAAGCCTGTTCCTTGAGGAGCTCAGCCAGCATCTAGTTTCCAGCCTGATGCTTCTCTTTTCAACAGTCCCTAGTGACATCTCTTATTTTCTTAGCTCCCCACTTACCTTACAATTCTTCCTCAAATCATGTATTTTTTAGATCAGGTAATAGTTTTCTATGTGGCACATCTGAATCATTTGCAGAAGTTTGAGTAGAAGTTTCTATGAAGATGCAGTAGGTTCGGTTTTTGTTTGGTTGGGTTTTGGGGTTTTTTGTGGTTTCTTTTGTTGGTTTTTGGTTTTTTTTTGGTTTTGTTTTGTTTTGTTTTCAGAAAATTCCTGCCATGATCTACTGTTGGCAAGCTCTTACTGGGTGGCATTTTGTTTTTCCCTTTAGTATTATGCTTATCTATTTATAACTTTAAGGTACGATATCTTTTATCTTTATACAAAGTCTAATATGTTTAAAGCATTAGAGTTCTAATAAGAGTTTTTGTGAAATAGTTATGAAATTCAATAAAAACAAAAGTATTGCCAAGAACTTACATTTTAGCTACCCTGTAAACTATGAAGAGAGGAGAAATTCCCTCTTGACAAATATAAGGGGAAGTTCCTTATTGATAAACAGAGGGGTGGAAAAAGCAAGTTTCTTCTCATTATATATTATACCATTCTGTAAAACACAGTCCTTGGTATTGCTGACTTTAAGTGAAAGACTAACATAGACCATGGGCTGGCCATAGGAAGGCCTATTTCCCTTTGTGGTCTCAATTGAATCAATAGTGTACACTGTACATCTAAGGGTTTGCCAAGATAGCCTAAGATATATTAGAAGCTACATTGTATGTAGAATTTTAAGAAGAAATTTTTAATGGGGCCTTTTATCCTCGCACTGAATGTCAGTTTGCTCAGAAGCATTTTGCTCTCTTGCTTTTGTGTATAGTCCGGTGCTGAAAGGGAAAGCAGCTGAATATTTTCCAATTTTGTGATGCAATTATTCTATGATAAAGTAGGAATATATCAGCTACACTGTTGCTAGAGCTGGACATGAGGATTTATTTAACAGAAAAAGAAAGCACCACAACCTTTATAGATGAAAAGATTTTCCATTGGTCAGGTATAATATACTGTTATCTGTCAGTAGTTTATCTGAGACACTCGACAGTACTTCAGAAAAAGTGACCAATATCAAAGATCCCAATAAAAGACTAAACACTCTATAGAAAGTTTACCACTCTTCAACTTTAACATAAAGCTCAACTATAAACAGGCGATAGGACAAGAGGAAATGGCCTCAAGTTTCACCAGGGGAGGTTTAAATTGGATATTAGGAAAAATGTTTACACTGAAAAGTTATTAAGCATTGGAACAGGCTGCCCAGGGAATTGGTTGAATCACCATCCCTGGAGGTATTATAAAGACAGGTAGACAAAGTGTGTAGAGATATGGTTTAGTGATGTTTTTTGTCAGCGTTAGGTTGATGGTTGGGCTAGATGATCTGAAAGGTCCCTTCCAACCTAGACAATTCTATGATTCTGTGACTCTATAAAAGGGCTAGATACACCGCTGAAAACAATAGCTACAGTGCAGAAGAGGGATTCAACTGAAACCTGGGAAATTCTCATTTTGATGCTGAGACTTAGGACTAGCCCAAACAAGGCCAAAATGTTTCGACATACAATACCGAAATTAGTTCAGCTGCACAGTAACAAATCATACAGAATTCCACAATAAAAGTATTAAGGAGAGAAGCATTTCAGTAATGTGGGAGGCACAGTTCATGTTATTACAGTACTTAATGTTAATGTGCTTTAATGGCTCTAATGGCTCAGCATAAACCACATACTGTGTTAGAGCTACATCTGTAGGATGGTGCCATTTGTGCTAATGTCAAATTTGTATTAAACAGAAGTATAAGGATAAAAGTATAGAGTAAATATCTAAGTATGCGCATGCTACAAGTTTTTTTGCTTTCGACTTGTTCAGTGAGAGGTAAATTTATGACTAACTGGCACACTTTGTATCATTAGAAGAAATATTCAACATCAATTTACAGATAATTTAATCTCTAATTAATTCATTTTCTCTATGCCACCCTTTTGTTAGTAATGAGAGATATGACTGGCTACTTATTGTTGTATATATTCATTATCTGTATATTATTTATTTATTTGCTATTTGTATATTATTTATTTATTTATTATTATTTGTACATATTGTATATATTTTACCCCTCTACTCTGCGCTCATGAGACCCCACTTGGAGTATTGTGTCCAGCTTTGGAGTCCTCAACACAGGAAGGACATGGACCTGTTGGAACGGGTCCAGCGGAGGGCCACGAGGATGATCAGAGTGATGGAGTACCTCTCCTATGAAGACAGGCTGAGAGAGCTGGGGTTGTTCAGCCTTGAGAAGAGAAGGCTCCGGGAGGACCTTGTAACAGCCTACCAATATCTGAAGGGAGCTACAGGAGAGCTGGAGAGGGACTCTTTGCCAGGAAGAGCAGTGACAGAACAAGGGGCAATGGTTTTAAATTGGAAGAGAAGAGATTTAGATTAGATACCAGAAAGAAATCCTTTACTGTGAGGGTGGTGAGACACTGGAACAGATTGCCCAGGGAAGTTGTGGATGTCCCCTACCTGGAAGTGTTCAAGGCCAGGCTGGATGGGGCTTTGAGCAACCTGGTCTAGTGGGATGTGTCCCTGCTTATGGCAGGGGGGGTGGAACTAGATGATCTTTAAGGTCCCTTCCAACTCTAACCATTCTATGAATCTATTCTATGATTCTATATTTAGGTTGCTAAAAATTCTATCAGCTCTAAGAGCTCTACCTTCTACAAATAGAGAACACCATGGAATTGCAACCCTCTTGCATACAGATCTTGCATACAGCTCAATGAGTAATATGGAACAGAGGATTTCGCTCAAGAATAGTATAAAAAAAAAATCAAGACTTGAGCCATTAGAAATAGGTGTAAATACACAAAGGATGAGATTTTCCTCTCAAGTTTCTTTGGTGAAGTTCCTTCTGATTTATACCAGAAGGGGAGATTCAAAGAATTAAAAGAAGAATCAGCTGTTCAATCTTTTCTGACACCTCCACCCATTGGGACAGTATTTAATTGCTTGAGAAGAGAAGAAAGGACCCTGACAACCCTACTAAGTCACTTCAAAATTTCACTAAGCACAATTTTAAGTATTTTTAGGAGAAAAAAATATTTTGAGCCCATATGCCACTGGTATGGTTTATCTTTTACCTGGCAGTCTCGAACTCTGAGCCAGCATTCCTTATTTGCAGTATTAATTACAGAAGATACAGTATGGATATATCACTGTTTTCATGCTGCGTTTGATTCTTTGTTTCAAATCTTGTAAAGAGGAGAAAGACTAAGTTAAGATCCAGAGGTACAATTGCATTACCTTTGCATAGGAATATGTATGTTTTTTCTCTGATTTGTCTCTTCAAACTAAACACAAATCAAAACAAAGGATTACTTTTCTACTCTGCATTACAGCACTGTGGAACTGTGAGACTACAGCAAAAGAGAATTACCCAGTGCCCACCTTGTTCATAAATCTTTTCTTAAGCCTCTATAATAGGCCATTTAGTCCAGAAAGAGTTTCTCATGATGCACTTCCTATCCTTCCATTTCAATACATCTCCTCATTCCTGGTCTCCTTTGTTCACCTATCTCTCTCCTGTATGTTTAATGTTTTGGGAGTCCTGGAGACAAACACTGCACTTTTTGACATCAGAGAGAATATCAACGCAGACTTTGATTAGAAAAGTACTGGCAAGATGTAAATATATAAAGAGCATGTATTACTTTGAGATTCTTGAGGATGAAAGACTCTACATTATTTGAATTAAAATTATTATTTTTAACTGTGGTAACTTCAAAACAGGCAAGGCAAGAGAATGGGAAAACATTTGCAAAATATCCAGATGAAGATAAAAATATTGGTTTTATTGTGGCAGTTGGTCAATTAAAATATTCCTTAACAAGACTAGAGAAACATTATTGTATAAAGTACAATACATTTAGCACTTATGTGTAATAAGATTGGTATATAAATCATATCCTGCACCAAATTATTCCATAAGAAACACACAATGCATAATAAATGAAAATATATATTGATTCATGCTCTATAGTAACAATATCAGTAAGATCTTGAGTTTAAGACTTGGAATTAGATATTCTATTCTTACAATATCTCAAGAGAATACCACAGTTTTCCTTTAGTTTTCTATTCAATTTATAGAAGTAAGAAGATTGACGGGTTAACATCCAAAGCTTTAAAGGAAAGGTGTTTCAGGTAACCAGATGAACTAATTATTGAATCACAAAATCAAACAGAAACAAGCATTTAGAAACAGACTTCCTCATGACTTCATGTTCATCCTTTGGGTCACAGCTGGAAGTACAAAACACATGAAATATGGCACTTCTATTTTTGACTAGCAAGAAATCCAAAATGTAAAAGCAAAGACATAAATAACATTTGAAAACTTGGTTTGAGTTTTGGTCTTTGGTCTTTTGGTCTCTGTCAATGGAATTGTTATTTATTTTGGAAACAGGCTGTCCGTACCTAATTAAAACCAGAACACAAGTAGATTACACACTTAGTGTGTCATATAACAATCATATGCAAATCTGCCACTGACTTCAACAGGAATTTGCCATGCACTCTCAGTTGCAAGTTTTTGTCTTGAACAATTTAGAAATAGTGGAGAAAATCCAATAATGAAAAATGTCTTGTTTCCCTTCCACAAAACATGCAACAATTTATTTAATGAAAACAAACCCAAACTCTGCCTTGGTTGCCACAGTGTGTTTCTTTGACTGTAGCTTACATGATCAACTGTATAATCCTTGTCATAACCAAAGCTTTAAGCCCCCAGACAGGAAATGAATGAGAAATGGGATGGCAGAAAGCAGAACTACTCAAAGAGCAGTACAGACTAGATCAGCAAAGCGAGAAGCTGCAGTCATGTGGAGTTTTTCAGATTCCTACAAGAGAACTCTAACTGTCCCAGCACACGCACACTTTCCTGGTGTTTCTGGAGGCAGCTGCAAGATTCTATTGCAGCTCCAAGCCATGAAGCATCTTGGCATGCCTGGTTGGCCAAAGAGAATTAGAGCAAAGTGTTATTTCTGTTGAGTGTATTTGGGTAAAATGTAGGTAGGTATCAATTAAATTTCCCAAGTAAGCTCTTCTTGCCTAGAGGCCTAGGGTTGATGACAAGACACTGGATTTCTCTTCAGTTTTGCCACTGACCTGTTATGTGACCTCTTTAATGCCTCCTTTCTTTCTTTCTTTCTTCCCACCCATATGTCTGCTTAAATTGTAGATGTATCAAGGTAGAAATTACCCCTTTCCATGCATTTTTACCAAGCAAACATTGGTTTTGCCTGCAGGTTTTTTGTATGCTTCTAGAAAAAGAAAACCCACCCCCCTCACCCCCAAAATCCCAATATCACCATCAAAATGACCAGAAGCCACAATAGAGAGGACAGGTTATTCTGGAACAACCATGTAAATATTTTAATATGGACTTTATTTGCAATCTGCAATTAACATATATCAGGATGGGAAAAGATCATTAATATTTTTCTTGACTCTAATACAGTTTAGCACACTATTCTCTGATTAGTCATTTAAATGTATTAATAAAATCATCTTGAAAATGTCTTCACTAGCATCTCCTTTATGTCTTCATCTCATCAGGGAGAGAAAGTCCTTGTCACTAGAGAAGCCCTGACAAGACTTGTCATGTTTTTTCTTGTCTTTCTTTTCAGTGTCACTGGATTCCATTGCAGATACTGATAATTTAATAGCATGTCTTTCATATTGTGATGCATCATATATTGTCTAGTGCTTCTGTTCTTAGACTAAAAGAAATCCCCTAAGTATAACATACAGTTATTATGGTCCTTTACTGTATATAAGTATAGGATAAAATTAAAGAGCTATCTACTGATCCAGTTTTTTTTTTTCTTCTTTGTTTTTTCCTTTCTTTTTAATTTATTTTCTGATTCAAGAAAAATACACATGATCCAAGGAGAAACAGGAAAGCAGAAAAGAAACATAGAACTTCAAACTCTTTGTGAAATGCTCTAAGTCACTAGGGTGATGCACAACTTTCCATTCACTTGGATCACTCTCCACTAACATACATACATAAATACAGACAGACAGACATCATAACTGATTGTAATCAGTTTCATGGTACAAATCTAAAGGGCAATTTAAAAAAGAGGAGAACTTACTTCCTACCACCTCTAGGTTATTATCTGAAGTAAATCCTGAAACGTAAGGTAGATGGGCTTTTAATTCAATCGTGTCTTTTATGGTTGTTCCTGTTGTCTATGTTAATAACTAATTACTTTGAAATTCTGTAAAATAAAATCTGACAAAGGGTTACAATATTTATTCAGTAACATTCTCCATTTACTCTTGATGTACCTCATGTCTTCCTTTTGTTGATTTCTACTTTAAACTAAACAACCTTCCTTTCATTCTTCTTCATGTGTCTAATAATCTGTCACTTTTCCTGAACTTTTAAGACAGACTACCAATAAAATGAATGTTATATTTTGTATGTGAATGTCTTACTGATTTAACATGACATTAAAAATATTTACTTCTATCCTGTCCTTTAATCAGCCTCACAATTCCTTTTTAAAGCAAAATTCTTGTTGAGGAAATAATTTTGTTAAACTCCCTACAATGTAGCTATGCCTTTTTCTTGAGTAATTGTAGGGTAAGTACAGTGCCCATCTATCTAACTGTTTCAAACAATCACTAAGCCCTTTAAAATATTCCTCAGTACCCAGTGGTTTAATTTTTTTTTGTTCACATTTCAGATGCTGTCACTCCTGTAAGTTATGACATTGAGACAAAATAAGAGAATAGCTCTTCATAAGAATAAGGTACTATTGTAAGAGCTTGGCTTTACATACTTACAGCTTTACCATACTTCTAGCACGTGGTTTAGCATTAGGTGAACATGGAAGTATTTTTATATTGCACAGTTTCAGAAGTGATGAAAAAAATATTGTGATTTTTTTTTTTGAGGAACTCTGATTTTCCTGACATCCTGAATAGTCTCTACACTTGGCGAGAGATCTGATTTTTGTATAGGAATGTGACTGTGGCCATCATGGGAAAAGTCTGCACAGATCTCAACAAGCTAAAAGAATATGAAAAATAGCAGGTTACACATGGTTGTTACGTGTGATAGAGCAGCTTTTCTGCTGATTGTCTAAGGGCACTGATGAGCCTCCCTGTCCCTGCCCAGCCCCTTAGGGCCTCCAGCCACTGCCCACAGCCCAGGGCCCATTTCAGTGCCCCAGAGCTGTTAGTCCTTGCTGCCAGTCTCCAGCTTCCCACAGTCACCAAGCCGAACCCACCCATGGGGCCAACAGCCACCTGGCTTCATCACGTCTCCATCCCCAAGGATGTGCCGGGTGCCTGGGTCTGGGGCTGTCCCTAGTGCCCCCTGGCAACCCTGCTCCTCATGTGGGTCCCCCATGCCCCCCATCTGCCCAGTCTGTAGCCCACAAGATGTCCTGACACTGGTAACTGAGGCCACAGAGGAGGTTAACATGAAAATACTACTGGTGGACACCGGGGTGTGATGGGGAGCAGTGGAAGAGACAGTGCATGTGGGTAGGATAAAACAGTGATATCTGAAAACAGATCCCTGCTGGAGCAGGCAGCGTGGAGGAACAGCCATGTCTGAGGCCCTTCTGGGTCTATTCCTTCCATACTCATCTAATCTTCACATCTCAGAAACTCCTGCTTCTAAAAATGATACGGGAAAAGGACATTTAATTAACATAGACCTGTCTAGATTGTGATCTGAAAGTGTTGCCAGATGAACTTTACTTTAGCAAAACAGACCAAGACTTCTTAATTATTTACCCAGAGGGCAATTAGTAAATATTTACCACTTAAAGCCTAATTAAAACAGGAGCAAGAGTACATTCAAGTTAAGCAGCCTGTCTTGGAGGTCATTCCAGTGCTTTTTGGCAAAAGACATTTATGGGAAAGCCTTCAGATAAACAGACCTGAACACTGACTGTAGCAGGCTTTTTTTATTACAGCATGTAAATCATTTAACTCTAATCTCATTAATTGGTTTTGATTAGACTTACGGTTTTGTTTGTTTGGTTCTTGGTTTTTTTTTGGGGGGGGGGGGAAATAGCATGTTACAAAAGCTCAGGACAATTTAGTACTTTTTCTTTAGTCACAGAGGTTGGAGAAAGCAATGCTGGCACACTGATTTAGTGTGGCAGTTGAAGTATGCATAATGGTTATATGTTTTGCAGATTGTACCTTTGAACAGAGGTAAAATGTTAAGAAGGGTTTTCTAGCATCCTGAAAAATCTTCAGAAATATGTCATGTTTTTAAGTGGGACAGGCTAGAGGTGAGCTTGAGCCAAAACCTTCTTTCAGAGCAAATCTAAACACATGTGGAAATCAAACCTGAACTTACACTGTGAGGACATTAAGGATATAAACATCATACCTGTACACACACATGCAACCAAAATCTGAATCCTAAAAACTCTGTACATTGGAGAACTAATATGCATTAATCTTTTATCAGACTTTTCAGCCTTTTGGACCAGGTCGCTGGTTTTACAATTGAATATCAGTTTGTCTGAACAGACTTATGCCTGCAGAAGTTTAAATGTATTTTAGATATGGTTCTTGTTGTAATATCGGTCTACTTGTTGAGAGTTAGAAGAGAACTCAGACTGATATATTGATTTCTGTACCTTCCTGTACATTGAATTGCTCCCTGGTGATGTGTTTTGCAATTAAATGTAGTCACAAATCTGTATGGGGCAACGGGAAGGCTGAGTAACTGCCTGTTCTCCCCCCACAAAAAATACACTTGCTGAAAAAGGACAGAAATATTGAAATTTATATTTCAGTAAGAAATGAAGAAAAAAATCCTTTGCTCAACTGAATAGATATCTTTAAAGTTCTGCTTTATTCTTCATCAAAATGAAGGGGTGTTTAACTTTATTACAGGGCCTCCCACTTTCTTAGTAAAAAGCCGTACAACACAGCAGTAGCATTTTGGTTTGTCATAACTAGCCTTTCTACTGGCTATAAAATTGAGTGTCTCATAAATTGTGCTGGGATGGGAGAGGTTTACACAGGAAATTAAGGACTAAAATCATGATTTATGAAAACAAATTGTATGGATTGTCCCAATTACTGAAATACAGTAGAAGAGCAACTGGAAAAAAGCTGGTGACTTAATGGAAGAAGTTTATCAAACAAGACTGTGAGGCATGCTTAAATTTTTACCACAGAAATTGCGGAACCCTTGAGGCCTGTTCTTGTATTAATGTATATGTAGATCTCATGAATAATGTTTGAAAAAACTAGCATTCTCCTGACCATCTTCACTGTTTCACCATGCTCAGTCTTTTGGTACTATGGGCAAAGTAAGTGACAGGTGAACGTGGTCCAAATGAAAGCAATGAAGATAGCTGCCCTGTCACATTTTCTTTTTTTTACTTTCACTTGTTTTGAGTAGACTCATAGATTTTGCGGAGAAGAAGTTGGGACACGGAGTTCCATGTAGCTTTTTTTCTTGCTTGGAATGCAATGTTCCACGTTACAGCAAGCACAGGTGCCATTTCAGTAGAGCAGCACTGAAAATAACAATAGCCCATTTCCATATATTTCAGGAGGGGGAGAAGCTATTGTTTATGAGAAGAATTCTAAGTAATTGGCAGCCGTCACCAATCCTCCAGCTGGCTAAGTGCTAATGTGTTATTAACTGAATCTCTGAACATTTCGTGAGCATTATAAATAGGCATAGGGAAAGCTGTTGTTATTTGTAATGGAAATATTAAAATTAACATACATATATAAGTATATAAATACACACACACATATATAATCCAGTAAACATTCTCTGCACTTGATTATACAGTTTCTCTTTTTGGATTGTTCTCTGAGCTATGCAATTGGGGATTTCAGATGAGAATTGATGTGAGACTGAGGATGGATTTGACATGCTGTGGCTCTGACTTCAATACGTGAACCAAGCTATCAATGGGGTTTCCTGTGCAAGATGAAGAACTCTCAATATGGCATTGTGGTTTCTTTCTAGACGCTTGAAAGAAAGTTGGATTGTGGTCTTTGGTGGGCAGCTAACAACAGTCTATTCATAAAGGCCATCAAAAGAGCAGAGTTACAGCTCTGCTAGAACTATCAGACTACAAATGGAAGAAATGAAATTAGGCTTTCAATTCACAATAAGTACTTTTAAGGCTGATTTTCTTTGAAATAGAGTTTTAAGAGAAGGTTAAATTAATTACAGTATGATATAACTTGTTTGACCTGAAAAGTGTCAGTCTACTTAGATAAGGTGAATAGTTATAGGGCTATTATTTGAGCTTAACAAATGGGACGCCAACAACTCACTTCTAGCTTAAAAAGAAGGAGGCAAGAGATTCCTCTGTCAAGTCAATTTACTGTCTGCTATGTCAGGGCACTAAAAATTAGTTTCATAACTCCAATATGCTTCTTCCAAGAAATTTTTAGTAAATTAAATTATGGAATTGAGTATTGCAGTTCAGTTCTTCTTCTTGGGACCTACACAATACTGGAAAGCTTATTCAGATCTGGAGAGAATTTAAAATATTTTCACCCTTTTTGCATTTCATGTGTCACTGCACCAATAAATATTAAATAATTTTTCTGAATTTAATCAAGCTTGTTGCTATAAAGTACAAAGGGACACTTCACTACACGCACACACATTTAGCCTTCCAAACTGTTCTCCTCACAGACCGTGAATGTGGTAGTCATTGTCAATTTTGCTTATGTATATTCAAATCTTTCTATTGCCTTTGATATTTTCAAGATTAGTGACTCATGTTAATTGGATAGTGAGCTCTGTCACTTCAGGTTGGTGTCAGTTTTTTTTATAGTGTGTATATTGTTCCCATTCCCAAAGTTAAACAGTAGAGCTGTGACCTCAAGACTGTAATGCGGTGGTAATATAGATCTTACTTAATCTCACTTTATACTAGATTTCTAAATTTTACCTTGTTAAAATTCTGAACTCTCTCAATGCTCAATGGAAAGAAATTTATTATGTAACCTACTTTAGTAGTTTTAGTCACCTGTCTTAGGCTGGGAAGAAAAACACTAGGTCTTTGTCTAATTACTAAAGAGAAAAACTCTCTGACTGGGCACACACCTAAAGATACATATCCTAAGATATGTATACTTAAATATATGTAAAGGCAGCTAAAAATATGTGAGACTATTTTTAATATGTGATCCCCACAGTACAAACCCTACAAAAAATCTAAAACACGTAGATTGTTCTTCGTTAAGATATCTTGGTTCACATTAGTCTTAATCACTGTAATTTTATCTAAATGAAGAATTGCTTGTGGAAACACCCTTATGTGTACAGCCTAGATGTCATGCAGGCCCTTAAAGCCAGTATTACAACATCAACTTTCAAGTGTTTGGACACCATCTGGAATTCACAGTCCTCAGTAACACACATAGTATTCACATGATCTATATTAGGTGACTTATTCAGGAAGAATTAGCAAGACAAATGTAAGAGATTAAACTCTTTCTATAGTCAGTGGGGAGAGGAGAAAGCCTCTTTTTTCCTTTCTTATGGAGTAATTAAATATTTATTGGGCTGAGGGAAACCTTAATAGCTTAGAAACTGGAAAGAGACTTCACATTCAGGTGAAGTCTCACATTTCAAATATAATGGAGCATTTTCAATAACAGTTACCTGAAAACACTTAACCTTGGCATTGCAAAGCAATATGCTCTTTAGATTCAGTCCTCCAAATCAGAGAACAAATTGGAGATCCAGTATCATCTGGCTAACCAGAGATACCTCTGTTTCCATTTCTGGGGCTCAAGAAAAATTCTCTAACCACTAAATGCCTGGGCTGAATGAGAGGTATTTCCCTTAACCTCGAGCAGAGAGGAAGAATGTTTAGAATTTTCTTATCAGAGAAAGACTGCAAATTTTACTGTGACTTGGGTTATGTGCAAATACACACAGAGCCTTCAAAAACATGGGTTCTGCTTGGGAACAAAACAAAAGAACTGGAGGTCATTTCTGAAACTAGTAGTTGTATCATTTCAAGTGGTTTTGTGAATTTTTAATTTTAGGTACATATAGTGAAAGTTATATGCCTAAATAAAAATGTATCTTATTTCAGTAGTTCCACAGTAAACAAAGCCTGTATTCTTACAGAATCAACACAAGGGATGAGTCACTGCTTTCAGGGAACACCCCTCTCATAGCTTTCCAACATTGCTAAATATACAAAGAAACTCCCCTTTAAAATATTTCCCAGCACCTGGGAGGGTTAAAACATCCTAGTAGTAATGGGAGGAGAAAAGCCATAGGAAATATTTCAACGCAATTCAGAAATATGCACTAGCTTTCCTCCCACCTTCTTAACGATTTTCTATATTTTCCAAGAAACGCTTCCTTTTTTGCAATATTCACCAACTTGTGATCATTACTTCTCTGTGCAGTACATTATCTGAGAAGCTGAAAGAACTAACGTTGATAAGATCAAAGTCTGAACAAGTGCTGTTCTCCTCTTCATATATGACATGAAACCAAATCTTGCAATACTTTCCCTAATGTATTAGACAAACATTTATAATACTGATACCAATAACACACTTTTGGAGTTTTATATTAAATATTGACTCATGTCTTGCCGAAATGAATATGTACAAAAAGAAAAAATGGTAAAAGATAGACCTGAAAAAAATGACTCATAATAAAACTTTAATTTCCAGATTGTTTGTGTACAAGATAAAATATGCTCAACTTTCTGGAAGTGATAGTTTATTTTTCTCCCTTTTTGTAAGAAAAATGGAAGTGGTTTTGCTTCAACTTAGTGTTCTCAGCTGAGCTTCTAAGCTCACATTAGAAAAAAATGTGAGTTTTCAAGAGTTATTACAAGCATCTTAATCTCAGATAAACTTCCACCTCAGTATAATTTAGGTTGCTAATACTTTGTACTTGCTAAAAAAAAGATTGATGATTGCAGTGTTTCCTCATTGGTTTAACCCAGCAAACTGAATTTACCTAGCAGGATTCAGTTGAGCTTCATAAGGTGTTACAGCACTGCTAGTTATGTGAAGTTTAATCATCTAATGTTGCTTGTGATCTTCTGAAAAATGATACTTAAAGAAGGAAAGGGAGTTATCTCATACTAGATCATGGGTAAAAAAGCAAGTACTGAGGAGAAGGGAGATCCTTGAGTGATTTCAGTGAGACATTTAGAAAAGTGGGGATTAGAAACTTAATTTATTTGAGCATAGTAATGCTTTGATTTTGAAAAGGAAGATTATTCAGACCTTTTCCAACTGCATTTTGTAAACACCAATCTCAAAGAGCATTTTAAGCACAAAAAGCATAGCACAGTTAGATCCCACATGCCTAATCAATGCGAACAACTTTGTAATGTAGGACTTTAAGTAACTCAGCGATAATGGGAATTTAAAACCAAAGATGATCTATTGAGAATCTTATCTCCTAGAGCAGGTCAGCATTTGAATTTATACAGAGGGAAGGATAGTATTCTTTCATGTTCACGGTCCTCAGACAAATCCAGATCATACAGGGAGAAAAATAGGTTATCCCGTTTGAACAGTCAGGAACAGCTAAGTCGTGTGAGGGCTGTGCTTGCAAGAGAGGTAGAACAGGCTAACTTTAATCAAGGAACGTCCACGTGGGAATTATAAAGGAATTAAAGAAATGCCTCAAGTAAAAGTAATAGGACAGTTGCTCATAAGTAAAAATATTTTTCTCAGGAGTTTTATTTCAGGCCAATCGTATCTGATTCTCAAAGATTTAGCAAACACCAATGGGATCTCAAGGCTTGTCAATGGAATGGGGCGTATGGAAAATTTACCTTTCTTGACAGCTCATACTTTTTTAGCAGAAAATAGTAAACCTTTATGTAGACTTAAGATAGGGCTAATCTATTGCTTAGATGAGTCATCGAGTATATTCTGTTGAAATGACAAGAGTACACCCAGTCCCCTGGCTGGTTAGACATTAACCAGAAGTTAAATGCATAATTAACTTCAACCTCTATTAGTGTTTAGTTCTGAAGAGTTCACATTCCAATAAGTATCTGTTAATCTTTTATTTTTGAGGAGTAGTCAATTCTACTTCCTGTAAGTCCAGTAGACACCCAAAGTAGGAAAGAGAACACAGGAGCTTCTGCACAAATCAATGCAGCAGACTATTTGCTTGTTTACCATGGTCACTAGCTCAAATTGCTTTGTCACAAAATTAGTACAACGACAACTGCACCCAGAAAATAGCCTATTCTTAGGGGTTTTTTTTTCCATTTACTTAAGAAGGAGAGGGTGGTATGGAAGGAAAACAAATTTTTGTACCTCTTTCAAAACACTTTTTAGTAAACATTACTATTACATGTCTAAATATTTTCAGACTCCATGACCATTATTTTTAAACACAAGATTTCAGATCTGGATTTCAAGGCATGTCATATCCAAAACATGAGTAAGCCAATTCTAAAGACACATCTGCTCCTCTGAGGAATTCGGGTGGAGATCAAAGTGTGAAAGTGTAACTCTCCAAAGCTGCACTAATTTCAGCCAAAATAATTGGATGAGTCCTGTCTCTAACAGAAGAAAATTACAACTGGTTTATTTCCGAATCACGGTTTTTCTTTCTTCCTCCAGCAGTTCCTCAGACATTTGACTGAGTGTTCCTATCAGTATTTTTCAGTGGTCAGAGTCTAAAGGAAAATCTTCAGTCTTTGGGCAAAGGCACTGCCAAATGTAGAATACCAGGAATGAGGCTCACACAATTGACTGCTTCTGCAGCAAGGCCCTTTCCTTTCTTATATGCTGTGCAGTGCTACTGTGTAACCCAACATACCCTGAAGGCCACTGGTATGATCTGTAATACACACACCAAGACCTAAAGTTATGAGAGGAGAGTTTACTGTTGGGGCTGCAAGCCTTATCAAAAGTTACACTCAGAACTGATGGCCTGTCTCCAAGCAGCAGCTTAGTATTGTGGGCCTCCCTCTCCCATGAAGGAAATTCCTCCTATGATATGGGCAATGTCTTTAGGGTGTGAGTCATGTGGTGAAGGGGGACAAAGTTATCTAAGATAACATCTTTGGGAATCTGATTTCACGCAAACCTGTGAAGAAAGTCACACAGCAACCAAGAAAACTCTTCTTTATTGCTATTATCTTGTCATAATCTAGTTGTACCATGACAAAAAGTTTAAATCCTTCAAATGCATTTAAGCTTATTAGCATTGTTGAGATGTGTTTAGGTAGAAGAAACTATATTTTGTGCTTTTTACAGTTCTCCAGAGAATATATCACTATTGTGATTTACTCTCAAAGAAAATCATTTCTTTGACCAGTGGCCAAGAGGGAAAAAGTTTGAGATAATTTTTTTCTCACGAACAGAAGTTAATTATACGATTTGAAAAATAGCTGGTTTAGTCACTGAAGTGAGTTCAGAAATTCATGTTTTACTGAATGTAACTACAGGAAGTATCCTTGGCATAACTATGGTCAATTAGATGAGTTTCAATTACTACATAAAAGTCAGGAACAAGAAATGCAGATGGAAATCCCAGATAAACCAGGAATGCAAGATGAAAGCCACTTTTGCAACCTGTTAAGGTTCAACTTTTTACTTTTCTGGCATAAACATCAAGTTACTGAAATTAAGGTGGAGTTGATAATGCTTATGAAACCAAAAGACAACAATTCTTCTATCATGATCTTTCTATTTAAGTTCTGTCAAAGAAAGATTGGAGTGAAGGGGTACTTCAAGAGTTGTTCCAAAACTCTCAGTTTTGAAAGAAAACCCAAACCTACATTTTTCATATAATTATTAAATCAAAATGAAGAGGTTCGTAACAAAAATTTCCAGTATTTTGAAACACATTTTCATCCTGCCTTAGGACAGAAAGGTAAAATGCCAAAAAGTTGTCAAACATCAAATTGTTCCATGTGTGCTAAAAATGGAGAAATGTTATTTTGAGGGAGATGGTACTTCCTTAACACATGGATCTTGACCTTGTTGTACTATATTTTTATTACCTTAGATAAAGTAGTATCTTTCCACATATTCTAATGGAAAAGGAATTCTACACAGTGATTTTTCCTGGTATTTGCAATGACACAGAAACTTCATCTTAGAGCTAATCACAGTGATGGACGCTTCCCAACTAGATCTATAAGTTAGATATCAATTCTGCTCTAATTGTCTACACTCCCTCTACAAGAAACAAATTGTGTTTCCTTGAGAATAATTAATTCTTAAGATAAAGTGAAAGTTTCTTTCTTAAGGAAAGTGGTCTGAACGATTATCTATCTTTATCTTCCTCTCTCAACTATACAGGAAACCTTGATATATAGCTCAGATCTACCTTGCTTTTAGATGGCCAATAGAAAATAAATATATGTCGTATATTAGGATAGTTGAAAGAATCATGATCTAGCAATGAAGTACATACTGAATTCATACTTTTTAGTACTGAAACTTTATAATTAAATGGATGTGAAAGTACTATTTTTTTTTTCTGTAATTTTCTGTTTCCATTGGTGTTCTCCCCACATCTTTTTTTTTTTTTAAGAATTGTCGTATTCATCCATGGCCCTTTGAAGGACTTGAGCACAATAGCAGTTTTACAAATAAACCTGTTTCTTTTATTCTTAAGCATTTCAAATAATTCCTAATAACTCCAACGTTTTTCCTTGAAGTTGGTATTAGGATTTAATCTAAACAAGCTTTTTAGAATGAAGGACATGACCTGTCATATCTCTGGCAAAAATGTGCATCTAACAGCACAGACCCACTCTTACAGAATGGACTTCAGCAAACAAAAAACACATAGTTTAGAAGAAGTCTGCTGTATTCATAAATGCTTATAGTGATAGTCAATAGGAGTGTGTGATAGGCTGCAGAGGAAAACATTTCACAGATTTTCTTAAAAGCTGCTCAGCAGTTTCAACTGCCCTTGATCTTTCAGTGGAACTGGAACAGCTTGATGATTTTAGGACTGAACTTGTGAAGTCATCTTTCCCACACTGTACCATGCCATGATGCTTGGGACAGCAGCTGACAAGGGAAGACCTACTGAAACTATTTGGGACTTCAGCTCTAGCTATGGGTACAACAAAGCATTTCAATACACACAGTTTGCCCATAGCTTCCAAAGTCACTCCTTCAAGTAACACAAACCACCTCACAGGCGATGTGCTCTGAGTGGCCCACAGTCAGCATGACATTTATTCTCTACTGAATCATCAAGTGCAGAAATAATAAACCTCCCAGTGCTATTTGTATGAACTCCATATACCTTCTTGCCTCACTTTACAGTTTCTTCAGTACCTAGGGTGTAACTATGGCCAAATAGTTGAAGCTGTGTATTTGTGCAAGTGAATCATTGCTGTGGTGTATAGGGAGACATTTATCACAGCAGCTAGAAGGTTAGGAAATACATATATATCTGACTTTGCTGTGCAGTTCCCAGAGTGATTAATGAGATCCTATCTACAAGCCAGCCCTCCCCTTTGCCCCCAAACAAAACAAAGGATACGAAAGTGGGTGTGTTAGGAATTCCTCTTGCATTAAATACTTCAGAAAATGACAGACAAATGCTCCCCTCTAGTGAAATGAGTAGTGGACTAATAGTGTCAGCTAAGTGAGCAAAGCAGTAAAATGCTTACCTGTGTGCATGTGCATGCAGATAAGAAACATAGTTACACAGTTGATTCTAAACTGGCATACGTTCCATTAGAATATTTGTTTAACTTCTTTCTTAAATTCGATTTATACTTCAGAGAAATCCTTTACTAAGAAGCAGTAGAGAATGGCTGAGTACTGTTAATAGAAAAAACTTTCTACGAATTCAAAAGCATCTTAAAAATGCATTTCTCATTACTTTTCATTTTCTGCTTTTGTTAATGCTTTCTTATGTCTCTAACTAGAAAAAAACAACCAAAAACCAGAGCAGCCTGAGAAAAGAAAATCAACATTTATTGTTATCATAGTGATAAATCATCGTGAATAAGAGCTTATGTACTTTTCTATTAAGCAAAACAAAAGATATTCTTAAATGCTACAAGACTCTACAAGCATTTCAAAATCACCACAGAAAAATTTAGAGAGAAACAAAAGCACATAGAAACTCTGACTAGGCTGAAAACATTTGGCTTGTCCTTTACATGATGTAATTTTGAAGTCCTGAGCCTGCAGAAATAAATATGCTTTTTTTTTATTTTTTATTAAAGCAGAATGGAAAATAAATGATCTTTTCTTAAAGCCTAGGTAAACAATTCTATGGTGAGAGAAACTATTATTAGATATGAAAGTGGAGGGGAAAATTCTAAAGAATATTCAAAGTGAGTTTTTTGTACCATTAAGGTCAAATCAGACTTGAAATGTTTTAATTTTACTCATAGAATACATATGATCAGCTTACAGAATTCTTGAATTACCTTTGTACTTGTAATTTGCAGGACAGATTTTTGTTCTGAGTGTTTACCTCTTCTTCAATTTGTTATTGATGGCTGAATAGTGGATACTACAACTGTGTTTTGAAGTTAATTGATCATACAAATCAGATGACATAATTTCTGTTTCTTGACTGAATACATCGGGTTATATGGTTTGGAAAAGCCTTTGGGGGCATGAAATTTCTCAGGGAGGACAAGTAATAGACAAAGGGCATTGTAAATTTTTGAAATATTTTAAACCTCTTTTCTTTCTAGGCAACATAAGCCTTGCCTTAGGGATAGTTGCTAGAAAAATTAGACTAAAATTGCGTGCCTGACAGCACACCAGTTTAAATTAATTTTCCATTGTCATATCCACTTAACATAATGATGTGTGCTTGTGTGCTCTCAGCTGTAGAAAGTGCAGATGATTTTAGTATTTTGCACGAAGTATTGAAAAGTTTGGACCTCTGCTTGACCAAGACATTCTGTTCATCAAATACATTGCTTTTGTTTCATGAGATGGACCAGGAACCGAAAAAGTCAAAGGGAAAGTATGCAAAGACATTTTCCACAGGACTCAGCATAAGAAAAGGTGATTTCAAGTCATCAGGATATTTCAGGCTAATATCCTTGTATGCTTTACCTAATGAGCACATTGAGTAACAGGCCATGGTCACACTCCTAACTCACTGCAAATTTTAGGGTAAGTGTGAAGGTGGTTAAAACTAACATTGCAATGGACTATGTGCAGCCTTAGTAAATATCACTAACTGGCAAGGAGTTTAAGAGGTTAAACCTTGACCACTTGTGGTTGCCATCTTATACACTTTGGTGACTGAGGGAGAGATTTTCAAAAGAACAAAAGATCATAAGTTACCCAACTGCCAGAAGAAATTCTGGGGAAATAACATGAAAAACTCTTCAGTTGCTTCAGCCATCTTTACCTAAAATTAAATATCAGTCTCAGAACAGATCTATCTTTGAGGCCTAAGCCTTCTGTTCTGACAGGTGCTTGAATGTGAGTTTAAATGTTCTCATCTAATGCATAACTGCTGAAGGAAAAGAGTATAACTCAGATGTTGGCTGCAAGTTCATAAGACTGACGCAGGAAGGTAGCTATAAATTTGTTTTCATAAATCCATAATGATCAAAGGTAGGGGATTTGTGCTGTTTTTACTGAGGTCTGCTTTGTATTTGGTTAAATTATTTCTAATTATTTTGCTTTTAACATCTTAGTCTCTGTTCTGGGGAGTGAATCTGTACAAGACACAGAGAGTTTTGGATTTGTTGTTCAAGACACAAGCCACTGTGGATTTCTGGCTGAATGTGTAAGATAAGGTCCCAATCTGTTTGAGTAGCCCCTATTCTGAGTTCAGTTCACATTAAAAAAAATTGCCTAATTAGTAATCTTGCAAACTGAATCTGCAGTTTGAAAACTTGAAGTGTTTTGGCAAAATATTAATGGTTGTGGGTTACTTGTTAATAAAGTCAAATGGAAGTCTTTCCATCTCTGAAGATGGAAAGCTTCAAGGAGAAATAGTAATTTCACAGAAGAGAGACTTTGATGGATTCTCATTTTCAAAACAGATTTCCAGACCTAATTTTCAAAGGACCATTCAAAAAAGAAAAAAAAAAAAAAGAAAGCCATTTAGACTAGATCACATCAGAAAATACTTCTACCTTACTGAGATACAAAAATTGTTTTTTGAGTGCAGTCGCAATGAAACAAGATCAGTCCTCTTCAGTGTAATACAATTTAATTCAATGGTTTTTGAAATCATCTCACAGTAACAGCAGCTGAAATGTGATTAAAATACAAGGATGAATGAAAACAACCTGCAGTGGAGCATCAAGGCTGATTCTCCTCGTACTTTTGATGGTGTAGTTTGGTAGTTGGTGAATTTGTACCAAGAGTCTTCTTTAAGGAACATTATTTTTAGTGTCTTTTCTGTACACAATGAGATTACAGGCAAAGAAAGATATCTGACTATTCCACGAGAATAAATGTTGTATATATACTGGAGTGAATCTTGGTACTTTTAAATTTTGTTTATAATTATTATTTTTATTTTAAGCTTCTAAAATTCTCAAATCACAGTCATTTCTGTGGAATAAAATGAAATTTAGCAATCATATATTATGTATCTCACCAGTACTAAAAAGTGAAGCCAGTTTAGTTTTAAAGCTGCATACACTTAAAAACTGTTTATGCTAGTCCTGGAAAAAATAGGAACCATTTCTAACCTGCCTTAACAGCCACACATCACGCTGACAAATAATATCAACACACTGCCCCCGCAAGAAACGCCCATATGTCTGATTATTGTGGAAGCATATCATACACACACCAGACTTTGGTCCCAAACAAGCACAAAGCTCATTATTTCTAAGCCAGCAGCATTATCCTCAGTTTTACTGGGTAAGTCTATCATGGAAGCTTTTGTGTTAGAGTATAGCTTCCTGAATTTGATGTTTTGCGCATATATATTCTCAGTTACCATAGGCATTGCTTTGTTAACTTTAGCACTGTAACCCTTCATCCTGTGAGACTTTAAAAGATGGTTTTAAGAGCAGCTGACCTTCAAGAAGTTAACTACCATTGTAATATCAAAAGGACCTCAACCGAATGCACTTTATTAATGTTTCCACACTCTCTCCTTATACAAACACAGCAAAACAGGTTCTGATATTCATTCACTGTTTCAAGATTGGGGGTAGCATTCTCACCCAGCCTACACTTCTATTTAAAGAAACACAGTAAACTTACTTGAAATATGTTTAATAGTAAGTCATCACCAAGCAAAACCCTCTGCAGCAATTTCCTCATTGGAAAAAGAATATAATACTTTTAAAAGAGAAGAGATAATGTATTTATTTGAAATAAAGTGATGGAGTGTGAAAAACATGCATTGAGAGTTGCCAATAAATGTAGAATTTGGTGGGCATACCAAAAAATAACCATTAGATTGAAATACCACATCAGGCATTACTCAGAAATCTTTAGCTGCATATAGAATTGTACCCTGTTACTATAATCAAACACAATTAAAGTTTTGTTGTATGTGTTTACAAATAAAGAGACATATTTCTTTATTACTACAAGTTATAGTAACGTTTTTTGCACACAGTACACAAGCTGAACTCTCTTCCTAACACCTTACCTACATCCCTCTGAACCTATTAAGAAGGTTGTCCCTGACTTCATCAGGAGCCAGAATCTCACCCTTTGGCTACACTGCTCTGAGTTCAGCATAGGATGAATCCTAAAAATCATGCTGTGTTTCCAGGTACTTTAAAACCATAAATCCATATTTAATTATAGGTGCATGAAATGCTGTAGAAGATAAGATCTCTGTTCTAAAAATGAAATAAAAAACTGGGCCTTTGGCTTTGTTCTCTGACTCTGGGCCATAATTTAATTAAAACTGCATATCATATGCTAAAAATCTCATTGACAAGTCTTAGTTGAGGAATTCAGATTCCTTGTGGTACCTCAATCTGTGCTTTCTATTTTACTGTCATATTGTTCCATGTTCTTATCCTCTCCCCCACCCCCCTGCATCACACACTACATCCTCTCTTGTTTCTCATTAACAAAGTGAATTCCTTTGAGATTTAATGCTGTAATGTTGAAGTTTCAACACTGGCATCTTACTATCTTAATGGGTATCTTACTTGACAGCTCTGTGAATTTTAACTCTCTTCTTTAACAACATATATTTGTGGGAAAAAGCCGGCATTGAATTTAAGTGCAGGGAGCTCAGGCAGGCTTGAAATGGAAACCTAGGTAAAATAACTGTGATTTCTTCCTATTGCATTAGAAGCTGGAGTAAGCTTGAGACATTAAAAAGAAAATGGAATATCAATGATGTAACTGGAAAGCCCATCACTTTTATCAAAACCCAGAGTGTGATATTCATGTTTTCTTATACAAGTTTGTTATTTCCTTTTACAGCCAAGTTACGGACAATGATGACACTGAGGTAGATCTTGCTTGTATGTCTGGAGACTTCTGTGTTCATGGGGGGAAACGTCTGTTCTTGAATCCATGAAATAGCTTTCATATTTTGACAGCGAGAGACTGGGAAGTGGAGACAATCACAAAAGTGGGGTTTAGGTAATTCCATTATAAATCTTGCAGTTTACAAGGAATTGCAAGATACAATAGCACTTCCAGTCCCTAGGATAGAGAGTAATGGTGGTTCAAACCTTTTGCATTTCAGAGGGATGATAGTATGAAACAGTAGGTGCTTGAGACTGCAAGTTATTTAAAACAACTACTGTGTGTTTTCAGTGAGTATATGCATTTATATGCCTGCCACTGAGTGGGAATATGGATATGACAGAAGACTGTTCATTGACAGAAGAAAACAGGGAAGCTTGTACTATGTCTATCTATACGATGTAAACTGAAGTTGTTAATCTATCGGGAGCTGTAAAGCACCACTTCCCATATTAAGAAAGACTACTCATATATAAAGGTGATGTTGTCATAGTCTAAATTTATATGGCATTGGCTGATTATTTGGAACTGGTCTGTAAGAAATGAATTCCATGGATTTTCTACATAATTAGATCTACAGTGACTCTCAGATACTGTACCCGTGTGTATCATTTGCATGAGATATCTTAATATAAGTATTTCACAGTATATTTCCTCCTCGCAGCTGTACTTCTGAAGCAGCACCCACACCTTCTGCTCTTGAAAAATTGCACTTTCTTTCCAACAGCTGAATTCTGCAAGTAGGAGAATTCATCTCTGCCCACTCCCTCTCCCCCCTGTTGAAAACCCATTCATTGACTGATGGGGTCTTTACTTGTACAGCATCTTATACAATCCCTAGCCAATATGTTACTGTGCTCCTCATACAGTGGACTGTCCAGGCTAGATGACCAGGATGCATGGCAGTCAAAAGTAACCCGATGGATAAATCAGGAGACAGATCCCACATTTGTTTTTGTATGCTTCTAGTTAAAAGCTTGCTTGGTTACGTGTACATATCTACACAGAGAAATTACGCTGTAGTGAAATCCATGACAAAAATCCTACAACACTGCTCTACGCTTTGTTACAAGAATTATCATGCCAGAAAATCTGGTGTAAAGATTGGAGCAAGCAAGAGCAGAATCTGTCCCTGTTAACTGAAATCGGGGCAGGATCTGAGCTAGAGAAAAAGTGGGAAGGTAAGGATTTCTGTACTGGAATAACCTCTGGGAATGTAGCAACAAAAGTTTAGATTTTTTCAGCATTTAGGTGCTAAAAGGTGAAAATAAGCACCAAAAATGATGGATTTTTGTGAATATAGTAGTGTTAAGGGGCAAGAAAGAGGCAGGAGAGTTTGAGACGCAGTCTGGAAGCCTTGCATGAAGCTAAGCCAATTTACATCGTCAGGGGGGTGAGGCCTTCCTTCTATATGACAGTTTTCATCTGCTTAGCAATTCCCTTTCTGCTGATAATTGTAACATTATTTGGAAATCTAGGTTTGGGTTGTTTTTTTTTTTTTGCAGTAAAATCCATCATGTGGCAAACAAAAGTATTTTTGTTTAGGATTAATTACATCTTAAGAAGGCTCTCACAATGTTTCTGCTAAATGGTTTCGATAATTCTATTTTCAAAACAAACAAGCAAAAAAAATTTCCACCCTTTTATTTTTATGCAGTATGTTATTCTTATGTTTTGCCACTGCTGTCAGTGCATTCTAGCTTGTTATTTTTTTCTGTGTTTTATTTTTGATTTCATGGTATTTTCAATGATTAGCTTATAATGACTCTTTTTTTCTGTATTTTATGCTCATGATGTTAATTTTTGCGTGATGTTCTCTCTCCACTTTGCATATGTGCAAGATGCATATTTGTCTCCTCTGTAGGATAGATTGGAATGGCTGATATTGACATGACATCTATTTCTTTCTGTGAGAAATCATCCCCTGCCCTTAGAATTTGATTAAAAATGGTTGCCAGGGCACACACCCCACTTAACGGACAGACCCTGGGTTTCTAGTGAGTATGGAATATAGAATACAGTGCTGTGAGAGTGCTATATTTTCACACATAGTCATTGAAAATATCTAGCCTTTAGAATGAAGCTCAGCATATCATAAGTCTAAGGCCATAGGTCTAGTGGCAAAAAATTACAGCGCACGTACCCCATCTCCAGCAAATGCCTAGCAAGGACATAAGGTCAGAGCGTTAAAAGGCTGCGGTTCAATTCCCTGCTTAGCTTCTCCATGTGACCCTGGACACACTGCTTAGACATCCATAATGGTCAATAGGAGTTTGTTTCCAACCAGGCATGAGCTTGGCTACGTTTTAAAAGAGGATCTCCTTGTGCTACTGAGAGCGGACAATATACATGCCAGGAAAATTCTGAGACACTGAGACACAAAGGTCACTGAAAGTGGAGAGAGGAATGAGAAGAATGAGCAGAAAGGGAAGATACAGCAGTTGATTCCTTTCTATAGCAGTGATATCTACCCAAACATAACTTAATGTCTGAGATTTCTGATTTTGTATTTCTTTTCACTATTATCAGATGAATGAATATGATCTTTATGTAAAAAAGGCAAGATTACAATTTTTTTCAAACTAAAACCCACTTCTTAATTTTCATCATGTTAAAAAAAAACTTTTTCAAGTGTTTTCTACTGTCTTGCCACATAATCGAAGTGAAGAAATGAAAACGGACCTAAATACTACAATCATGCCAATGTTAAGGAGAGCAAGATTTGGCCTCCCACCTACTTTTTATAAAAAAACTGTCACAACTGTCTCCCACATAACTTTTATAGTAGGAAAGAGAAAACTCTTAGGAGATGCAACAGTGATAATATCAGTGTTCTTCTGCACTCACAGTGAGTGCCGTGACTTTATATTTTGTAGTGATGGTATTTGTGTCCAACATTCAGCCACTTGGTATTTTTGTATAATCTGAAGTTGTACTTAAACTCCAGTTAACAAGTGAGAAGCAGAACTGACACACAAACTCACTGTAGTCTGAAGGTCTATTCATTGGTAAAAATCTCTCAGTTTAAAGCAGGCAGCTGTGTTATTTATCATAGCAAATAAAGTAAGGAAGAATTAGTAAAAATGGGGCAATATCTCAAATTTTCCTGCATATATCTAAAATATTTTTTTGTGTGAACTCACTTTTATCACTTAACATTTGTGTCTCAGTTATTTGCCTTCTCAGTGACTGTTTCAAAATGAGGGCTTTTCTGTTCTTGTCTTCACAGCTCATAACTTTTATTACTAGGATCAACTCTCTCTCCTTCTCACCACATTTTTAAGAAACCAGTTTTTTATGATGTGGTAAGTAGTTCTGAGCACAGTATAAGTGAAGTCTTGCCAGAGATTTCATTACTACTTCCTTACATTTACATCCTACATTTATAGCACTATGTTGGCTTTTAAATTTATTCTTAAAGTTGTCTAGACATTTATGGACAGACCACCACTATTATATCAAAATCCTTGAGAATATGCTCTCCTCTGCTTCATTACAATACTGTCCTTGCTTGTATTTCTAAAACATGTGTGCTTTAGATTTTTTATTTTGATTGAGAGAATTTTTTTTCTCCACTTACACACTTCTATGCAAGGAATTGAACAAGGTCACAAGGTGTTTTTCTTTCCTTATTCTTTTCTCTAGGGTATTACATAGAGAAACTGTGGTAAGGAATTACCATCTGATCTGGTATGTAAGTTATGTCCTACACTAAGTACCCGATAAAGTGAACCAAGTATGTCATCAGAAGTTGGATGGTTTTGTGGTTAAGACAGTGGACTAAATCTCAAACCCTCTACATTCACCTTTACAGCTCTTTTACAGGCTTCTTGTGGGCTTGTCTATATTGCAGAAAATGTTGTGTCATGAAGAAATCCTTGGGTTGATGCCATACTAAGGTTCTATGTCCACAATGAATAGTGGAGTGCTGGAGTGATATTTTAGCTGGACACTCAAAAGCAACACAATTGTATTGGTCTGAAGATAAGAAGCTTCTCAGCAAGGCAAATTAACTGTAATACAGCACCGATGGAAATATCAACTCCCAGTTTTGCAGCTAGCCTGGCTGTGGGTCCACTTAGCTCTGGCAGTTTTGAATATTGCTGGTTCTGCAAAACAGATATGCTTTCAGTGACTTTCAGCAAGGAATTTAATCTCACTCTGTTTCTATTATTGTGCTTTCTTCTAAAATATTATTACTTTGGAAAATTTATGCAAATTTATTTCTGCCTGTTCAAGTTGCAGTTGATCTATCTAGAAATCTCTCTCTTTATATATTAGAATAGGACCTTGTGTTATAGTATCTAAATATCACTTCGAGAGAAATAATAAACAATACCGAAAATGGTCAGAGGCTGTGGGTAAGTAAAGTCTGTACAACACTGTGAAACTTTCTGTCAGTGTTTCTCAATCTGTGGTCAAAATAACACTAGTAGTCAATAAAACACCAGAAAATAGAGAACAAAAAACCAGAAAATGTGTGTATTTTTAAATAGATACTTTCCCACTCATGTAAGCCAGGATAAAAAACAATATGATGGAAAATATAAACAATAAATGAACATTATGTTTTAACTTATTTTTTACTTTGTTACCAAGTAAAAAACCACATCATGGCAGTACTTAAGTTATAACATGGATTATTTTTTTTTCCAGAGGTTAAATAATTCTTTAATTATGACAGGCTGGGAAACTCTGCTCAGGCTATGCCACAAAAAGCACCACAGAATATATTTCCAGGAAAAAAATGGACATAACCAAAGTATTTCCTTCACAATGTGTATTAACCACCAGACAAACCTTTTCATAACTTTTTAGCAATTTACAGGCTTCAGAGAACTTATAGGAAAGCTCATCTAAGCAACTTTTGGAATAATAATAATAAAAATTGAAAATAAATATTGCATGACTTCATAATATAAAGACTATCATAATAATAGTTAAAATGAAAATAATTTATAAAACATTACAAAATCCCTCTTTTATCAGTAAGAGGCCTGTGCAATGAATCTAGTTGACTTTTGAGAAATAATCCCTGTTCTTAGCTAGTCTTCTTTTTTTTCTTTTTTTTTTTACCCAACAGTTTCATATTTGTGCATTGTGGTGCAGGTTCAGGTGCACCTCAAAGAAATTTTGAGGCCTCCTTAGTAACCAAGAATTGCTAAAGCCTCAGTGGAGTATGAGCTCTGCTAAATGCTTCTCCTTTTTCCCCAAGGATAGACTGCTTGGAATGCAGTATAATTGGTTTACACAACTGAAACCCCAGGAGACCACTTTGCCATTTTTCAATATTAGTTTATCATCATCCAACAAAGCTAGCTACTTAAATACAAACCAATACCACACACACACCACACCCCAATTTGCCCAGGTGGGCCAAACTGTGAGAACTTTACTGGAATCAGCATAAGTCACTAAAAGCTCACATCCTGTGTGTCATTTGAGGCTTGTCTCTCCATCAGTGTAATACCTCATGAGAAGTGTTCAGGGATTCTGGTCTATCTCAGAAGAAGGCATGACAAATCCTGAGGCGCTCACTGCATTTCTTTCAGTACAAGACTATTTAGGCATTGCCTTTTCCCCTGCAACACTCCCTTCTAAGCCTAGTTTGAGTCAAACCATTTTTAACTTCTAAGATCTGAGAGCACCCTTGCTTTTATTATGTTTCCTCCAAATGTGACCATTATTCTCTAGGTTTTACCTGGGCTAGTTTTTATTCATGCAGTGACAGCATATATCATCTTCTCTTTTCTAAAATATAGTGAAATGAAATAAACATTGAAATGTATAGAACAGCCCTATGTGGTTAAGGGGAAGCATCTACTATGGTTAGAAGTTAAAAAAGGGGATATTAATTTCAGTGCGTTAGAACTACTGCTCAGAGATTTATACTGTGGTCTGATAGACAACTATGCACAAACCATGCCGTTATCATCCCAGCTAAGCAAGGCATTTAGACTTTTCACAGCAGAACAGCAATGGTAATTGATTACACGTGTTTCAGGCAATGAGCAACAATAGGATACTTCACTCCTTCGGCCTGCCTCAAGCAGCACTGCACCAGCAGGAGGACGCATGGGGCTGGTCTGTTTGGCAGGTATTGAATACACAATGCGTTTGGAAAATACCTAACTCATAACTTGCTGGAAGATCTTGCTCTTACAAATATTTCTTCTATGACTTAATAAAGTTTGTGCCTTTCTTTTCCTTTCTCAATAGGAATTTCCTGTATTTAAGGGGATGCAAATAAAGATGTAGATTTGTAAAATGTAGAGCAGGTAGGGAAGTCCAGGGCATCTGTAAGGTTGGGACTAGCCAAGTGCTATGGACTGTGTGAAAGTGAAATATGAATTAACCTGGACTAGACAATGATTTCTGGAGTAAGGAAAATGGCTGTGAGGAAGCATGCAAACAAGAGTGAGATAGAGACCAAAGGGAGTGGTAGGATGATGGCTTCCCTAGGTCCTGATGAGCTCCTGTTAAAAGAAAAACAGATTTCTCTTCCTGATTTTAATGGAATTTGAAGAGGACTCCAAGGTATGAAGGGTAATGAAAGCAGAAGTGAAGAAAGGGAGTGGGGTCACACTAATGCTTGATGCTGACAGTGAAAATTGATGAAGATGAGCCAACATGGGCAGAAGTATTTGGAAAGGAGAGTGACATGGTCTGGCCTTGTGAGAGAACCATGATTATAGAGTATCTCTATTTTATCTAGGACAAAAATAGGAGACTGAAGTCACTGCATCGCTTAGGAAAGTTGCAGTCACTTAATAAATTGTTACCATGTGACAGAGAACAAACACAAAAAAAGGAGGAGGAATCTGCAGAATGGGAAAACATTTTTCACATTTTTGTGCTGTGGCTTATTCTGCTTGGATTTTAGCAAATATTTGCTTGTTATAGAGTGGTTATTTATTATTTGCATTGTGCCTAGATCTGAGAGCCTTCAACTCTGCACAGGACAAAGTTGTATTCCAAATTATGCCTTTATACTGTTCTGCTGTTTCATGGCTTCCAAGGACACAGAAGGTGCATGCATACCTGCAGTCATCGTGATTTTTTGCAGCTTGGCAGGAAGAATTCTCCATTCCTGGGTTTCCTATCTATGTGTCTGAGTGCAGGTCCCTGGAGAAGAACTGAATATGCAAGCTGGCTTGCTTTCTCTGTTTCTGGGAAGACAAAGCACACAGTTTCATTCTGATTCACCCTGATTCCCAGCTCTAGGCTTGACACCAAAACAAGACTATATTGACTAACATACAAGGTTGAGCCCTTAGTTACAAGACCGAAACCAAAAGATTTAAAGTCAGATAAATACGTAACAAAATTTTATTTTCAGCTTTAACAGCAGCTTCCTTATTTAGGTGGCTCAGTGTCCCTTACCAGCACTCTTGTGGTCAGTCATGACTACAAAAGCCGGAGACCCAGATTGACCTACATCTGCCAGGTAGATCCCGATCTTCAGAGCAATTCCTGTTCCAAAAACTCCCACTTACATTTCCTTGGAGTTATACTCTCAGTAAAAATACTCATAACTTTTTTTCTCTAAGTTTCATAATTAATCAGCCATGGGAGGAGTAAACTATGCAAATGTCATTCAGAATCCTTTTAGGGGTTAGTAGCACAGGTACCCTTGTTTGTAGTTATCAGTCTTCCTGAACACAATTGCAGCCTCTAATAAACATTGATTACCTGTTATGCAAGATAGTAGTTATGCGTGTTTTATGGTACTATGGATTGTGGGTATGCTCACAACTTTCCATAGAGACTATAAAATATCTAACCCAGGAACAAGTGTTGAGAAATAAGTCAACATACACAGTTGTATTAGCTCAGACTTTAGCAACGTGACAGAAAGGAACTTGGTTGTTACTGGGATGCCCCACTGGATGACCACTTAATCTTTAAATGCCCATGTAGGAAACCCTGGCAGAATTCAGAGATTTCCAGTCCTCAGTGTCTTGAGAGCTTTTAGTCCTTCCCTCATGAGGTCTGATGATGTAGCTGCCAGCACTTTATCTGGCAAAATTGCTTTCAATAACTATCAAATTAGTTGCTCTTTAATATTTAAGTTGTAATGTAAGTTTAACTTTTCTGAAAGATTTAGCCAGTGGTTTTTACATTTATCTCAGCTGTTGTTGTGTAAGACACTACAGAAAGAAACTATTTTTGTCAAAAGACTTCAAAATCTGATTATAGAAAACTAGTACTCAAGTTATTTCATTGATAAATTGCCTTTTTTTTTTTCTCAAAAAAAACTTCTTAGGGAATTGTCCTGATTTACTGAAATTAAATAAAGATGGAGGACTTCTTGGAATCTTTGATAATACTGCCAGCAAGTAAATTTCATTACTATAGCTGCACAAAAAACAAATAACTACTATAGAAATGGGGGTGTCAAGAGTAAAGGAACTGAAAAAAATTCCATGAGTTACTGCCTGCATTAGATTAACAGCTCAACTATTTGACAAAAAAAAGGGACAAGCTGTTAAAAATAAATCATCGATGTAACTTTTATAATAACAGTAAGTGTACTTCTGTAACCCATAACTTACAGTGCTTTGACTTTGCTGGATTCTCATATCCTGTTTATCTGTCACTCTAGCCTCTACTGGTTATGTAAAGAAATAAGTTGTGTTACTGAAAATTTTGTCTTCAGTAAAAGCTTGAAATCAGAAAGTCAGTTTGCAATAAGGTGTTTTAATTAATGAAAATAAAACTGAAGATCATTCCACTGTGAAAATATTAGATTAATTTATTGTTCTCCTCAAATAAGAAATATATTACAAACAAACATCAAAAATTCTGGGTTGTTCAGCTTCCTCAAATGTTTGAAAACTGCAAAATGCACACTTTGTTGACTAAGAACTCATGGACCATTGCTAATGAAACAAAAATACACTCAACACTGCTAAATCTGTTGGAGTCAATAAAGTTAGACTTTAGATGGATATAGATGAACTGTGTTTTCCTCATCTTCTATTGATTCCACTTGAACTGGTAGGAATGAGAAGTCTTACCAATACTGGTGTGCAGTTTTGCTAGGGCCTATACAGAATAACATATGCCTCTGTCACCACAGATGTTACAAGACAGAGAGAAAAAGTAAATATTGTCTCATTTCACAGATGGTAAATTAAGGAATAAAACGCTATTTTCCTTTTAATCCCCCCCCCCCTTTGTAATTCTTATTCACAACAACATATTAGCATGAATTTAATACCAAGTCAAACGTAAGGAGCAGACAAATGATGGTCTCAACTCAACAAGGGAAGTACTTCCAGAGTTTTAATTACATTAGCATTCTCCTTGACTTTTTAACTGACTGCTGGTGACAATGGAGGAAGTCAGTCAGTAGCAGATCTGGAAACTGAATCCAATTTCCATCCATCATGCTATAAACAAGGTTATAAAATCTTTGAAGATGACTTAATTTGCAGTCCACACCAAAGCCGCCCTCACCACTTTCTTTGTACCATGCAGACCAGATTCTTTCTGGGTATCTGTGCATGGTCCTTTTGAGTGTGTCTCCATTAACACAGTGCAGGTTAGAAGCATACTTTTGAAGTGAATCTCTTAATGATCCCTCCTTGACACACTTTCATCCGCAATGAGTATGTGAACAGGACTGCTTTCAGAACATGTGTTCCAGAGAGCACATAGTGTACTACAAATATTAACGGGCGTTGAATTCAGAGGACCAGACCCACAGTAAAATCCAGTTGCAAACAGCATGGACACCTTGTTCTCAGAACTAACTGCTCCATTCTGTAAACTCTCCTCTATTGCTCTGCACTAATTGCAGATGAAGACTTAAGCTTTATACCTATTTCTAAGTTTGTCCCAATGCACCAGTGGTTGACAAAAGGAGTGCATGGAAGAGTTAGAAGACAGGACTAGATTACCCAGGGATTATTGCCAAAAAGGGGTGACTAATGAGTTCAAGAGATTGTTCTCACCCCTGGCACTATTACAGAGTCCACAAGTTTGGACAAGAAAGATGACAGATATGAAAATATTTGCTATAAGGTGCCTGTAGACTTGATTTTACAGAAGATAAGGCTTTTTGCTGGACCATCCTCATGTAAAATTTCACTACTTATAGTAAAACAAGCCAAACACAGTATTAGATGAATACTCTCTATAGCTGATACTAGAGAATGCACACAGTTTTCTGGATGACAAAACACTGATTCTGTGTACCTTAACCAAGAGGTTTGTGTTAAAACCATTCTCATTAAAATTGTATCAAAATCAGAGACAGAGCACATGGTGTGTAACTAATTGCAGAATAAGGTCCTAAGTCTTTCGCTTTACATTCACTAAACAAGACTGCTATTGCTGTTTGTGTGTGTTTAAATTAAATGTTGAGTTCTGTTAATTAAGAATAATAATATTTATAATAATTAGCTCTGTTGTTTGACAGATAGATCTGTATGTCTTCTTTCTCTTTTCATATTTTTTTTCTTGGTGTGGTAGCATGAGGGCTTGGCATACTTACTGAGAATGGTTATATCATCCTTACTTCAGAATCAAAATTAGAACACCATGAAAAAATGAACTCTGCTCAAAGTAAGACATACTACAAGTTCAGGTGGCAAAGGTGTGTGTGATAGGTTTATTTAAAAGATAAGTCCAAAAGAAAATATCTGGGTTTTGAAAATTTGGTAAGAAAAATTAGATCAATTAAAATGGCATAAAGGTTTCTTTTGGTGGCACAGATTGACTAGGAGAGAGAGGGCACAAGGGTTATTAGCATCCTTGTCAAAATCGGTTGCTGCAAGTCACTTTGTTGTGGTGTGTTAGGGAGATATTCCTCTGCTGGCATAATTCCCTTCTAGATGAGTTAGTGATACCCAGATCTTTTAGGTTTAGTGGAAGCAGCTTCCTTTGGAGTGTGCTTCCTCTGCAGGTGTGAAAGCAAGAATGCCTGAGGCAGCAGCATTTGCTCTGGATCCAGCAGCATAGTCTTAGACCAGCAACTTCCAGAAAAACACTCATTGATTTGAGCTTGCTGCCATTAAAGCTTGCTGATTTGCTTAAGATGTTGCATAAACATTAGATCTTTTTTAAAGGCCAGATTTGATCTATTTTTGCCCAGATTTTGCTGAGTTCTGAATTAATCTACTCAAAGTTTTCCTTTTCTACAGAGAAAAGAGGGCAATCACAAGGAATGTCAAGTATTATTCATTTTGAATCTTACACTCAGCCTCATTCTAATGCCACTGGAAGCAAAGGGAGGTTTTTCAGATTATTTCAATATTATGGACCCATACTAGACTGTGAGATTGGGAGATACTGAGTGCCATTCACTGCCACTGAAGTTAAAAGTACATCCAGCTTTTCATAAGCTGTTAGACTGAACTGATTTAAAGTTTGAGTTGGAGATTTTGGAATTAATTTAAAATTGAATCTAACCTCTCAGATTATTATTCTTCATATTTATGGAATTGATTTAGAATCTCTATTTAGAATTAAATGACTTCTTACTCTATCAAGCTGTCATTTTTACATGCTATAATAACATTCACCCTATCCCAGGAAACTTTTGAACTAAGGGCAAGGCATCTGTGAGAAAAGATAGCACTGTATGAAATACATGCTGTGGGAAACAGAGAGAGAGGCAGGAGAAAATATTATAAAATTGACAGAAAAATGTCAAATAAAGAAATAATAATAATAAAACAAAGCTTATTTTAGAGCTTCCTGTTAAAACTTATCACAAAATTTTTGGAGCCACAGATACATATAGAGGCTTTTGGAGGCATGGATTTTTTTAGTTATTTATTTTTTTTAGTATAGATAACTTTCTTTATTCAACATGCAGATATTTCTTCCTAGCACTAATAGCGCTAATAGATATCTAGAGGATTCATTGATTTTATCTTATGACCCATATTTTCCAAGTGACAAATGTTTTGCAATTTTTAGAATCTCATTAAACTTGATTTTGGGGAAGTGACATTTATATATTGTCTAAAAATAAAGTAGCTTCCCAATCTTGATCCACTCAAATACACACAATATCTCCACTTGAGTCATCAGCTGAGTTCCCTCTTAATTGTTCAACCTCTAAAGTAGATGGTAGGACTGGCGGAGTAGTAAGATGGGACGCATGTGCCACCTGGAAAGAACTGTGGTAATAAGAGTTGTGAATAGCAGAGATGAACTGAGAGATGGGTGCAAAGACATCATTGTTTCCAAAGTGAGCAGGAATAAAGTCATAAAAAGATTTTGAAAGCAAAAAGGACTATTTTTCTCTTGACTGTATTTAGAATTTGCATGTTCAGTACACAATCACTGTAAAATACATGTGGGGTCGTTGTTAGACACAGTAAATTTCGTGATTACCATACTGAAGATGTTCAGGAGCAGAAGCATTAAGATGCTACTTCTATTACCTGACAGTTTATTGTTCCTTCTTTTGAAGTTCCTTTACTCCCAGATTTATGTGGGCAGTGGCCATCTTTAGCTATACTTATGATGAGTTATTAATCTGGCAAAATTATTGCTAAGAAAATATGTACGGAAATAAGTAAGAATTTACACCCGCAGTGTTGTTGTGTAATCAGAAACTTTTATAGTAAAACTTTTCCCTGAATTGGAAAATGTCATCAAATATGGAACTACTAGTCAGAAAAGTTTGTTTGGATGAAATGCTCATTCAAAAAGAAATTTAAAAACAATTTCCAAATTCTTAATTAGCCTTCTTAAATTTAACCTTTCTTAGTCTAGTTTTAATAGCTTTAATATACATTATGCTTCCCAAAAAATTTCTATAATCAAAACTAACAAAAAAAAATCCAAGTAATACCAGCAGTACTTTGGGGCAAAAAGTAGGATTCAAATGTGAAATGTCTCTCCACCAGCTGTTGCCACACCATGATGCCTTGCTCCAGCATATTGAGGTGCTGTCAACATCCTTTGACTTATTCCACATGCCAAGCCTCTAGTAATAACCAGTCCTTTGGCCACTGTGTGTGGGACTTGTTTGAAATCTCCCAAGTGATTTCCTGAGAACTCATCCCTGGCCACTTTTGTCCCTTAAAAAATAAAGGGGGAAAAAACTGAGATTCAAAAATCCAGAATCATTCTTAGAAGAATGACAGGATAAAATGATTTTCTGAAGGAGGTCAAAAGGTTGATACATTAGGTACAGTGCAGCTTTTCTGTGAACACTGTCTTTCATGAAATAAGATGGACTTTAAGTCTGCTTCACTTGTGCTCCAAATGGTGTTAACGTTGACAGACTGTTCTTGTGACATACAGAAAAAACATTAGGACTGCCTTTGTCTCCTGCATTTCCTTCCACAGCTGAACTTGTTGTTCAAGATAACTCTTTTATGTTATTAAATAAAATGGGGAAATCATAGAATTTATTATTTTTAAGGGATTTTTTGTATGGAAACAACAAAAAAATAACCTCAGTTTAAAGTATATAAAGAAAATGACTTTGCCATCTGTTTTGTTCTGAGTGCTCTTCTTTTTCTTGACAATAAGGAGAGTGTAATACAAGGGTTGCTACTCTCGTGAAAAGATCTATATTTTGCATTTACTGTACATTTCTTTGAAATGTCCTTTCCTTTGCCCACAGATGTTCTGTGTTTGGAGCTGATCCTGGCTCAGTGAAAGAAATGCAGAAAATAGAGCCACTCATCAGAGCCTGAGGCTGTCTTCCCTAGCTCCATTGGCCAGTACTGGGGTGTCTCCAGGATATGAAACAAAATCCTGCATTTCTCCAGTCTCTGGGGACTATGACTGCAATGTTTATAAGCCCTTGATTTGATGATAATCCTGCCATCCAGTACAATCCAACCCAATTTAATCACATCCAATCCAATGGGTGCTCCTGAATGAGTGTAAACATTCAGGATAACCTTCATGATAACAGGTTCTAGGCTTTTGCTTGCAAGAGCTTTCCCCACAAATTAGATTCGTAGATTTTTGTGCTTATGATTCCATAAATGCTTACACCCACAAGCAAATTGAATATCTTACTGATTTCAAAAAATAGCAGCTCTCCGTGTGTTTACGTGGAATCCAGTGAAGATTTGTTGGGTTTGGGGATTTTTTTGCCTTTCTTAAGAGACTTTTAAAAAACCAAAATATTCAGGTCATTCTTCACAAACTATTGAGTTGCTAAAAAAAATGTTGACTTTTTAAAAGCTTTCAATTAGGCCTGCTACTTGATCCATTTTAGCAGTTTTATTGAACTAATAACATTGTTTTCTCTGGATTATGATTCTGAGGGAGACTACGATTCAAAGCATTTAACAGAAGTTGAATGAAATCATTCACATGATCAAAGTGACTCATCTGCATATGTTTTTGCAAGGTTAATCCTCAAAAGCAGATGCTATTAGTTTACTAATCATACACAATAGCTAAGTAGCACCTAGCAGAGTGGAAAACATTGCTAAGAAAGAACCTATTAGCTTTTATACTAAGAGGTAAACAGTACTGAATAAATTTTTAAAAGACTAAAAAAGAGGTAAAAAACAACAATACATTGTCCTTTAAATATTCTGGTATCTAAAAGGCTGCTTACTAGACCAAATCCAATAAAATGAACTAGGTAGATTAGCTCAGTTCATTGCTTTTAATTAAATACATCCTGAGCTATGCTCTCAATGAATTAGCAAGGAACATTTGCTGCTTCTCCTTTACACCCTTGTTAAAGTAGCAATTGGAGCAACTCTGTTCTGACTAAATGCTGGGAAAGAATGGTGTATAAGGAGCCAGGTGCAGGCTTCACAAACCCAAAGAATTAATCCCAAGGGAAAGGGAGAGATGATCCAGGTGAATTTTAGCTTGGAAGTACCATATTTAAAGCATGTAATCCACAATGTAATCCTGAATCCTTTCTAAGGGCAGGCTTTCCTGCAGAAATATTATCCTGACCTTTCTCATACTGTTGCTATGGAAAGAAATGCTTCCTGGCTTCTGGCAAAGGGCCAGTAATTGTATTTAAATGGGGTGTTGAACAAGCATAATATGTGCAGTGTGCTATTATTTCTTTGTGGGAGGTTTATTATAGGCTTCTGGTATATAATCTAAATTAGATGTCTGAGGAAAAATAATGCTTTTAAGTTTGGAAATTGTATTCTGTCTTTAAAATTCCCTGATTTCCCTGATAGTCTTTTGAAGTTCTTCTGAAGCTGTAAATGTTATCTATATTCCTTAATCAAACCATCCTTTCAACCAGCTGCAGCAGAATGTCTCTCTTTTATGTTTATGGGAACTTGGATGCAATTATTTTACAGAGATGAACTTGCTATAAACAACCCTATCATTTCTAGACTTTCAAATTTCATTATCTTAAGCACAAATCAACATTGACGCTGCTCTAGTCTGGCTCTGATATGCTGTTTAGAATTAACATGGGTGGGTGATCTTTTATTCAATTTCATTATATTAGTGAGTAAATTTAGCAAGTAAGTTAGCACAGGCTGGGGAATGAAATTTTTCAAGCTATTCACGGTACTTAAATCTTAACAGATTGGTGGACACAGAAAAATGGAATCAACCATATTATCCTTGTCTGCAACAGGTGCCTGGAGATGAATAAATTTTAGACTAAGGTGCTAGGAACTGGGTGATTATTAGTATCTGGGATTTTATCTTTTCTACGTGGTTTATAAGAACTAATGAGTACTGCATATTTGATTTATATTTAGCTTTTTTCTTTTTCCTTTTTTTTTTAAGACAGGATTGTTTATGCGTGTACATAATTATTTGGGTGGCTAAACAAGGTGTACTTGACTGTTAATAAACCTAGAAACAAAAGTCAGTTAGGCAGACATTAATGGTTCTAGCACAGGCTTCTCACCCCATGGAAATCAAACTATCTTAATTTTATTTTTAATAGGTTTTGGATAATTCCAGATACTGCTGTTTTCTCTAACATCACCTACAATCTGTTGATAAAGATACACTCATATGCATGAAATGCCATTGAAAAACAATTCAGCTTCTTATGAAGTTGCACATGATCAGAACTTGTCACATCTCGTTCCTCTTTCCCTGCCTTTTTGCTTCAGGTGACTTTTCAGCAAAGGTTATCTTTCTTGACTTTCTCTTAAAAAACACTTTCCTGCTGTTTCCATCCTCAGTGCCTCTGAAAGAGCCACTTCTGCCACAATCTGCTCTGAATCAGCTGTGTAATTATGTTCAGTAAAAAGATAATATATACACCTGCTACTTTCCATTTTCCCTAACAATTTTGTACTCAGTGATGCTTAACCATCCTCCACTTCAGGCCTACTAAGAAGTGTGTAACTTTTCTACATACGGAGACAGCTTAACACATATCTAATTGAATTGAAACTTTATTGGTCTTCATAATAAGGAAACAATAACTTTTGACACCTACTCAGCTTCTGAAAGAGGATAGTTTGGCCTGTTAATTACAGACAGGAGAATGCAATGGGCCAACATTCACAAGGTCTCTAATACATGCCTAACAATGTTGTTACAACTTCTATCTGTCTAATGGCTCATGATGGAAGGTTTAGTAATGCAGTATGTAGGTGTGTAAAAGACTGGTCTGCTGAGTAAGCTTCATCTATCTCAGGATTTGTCTCATGACAGTTACCAATTACAGATGTACAGGGGAAAGTGTAAGAACCTGCAAGCTGGCTGTGACACATTTCCCAGGAAGGCTGACTGCTTGCAGCTTCAGGACTTCCTGGGCCAAACATACATCTTTATATTTAACAGTCACTGATTGACTCCTTCTTTTTCTTCATAACTCTAACTTGTAAAATTCCCAGAAACGTGATTCTACATCTCAACCCTATGTGGTCTGGAAACTCGTTTTCTGTGTTCATTTTTGGAATTATGCACTAGCTTCATTTGAAGTACTCTAATGCTTGTCTTGAAAAAGAAATAAAAAATAATTTCCTATTCATATTCTTCATACATTTTGGTTCTGAAGATATGCAGCAATTTATCCATCAGATATTTTCCGTGATAAAGCATACTGCCCTACTAAATTGCTTGAAATGCTTCATACCTCTGACCGTACTTGTCATTGTCTTACTGCCTGCTAGTTAGACACATTGAGCTCCCTGACCATTACTAATTGTGTTATGCAAATTACAATAAATGAAAAAAAAAAAAAGCAATCAAGAAATTAAAAAATGTAGAAATTATGGGAAAAACACTCTTCTTCTAAAAACAGTTACTGTCTATCCAATTTAACAGTCAATGTTCATCTACTTTATCACTACTGAATAAACTTCACCCACATTAATAACAAGGAAAGAGTGCTGCTTCTTTTGATCAGATAATCTGTACATGTCCTACATAATCAATCATTTTCATGATTGTTTAAGCTAATGAATATTATTTTGTAATCGATGTAGACCAACACAAAATATGCAGTCACCTTCCAAAGGTATCTGTCTACTATACGGTAACTTGACGACTCATGATTACCTGACACATACCGTTTTGTTATTTAATGTACCATGGGCATTAATTTGCTGAATAAGAAAATGCGATTCTACAAATTCATTTTAACAGTATTTTTCATAAGGACTGTATATTATTCAAAAGATTCATAAAGTTTTTGAAATCTTCACACAAACATGTCATTTACTGCTGGTACATCAAGCTTCAAAGAGTGGCTAATATAACTATTTTGTCTTTCACCAGATAGGGCATGGAGAAAAACCTTCAGAGTGTTGTTGAGTTGTGTTTCACAGGCTACTACAAGGTTTCTATGCATGAAGCATGCCATTGACATCACTCACTCACAATGTATGGTCTGAAGCAATCAGACTAAGAAAATCTGGAGATAAAAGCAGGAAAGCAGCAGGGGGACTGGAGTGAGTGAAGCAAAACATATCAATCTGTGGAAGATGCCTGACTGCTTCCAATTGTACTGTCATGATCTTCTGATTTATTCTCCAGGGAGGAAGGATTGCAATTATACTCTACCAACAGGTACAAAAATGGAAGGAAAAATACATCTTGAGCGTAGTTAAAGATTTGTCAGTTTTATACAAAATCTCCTTTGGGGCCTTCTTAAACCTGTGTTAGAAACAAAATAAAATTCAACCAAGCTTGTTTTATATGTTTCAAAAACATTAAAAAGCACCAAGTTAGTATAGGCTTAAAAGCCCAAATGCATATGGATGAATATGCACTGCTCTGGGCTCAAGTATTAGGAACACAAACACTAGCTGTAATTGGGAGGTTTGGGAATGAATTAAATAATAAATACTGTAGTGTTTACCACTGTAAATGTCTGATTCTTTTGTGTGTTAGTAAGGAGTTTGTCAAGAATAATGCCAAGAAACAAATATAATTGCATATATTTTATGCTAGGGTCGGAGAAGTCATGCTCTCTGCGTTCTAAGTACTTGATAAATATTCTTCAGAAATCTTCTCTGACCTAGGAAATTATTACTATTTTACTAAGAAGATAAAGTAGAAGTAAGCTAAGTGATTTGCATAAGTAATACAGCATGTCAATGGTGAGAGTTACTAAAAAGGCACAAGGAATCCCAATGCTGTAAGTGGCAGTCAGAATCTGTTGCCAGGAAAAGGAAAAAAAAATCCCGCCAAATTTAGTTTGTGATAATTTTTAGAGAGAATTGTCATTCAAGTCAAACCTATGAGTGTCTAGTCAAAAATGTGAAAAATTCATTTGAATGGACTTTTAGAAGAAATTAAAATTTATATTTTGCTTAATCTTAAAAAGTCATTCCACTCTTTCTGATTGAACAAGAAAACACAGTAAAAATATGCAATTCAAAATCAGAGCGAAGAAAACTTCTTTGTTAGAAACATCAACTGAAAACACCTTTTTTAATTTGAAATGGTTGAAAACTTCTAGCTAAAAAAAATATTTGTTTTCCATCCAGAATTTTTGAATACAGTGTCTATTTGTTCAAAAAATCATGGTGGATTCCCATGGCAAATTTCTGAACATTTCTACCTTTGAACAATTCACTAATTCAACTCATGCATTTCCTGTACAGTTATTCAAAAGATGTCTTTATGCCTTCCAGGAAGCATATTTGAATTACATCATTTTCAGCTTTTCTGTATGGTCGGATTCTGTGCATGTTTTAAGCCAGACCTCCATCAGCCCTCGGGTCTTCAGTCTATTTTGAAACAAAGACATCATGCAAGAGTGGGTGTCTCCTTGTTAAATCCCACTACTTATCTTTTCCATTCATGTAGTAAATGGTCAGTTGCTGGTGAGTCTGACCCTAAGACAACCTTATCATACCAAGGCGGGATCAGAGTCATGATTTCTACTGCTCCTTTTGGCTATACCTTGCGTGTCTTCATCTGCAGCTTGGTTTTCTGGATGACAATAATGAGGACATGGTCCTGGGATTACTTCTTGACTGTGTCTGGGCTCTTCTGCTCAGAACTTCAGCTCTCAGGCTTGTGGAGGTGGCTGGAAGTGACTTGTCAGTGAACCTGGTTGTGGCAATCAGCTTGAACCCACACTTAACCTGATTTATGTCAAGTGTCACCCCATCAAAATGCTTTGCAGAACTGGATGGTTTCAGGCTTTTAAAGATGAAACTACTATGCTTTTTCTAAGGCATTTGGCTTATTTCTGCCTTGTGAATAGGAGCAGGTATGAAACACGGATGACTCTGAAGATTTAAGGGGGGAAAAATGTGCCAGATCCTGGTGTTTTCAAAAGGAATGCCTCTGGATCTGAAATGGTTTCAAATAATAACCAGAATAGTGGATGCAGAAATAAACTATGGTCCTTTAGAAAAAGAAGACCCATAAGAAAACAGGTATACAAAGAAGACATCTGAGAGGAAAACCTTGCTGAAAACAGTTCTTGTTGCAGCTACTAAGAATCTGTCATTATAATTATCTTTTCTGAGGAACCTCATGCTGCCATTAGTTGGACACACCAAGACATTTCTCAGAATGAATTGTTTAAAGCACAGCTCCTATATCTCCGTGTAGTGCAGTCAAAATAAAACCTCTCAAACAACCCTTTCAACTTTCACTGTCATCACCTGCCAATGTGATTCTCTGAAAGGGTTTTTGTTTTAGTAGCTGCTTGAGATGAAAGAAGCATAGTCATATCCACAGATAAAATCCCTGTGATGAATCTCTGTTGCCATTTGGGCAAGAAGGAGTGCTTTTCTTCCCAAGTTTTTATTGATTGTTTGTGAACTCATTGATAAAACAGGCTGTGTGCCTGACTGCAAAATGCTGCCAGCTCTGCATGCCGTCTGGTTTAACAATGAATCCAATACTAAATGTCCTATTTATGACAGGAGCCTTATGAAAAACAGTGCTTTTAAAATAACAAATGGTACTTTGTACATAATTTCACTGAAGAGACGTTATTCAAAGGAAACAGGAATTAGAGTTGTAATGCTATTTATTTTTTACATCTAACAAACATATTTTGTAAGTTCATTGGGTCAAAAAAGCAAATACAGTTAAGCCTAAAATCATGGGTAAAAGGCAATCCAAGTTACACAGTTCTACCTGCAAATAAAATTATATATTCTTTTATCTGATATCAAAGACAGAGAAATTAAAAATCTGAAACTTTGTAAGATCCGAGCTGGAATTAATCAATAGGATTCCAAATGTTCCAAGTTTCACCTTGTATTAGCGAGGTTTAACTATGTGCATTGGAGTACAGTTAGTCTGGAAATACCAGTTAAATTTAAAGTTCCTTGCAGTTGCAAGTAGGAAAGTGCAGCAAATTGTGATCAGCATTTGTCTTCATGTTTGCTGTGAGTGATGGAGGAAAGACAGCATAAGCATACACACTCAGATAATCAGTTACCTGACAGGGCTTCAGATGATGAAAAGTCTTTTCTCTGTCTCCAGAGAGCACAGTGCTTATTTCAGACATTTCCTGGAAGACAAAGGGATAGAAGAAGAGCCTCTAGATTACACTAGGATGACAGAGATCTGCTAATAAAAATGTAAAGGTCAAAAGGCTCCATCCTCCTCTGGTGTAAACCAGCATAACTTCAGTTATGACATCCGCTCACACCTGCTGAGGTTCTTTATTACCAAGGTAGTTTCTGTGTCTTTTTTGCTTTGCTTGTCACACAGCACAAAGGCCATGTAGAAGCTGCATAAGCACAATTGCACTTCAGATAAACACATTTTCTGTTAACACACCAAGTTTAGTACTGGAGGTGTAATTAGTAGGCAGTTTTCTGGCAGTTTACAGAAAAAAACCCAAACACCAACCCTCAACCTTGACATCAACAGCCAGGACCATTGCATGCTTTACATTTGGAGGGCACTAATAGATAAACCGTAGCTCACATATTTGTCTTTGAGTAGTTTAGACCATCACCACTCCTAAGGATGGGTGCAGGGGGGACATGAGGGTGGGCTGATAATTTAGCATCCCTGTGAATTTCATAGTCTTTGATAATTGATTATATATACCCAAATGAATCACACTTCTCTCAAGTATGTAATCATTGAAGTAGCTACAAAACCTCACTGAAGCTGTGTGTGACAGTTGTTAGGTTTTCACTGACATTCACTCACATTTATGATTTGTTTCAGATTTTTTTTTCAAATGGTTGTGATGGAGAGCACCACTAAAGATATGATATGTAAGGAAAAAAAAAGAAAAAAAAACACCCCCAAAACATGGACTTCTACTATTATGTGGATGACAATCAAATGTATTTCGTCAAATCCTGGCATGGTGCTTTCTTGTACTATGCAAGAATTCATTCTGGAATGGACAGAAAGTCAATTGACTTTGCTGAAACCTGTCTTCAACTGAATTGCTGTTCACTGGTACATGACATAAGTACAGAATGCTGATTTCCCCATACTTGCATTTTGATGGACCATAACCCAAAACTTGCCTTTTTAAGGCTTGCTACTGTTGTTTCAAGGTGACAGGTTTCATTTTTTTTTATTTTGTGGGGTTTTTAAAAATTATTATTTGAAGGATGTAATAAATGAAGTGTTCATTAGCTGCAGATAATTGGAGATCATTATTCCTGCTTTCATTACAAGCAGGTCTGATTAGTGCAGGGCTTTTTGTGCTGGCCTTCCTGCCACTATGTGCACTCTCCAGCAGCTTGGAATTCACTGGACAGACTAAAATTGCTGATTGTATCACTCCTGCACTGCTGTCCTCCCAGTGCCTCTCTGTTTGACAGTAACCAGTTGCCATGGAAATAATTGTGGTGTCACAAACTCAGTATTATGATTTCAATAGACGATCATGTAAAGTGGAAGAAATGGTCTGCAAGAGTATCTAACACAAACGGCAAAGGAAACAGTAAAAACATTTCCAAGAGGACAACTCTGTCTGGTAGCTGTCTGCAAGATTATTCTGACTAGTCCTTCAGGTAGATTTTTCAGGTCAGACTCCTTTTCTTCAATACTTCTGTTGATGGGAACTCCTTGCTCTCTGCCACATTTTCTATTAATCCTTAAGCAGTCAGATATTCAGTGAAGTGACAGCAGCATTCCACAACAGCAGGTATCTAGGGCTAGACAAAGTGCACCAGACAGCATCTCATTTGTATTCTGCCCCACTTGTGGCTGAGACACTGCTTACATGAAGCACTGGTACATAGCCATGGCCCTTCTGTCAGTCAACACATGCTAAGAAGTCATGTACATCAGACATGGAGGGAGCTGACAAGGTGTTTTTCTGCCAGCGACTGCACCTGGCACTAATTGTTGGATCAGAGAGATCCCATTTTTTTGTCTCTCTGTTTTTTTTTTTGTTAGATTTATTGGAACATTTCTCATTGGAGGTATATTCATAGAAAACTGCACAAACATCGGTTGTTATATATGGAAAAGTTTCTCATCTACAAAAAGACCCAAAATACCTGTTAATGGTGTAAATCAGTTTATGAAAGCCTCCATATTCCACAGCTAGACTTTGTCCATATTCAGGGTTTCTCACCAGCTTGAGCATATTAAGTTTCTCAGAGCACTTTCTGAGGTTTAGCTTTTTAACTATGGTAGGGTAACTGAAAGTCCCAGTTTAGCTGGGAATGATCAAGAATGCTGGAAATTATCCATCCATTTCAAAAACTCTTAAAATTTATTTTTTTACCCAGACTTTTGCTAGGAGAAACAGCTCTCCCCTTATTTGCACCCTTCGATACCATGAATAAGTAATTCCTAGAAAGTTGTAATAGAAAGAAACTTTTGACTCTCTACTGGCTGTAATACAGCTCAACATATTGCTGTTTCACTTGGCTGGTCATAGCCAGGAGTTATCCCAATTTCCTGATGATGAACACTTGCTGCCTGAGCCTGTCTTGATAGAATATGTGAGGCAAGTAAGAGGCATAAATTTGCATGAAGGTATAAAATATACAGTATTTACAGTAGACATATTCTAGATTACTAGCCAGGAAGTCTATTAAGGGATATGAAATAGGTCTCCCCATGCTTTATTTAATCATATGTAGAATGAGGGTATTAATATCTCTCTACCTCACAGGCATATTGTGAGGATAAATACATTCATGGCTGCAAGTTGTTTACACTGGTGTCCTGGGACAACACAGTAACCAGATACTATTTGTTGGGGTGGGGGATGAGTTTCTTTCAGTTTTACGAAACTAATTAATTCTTGGTATAATGCCACTGACGCTAAAGCAGTAAATTTTGTCAGTACGTTTTAAGGTTCAAAACAAGGCTTTGAAGGTTTCTCTTGGGTTGCCCACAATATCTCAAACCTATGGGTTAAGTTGCATTTGAAATGTGTCCAGTGTGTCCCCAGCACATACCAGCATACTCTGTTTTCCTCATGTTTGGGCCAGAGCCATTCTCTCCTGCTTTGTGGATCTGTTTGAAATAATCAACTTTATCCTTGGGAGCATTTGCATGCAAGAATTAGTTTTCTCATGCATGGAGAGTGTTTTCCTGAGAGAAATTCAAGGAAAGAATGAGAAACATTTTGATTTATGCAAAGCTGTGAGTGTTTTTAGAATTAATTTTTAAATCTAGCTATACTAGATTACACTGATATAATTTGTTCTAGGCCTTGTCTACACGGAAACGTTAAACTAGTTTAACAAAAAAAGTGACTAAGTAACATCACGATTCCAATCCCAGCACTAATCTTGGTCATACTAACAAAAAAAATTATATGAGGCATATAAAGATTTACAGAGAAGTACTATAAACAATGTAAATAATACCGGGTGGATTTTTATGGCAGAAAATAGGCCTTGTCAGACAAACTATAGATATTGGGGCTTTTTATGGTATTACAAGTATGGTTGTCAAAGATAAGTGTTGGTACAATAGCTGGACTGTAATTCAAAACAGATTTAGAAGTGCTGTTCAGGACGGAAATGGCTGAAAGCTTGGGCCTTAGCTCTGTAAATCAAATTTTCACAGCACAGGTATGTCTATACCTTGTATGGGAAAGAGCTAAATTCTTACCAGTAGGAATCCCAAACCCCACACACTGATTTTGGGAATGTAAAAGAAAATACTGTTGAAAAGTAAACACCGGAAACTCAAAGGAGGAGACAGAAAAAGAGTGATCTCCAGTAACCTTCTGAGAGCAAATACCATCATTCCACTTTTCAAGAAGGTAAGAAGTTTTATTGGAGCAAGTCAGGACAGGAATTAGGAATTCTTCTTGCCTTGGAAGAATGTTCTCAGTCCCCTGACGACAGGGAAAGCAAGGAAGGAAAGGCGCATCATTTGGCTTGGGTTCCTCTGTGAGGCATGTTATGTACTTCAGACCATGGCAAAGGACATCTGAGGTTGTTTCACCCCCAAAGCCAGCTGGGATAATGCTGTGTGTGAGCCACAGTAAGGGAACCTGTCTCATCCATGTTGCCTTTGGAGAGCATGCTCTAGAGTGAATTATCAACAGCACTGATCCTGGATATGGGAGAAAGCCAGCAGGAGAGGTCCAAAACCAGCGAGGAGTGAATTAAAAAATAGACAGTGTATATAGATAGATTATGAGAGGTCCAAGAATCCCACTTATTCCCTGCTACTCTTTATTTAGTATTATAGATGTATAAGTAAGCTATAGTAACGCCTGAACAGATGTAGAAGCAATGACATTTCTGTGTCTCCCCTGACTATCTTCATGACAAAAGTAGCTGTTCAGGCTCCATCCAAGAAGCTGTCCACAAGACACCACTATTTTGATATTAATTCAGTGCTGTCCAAGCAAGTTAGTTACTGTCTGAACAGAAAAAATTAGGGGTATTTTTTTTTCCAATTTAAGCAAAAGTTTGTTTGCTGTTTGCACACCAAATGGCACAAGTTGGACAAAGGGTGCATTTCAGGGGATCTTGGAGGATTTGGAAAAGTAAGCTGAATTCTAATGGACTCCTGTCCTGAACTACAGGTTATAAATGACACATTAGGAATCTGCTCAGTTCACTGAACACATCTATCTCCCTGATATCTCTCAGACATTTGATGTAGTCCTGTATGACATTCTGATAACAAAATTATCACTGTACAAAAATCAGTGAAGTTCTCTTAAATGGATTAAAACTAACTCAGTTTGGCAAGTGACAGCTTGCCAAAACTATAGCCTTTGTGCGGGGGAGAGATGCTTTTGATTAGTTATTTTTAAGCTTTGATGTTATCTCTGCTTTTTCATATATTTCACCATTTTTCAGTGGAGGATTCTGTTTTGCAGGCATTTTGGTTGTTGTTCAGAAATGTGGGGGAAATATTTTTACAAGAAAAATCCATGTAAACATAAAAGCTATCCAGGCTTTGAAACTCAAAGACTTCTACTCACCCCGTTTTCATCTTCTTTCTTTCTTTATTTTTTTTCTTCCCTCTCCCCCCTCCCCAAATTTGAGATTTAAGCATCTTGGTCTATTTCAGGAAAGGAGAAAAAACCATGAAATCCAGAATATTTTGCAATATGAAAAAATCATTTGCCATCCATATTTAATTAATTTTTTTCCTAATTAAATCTTACTTAATTGACAGATCTCAAAAAAAAAAAAGTAATAATGAATCATCATACAATGGAGCTAGTCCCAGTGCAATCTGTTCTTGACCAAATTCTATACAACCGCCTTATCTGTAGTCTTGAGAGAGTGTAGTCATTGCTAGTAAAATTTACAGATGACAGGAAAGGTTGGTAGAGTAAATAATGAGGGTGATTAATTTCTATGAACAAATTTTGCAATTCCTTGAGCAGTTGTTTCAATTTGAAACACATGAAGAGATAAGCCTTTAGGAAAGCATGTAGGTCATGAATGCAAACTGGAGGGCAGTACTTGAAATGCTGAAATACTCAAAACTGTTGTGGTAGCAAAGCAGCTTAACATGAGGTGTCTGTGTGAGGCTGTAGCTAACAGGGCAAAACAGCTTTGATGCATGCATAAAAGCAGAATATCAAATAGGCATTTGACTTTGGTATCCCCCATGAAGATATTGCAATGCAGTGGCTGGGTTTGCATCTGTATTGTAGATATAATTATGGAAACTTAGGTGGTTCAGAAAGGATCCACAAACATGCTACTAGTTCTGGAAAGCTGATTGCATAATGAAAGACTGAGGAGTTTAAGGAGTTTACAATTCATTTATCCAAGAGCTGCTAAGTTGATTACTGATAAAACTACAAATCAGAAGATGTCAGGCTGTAGCTGGTTCTTTGTCTAGCAGAAATAGGTATAATGAGATTTCATTTTTAGAAATGGAAGCCAGAAAAGTCTGGGCTAGAAAAAAGATAGAATTTTTTTTTTTTACACTGAATGCAAATAACAACTGGACTGATATTTGCCACAGTATAGTTGCTTCTCTAGTTTTTAAAGTCTTTAACCCAAGGCCAAATGCTTGCTAAGATGCATGCCTAACTGCAGAGAGATTCACACAAGTGTTGATGGGATATCTAAACAGCTTTAAGATGTGCTTTCAAAACACAATAAAATGACTGTAGAACCTCTGTGTCCCAGACAGGATGAGATTGATAAGGGGCCTTCCCCTTGCCCCCATTTTGTTCTCTCTAATTTTTCCTCCATCTTTTGTGTCATCGATACCGGTCATTTGGTTGCAGGATGAGGCAGATGAGCTCACTTAACTACCTGGAAACTAACCTAAAAAGAACCAAAAAGCAACCCCACTGACTGAAATGGCATGTTCAGAGCAATGAGCAATCTAAGACCACATGTATCTTAAACTTGCCTTCCTCAAGCAGCTCAAAGAGAGTTGCTGGCTGGTCGTGTCCCTGCCACTCAGAGAAAATGTCCCATGGACAAGTTCACAGGCACAAAAGGGTCAGAGAAACACAGTCCAGACAGCAGCTATAAGAGGATTTACTACTTTCCATTAGGCAGTGTGGAGCCCAAAGGACAACTGGATCATGAAGACACCTGCATCCCAGAATACTTCCTTGCTAGAGGTTTCTACCATCTCTGGACTTTTTTTTTTTTTTTTTTTCCTAAAATGCAGCAATTTGTCTTTGTATATTGTGTTGCTGAGGGCAGGGAGAAGAGAGAGGTCTTGCTGCTTTCCTGATCTAAGAAAAGATGATAGCCTCTGCTAAACAAGCACTTACAAAGTCAGCCAAGCCAAAGGGTCTCTACTTCAGGCACAGAAGTAAACCTTTAACTCACTAGGGAACATTTTAGCCAGAAAACTTAAATGAATATGGTATTCATACAGTTAAGTGGATTAATTTAGGTCTCTCACGTGAAGTTAGGAAGATAAATTGATAGCTATGATATTATTTTGAATTTTACCCAAAATTGACTAGATCCAAACCACTATGCTGAATTTGGATGTTTATTTACTGTAGCTATTGGAGATTAGGACAGAGGTCTGGAATCTGTCTATTCTAACACAAGAACTGGGCAGGGTTGGGTATCAAGTCAACTAGCAGGTGGCAGCTTCAAAACAAAGATGGTGGTTCATCATGCAAAGTTTATGGAAGATTCATAACCTTCCTGCAGGTTATGAATGCCAAAGGGTGCAGACAAACACTTTTGTGTAATAAAAACCCAATGAAGGCAATTTAGTACTAAGAAATGTTTTTTAGTTCAGGAAGTCTCTAAGCAACAAGCTGCTGGATGTTAGAGTAATGCCAACATATTCCCAAGACATAGTCTTGGAAAACCATATGCTTGCCTCATTCCCATGCTCTTCTACAGGCATCCCCTACTACCCGCTGCCGGAAACAGAACACTGCATTTGGTGAAACTTTATTCTGACTCACTCTTAAACTAATCTGGTAAAAAACTATGTGATTCTATCAATACACATTCTGTATTTTACCCCGACTGCAGGAATTTATCATTCGAGGGGGTGGTGCTTGATATCAGCCTATCATTTCTGACTATCATCTTTAATTTGACATTTCATGGCAGTTGGTTTGCAACCAGCTTCAGCTGTTCAAAATCCTCACATTCAACTACAAATTTCTTATGACTACTTGTATCTAAAAAGCTTCCAAAAGTATATGTGGAATTTACTACAAGAATTTTCTTCCCAAAAGAGTGGCTCTTGGTTTTTGGCTAGATTTTCCTAGACCTTATGATGCCCTGTAGTTTGCCTTACAAATTCAGCACACTTGTCACATGACAGTATTGCACAACTGAACTGGAAAGAGAAAAATACTGGCTCATTCATGTTGTCTGGAATTAAATCCATCAGTGTTATTCAAAGTGATAAGTGGAGCTTACACGTACAGTAAATCAGCCAGCACAGCATGATAAATTGTGTTTTCCTCTCTGTCAAAGGATTTTTGAATCACAATTGAAATATTTTTCTGTCTTCAAAGTCTGGATGTGAAAGATAGATATGGAAGCTAAAAACCCCAAGGCCTTGGCTTACACCCTGAGTTAAGTGGCAGTGTGATTTTAAACACATTAAGGGTTTTGTCTACTTGGGAATCTTTCCTTCTCAAATAAGGCATTTCTAAAGAAATTGAATCATAGATCTCTATATAAGAGTGCATTAAACTGAAAAAAAGCAAGACCAAAAAACACACAAAACCAGACAGGCATTTCTGGAATAAGGGTATCTACAAAGAGACATGTTCTTACAAGAAAGCCATTCTGGTCAAATTTTCCATGCAGACAGATCTTTAATTAATTAACTGTAAAACCATGTGTGGAAACTCTCATTCTGATTTAAGCTCAAAGTATATCTGTTTAATTTGTTTCCTTAAATTGACAGGTGTAAATGCTATAACCATTTTTAATCTGGGTACTAGAACATTTCAACGTTTCAGCTTACTTGGCTTTAACATAAAATTTGGGGACTGTCTATACTCACAGTTTTACAGGTTTAATTTGAGACATCAATGTATTTAGGCAAACCAGTGCAAGACATTATGCAGCAAGCTCATATTCTTATCTGCCCAAGGATCACTATGATTGCAGCTACATTTAAACTGAAGAAGAAAAAGTCACTTTTGACAGAAAGAAAGAATGTGTCCTTGTAACATCTGTATTATTTTAAATAGAGCTGTGCAAGTCTCTAAGTAGACTATCTCTCACTTGCGCTTGTTTTTCTCTTATCTTTGGATAAAATACACGAAGGTCTGAGCTCAGCTGCCTGCTTTTTCTTGGATTTAAGTGATACATATTCAAAAAGATGCTCCATCAGGTCTTGTGTAGGACAAGAGTGGTTAGCAGGGCATGGACAGCTGAGGGCAGAAACTTCAAACGCTCTGTTTCACTAGAGGAGGTGAATGAGCAATGAGTAATTATGCATCTTGTACAGCTTCCCAGAGCAAAGCAAAATTCAGATCTACAGTTATGACAACAACATGCCAGCAGCACATAAACCTTTCCACCTGGTTATCACTCTGCTTTAGATCGCTACACAGGGTACTCCAGGCCATTCAGTACATCAGATGCTCTCCTTGCTACATGCAGTAACTTTTAACACCGAAATCCTAATGTTTGATGTTATTCATGGGTCATCGTGGTAATTAGTATTTTCCTGCTGAACTGCTTCAAATGTACTCTATGAAACCCACATAGTCAAAACATTGCTGTACGCCTCCGATTCCAATGCAGACATGCAGGCTCACACTCTAATATTCTGCTCGCTCCTCTCTTGTGTGAGGATGTTACAAATGAACCTTCTCCCCTGATAAGAAAAAAGATACTAGCAATTACAATGGGGTTTGTGTAGGGGAGTAAGGAATATAAATGAGCAGAAAGGTGCCAAGATATCAAGACTAAACCATCTGGCTTAGTGATAGTTGTAACATGAATTTCTAATGTGGTGGGTTGGGGGTTTTTTGGTCCTGATTTGAATAGGATCTGTTTTCATGTCCTGTGCAGCATAAACCTCTTTCAAAAAGGTCAAGAGAGATTAAATGAAACATTATTAAGAGAGTCCATATCTTTCTTCCTTGAAGTTACTTTATCGCAAATACTTATATAATCTAATTGCTAGTTAAAAAATGGAGAGAAAGAGAGAAAAAGAGAAACAAGGCAGGAAGAAAGGACATTACTTTCTTTTCACATTTGGCTCTTTTCTTTTGTTTTGTAATGAATTCCTGCATTTCTACAGTTGCACTCGGGAGAATGCTGGAAGGTTACTTCCTATAATGAACACAATCTGATATGTGAAGGGCACATCTGCAAATGCTGCTGTGAATCTGAAAGGTGAAAGCCAAGTGAGAGGCATGAGAGATGGTGAATGAAGGGAAGGAGATGAAGGTGGGAGAGACAAGGCCTGCTAAGTGAAAAAAGGCATAGACTGCTAAAAAGGTAGGACAGCAGATTTCTCTATGAAAGATCAGTTGTATTGTTATACAGAAAGGTTTTATTATGGCTATGCAGAGACTTGGTGCAAGAGCTTCTGGCCACTTCTGATTGCTTTCACTTAGAGCTTTGTATCCTGCATCCCTTGAGAATTTCTTCCAGCTCTGAATTGCAGCCAGTTCAATTAAAATCCTGCTGAATGGTATTATTTATTTTCGAGAGTGCCACAATTATCAGCAGGAAATCACAGGAATAAGCAAGTGTCATTAATTGCTGTGATCTTGAGGCTGAATGGTCTTGGGCACAAACTGCATAATAAAGACAATGTAAGATGTTTGAACACAGAATTTTAGTTGCTTTCTCCTTCTGTGATATTGTCTATGACACAAGAAAATAACTTCAAAGTTTTTGTAACTATAGGATCTTTGATAAACTCAAAGTATAGTTGCAGTTTTTTCTTTTAATATTCAGATGAAGAATATTATGGGTGGGCTGATGAGTGTCACTGTCTAGTTATGTTCTTACATTTCCATGAGGAATTAGAATAACCAGTGTCTTTCTTCTATACGTGAGTTTCTTCACTATGTTTGTGCTCTACAGATATTTTATTATGCAGTTTTTCCTGGAATGAAAGGTAAATTGATAACTATTAATCAAATATCAGATAATAGCTGATAGTTTTCAACTCATAAATGTTACCATCTGCAACACGCTTCCAGCAGTTACACTTATTCATCCAAAGACCAGAGACAATACCTTTTGACCCATCACCAACAAAAGAAACAATGCTGTATAACTGTCCTTTTTTATTTCCACTACTGAATGTTGTTCAAAAACTGCCCACGACCATGGGCAAAACTGCCCATGCCATATATGTGAGAAATTATTTGCTGGAAATACCTAGCAGCAAATTTAGATAAATATATCTGAGATGCTCATAAACTGCTAAAAGAAAATCTAGCAATAGATTTTTAAGATTAAGTCTTCTTTTGCGAAATAAAATATCTAAAATGATGACCGAGATCACTAAAAAGGAGATCTGCATTTAAAGGTAAAGCAAACCACCTGAAAGAGGAGAAATCAATTAAAATATTTTTAGTCAAAGAGACTAACAACCTATTTCCTTGGTACGGAAAGACAAACATAAGAGAGCATGTTACTGTAGCTTAATGGGTGACTGTGGCTTAAGGAGTTCAGTCTGATGTGTTTTACTTCAGCACAGTCAGGATGGGCTGAAACTATACACACTGTCAGTTGCCATAGCTTAACTAATGAGTGACAATTTACTATGTAGTGACACCACAAACAGCTACAGTCATTAGCAATCACTAGGTATTGGTGCCTTCTGTCTTTTAGTGTTTGGTTTGTGTTTGGCAAAAATGTTCATTGATTTAAATTAAATCAGAATTTTTATTCTGTGGGTGAAATTTTTCACTTGGCAGTCTGACAAATTCCAAGGTGTTGATGTTCCTCTTTGTATTAAAGCATCAAAATAAACTTTTGATGTGTGTAAACCTTATTCTGTATTTTTGTACAAGAACAAACCACATCCAAAGGTTGCCTTCTTCCACAGTCTTGAGAAATACACTTACACTGACACTCATGACAAGAGTTCAGCCGTTTAAAAGTCAGGTGTTTGTTTAAGCTCAATATTTAACTTCCAACTGTAGTAGATGGAGACCGAATAACTCTTCCAGCAACTGATTCATCCCCAGCAATCCTAAGAAATCAGTATGATATACAAAAGCATATCATAATATATGCTGTTGCTAGCAATATTCTAACGCTGACATAAAGTGGTTGGCATTAAATAGAATAAAATCATTGCTTTTCTCCTTGTGTCATGGTTTGGGCTGAACTGGCTGCTAAAATGAATGATGGATGTTCTTTTTTACTTATGTCCCCTTCAGAGGAGGGAGAGCATCTCCCTTCAGGGAGAAAAGGATGAGAGAGAAAAGAAACATAAAGTTTAAAAAGAAACTAAACTACTTTAATGAAAATATTAATAAAATAAGAAAAATAATTACATATATGCAATATATAGAAAATCACATAGAGTACCAGGATGATGATCACATCACCTGCAGGCACCAGGAAAGTCCCTGACTGAACTCAGCGATGGACAGGAACCTGATTTCAGATCTGGATTCAGGATTGCATGGATCAGGATCAAAGGCAGGCTAACAGACAGAGTCCTCCTCAGACATTGGACATTGAAGGAAGAGAGCAGAGCCTTTGATCCCTTTATAATGACCGTGATGTGGATGGGATCATATACCCTGTTGGTCAGTTTGGGGTCACCTGTTCTGTCTGCTCCTCACCACAGGTGTGACCCCTCTACACTTTTCTGCTTCTGACCCTTCAACAGGGGAAATAACAAAGTTAGTTGACTTTGGCTATTATAACAATAAATACAAGTAAGAACCTCTCTGCGTACCATTCCTTGGAATAAATTATAAAGAATCAGGTCTCATTGTTCTGGAAGCAGATACTATTGGAAAAATATGTGGTTAATTTCAGGGAGTTCAGCTAGTTAGAAGAGGCTTAGCTGAAAAATAAAATTACTGAGAAAATTAGTTAAGTTTTACCTCAAACCAGGACACCTTGTCTGAATAACAAATATTGCTGAGTTTTGAGACTTAAGGAAATTTCAAGAGGATGAAACTTCTGCTTATTTAGACTTTCATTAGCCTAGTTGCAATAAATTATCTTAAAGCTGGAATTGAACACCATTTTTTTTCTCCAAAGGTTAGTGATTTGCAGTTGAGTAACAACAGTATTCGTTCGAATTCGCCCCCAGTTTTTTAAAAACAATATATTAAAACTAATTTTTTTTCTGATGAAGTTGTTGTAATACTGGAGAGATTGGTTGTGTCTTGTGCTGTGCTCGGTTGCTTTTAAAAATTAGCTTTTTCACAAAATGAAAACCTGATTTCTAAAATGCAAACAAACAATGTAGTTCTTCTGCCTCCACCCTGATTTTCAATGCTGTCTTTATCTAAGAATCTTCTTTGTCAGGTCCTGTGTCAAGTCACAGGCTGACACTACACCATGACTTCCATTAGCCTAATGCCTAACAACAGTGCCGTAAATCTGAAAATCAACTGTAGCAGTAGCTGTTTTCTGCTATTACACAGATATCAAAAGTAAAATTTTTCCATAAGACATGCAGCAGTGGGCTTTAGTATATTAATGAGTTTTTATAGTACGGAAACACTATCTGCCCAAAACATGACCCAGCATTTGAATGCATCAACCATGAACAGTTCATGGTAAATTCAGTAAACAAAATCCTTTTGTATGTATGATTTATACCATAGATTTCAACATGTTTTTCAAAAGAGATTAGTAAAGATTGATGCGGAGAAACTGAGGGAAAACCAGTCAAGCGCTCACTTATGCTTGATTTTTCTGTTAGCCCCATAGAGACACCTAGAATGGCAATTTCTGTTCTCTCTCAACACAACAGGAATAGCACGGCCAGTACATCATACCAAACTTAAGTGTGAAAAAAGACTGCTCGTGAAAGCCTTTGGCTCAGGGCTAAGCACAAAAAAGATCTCCATAACAGAGGACAATCCAGGTACCTTCACAAAAACCATACCTCCTTAGATGATGAGTTCAGCTCTGGAAGTGTTCAGGCAGCAAGCCCTCTTTGGGACTCAGCTCCATCTCAGTGGACTTACCTGGTATCTTCCTAACAGGGTTGGGGAAAACCTTCTGGATGAAAAAATAACTATTAAAAGCCAGAAGGGCCCAACTCTGCTGTCAGCAGTGTATTTCTTTTATTACAAACAGCATTCATTTCCCAAAGTGAGAAAGTCCCATTCACTCAAGTTTAGCAGAGATCCATGAACTAATGTGTCACTGATTTTTTATTAAATACACTTATAGATGGTTGTGCTTAGTAACACTTTAGATAAATTTTGTTAACTGTGAATTTAATTTAAATCCCTGCACAATGTAATTAATGACAAATAAAACTAATTTATAGAAAATATATTCTCTTTCCATCTGAAGGAGGATGTCACTTAATCACATAATCATTTTTACATTTAAGGTGAGTAAGGAGGACAGACAGATAAAGAACAGTCAAATAAATATTCCTGCATTAGGACAGAAATGTTTCCACCTACATCTGTTAACTGTGAAAATGGCATTTAGATGCTACAAAATAGCTTTTTCTCATCTGTATATTGTCTTTGCTGGCATCAGATATACTTCACCTCTCCTTCATCTCAGCTTAACGTTACTCATTTATGCGTGTGTAGCATGTGCAAGTGTGAAAAAAATAACAACTTCTCTTGTAGGAGCTTAAGGTGGATAAATCTTTGATGTACACTGGTAAGCTATTCTAATCTTTGCAGGCACCATATGAGATACCAACTCTTTAATATTCATTCCTCTTGGAAAGCTGCACAGTTGATCTCATGAAGATCTAAGTAAATCTAGGATTTACTGCTAGAATAAATTGATAAACATCTTTTTAAAGGTACTTACAATAATCAGAATGCCTCTATAATAGGCATAACTGCATTAGGCCATGTTAAAAAGTAACACATTTATCTCCAAATATTTTAAAATTAGTGTGCAGAATATTTCTGCATTCTTCCAGTTTAAAGTACAACATGAAGCCAACAAACATGGAACAGATCCTCAGCCAATGAAAACTGATAGGCACCATTATTTTTTTACTTTGGAACTTTATTGGAATTTAAAATAACCATTAAAGATATCTTGTTTTCCTTATTATTTAACTATAGAGACAGAGACTTTGAAATTCTAATGCATCTCATTGTCTTTTAAGCTTCTTTTGCGTTTAGCTCAATTAGGCAAAAGAAACAAACATGTTTCACCTTTACTACTAAAGTGTTTGTACAAGAGAGATACTGAAACAATTTGCTTTATTTTGCTTAGAGCTACCAAAACATTATGAAAGCTTAACTACCAAGATCATTTTTCTGATACAATTTTCCCTTCCCAAAACTAGACTAATGCATGCCTTTAAGGAGTACAACACATCATCACAAATGGTTACAAACTGAGTAGTGAAATATGACTTAATATGCTGTCTTTTTCAATTACTATATGCAGACGATTTTGTCCCTGTATTGGCATGTAACAACATTTTTATTACAAGAAAAACAAGCCTTTAGCCCTTGTATATGAAAACCATTGGTGGCTCTTTTGGTCAGATGTTGTGTATAGTGTATGTTACAGGAAATCAACATGTCTGGATAGGAATGGCTTCTTTGACACGTACTAGTATACTGCCTAGCACAATGAGGTCTTTGATTCAGAAATGGGTACAACTATAATAGATAAGCAATGAAAGATAATAAACAGTAGGAATTGTAATTGTTGGTGTTTGTATTATTGATGCAGAAACTGCCTCAAAGATATTCAGCCATCTCACTTGTATCCTCTTGGATCAATTGATCCTCTGCCATTCTTTCTTCATCAATTAGGCGAGGGTATGTAGCAAATTAGGATGAATTCCAGCTCTGCCCACATTATTTGATTGGTTCCTCCCATTCTCATTCAGTGTTTTATACACTCTTGATGAGGGAGTTGGAATTCATGCATCTGGCCCCATAGCCTGGATAAATACAGCAGCAGCCCTCAAAGGCCTATTCTGAATGAGAGAGACAGACATGTTAAAAAAAAACCCAAAACAACCCCAGAAACAACAAAAACCCACATTATGGTATAATTAGTTCAGTTTATCCAGTAGCTGTATGAGCATAAATATCAGGGATTTTTTATTTTTTTTCCCTTCTGTCTTTGCTTTGCTTGTACTCACAAACCTTTCTGGCAGGATGGATCATTTCCTAAATAATCTCAATGGTTCAGAACCAATGGTATCCTCAACTAAATCACACCCTGCTGGTGCCTTTCACATCAAAACTTTGAGGCATTCTGGTTCATTATCATTTACAGTTTCTCCACGACACATACAGTATTACTGCCAGTCAAGCCCGACTGTACGTCTTTTGATTTCGTTTGCATTCCTGGCTTGCTCAAGCTGGTCTTATTGAGATCACTGAAGAACATCATTTCCTTATTTAAATAGGATTTGCATTTCTCAGGCTTCTTTAACAGCCTCTCTTTTGAATGCTGCTTTTTGAAGATTTGCCTTGACGTTCCTACCAAGCAAGTCTACAAAGGAGCATTGTGGGCTCCGAATGTCCTTCGTGCTGTTAGCCTAGTGGAGGGCATTATGACATGTGGGTAAATAAAAGTTAACAGAGATAACAAGGACCTTAATACAGGGAAGCATTAAGATCTCTAGAGCAGCTCTACTGTAAAATCTCAATGACAGTCTTGTGTTTCTGTCAAGCTAGAGCAACTGCAACAAATTGTTGATGATTTTAGTTCAACATACATAGTGGTAAATCCAGGCAAACATAAACCCAAACAAAGATAAATTTATTTGTGTTTTTGCATAAGCTCTCAAGGTGTAGGCTCCAGCCTTGTGCTCTAGGATTTTCCCTGAGTTGAGTTTTCTTTCTGTACAGGGCTGACTCGCATGGCTGGGATCCAAAACACCTTGAAATCAACATGAGTGAAACTTCACACAAAGGATTACTTATTAACTTAAACACAGTTTCAGAACACCAGGTGCTGAGACGAAGATACATGGTCAGATTCAAACTGCTGCCTCCTTTAGTAAATCTACCCAGAGATATATATATAAGCTGGAGTCCTGGGCCAAAGCATTTGGAATTTTACAGGAATTCTGTTCATACAGAATGCTGAATTCCAGGAGTTGAATCAATCCACAGAAAGTAGGTCACCCCTGTAGCTGAAAGTGCTAGGAGCTCTGTGCTTAGCTCAGGTCTTGCCTAATTGCCCAAACTAGGCACTATAAGTGTGTCTGATCTATCACATATGTCATTATCTCTTCGAGCCTTATTCTCCCTGTAGAGATAATTTGGGGAATGATGTCCATAACTATTAGGCAATTCCTTATTTCCAGAACTGTGTGACCCACTTTGATCTTGTGGGTTAGTAGGTGGTAGAAGAAGAGATGAGATATTAACTTTATAGCTTCTCAGACAACCTCAGAAATTAAACTATTGTCCTGTATTATCATATATCTTTGTAATTCCTTTGTACTTGTGAACCCCAGGTCACAAACTAGCGCACTATGAAGTGTTCAGTAATTTCCATGCCATAAATCCTGCTAAGGATGAAAGATTCTCTTCTGAGCATTACTGTCCAATTTCTGTAACATCAGGATTAGCTTATTTAGGTAGCTACTAAGTCTGTGGCTGTTCAATCAAAAATTAACCTCAGAGTTTTGGGAAAATCTCTGAGTAACAGCTATTTCCAGATATGCAGGATTACTTGCTTTTTGTGGCAATGCTTCTGCACTGAAAATTCCTCCCATTACCACTTCTTTGAAAAGCAGTGAACAATACTTGGAACAGATCCAAACCTTATGCAGCACTGAGCATCAGTGATTATTTTTATGGGAAATACCTTTAAATATGGTATTTGATTCCTAATGAAAGAGCAAGTTCTTGGGGTTCATCAGGAACTAATTTTTGTTCTATGAAAAAGGACAAAAAAAAGAGGCTGATTTTGAAAATAAAACACTAAACAAAGAAAACTTCAAAAACATGTGAGTTCATGTACCAAAACATAGGAAAACTCCAACCTGAATATTCTGAACCCATTGACAATCCAAGACAAAAAAAGTTTGGTTGAAAACATAACACTTTCAGTAAAAATTTTATTTTATTAAAATAGGTGTTTCTTTGGGAAGTTTCTATCTGGCAAAAGCAAGAATGGGGACAAAGCCAAAACAAAAAAAGCTTATAAAATACCTAAGATGCTATTCCATCAGCCCTAATCACAAGTTGCATAAATACCACTAAAATAACTGTACTGTGTGGTTTATTCAAGTATTGTTGGAAACCCACCTAGCCCTGTAGAGAAACTGGCCCCCTAAAAGACATTAAATAACAATCTACCAATTTACCAATCTCAAGCTGATATTATGTACATTGTACCTGCATTTCCAAAACTAAAGGGGTCATGCACTTTCTTCTTTAAAAGGGTACATGGAGATTCTTAATGAAAAGCTGCTGAGAATCTAAAGCAGTTAAAGGCAACTGTGACTAGAGGAAACCAATTTGTAACCATTGGTTTCACAGCAGGCTGTCATCTCACTGCCTCTATTCATTTGCTTGTTTTCTGGTTCAGTAAAAACTCTGTTCTACTATTATGATTTAATGGCATGGTAATCTTTATAAACCTACTAGATTTTTCTGGAATATATTTAAGAAAAATAAATGTATAGGAGCTGGTAGCATACTCCTTAATTAAGATTCCCTGGGCATGCAGGCGGGTGCGTGTTTGGAATCCAAACCCATTCACACTTCCTACTCACAAACAAGGCTCTGGTTGGTAAGGAGCCGATGATAATGTTTCCTAACACCCCACATGTTAATACAAAAAAAAAAAAAAAATCCGGGCTGGAAGTATTTATTTTAAGACAGATTCAAAACCTCAGATGTGTCAGTGACTTTCTGAGTGATAATGAAGAGTTATGCTGCTACAATTGTGTGGTCTGGAGCGAAACACAGGTTACTCGAAGTCATGAATTCACACTGCAGTAGCAAAGGGTGAGGGGATGTACCCTTTAAGTTAAGGTTAAGTGCTGTGACAGAGGTGTACTCTAATGAACAAAGGTGGTGCATTTTCTACTTCTTTCTTTCTTCCATTCAGGATAAACACCATGTCAGGACAAACAAGAGAAAAAAGTAAAAAAAAGCAAAAATGAAAACATCATGACTGCCCAGCAAAAGTAACTTTAGTGTCAAAACCTATGTCAAACTCTCATGACTACAATTGTACATAAAAGGGAAAACAGTAAAAAACATTCTCTATTTCCTTATCCCTTATTCTCTGACACAATAAAGCCAAAATTTGCCCTAAGATGCTTCCATTGGCACAGGGGACCATTAATCTGGATTAGTCACTACTGTTGGCATTTCTCAGCTACCGGGTGCTGTAAGTCATTTAAGTCCATATTCTTATGGAATAAAGGAGACATTCAATTATGAACAAGCCCATGGCTCGGGCTGGAAGTCTGCTGGCTGTTTCAACAATGTTAGCTACCTTCTACCTTCCTTCACAAGAAAGGCCATTAGGTGTACAGGCAGAAATATATAAAAAAGCTTCTCTCACACTTTTTCACCCTCTTCCTAAGTTGGCGTCCTATGACGGAGGAGGAAAGATAGTTAACAGCACTACAAAGTATTTCCCAATATTTTTAATCCATCTTTGTAAGCCTGTTAGTTTGTGAGAACATTTTATCATGCCTTGCCCATATCTCCAGAAATCGCAGTTTGTGAAATCAAACAGATCACTTTGGTTGATTGCACAGTAAATCAGTGGCACGACATTACTTACATACCATTCATTGCATACTTTAAAATGTCAACATCATTTTCTCTGTGAGACAAACAACACAATAGTCTCCAAAAATGTCAAGTTTGTCTTGTTTTTCATCCCTCTGCCTTCACAGTGAACGGACAAACAACCTGGTCACACAGAAACTCCTCCCTCAGAATGTCCTGAAAGTGTCAGCAGTTTCCCAGAAATAATGTTAAAAGCTGCATGATGTTATTGATCTACTTGGAGAATGCCAAAAGCCATAAACATTAATTAAAAAAACCCAACAAGTGAAGGTAAATGAAGGCTAAATGAACAGAAAATAAAATCTACATATTGTTCCCTATCAGCTGTACAAGCACCCAATAAATTTTGGAAGCCTTATATCAGTCTCTGACCCACTGATTCCTTTAGTGTTTTGCATGACATGTACCTGCTGGTAGAAAGCCAAGACAAAGCCTGCATAGCTCATGGCCCATTTAAGTCAATTTTTACAGCAGTGAATATCACCAACTGAAAGTCCAAGCTCTGAAAACAACCAGAAAAAAAACAAAATCGAAAACCTAAGCAGGTTCCCACTGTATTTACAACGTTAAAAATGTCTTTTTTCTTGCAATAATTCAATTTACAATTGGCCTTAGGGAGAAAATCAACATGACCAAATTACAGCTGGCAATACTAAAAAAAATTTTAAAGACATTTTCTGGATGCATACCAACCCATTCATAGTAGAAAGAGAAAACAGTGAGAGAAATAGGCACAGAAGTAGCAAAAAACTGTGGGGAGACACTACTGCTTGTACTCTGATCTTTTCTCACTCAGACCAGATGCTGAAGGAATGTTTTGGAGAGTCTCCTCCTCCCAGAAAGGATTTTGTAGTTAAAAGACCCTGAACCACACTTTGGAGGAGCAGCCACTGGAGTTTTTCTGAAAATCAGTGCCTTTTCCTACCTGCTATGATACCAACCACAGGTTTGATACCAGTAATAATAATTTGCCCCTGAAAACCTTGACATTTTGTCTATGAACATCAATATGGGCACTGAGGGTTTCATATCATGAATAACGTCAGAATCTGCATTTTAAAAAGTAGATCCTCAGTCCTCTCTGTACTGAGAACTAATATCTTTCCCTTTACTTAGATGCCTGTGCTGATGACATCACTTTGTTAATATGGTTTCATCACTGAAAATTAACACAATATTAGGAAATGACTAAATTTTTCTTCCAGATACGACTCATTCTCTGTAAAAAGAGAAGGTCAAAATGCAGGAAACTTCAACACACTTTTCTCTAACTTCTCCAACTGCAACTTTCTAACAGCTCTTCAGTTTTTTTGCTCCCTCATTTACCTTGTAGTCAGTAAATCTATTATTGGTAAAATGCGTTGGCCTAGGATAAGCTTATTCCCATTATCAACATTTCTCCTATTCTAAAAAGGATTTAAATGGTGACTAATAGCATTTGTCTTAATCATTTTTACAATTAACTGTGCAAACCTATCTAGTCGAAAGATACGGAAATAATTAAAGTGGACATTTACATTTTTTTTCATTTTTCTTCTTTTCTTCTTTCCCATTATCTTTGGCAAGACACTCTAGGGCTGCAAATACTTTGCTCCTGAAAAAGATTCAGAGGTAAAAAAGCATTTTCAGAAAGTACACTGAGAAAATTTTACAGGCTATAAGCCTCCTTTCAGTTATGCTATAGCATCTTTGTGCAACTCAAGGCATCTTTATTGAGCCCAGTGTTTACTGTAAATAGGAATAAGTTCCAAAGTCTCTTCTTTAGTCAATTTTTAATCATTATTCAACTTTTTTATTTGTTTGCATTGCCTAAGTGTCAAGGTCAAGATCCCACTCTACTATGTTCTGTGCAGACATGGGGATTTAGGCATATGCTTTTTGGGTGCCTGCCAAGTAGTTGCCTATTTCTACAACCTAGAAACAATGATTTTGCAAGAATAATGGCAATGCTTGTTGCTTGTTCAGTCAGCCAGGCTCTGTTCCCTCTTTCCACTTGCACTCCACAACCTGTGTGAGAGCAAAGATAAACTGCTGGCTGAAATGCACAAGGGCAGCTAGCTTGGCCCTGCACCTGAGAATGCCCAGGCAGGAGCAGGGAGAAGGACATCACAAGACCATTCACCAAGGTGACCTTCTTACTGCCGTTGGAGCAGTAGGAATGAGAACCCAGCTGAGGAGTTATAGGCAAAGTCTGTTTGGGAGGTCTTTGTTTCACTCTTTCCCTCTGTGCAGCTGCAAAGTGGACACTGTGCCCTAGGTTGGTAGAGATTCAGCCATCAGCCACCGAAGACAAAGGTTCACATAAGATACTGGATAGAAACCTGCCTTTATCCTTTATGCCTTACCCTGAACCAGATGCAGGACCGTTTGGTCCTGCAAGGGGCGTACATGGGTGTATTCTCAAAGTCTAGTTGAAGCCTATGACACTGCCTCTCCCAGAGGTTCATCTGCACTGCTGAGGTGACAGAGAGGTCTCCAGCAGGGCACTCAGGGAATGAGACTGACTTGACCTCCTTCAGGCAACAGTCTGGTGTACCGTCTTCTTTAATTATGGAAAAGAGCCCAGGGAGCTAAAGGGAGCTCCAGGAAGGGATCTAACATTAGCCTTTGTGTATCTCTCCCTAAAGCTTTACAATGCAGGTTAGCCTAAGCTAATAGATATTTTCCCTCTCTATTAACTGTGACACACACAAAATTATCAACTCCTCCTCCCCCATACACTTTTGTTACTTACAGCCCTTTGTAGGAGGAAAAGCTGTGTGTGCAAGCATACAGCCCAAAAAGAAGTGTGATTTCTCGGCACACTGACACACTTCTTGAAAGAGCTGTCTTCCACAGGTCGTGCTTTTGGGAACTGAGGAATTAAATTTAAAAAAAAGGAAATTTTCTCCCACCTTTCTTCTGGAGGTGTGAAGGTCTTGGCATGATTAGCTAGGACAATTCCACTGTTTATCTCCTTGGCATTAATTTGTACAAATACACTAAAAATCAAACAAACAAAAAAAAAAAAAAACCCAAGAAATCTCCTATTTGTCTGATTAGAAAAGCTCATCTTCTCAATCGAATCAATGTCGGCAGCAAATCCATAAAAAGAAACAATATATAAAACATGTCATAGATTTGGCTCCAACAGTTTAATTAATTTAGTCCATTTGGGAGTAGATGACAAGGCTTTTTCTCCAGAAACCTTCATTGATTCCTTTTAAATAGTGCTGACACAAGTGGAAGTAATTCAAATTAATGACAGAAAGTTCCACTTTGGGTTGAGATTCCTTAAACAGTTCAGACTAAAATCACAATTAATCCACCAAGATTTAACAGTTGTATTAAATATAAACAGAGTTCAGAGATGTTTTTTTAGTGAGAAATTAAAATAATCAGCAAGAACTTCTATTCTTTGCTTTCACTTTGCTTAATGTTCGTATGATCGGTTGTCTGACCTGTTCTCTCCGTAATGATAGGGAAAACCCACAACTTTCCCAAAGATGTTGAAGAGGAATCTGTGAAAAGGAGATCAAAACTTGGAGGATACATAAATAGCCTAAATTATTTAATAGAAACTGCTCTGTGCCCGGAACTGAAAAGGCTAAATCATTTCAGAGAAAAAAAAAAAAAGAGTCTCACTTCCTTTGATTATGATGATAATGAATAGTTATTTGCATTATGGTAACAAAGTGGGTTTATTTGTACACACACAAAAAATGGTGTTGCCCCAAATCTTAAGTCTTTATTCATGAATATACCAAATTACATTTGTTTGTTGACACAGAATTATTTCATTCATTTTCCAAGTATGAAAATGAAAACAGCTCCTCAGCTGAAGTTTTACACAAAACATTAGTAGGTGGGAGAAAGACCAATTTCACTGCAGCCTATTTTGTACTCCTATTCCTCACCAGCACCTACCAACCAAAGATAAATGCCTAAGCATGATGCTCCTGCCCAAACAGGCAGAACTGAAGTAATTAGCAGCTTTGACACTTAACTGATCACCCACTTAAGCTTCAGAGTGCACCCTCCATTGACACAAACAGGATAGATCAGTGCTGCCTTGGAGCTGTGGCTTTCCCTTACACAGACCTCAGAGGACTGCACCCCTGCTGAGTGTGTTTGAGGAGATACCACCCCACAGATGTCAACCCCAACAGCATTGATTTAGAAGACACTTTAAAAAAAATACTTTATAGTTTCAAAGATAGTTTGATAAACAGATTTACTAAGAAAACGACAGTTTATGCATTAATTGATGTTTTTTAAAAATTTGAAAACACTGTCAGGAGCTGAGCTTGAGCTGAGGGAGAAATTGGACTAGCTGACCTCTCAAGGTCCCTGAAATACTATTTCTGATTCACAAACAAAGAAAAATGAATTCTGGCCATGGAAGGAAAGCTTAAATTGTGAAGAAATTTACATAGGAGGGAGAGGATTTAAAGCTTTGCAGAAGGATTAAAATTTGCTATGAGCTCCAGCATAAAAGAGGTACTGTTAAGTGAAAACCTTTATACAGTTAAACAGCACCCTCATCCTTCAGAGAAATACCATTTGCAGATAAGAGACATAGTCTTCCAGATCAGAGCAAAGGTCACTTTCATGGTGAGTTTGAATGAAGATTTAGACCTGCTTTTGGATTTTCATTTGTTATTGTACCTACCTGTTTCTCCATTTTCATGGGGGATAATTTCTTTGCAAGACTATTGCATTAAGAAAACATGCTTGAAAAGGTGAAGGCAGCCCAGTGATAGTGCACAGAGCAATAGGAAGCACTCAGAATTTGAAGCGAGTCAAAGAAATCTCAGCTGTGCAACAAGGAGAATAACATATCACTGAGATAAATTCCCTTGCTCACTCCAGGTAGCACAATCATCCTTCATTACACACTCGGGCCCAAGTTTGCAAAGTGGGTAGCAATTCCAGTTGCCTGCATTTCTGCCACTTTGGGCTGACCTAAATTTGAAGGAGGGAGGAGGGAGAAGTGAGGAGTGGATATCCAGACCTTTGACTAAACCCCCTGGGATCAAACTTTTGCAAGTCTGGTGCAGAGCTATTTTGGGTTGAACAATATAAAGCTGATGCTTTAAAGAACACTGGTACTAGCTAATTAAAGTTACATCTTTTTAGCTGGCCTAGAAGTTGTTCTTAGACTGACTTCACATGTTGTGATGATAGAAAAATAAAACTAAGGTCTGGACAAGAACAGATGACCCAACAGGTTACCTCAGTTAAGCCACATCAGGATCTGAGACAACAGCACGGGTGAAAATAAGTTGGCTATCAAACACTTGTGTCACCTTTGTTTTCCCAGTTCAAATTACTTTTTTCTCATTTATTAACTCATATATAGCCATGTTTATTGGTAAAGCCTTCAATGTGACACTGGAGCAAGGCTAAACCACCTCCATAATAAGATACCTTCTTCCGTGAGGCTCTTGTCAGATAAATCATGTTGTCTCCAGCTCAAAACAGTAAAGGATGAATCTGTCTTATTGTTTGCCACAATTCAAAATGCAGACTTGTCCTCAAATTATGCTAAAGCTTTAAGGCTTTCCACAAAAGATCCATAGCATAATCTGAATATTCAAGTACTAGCACACCTCTCTCACAGCCTTGCTGCATAGGAAATGTTAAGATCAGGGAACATAGCCAACAATGCCAGCCATCTCATGCTCTCTTAAAGGGCTTCAGCAAGTCATGATAATTCATGAGGAGAGCTGTTTAAAAAATATATTTTCTCTCTCATGGGGCAATTTTTATTTGTCATCACCCACTCCCTCCCACCCCTACACCCCCAATCTTTAAATATTTGTTTCCCTTACTCCAAATCAAGATTTTGCTCACACTGTCTGTGACATTTCCTTTAACAAAAGCACTGATTTTTGCCAGAGTAATCTGTTACCTTTTTCCTTTAAAAAAAAATAATATTCACTGTGTTGGAATATGAATTTTCTGCATAGAATAGGTTTGGTAGAGGCAAAAAGAGAAGAAGAGAACTAAGGCTGACCCTTCCCCTTCTTCAGCTACTGCCAGGATTCAGGATATTCACACTCTCCTGTACTTCTTTAAAAGAAAGGATAAAAATAGCCTTAATGAGCTGCTCTGTAACTACAAACAGCAAGTATTGCAGTCAGAAAGAAATGTCACTGTTAAGCTTTCAGTGGTTGTTATATATAACAGCAATTTAAAAACATATAGTGTAAAAATGATGAAAGCTACCTTGACAGGGGTGCTTTTAAATCTGCAAGATTTATGGAAATATAAAATAAATATTTAGCATGTTGATTTTACATGCAAGAAGGAGTCAAATGCATGCCATTACCAACATCTTTCCTCCCTCCCCCACTACTGTCTTCAAGGCAGTGAAAGACACCTCCTCGATGTACGTATTCTGTTATTCCTTTGTGCCTGGAGACACTCATATGGATCATTATTTAAGAATAAATAAATAAAATCTGGTGCATTAATTGTGCAGCATACAAGAGTTCAAGTGGTATTGAAAGCCTATTCTCATCACCAGGTACATTGTGTAGTACGCAAAGGTTTCAAATATTAAATAATGCTGGAGACAAAGGAACAAATATTCCCTGTGAATAGGGATGGAGTTAATTGAAGGCTGTCCTATTGTTCTACCACTGTAATCCAAAACACACCTGCAAGGGCTTCCTTCCTCTTTTAATTCACATACACAACCGTTTGTGGGGGAAAAAAAACAAAGGCAAAAAAAAAAAAAAGGGGAAGTAAAATGAAGGGAAAGGAGGAAAGATGAGAATAAGAGAAGAATCTTGTTTTTTCCCATCGTCTAAAAAGAGTTAATCAAAGTAAAATATGTGTTGCAATATCAAGGGGGGGAGGGAAACGAGTTTAAGAGATTAAGTGCATAAATGGAATGGAATTTAGCCACATGCCATTACAGTCAGTAATAGAGGTTGGTTTTTTTTTTTCCCTCCCCCAAACAAATATCACAAATAGAACCAAACAGTAAGGGATAATTTGGGGTGGTAGTTCTGAAGTCCTCTATTCAATGTCAAGAGAATGCATGAACAGTGATGCATGCTATCTGGCTGAGAAAAGGGAATTCTAAAGTAGGCTCCGTTCTTCATGGCCAGACAATTTCTTTTTTGTGTTCTGCCAGAACTCTAATTGTAAAGCCCTTTTCAATCGCACCAATCAGCCATGTCTTTCAAGTTGGCTCCCCCCATTCTATTATTCAGCTGACAAGCAGTTATAAAAAGAGAGATTTTTTTTTCCACATAGGCAGAAGCTATACGAAGATAAGTGACGCCAGCTACATTTAAATTTTAAAACTAGATTCTTTCATAAAATTGTAGGTTGTTGCCATTCACTTCTTACTTTATCAACTGGCAACTGGAAACACTTTCTCCCCTTAAACAATAATAAAAGGAGATAAGCTAGTGAAATACCTCTGAGTAGGAGTACAGACAAAACAGAATGCTGTAAGAAAGGCACAGATTTTAGCCAGCCCAGAATAAAAGGACTGTAGAATATTTCATGCCATGGGGAAAAAAAATGACTGCCCAATTTTATAGAACTGGGTATCACATGTTTTCATGATTGATAAAAAGCTGAGGCTTCTGAGACTGATATTGCAGCCAAATAATGACACATAGTTCACATCTGAATAAAACCCAACCATCAACCATGTGGGGGAAAAAAAAATGTTGGGTGGAACATGTTTATTTCAGTTAGGTGGAGTCATACCATACTTTTTTTGTTACAAAGGTGTCTGAATTTTCTGAAGCCAGATCATCCTCTTACCCTAAATTAGTAAATAACTTATTTGATTTCAGTGGTCTTATTTGAGATAGGCTCCAGCAAAGAACATAAAAGCAAGCAGAGGCAGCCAGTGTGATTTACAACTTTGTGTGTGTAATATTCTTCCACACAGTATTCCTGGATTTTGGACTGTCCAGAGAGGTTTACAAGACAGAGCTCCATGAGAATAAAACAAAAAGGGAGATTAGGGGAGATACCATCTCCTGTTTTCAACATTCCAAGGTAAGATCAGCTGATTCAAACAACCTTTGGATACTTGAAAATGTTAGATTGGCCATTCTGCTGACATGAGAGAAAGCATGTTGGGTTTTCTGCAGTAGCTTAATGCAGAAGAAAAGAAGTAAAATGGGAACGACTGAAGATATTCCATAAATAAGAAGTAACATCAGAATATATTGGAAAATGTTTTCAGGAAAAGAATCAACAAAATCTAAGGAAATGTAACTGTTTGACTGCACATGCGAAACAATAAATGCACTGAAAGGAGACGAAAGGCCTTCTCCAGTCTGGAAAGAGACCAGAGTTCAGGCAGCCCATAAGCAGGGACACATTCTAGGCAGTATAGTTACCAACAAACTATAGTCGCTGTGTGTCCAGTCATAGTATGCAATCCAAAGGAGTAGAGACAGTTGAGGAGTGATGAGGTATCATGGAAACCAAAAGTCTGAATAAAAACAAAACGCATAATAGAGACCAAGTTGTCAAGCAGCAACTAATAAAGACCATGTCCTAAGCAAGGAAATCTTTGGACAAAACCCCTCAATATTTTCTTCAGTTTCTTTAGAAAAACAATTGCTATAAGGTATGGGGGGTGGAGGGGTATGG
>JAHREE010000143.1:4344661-4465902 GCA_033628505.1 Tringa tobata | reverse complement strand
ATGGGGGGAATCTAAAAGGCTCGAGGACCTTAGATCATCAGTATGCCAGACAAATAGTTCAGTCACAACATTCTCCAAGCATAAGGCAAACATGTTTTTTCCTAGTAAAAGTGTGTGATATCAATATGCATCTCCTCAAAGAAGATAAAACAGCCAAGCCCCTTAAAAACCGAAATGAACCAAAAGAAAAGGTTTATATTCCTGCATTTCCAGAGTTAGCTTGCTGAATGATGGTAAAGCCAAAGAGAAATGAATGATTCATCCAAGATTGCAAAGTAGGTCAGTGCAGACTCAAGAGCATAAGGTTCCTAGTGTGTCCTTTAACCATTAGACATTAATTCTTTGACAAAGCTGTCACTATGCAATTAGCCAGAATAGTCTTACTTGCTACTTTTTATTAAAAATCAGTTCCAAATGTCTTCCTGCAACTCTCCCCCTTCATTTTATCCAAGCAGAATATGTGTCTATCACATAAGCTGTTATCGGACCAGACAGAGAAATAGAAAATTGTATTCTATGGGTAAAGAACTCAAGTCAGATACATTACAAATTTAGAAAACCGCCAGGCATGATTGATTGACTGGTTATTCATCTGAACCCACTAGGAAATGCAACATCACTTTATCAGCATGCTCTCATTTCAGAGTGCTGTAGCTCTTGGTTTAAGTGAGCTATTTTTCCTCGAGGGTTCTTTTTTTTTTTTTTTTAAACAGAATTTTCTTGTACTGAGGCAGAGCCCCACCAGAAATTGGCCTGCAGGATACTATGGCTCTATTTCACTTCTCAGTATTTCCCAGAGGGCTGTTTATGTGGTTTCTAGTTAGCTTTCCATACCATTTCTGTCGTTAGGACAACTATTTATCTCCATGCGTCAGTGAAGAGTGCAGGCATCTGATTGGACATGTGGATTTCATTAAGTGAAGAAGCACCTTCAAAATAGTTGGTTCAGCATGTCAGTCTCACCTCATCCTTCCAGGACCAGAGACCCAACTGACAGAACCTGTACTGACACAAAAAACAAGCCCATAAAGAGCAGAAAGCCTGCAGGAGACAGGGTGTCTTTTTTCAAGGCTTTTCTTCACTTCTCCACCCCACTCAGCACTGCAGCATCAGCTTAATGCCTGACACCTTATTTGTAGTTTTCTAAGATTGTGAAGCATCTTTCTTTGCATGTGTAGTTTCATGTACGTGTGACGGTTTTACATTCAGCATGTGCTGCACCACATCATGAAAGATCCTTAACAGGACTGCTGAAATATAAAGGTGGTACAATAGATTGAATCTTGTCAGTACATCAGTTTGGATACACAAGGTATCTTATGCAAATTGACAGATGATGAGCACAAAGATTTTTTGTGTTTGTGAATGAAAAGCCCCCAGGGAGAGGGAGGAAAATCTGTCTATTAAATAAAATTAGAATAGAAATCAGAATATGAATGTCAAAAGATGGAAAACTGCTTAATGAACTTGTTTTTAAAATCCAATTTTCATGTCTCTAGCTGTGGTTTTCTAGAACCATCTTGCTAACAAACATACAGCTAAGAAGGATGCAGAACTGTCAAAATTTCTGAGATTCATGTCCTAGCTCATACCATACCTAGTTCTGTGAGTAGCAGGCAAGAGAGGCTCTGGAAGAGGGGTCTTGGCATTTTTGCAGCTGAGCCCCCCCCCAGCTTCACAGCACCCTGGAGCCAGCAGAGCCAAGTGACCACATCACAGAGCCAGGGAAATGCATCGCTCCTCACCATTAATGAAATCAGACTTCATCTGGGAGACTTCCTTCATGGCTTGGGAACAACAGCTACAACAGCTCCCAGACCAGCAGTTCCCAGAAGCATTTTCACTTGTTAGTGGCAAAAGAAGGATTTCATAGGAATGGGTAGGAGAGCAAACCTGACAAATTTTAACTGCATTTCACCGTTGCTGTCAGACTGAAAGGGTCATATATTATAGTTGAAAAAGGACAAGAAAACTTAAGAGAATAAGATACAAGCTATCCATCAATAGTAGATATGGAATAGCCCATCTACAAGAGAAGTTATCAGTATAATTTAATTTGTTGTCTGAACGATATGGAAATATTTGCCCAGATACATTTAATCATGTAGATGTTTTTGCTATCCATAAAAACATGCAATACTTTCTACAATCCCACTTGCAAACCACCATTGGCTGCAGCAATGACTTCCACAAAGAAATCATGAGCTGTGAAAAAGTATTTCTGTTAACTGCTTGTGAATGCCATTGGGTAACCTTTGCTTATACTTTGAAAAAAACCAGACGAGTAAAAGGTCAAGATCTGCCTTTCTACACTTGGTTTGTATACATTATAGTATTTCCTCATCCATTTCCTCTGACAGATTTTTAAAGTTCTCTCTTGACAGGCAAATCGGTATTTTCATACAGCCTCAACAAAATTAGATTCACATGACAGCCTTCTTAATGCTGACTAACAAGCATGCTAACCATGCTAATGCACTTCAAGCAAGTGCATGTGACTATTTTGTAGTCCAGAAGCATTAAGACAGGGCCACAGATAGCATTATTTGCTCTGTCCTGGGCACATTTTCTTCTTCACAGCCTATAAATACTGTGCCTGTCAAACCCTGGCAGTGTGGTAGCATGGTATCAGGATTTCTCTACAATAAGCAATTGAATGTCATTTGAAAGTGGCGTATTTTAATTAGCATGATTCTAGGCACCACCATCTTAAAACTGCACAAAGTAGTTGTGACCAAATGTATTTGGCCAATATTCAAGAAAAAAAACAAAAAGAGGAACATTGTACTCTACCTAAAATTAACATTTTGGTAGATTTTATAAACTTGTACTTTAAAAAAAAAAAAATTATAAACAAATACTCAATGATATTACTCTGTCATGTCTACAAATATTCTTTTTCTCTCAAAACTGTACTAGCTGGTTATGCTTGTAGTTAGTGTTAACGTAACTATCTTTGTCTACACACAGTGCTATAAACTGTTTATAAACATGGAAAGGGAGCCAATGGGAGCCTGTACCACGTCACTGCTGCAGAGTTAAACCAACGCTATGAACTTTTGAGATTCCCAGCCTCAGAGTGGCACAGGACATGTTTTAATGAGCATCCACAGCAAGAACGGAAGCTGATCTATGCAAACAAATAATGCTTAATAAAACAATTACATCATGCATGAGAAACAGCTGTAGCAGCAAATACTCTGTGGTTACTTGTGCAACAAGGAAGGTTTAAGAAAGAAGACACAGGCACAAAATGTTCAGTAGGTCTCAATTATTTCTTCCTTTTTCTGCATAACTTGAACACTGTAAGCCTAAAATAATTTCGCAATAGCATCTGGTACATTTCTGTTTGTGGATGACATTTTAAAAAAAAGTTAGTCTGTACTGTACCAGAGTAATACAGTATTGAGTATTCTTTTTGTGTGTGTATATACATATATGCATGAACAACGGATGCTATGGTTATGAATGCTTTCAGTTGATCTATTTTCTTTCAGTAAAATTCTAAGCTAAACATATGGACACGTATAAACATTATGAAAAGAAAAATCTCACAGCAATATGAATCCATGCCAACACTCATTGAAGTCCATGAAGGGGCTGTTTGGAAGTGCTTTATCCCAAGGCAGAGCAGCCCGTGCAGCAGACTCAGCACATGGGTAGCCAGGACTGTGTGTGGTGAGGATCCCCAGTAAAATGAGGGCTTGGCTTCCAACTCTACAGCACTATATGTGAGTGCTTTCAGCAGTGAGCACTGACAGGTCATGTAACCCCCTGGGCAGGAGAAAACATTTCAGTCTGGAAGAGCTAGGACAGGCTTTAAACATGTACTGTGTGGAACAAAGTACACAACTGACACCCAGGAAGCCACAGGGGAGCTGCAGGGGCCAAGGAGTGTTTTTATTTTGGTGGCACATTAGCATGGGGTCAGAAGCGCTTTGGTATCTCAGATTTTGACTTGTGGAGAGTTTGAAATTTTGGGACCATAAATCAATCTTAATTAAAAAAAAAAAAAAAAGACATTTCATCAAATTAAATGTCACATTCTTCCACAACTAAGTGGAGTAAATCAACTGCAAACCTTCTCGTACGAAGGGGACAAACACAGTATGAGCATCCAACTTATTTTAACTATCTTCTCAACAGTACTGGTAACATTGATTGTATTGACTAGACTTCCAAGGTTGATTGTATTGACTAGACTTCTATAGTGACTACCTCAGAAGAACATTACCATCTATGTCTTTATGTCTTCACAAGTAGAGTTGTCATTTGTTTACAGTTGTGATCCGAGTCATATAACATGCCACATGCTGCCAGGGACATGCTATAATGAAAGACAATAAAACAATTTTAAACATTCTTTAATAAAGTAATTTCCTCCTCTAATATATAAAGTATTTGACTTGTCAAGGAGTTTTCTTTCAAAGTGATTTTAAAAGGAAAAAGCATTTTCTGTCAAAATGTATTGATACTTCAAAAGTTGGAAAATAGTCTGTTCAGGTGAAACAAACATTTTGGTTTGTTGAACTGAACCAAAATGTTTTATATCTTCAGCTTTGGAGTCTGCCAATTTCTGGTAACAAGATGCTCTATGCAAGGTGTTGTTTGGATGCCCCATACCCATAGTCTCTCCTGCAGCCTGAACTGTGTTTCCTATGGCATACCATACAATTGTTCTCCTGGGGCCCCATCAGAAGTAAGATTTCCCTTAATTCTGTTTTCACCTAGATTTGCCCGCTCTCTCACTCCTCACCTATTTTTGTGCCCCAATCTAGGAAAGTTCTCACCTTGATTGCATAATCCACCTTTAATGTTGCCCACTGTCTATACATAAGAACTAATGTTGCGTCTTCTCAGTGTGCATTATCTTACACTTGCTTTTACTGTCCTAGTGTTTCTTTGTGTAATCCCAATTTGAGCTTGTTGCTTCTCTGAAGAGCTAACCAACCAAGTAGTAAGGAATAGCAGAGGTGGTACTGCTGGTCTCAGACCTCAATGAGCCTCTGCTGCATATTCAAGTTCTCCTGTGATCAAAGCAAAGAAATCTCAGTAACTCATAGTTGTTCCTAAGGATCAAGATGACCCATGGATGAGCCTAGAAAAGGGTTTCAGCATTGAGAATTTTCAGTATGGCCTCTTCTGAAGGCAATTTATACCCTGCTGTTCATTCATTTCTTCTCTTTTATGGATGGATGGGAAGCAGAATGAATGCTGACATTTATTTTGACTTTTTTTTTTTTTTTTTTTTTTTTTTACACATTGGAGAAACAAAACAGTCATTGCCTTCTCACACTGTGGCAGTAATATGGGGCAATATCTGGGGCTCATTCCTTCCTTCTTTGGATAAGCTGTACCTTGCTTGGCAACGGAAAGGGAAGTCTGTTCTTGAATTAAGAAATTAGAAATATGGTAATTTAATCAAGCCTCTCATTCAGCAAGAATATTTCAACAACCAAAGCAATCCTGGTAATGGAAGTTTTAAGACATTTCACAGAGCCACTACCAGTGACTGGTAGATCTCAGAAGACTGTTGTTGCATTCAGTTAACAGCCAGTTTTTGTTGTTTTTTTCCTCACAGTCATCAGTAGCACTCTAGATGCATCACTATAGTAGTGATGCATGTAAAGCATGAAAGAGCATGTTCAACTTTGGGCCCCTCACTACAAAGAAACATTGAGATTCTGGATTCTGTTCAGAGAAGGCCAATGAAGCTGGTGAAGGGTCTGGAGAGCAAGTCTTATGAGGAACAGCTGAGGGAACTGGGGTTGTTTAGTCCAGAGAAAAGGAGGCTGAGGGGAGACCTTATCACTCTCTACAGCTACCTGAAAGGAGGTTGTAGCGTGCTGGAGGTCGGTGTCTTCTCCCAAGTAACAAATGATAAGACAAGAGAAAATGCCCTCAAGTTGCATCAGAGGAAGTTTAGGATGGATATTAGGAAAAACTTTTTCACAGAAAGGGTTATAAACATTAGAACAGGCTGCTCAGGGAAGTAGTTGAATCACCATCCCTGGAGGTATTTAAAAGATAGGTAGATGTGGTGCTTAGCACCATGGTTTAGTGGTGCTTTTCACAGTGTTAGGTTAATCGTTGGACTCGATCTTAAAGGTCCCTTCCAATCTAGATGATTTTATAATTCTATAGAAAATTGAATGATGGAGAAGAGAAAGCTTTCCTTAAAATCATTTGGTGAGATACCAAGATAGAACAAAAAAAATTAATGTTTTCTTAACTTGTGCTTTGAATAGTATATTTGCACTTAATTAAGCAATTTATGTTCAATTGTCCTCCAAATTTCCTTAACATAGCACACAGCTTCCATACCTCAATTCCTCAACACATAATGGGAGGAAACAAAAAAATACTGTTACATGACAGGCTGCAGTTTATCAGTGCTTAAATGTGAGAAAAGTCTATATTAAGAGTGAGCATTTGTATGTACTGGGTTATGCAGCCTTGTATGGAATAAACTCTTTCCATACAACTGAAAAGGTAAATTAGGATTAACTCAAACTTTGGTTTAAGTAATACACAAAACTTAATGTTTCTGGTCTAAATGACTTCTGAGGCCAATACCTAGGAATAAGCCAACAAGAAAGTACAGCTGCCAGAGCTATGGGCAAAAAGGGAATAACTTTTATGTTTTCCATAGCTAAGGAAAACTTCTCATGCCACACAAGGCAAAAGAGAATATATTATAGGTCCTTGAGGGATAACCTTTCTAAGACACATTGTGGAGAAAATAGTGGGGAAATGTCACTCTTCTTGGGAACAGAAGAATTTAGTGTGGTTCTCCAACTTTGCTTATAAAAGGCCCATGAGTCCCATATATTTCTTTAGCCTATATTGGGGATCACTAGTCTAACCCAAAGCAATGTCTGACTGGGAGCAGTTTAGTATACACTGCTGTAAAGCATCATATTACTAAAGCTAATTAGAAAGCAATTTTGTTTCATAGAAAAGTAAGTGTGGGTTTTTTTTTTTCAATTTTATATTAAAGCTTTTAATAAATAATCCCCCACTCTTCCTTTTTAAATATCTCTTTCAAAGAATCCTTCTTTCTTTTTTGTTTTCCAGAAATCAATAATTTTAGTTTGATATTCAACAAAGAGTAGATTAAAAAGGTTATGTCTCATAAGTTTCCATGCAGTTGTAAAAAATGTCTTTCTTTTAAAGAAAGACTTCAAGTAATTTAATTCTATGATTCAGTCTATGGATGAGCAAAAAACAAACAATATGCCAAAATACTCAATAACTTCCATATTTCCTTTCATAGGAACACTATCATTGGAATGTAAATAAACTAAGTACATGTTTGATAAGCACAACAAGACGACTTTAAAATTCATAAATGATTAGGCTCTGGGGAATTTACATGAAGGCATTTTACGAAGATTCACATTACCAGAGCTCTTCCAAACTGGCACATCTTGCTTAGAACAAGGAAATGTTAAAATGAGAGGACTGCTTAGTTTTTAAAAAGCAAAACAGACAAACAAACCCCAACAAAACAAACAAACAAACAAAAACCACACAAAAATAACCCAACCCAAAAATAAATTAAAAAGAAAATATGACTTTTCAGGTCCTTGCTAGGACTTAATGTGTTAGGATTTGCCAATTATTTGATCTTGCTCACACTTATGGTTAAGGGTCTCGGACAGACCAGTAGATAGGCATCCAGCAGCTGGATGACAGATGTCAGTCTTCCCCAATAAGGTAGAATGAGGATATGAATTCTGTATTTATACAAGGGGCACAGACTGCGAAAAAAAAGAATAGCGGTATGACCTTACCTTTTGTCATAGTGATGGAAAAAAACTTAGATGCAAACACTTCATATTTAAAAAGTATGAGAGTTTAATTTGAAACTTTAAGTTTTAATTTGCCCTTTTTTATGCAAGGCAAGAAGAAAGAAAAAAAAAAGAAAATAAATTCATTGAGAAGCATAAATTCACTGAGGTTAAAAGATAACATTCTTTCAGGCTTTGTTTAGAAAAACAGAAGGATTTTCTGAAACTTCACCTCACTGCAAAATTAAGTGCTTTGGACTTTGTTAGCTCTCTTCATGCTAAAAGAAGGTCCTGGATTTTACTTGTGAAGTGAAGGCAAATCTGAGATAAAAAGTGTGAAAGTGCAAAACTTTCTTGTCTCTTGTGTCTATTTGATTTTTCAATCAAGAACTTTTTTCATTTTTGCCTTTCTCCAGAAAAAAAACCCACCTAATTTCATAACTTACTTCAAATGAGGTCCACACATAGAGATCCTAGTAGAGGTGACCAATATATCTCCAGGTACACCAAATTCAGCCTGATTTTATGTATTTTGCATTTTGAGATAAAGTTTCAATGTTGACTTACAACTACAGTGTATTCTTGTTAATCTAAATAGTTTTTTTATTCCATTTTCCCTTGGTCATGAGGCATATTTTAAAAAAACAACAACAAACCAACAACTTTTGAAACTAAAAATAGAAATATTTGCTTAAAGATTTCTGGCATTGACTCCCATCTCATCCCAGTTGGTGGAGCATTTCCAGCAGTTCTGCAGAATCTGTTGGAAACTGGATGGAAGTTCACAGTACTCCTCACTCAAAGTGGTAATGTCACTGAGTTAATGACTTTCCCCATTAATAGAGAATTTCTTCAGGGACCTGGTTGCTGTGAACCTGTGCCATGACTATGCAAACATGATAAATCCATCTAGTCTGTTCGAAGGACAAGCAATTAAACTAGGCTGTGTTTACCCTGTTGGTTATCATCACTACCTTCCTTAGTCACTTTTTCCAGAGAATTTTGTTCTTGTTCAGATTAAAAAGGTAGCATTTTAAAAGCAATACATCATGTTACAATACGCTGCAGTTCAGCTTCATTTTTCCGTGTCTCCTGACAATTCTCATGATTTTCATGTTTGTGACTAGAGCAATGCTGTGAAGAGTACAGGCAAGGGCAGGATATCCAGCTACAGCCAGAGGTATGATGTTTAAGGTGAGAGTAAAATTTGGAGGTGAATATACTCCAAGTGGAAGAGGGATAATTTCCATCCTGGATTCTAGAAGAGGAATATTACATGCTATTGGTCAAATATTATGTTGGTTAAACATATCTAGCACATCAAATATCAAATATACCTGGAGAACAGTAAATGTGGTGCAGATATCTAAAAACACAGGGAAAAGTGAGTTAGACAGCTCTGAAACAAGAAAAAAAACCTGTAGAATACAAAGACATTTTGAAAAGCAAATTACAGAACAAGACAAACTGAAAGTAGAGTAAACCACAATACGGGTTTACCAAGAATTAACCTGACTGTTTTCTAACAGCTGCCAGCATGAGGAGCTTTTCACCATTCACTAGCTGAGCAATGCCTCACTCTGCCTTGCACTGGCACTGAAACTCCTCTCTTCAATTAGCAAAGCAGTTCACCTCACTTAACTGGCATGTAACTCCTTTTCTAGGAGGTGAAGAAAAAAATGAAGCTTTCTGAGAGTTCAGCAAACTAAGCCAGCTGGTCCTTCAGCCAGACACATCACGAAGTAAGCAGAGAGTTTGCAACTGTAAAAGGGAAGGAAAGCAAAGCAGGATGCCACCATTCTGTAGCCACAAACCTGAGATAAAACAATTGATTTCATGGGGGAGGGGGGAAGCAGAATAGATCTAATCTTGCTAGGTTTCAATAAAACATTTGATATGCAAAAATAGTTCAAAGGAAAAAATAACACAAGAGTTAACAGGCAGATAATGAACAGGCAAGTGAGGAGACAGCAATGGTTGCAGTTTAGCTTGCTGGGCTTGTTTCAAAAGCACATACAGGTAGGGGAAAGAGGTACCTTTGCATCTCTGCACGCACAGCTCTTCAGGCTGTTCTTACAATGGTGGTTGTTACTTCACCCGAGGCAAGTGTCCAGGTGACAAGGGAGGAGCTGCTCATAAAGGCAATTGGCAAACCAGAAAGATGTGTGGCCTTTCTCTTGGCCAGGACAATGCTGCTGTAGTTGCTACAGGAGTTGGGGGAAAACAGTAAGTGTTCAGGGAGTCCCCAGGAGATCCTATTTATCTTTAAATGCATATGCTAAAAGAAGGGGCTGGACTAACTTACAGTTCCTTTACTATAATGCTATGTCTGTGCACTCTGAAACACCTTGATAATCTGATTTGAGCCATTTACCTCAGGAGAACTCAGCTGTAATAAACTCGGAGTACATTACTGTCTCTGTTCTATTGATTTTTTTTTTCCTTCTTTTCTTTACCTCCTATACCCTACCATACATGGCTATTGTGCAACATATGATGTTTAACTTCAGTACTGCTGAAAATTTGCAGGCAGAGGGCAGAAACAAAGTCAGGAAAAAATAAAAAAAAGATCAGTGAGACTAAGACATCTTTCTCCAATATAGATGTACAGTATAACTGGCTTTTTTAAGAACAAGTCCAGTACAACTGTGAGTAGAGTCCTTCCACAACACAAGGTCTTTAACTCATAAGATTCTTGACTGCAGAGAAAAATCACCACCTTGGGTGACCAGGCAGGTTTAGGAAGAGAGGTTATGAGGTTTTTTTTGCATTTCCCGTGTTGATGCTGTATTTGACACCAGTAGCATCACTTCAAAGTATGCAGTTCATACTGCAGCTCTCAGTTACTCCTGAGAGCACACCTACATGCCCCATAGGGAGCTAGATCCTTAGCTGCAGCAAGTCAGCAAAATTAAAACACAGTAGCCTACAGATTTTAACCTTCTGGTTTCCAAAATAAAGGATCACAATATGAAGCTACAGTATTACCACAGGCCTTAAAAAAAAATTTAAAAAATTTTGTTGTAAGAAGTGAGCCATAGAGTGGAGACACGAGCCCAACAGCACCAGTGGTAAAAAGGTTAAAGGCATGGAAAGAAGGATGAGCAGGGAAAATACTTAAAAAAAACCCTGTCTAAACATAACACCAAGAATTAATTTTCTTACCAAGAACTGAACTTCTCAAATAAACTATGTGTGAGCTGCAACCTGTGTAGAAACAAACTGCATATGTAGCCTGATTCAAAAGTCTCAAACAGGCAGACGCCGACCATTGGCCCAACACAATTTGATAGGCAACAAGACAGAGGTTTCAGATACAGATCATATCACTGAACAGTTTTTCAGTATATCAAATGCCAACTCTAACATGGACCACTCTATATATCAGTCAGCATGCTAACTCTGGATTTAATTATTCGTATTTCCATCAAAGAAAATCGTGACCTCTCGTAAAGTAAAAAAAAAAATCACCACAAAACATAACCAAAACCATGCCAAAACCCAAAAACTCAGAACTCTTTTTGCCCACAGTTGTTACATGGGATAAGAAAGAAGCGCTCATTCATGACTAAAGCTGTTGTTTCCATGGTATTTCTAGAGGTTTAGGCATTGGTCCTGACTTTCAGTCAAGAGAAAGTTATCATGCAGGATGTAGTATAATTCAGAGCATAAGTTCCTTGTCCAATCTTTTTTTAAGGAGATCTCAGATTTTCATACCTGAAGGTCTATCTTTAAATGCAATAAAATCTTTTTTAGCTAGCTAAGTATCATAAATATTCAAAAGCCTCAGTTTGAACATTACACGTAATTTACGTTACAGAAATGTTTCCACTGGCATGACATCAGAGATTATCAGATTGGGAAATTGAGAGGATGAGCTTCACACTTGCCAACTTGTGCTGTTAGACTGTGTTGAAAACTTTTCTTAACAACTCCCAGCAACACCTTCCCTTCCCCCAATCCCATCACAATCTCTAGGAAGAGAAAGAAAGGATGTTGGCCTACATCTGTCTACTACCTAAGAACAGGCAGCTGTTGTTAAAGCTTTTTTACATTTTTTATAATCCTGTTTCCTACATTCTGCTTTAGGGTCATATGTTAGGTCACAAGATTGTGGAAATAGGCATACTATCCATTGTATACAGCGGCATATAATTGTGTAATTTCTCCCCCTCCCATCAAGGAGGGGAAAGTTAAGAGAGGTTAGATGTTCTTTTCTAAAGAAACTTCTTTTGGGTCAGCTTCGTGACACTCCTCATCGCTGTTTCTTCTGTATTTTTGATTAATGTGGCAGCAGAACATTTCCATTAAGGTAGCCAAAAACCTAGAAAAGCTGAACCATCATGTAGTTTCCTACATGTAGTTTCCTACCATGTAGTTTCCATGGGTAGCACCTGGGATACCAAGACTGCAGTTGAAGCTGTGCACACCAAATGGTACATGTGCTGTGGTTCGTAGTCAGTGATGTGGGCTGCACAAGTGACAACTATAACCAGCTAAGCAGAAAATGAAGGCTTCCTTCCTGCTGTTAAACAATACTTGCAGAAATGACAGAGCCATGCATGATCTGGTGCCCCGGTCCTCAGCCCAGCAGTTCATTCCCTCAAGGAGTCCAGCTGTTCTCCTCCTCTCTTCCTTGTTGTCTCCCACTAACCTCTGGGCACTGCAATATTTCCATCACAGGCGTACCGTGGTACCAACCCTCCTGTCCCCTTTGCCAGTGTCTGGTTCTGCTCAGCCCCTCATGGACACACAGGGAATCGGCAGTTTTGTCTAACCCAGGGAAGCAGAGAGCAGGTGGAGGCATGTGCCATCACAACAAGGGCCTGCGTATCCCAGGGGAGATGCATTACTGCTCTCTGGACCTTCCCTCCTGAGACGTGGGAGAAACAGATAGATTAGTTTAACTGAGTGGTATAGGAAGTCACTAATAGATTTATTTTTTAAAAACAACAAAAAAAAAATTTCCAGGAAGCGTCTGTTTATCCCCTAGCAGAAGCCAAGCACTATAATCTCTTCTATCAATATTCACGTACCTACTTTTTTTTTAAAACTTGGAAAACCTTGCCAGCATTCCACACATTACAAGCATGGTTGGCTATAAAGAGTTTTGCAAACAAGTGGCACAAGAGAGCTTTCTCTATGAAAGTGGGCTAAAACAGCCCAACCAGACATGAGTAGAGGACAAAAAGTTTGAAAAGCAGAAGACCTTCAGCAGACCTGTTTATTTGACCTTGCTGCAGTAGCATATCAGGGCCATAGCAGCTATTTACTCACGGGGGCTTGAATTCTCCCGACTACACAACAACCAGAAGATGACTTTGTCACTTTGCCTCACAGCCTGATCAGGTAGTCATGCTTGGAGCACCATGATGAACAAGGACAAACAAATAACTTACTACAGACCATTTCAACCACTGAGCTGAGATACAATAAATAAGTGGGCCCTGAAAACAGTATTGATGTTTTTTATACACTAAGTACAATTGAAGAAAGAAGCATAGCTATATTTAAGTTTGTTTGAATAGTGTACTCTATACATTATTATAAAATGTGTGCTTGTAGCTCTAATATTTATTTGAAGCACTTGCTTTAAGCTTCTCCAAAATATTCAGGAAAAAACAGGAAGTTCTCTTGAAGCCTATCAGAAGCCAAGCTTTGTCTTTTGTAATGCCATAAAACAAATCTTGTGACATCATTATACGGTATAAATCCCCTAGATTGCATTAGAGGAAAAAAGCAAACACAGGATCCAAAGTTACCTACAGGAATTCTTGCACTTACTGTACTGTGCAGCCTATATACAGTACAGCAGCTGCATGAGGAAACATAGCAACATCACCCAGCAGGAGCAGCAGATGTGAAAAATACCTTGCCCAAATGATGATGAAAGGGGAAGGAAAAAATACCAAAACCAAACAAAGAAACCCCACTTACCCTAGCAACCCACAAACAAAAACACTCATGAACACAAGACGTTTGCTGCCTCCTGTAACAGGTGTTTAGGGTGATTTCCAGCCCTACACTACCACTACTGCCTTAACTAACAATTCTTTAAATTAGCTTGATTTTCACAGAATCGACCAAAAGCTTCACACAGTCTGGAAAAAACAAGCAAAAAAATCCTAGCGTTCACATCAAGCACAAGCAAAACTAAATTCAAAGGGCAAGAAGCACCACTCTCCACCTTTGCTTAGACAAAACCATCTGCAGTGTTAACTTTCCCCCACTGGCCTCTAAGCTCCTTAATTTGATGCCAGTTGTTAAGTCTTTCAGCTGGGGCTTGTGCCTGGCAACTGATTCTTCACAACTGCATGCTGCTTCCCACGTTATCAAGAGGCCACACTATTTTTCATTGACTACTTACTCAACAAGGGTAAAAATATCAGAATATGGCCTAAAGCAAACATAACATAACGAGTACTTACTCCGCATCTTATTTACTGATGCTTATTGTGATGATTTCTGTTACATATTCATGAAATATTAGGCAGTGAGAGTACATACGTTGTACTAACCAGTACATAAAGACATAAAATGAAAATATCTTTGCTGAGAAAAAAAAAAAAAGAAAAAGAAACAACAACAAAGACAGCTGAAAAATCTTTGTCCTGGTTGGCACATTATCAGTGACAAATTTCAAAGCATCAAGAATTGCCTATATTCCCAGCTGTTACAGCAGAAAAGCATATGAGACAAGTGGAAGATTAATAAAAGTTAGAATAAAAGAACATAAAAGAGAAAATGCAAAGTCAGAATGTGGTATGTGCCAATACGAACAAAATTGGAGTAATAATTTGGATAGGTTATAGGCCAAAGATAAAAGCCTGATAAAATCCAGAAAACCAGATTACTGAGATAGCTATTTGAAATTAAAAAGCAACATAAATCAAAACTGGATGAATGACATTTGTATAATATTATTGGTCTGATTAAATTAAGTTTTAGTTAGTAGAATACTGCAGTAAGAAAAACAGATACAATAACTATAAGGTATTTGTACAGTCATAAACAAAAGAACTGGTGAGCCTGATGTTAATTTCTTCCTTTATTTGTTCTGTATATTATTGTTATAATGGTAACTTTTTAATATACTATTATTTAAGAAACTGTTCAGAAATTATTCCAGTTATGATGGTAAATGTACTTGTATCAACATCAATGTTGAAATTGTTTGCCTAAGACAATTCAGCTGAATATTGAGTTAATTTACTCTGGAATTGTTTTGCATTAAATACCTATATACTCCCAGTCCTATTTCTTAGCAGTTAGGTTTGCAAGAAATGTGGCTTTTAAACGAATTATAGAGAATATGAATAATCAGCAAATTTGGCTCTAATAAATGTAAATATTTGCATCCCAAACCACTTTCATTTATTCATATTAAAAACAGTATCACATGATTTACCAATTCAACCAGTGCCAACCACACACTTCAGATTCTGAATATGAAATAACCATAACTGTTCCTCAGTAGCCTATGAATTATTTGCAAATTATTTTCAAAGAATAAATATTTTAAAACTAATTGTAGAGTGTTGAGAGATAACTCACAAACATAAAAAAGTAGCCAATTTGCCATTACCAAGTATTTGCTCCAACTTTTTGTGTCAGATTTAGTTAACATGAAATAGTAATAGTAGTAAGAATGAGATTTGTAAAATTCTTTTCTTCCCATGCAAATCAGACTGGTGCCAAAATGCTATAGCTTTCCTTTCACTTCTAATTCAGCTTTTCGATATGGTGGCAAAAGATCAGAACAACGCTGGCAATTAACGACCTCTGTGACATAAAACTTAGAGGACACCTAGAGGATATTCTGGAGAGGATAGGTATCAAAGTCACAGCCAGGGACCAACAACTGACCGTGCTTGGTAGGCAGCCTAACAAGAAAACTCATGTTTCACTTCTAAGGAAGAGGACTGTACTGGGAGATTTTCCTAAATATCTCACAGGAGATATGAGATTCTAGATGATAGAGTTCATCTGTCCTGATACTTCTCTGCTTATCATTGATGTAAGGTGAGTTCTTTATTGTGATTAGTGTTTATACGTATATGCATGGGAGACTAGTGTTGTGTCTTCTTTTATTTTTATTGCTAATTTTTGAGGTGCTTAAATAATTTTGGTTCTGTTGCAGACAACGAAAAAGAGCATGTTCTGCCCGGAGGGACTTCAGATCTTCGGACCAGACTGTCATGAGGCCCAATACAGACCGGAGGGCACACCAGAAGTCCTCCTATGGGCAATGAAGAAGCTCAGTGTCAAGTACTTTCAGTCAGGGAACCAGAGGGACTGTGCTGCTGTTAGCACTTTTTCAGGTGGGCAAGCTAAGAAAGGCAGGAGGTGAGACCAAGTCTGCTTTCTTCTATGCGCGTATTCAGAGCTGCCACCTTGGACTGATCTATCTATTTATCTATCTATCTGCAAATATATCGTTAATAAATACGAGGTACACGGATGATGGTTATGACCATGAAACAGTTCCGACATTATATCACTTTGTGTTTCCTCCTTGAGAGCAGTTCTCAACACAGCAGTATTTATGGTGCAAAGGAACAAATAACCATGGACATTCATCCTTGTAGGGGAAGGGCAATGGGTACAAAGCTGAAGACAACTGCTTATCAAGCTGATGAGCAGTATGCATCTATCTTAAACTCAGTCACTGTTTGCTGCAAAGTATGAAGGCTCCAAGGATTACGTTATAGAAGGAGTTAGAGTACGGTAGCTCTGAATATTTTTGCTTTTACGAGAAGTATTTTCATCAGTTAGCTATTAATGTGTAAATACAGTAACTGGAAAAAAATCCACCCATTGTCTTCATTGACCTCCATTCATCTGGCTTTTTTCTTCATGAAATAGTTCTTTTGGAATCTCATTAAGTTATATGAAAACTGCACCAAGTTGATATGGCAACTGGAATTTTAAAAGTAAATTAATTTTGCCACAAGGTGTTATTAAGACAAAGTAAGGATGGCCTTGAATAATAATAGCTCCTTATTGTTTGGAAAGGATATTCTATATCAGACTTTAACACTGGGCTTTATTTAAGCCAACACTTTTTATTAGTACATCAACAATCTTTAGAACACATGGAAAAGAAATTATTTCAGTTTTGCCATAAATTCTTAAATTAGACTTTCAAGCCAGCAGCATCATCTTTTCATAGCAACGATCCTATACGTGATGTTTAAGTAGTTTCTAGAGCACCTAGTAAAAGCAGACAAGATCCGTTTTCCAAAATGGCATAAACGTAGAATAACCCTCCTGTTAGTGTAAATGTATACATGAGAAAAAAAGCCATAATATTTAAAGGGTTTTATCCTGTAGTGTAAAAAAGCTGTGCACTCCTTGATCTATTCCAGAGTGATGTCTACTGTATCCACATACTGACATTAGACTGACACCTCCGGCACCTCCCTTACTTGGGTAGTGTAATACTTTCCTCAAGCAATACTCTCTTAGGAACTACTGGAATAAAATGAGGACAGAAATGTAATCAAAGTTAATAATGCACTTAATATAACAGGCCTTTTGTAAATTTTGTCATTTTCTAGGACACAGGAGCCTGCCAAAAACCAGTAACTCTCTTCAGAAGTAAGTGATAGTTCTGACTGTGCCACCAGTCAGGAACACCACCAGAAAGGACGCAGCTTGCCTCGCACATCCAGGATGATGTCCTAGTTCTGCAGCATAGTCTCACAAATATTCTCCCTGCCTAAAAGAGCGTGAGGTTTCACACTGTGTAGCAATCCTGGGTATGTGCACTCATTTGTAATGACGGAGCATGCCAGCAACGGGATCATGAAATGGATTCTGTGAAATTTAAAATACATACATTTTTTTAAAAAGTGGGACTGATATTTTGATTTGCCTGCTCTGTAACTGTTACAGGGCTACTACAGAAAGAACTTCTGGCCCCCAAAGGCCAGACAAATGTCTTAAGTTGAGAATCTCGTCTCTCAATAAAGGAGAATAAATGAGAGAAGCAGGAGCATCCAAAAAGCAATTACTAATGCTACATTATAAAACTGATACTTCAATCAAGTGCTCAAAATAATTTCTTAAAAGCACCAATTTCCTTTCAATAAACATACAAAGACATTGCCAAAACTTGTAGAGAGCAAATTTCCCTTCATCCTCTCTGCATATCAGTTCCTCTTTGAGTGTATAGCACTCCTGTGAGTGTTACGGGCACAAATATTTTAGCCATTGTGAGTTACTGAGATACTGTGACAGTGGAAAGAAAGTGCTATGGGGTATGTCTACACTGGCATTCGAGATTAGACCTGAAGATTTCCCTCAGACCATCTATGTGAATGACCAGTCTTAGCTCCAGAGAGTGACAAAGATCTTCCAGACAGAAGAATCCACATTCAGAAAGGGAATATTTTTTTCCATCTTGCTTTGCAAATAGCTGAGGTAAACAACGGAGATATATGCTTCAAATCAGTGAAGATACAGGTTTTCACACAATTAGGAAAAAGGATGGCATTGTGCTTTCTGCACCCTGGAATACTCTGATATGGGTTCCCGCTATCTTTCTCAGATTTACTATACATAACTTTGGCCTCTGAGGCTTTAATCCTTTTTCTTCCCCACAGGCTGAATAATTTAGCTTCTGGGGTTTTTCACTTTTCTTTTTGTCATCTTCTGAAACACCGGGGGCTAGCCACAGCTGGAAATAGGTGTAGGTTCATGTCCTGGTGCTCTTATTGACATTAGATCCCCTCAGATCCTGGGATTAAAGCGATCATCACTTTGGGTGGAAGGAAAGACTGTCTCCCTGTGGTCACAGGTGTGGAGACTACTGCTTTTCTCTTTTGGCCTCCTTTGTAGCAGGGATATGACTTGCCTCTTAGCATCACCTTAATAAAAAATTTACAGGTAAAGGTCTTAATCTTGCTTCATCTCCTTCTTTGGCAAATTGTAGTTGTGGATTTTAGTCTTTTACTTCAGGACTAATGTTTCCTACAGGCTGGTGAATATTTTGAAGTCTATGATGCTGCTGCTGTGTCATGTACTAGACTATCCTTCTAAAGTAGAGATATACTGAAGTTACTTCTCCCATTCCAGGGAAGTGGACTTAGTATCCTGCAAGGCTCTATCCTGTCCAATGTTCATATGTCCCAGCTAGTGATAGAAACATGTCTAATATCACTCCAAGTTAGTATTTTATCTGTGGAAATGCATGTGAATTGTCATTTTCAACTAAGATGTTAACATAGATGCCCTGAATATTTTTGATGAGGACTTCAACTTTGAAGGGTTCATCTTAATTTCAAGGTTATTCCAAATTGCTGGAAACTGAACCTGAAAATAACTGAAAATTAGTACTTTGACATAAAGAAAACTTTAACTTCATGCTGGTGTAGGGAATAATTCTGCTTAAATGATCAGCTTGATGTTTAATTTCATTTAAATCAATGAATATTCAGTAAGGAAGTCTATGCACTTGAGAAGGAAGCCTGACATAAGGTAACCAGATTGTTTCAATAGAAATGACTCCACGTTTGGTCAAACTCTAGTTAAATCTGTGAAAAGTTTCCAAATGGGAGTTGAATGAGATCCCAATAGCATAAATCTAGACTGAAATCAAGGGAGTTAGTTTGGATTCACACAATTAAAAGTGAGATTAGAATTTTGCCCCCAGTGTTTAACAGCTGCAGTTGAAGGCAGGCACTGGCATTTCACCTTAGGTGGACTTTAGCTCTCTAAGAGTCATTCACAGATATACCACTTAGTCACTGAAGGACCTCATCACCAATGCAAGCATACTTCCCTCAATGCTTGCTTAGGCAGTTAGCGTGGCAATGACTAATTTCCTTTGTGAGCCCGGGTCTCACTGCTGTCAGCAGGGAACTGTGGACAAGCAGCAAAATTTCAGAAATTGACTTTTGTAAAGATAATGAGTAATAAATGCAAAAGATTGAACTCCATGGAAAACAGTCATTTGGGAAAATGATGGCCAGTCCCACTTTACCATAGGAAGAACAATCTATCAAAAAAAACCCGCAATAAAACTATATGAGAGAAAATTTATTACATGTTTTAAGCAGGAAGTAATAAAGTAAACAATATAAATAGAGCAGATAAGCTAAGAACAGTCTCAGAGTAACCATGGCACTTTAGTAAATCCCATTAGACAACTATCTTCACCTGAGTAACTGAGTGTTTTAAAAGCCTGGCCCTCAAGCACTCAGCTTTTATTGAAAGCGAATGGGACTTGGGCTTTTAGATTACTCAGGATTTCTCAGAAATTCCACCCACCATGCTTACCTTTGGAAAAGGTTTAAAGGTTTGCATGACGTCGTATAAAACTCGGAGTTCCTAATGTGGAACTTGAGCACACAGCAAGAGAAATTGTATTAGGTGTCTTCAAAGGAAGAAACTTAGAGGCAAAATTTAATGTATAAACGCTCTCAAAAACCTCTTAAGACATATATTTAAGTGTGATGTTACAATTAAACTCATGAAATTTAGCCTTATGCCTATGAACAGCATGTTCAGCACTCCAGCTTGAGAGGAGAAAGGCAAATCACTGAACTGTTTTGATTTTCTTTAGTATTCTTGGAAGTAAGCTGTTCAGACCCAGCTTTGTTCTTCCTGACTCCAGAAACTTAATGGGCTGCCTATATGTGCAATTTTGTCTCTATAGTTTCTCCTTAACATGAACAGAGAAAAGATTAATTGCACATCTCCATCTTTTCCATTTACAATACAAGCAAATGGCTATATAACATAGCTGCCTTATGCTCCTGTGATAGGTTTTGCAAGTAACAAACTACAGGTACACTGGATGAGTCCATGTTGAAGTTAAACATATAAGGAAATACATAATTATATTGTAACAACTACCATCTGGAAGTTATCATTCTAGGAATTTCACTCTATTCCATTTATTTGACATAGCAAATTTAAACATAATACTGTGCTTTGCTCATAGTTTACTTAATAGTTTACTTAATAGTTTACTGGAAGACCTAAAAATCTCTCTTAGTGGAATGGAAAAACTCAGAAATTTGGAAGTGCCACTGTAAGACCCAACATAAGGGACTTATGTAAGTAACACAGACATGTTTGTGTACACAGTTGAAGTAAAACACACTACAACGATGAATTTCAAATATTCAATTTAACAGACATTAATATAAACTTATCTACTAACAGTAACTGTCTACTATTACCTTACTCTTAACTTGTTTAGCTACTTAAATATTTTCTTGGGTTGGGTGTAATTGGTCTTTTAAGACCTAGTATTATCCAACACCTTTTATATACTACTTCCTAACAATGTCGTTGAAATTTCTGTAAGTTTTCATGAAAACACCTGAACATGGCCTTGCACACAGTTTTCTATTGGGATAGTACTTTCAGTCATCTTTTTCTCTGGGTGGTTTATGTTCCTCCAGTGCCCTACTGATCAAGTGTCTCTGAGATTTGTACTTTGCCAGTTTTTGTAAGTTGCTGTCTTATGTTCCTAAATGTGGTATGTGTGAAACACCAAAGGTTATAAGATGCGATTAGGATTTCTTTATTCAGAACATGCATATGCCCCCAAGGACATACTTTTCCAGAGAAAACATTTTGACCTGAGACAGTCTCTGGGTTACAATGTCTTGATCACAAGAGTTCTTAGCCTCTGCATGCCACTCTGTCATTTATTCCACATACACCATCTTTTTAAATAGAGAATTTGTTAGAATTACACTTAAAGCAATTCAGATGCAAGGAAACTGATTGGTGCTGTGAAGCACAGGATGCAGGAGCAAAAATGACAAGTCTGGCTTAGATGCCAGGCATTTCTTACACACCACAGGCAGGGATGTCAAGATCTTCCACAGAGGTTCATGGCTGCTAACGTGCTGAGTGCAAGGGCACTTTAGTCAGCCTTCTAGGAGTCCTGAAAAAAGACTGTATTTCAGAAAACATTTCCTGTTTGGACCTAGTGTTTATCTGATAGTTGCAGCTGGCTGTCTTTAAGACACTGGGATTCAGTGTTGTGGCAGGGCTTAGGTATCATTTCTCTTAATACTCCGATGGCAGAACTGTTGCCTAAATTGCAAAAGTGGCAAGAATGCTTGCCCAAAAAATGCAACTTCCCCAGTTGAATCTCTAAATTTAGGGATTAAATGAACATACACCATCCCTTTTGAGGGGCTGGGTCATTGTGCAGCCTGGAACCCAAGAGTCGGGAACCTGGGAGATCAGCCAGAAGAGAGTCTGACTTTGCCCTGGCAGCTGATGTCCTCAGGATACTTTCAGAAGCTCACTCCCTCGATGAGCACCACTGTTTTTCCTCAGCACTATAAACTTTGACACCTAGAGATTTCTTACACTTCTATGTACAGAATTCTTAATTTCCCCCTAGAGGGCACTTCAGGATATATCTGAACTATAGTCTCTGTAATGACTGCATCTTGTTTAGACCTCTCCAAATGGCTTCAAATTTGCTGGATCAGACAATGGCGAAAGTGGAGCTACAACAGCAGTAGGTAACTATGTGTGGGTTGTTAAAATGATCCAGGAAGAAAGGTAGATAATAAGGAAATTAGTCTATTCTAAGCCAAGATTATCACTAGCTGACCCATTAGTGCAAAGGTTAGGTTCCAGCAGGGCTGGAGGTCGATCCTAGACACCTGCATGTGGTCTGGGACATCTCCCAATCTTCCAGATGTTACCCCTACAGAGATACCTGACCTGACATTCTTGACAGGAGGATAGTAAGATCCCCTGCACCTCTTATGAGACTTAGGTAATAACATACTGAAGTTAGGTAGATAAAAAAACAATTTTGTAAGAAAATAATTAAAAACAGGAAGTAGAACACCAGGCTACCAGATGGATCACAATTATAAATATGTACAGATGTGGTCAGGGAGAGAGCACTTCAGAGAGAGACAGATATCACAATCATTTTGTAAAACTGCAGAACAAAGAATATAGGACCTGCTACATTAACTGAAACAACAGAGGCCCCATTTTGCTCATCTGGAGAAAGCTGAGAAGTTCTTGACAAGAGTGAAAAAAACCAGAAGATATGACTAGCTTTTTTGCTTTCTTCTCTAATTTTCATCTAATTGGCATAATTTACATGGGAATGATATCTGTGAGTAATATATAAAATGAGGGCAGAAATTATATCACTTTACCAGGATGACACATATCCATTGAGCACTGTACAACATCTAACGGAAGTGGGGACACTACGCTACCAAAGACAGTTCCTCAACCTGGAAAATATATATTAAAACACAACTGATTTACGTAGGCTGAAGAGTCAGTCCTTTGGAAGGGAAGAGAAATATAGAGTAATTAATGGCGTCAGCTGTGGCTTCTGTGTATTAATTGATGATACCTTTCACACCACAAGAATTTTTCATTTTTGATGTACTCATACCAGTGCTCTTTTATTAATTAGAAAATGGAGAGATGGAATCTTCTAGTTTGTTATCAGCTAAATTTATTCAGAAAGTAATGTTTTGTTTTGTTGTTGGTTTGTTTTTTTTTTTTTTTCCTGAGACTCCCCTCTTGCAAAATGTGTTTCTAAGACTGGTAGAAATACAGGTGGAGTTTTTGGTCCTCTGTCCACTGCAGAATGTTTCTAATATACAGCAGAAAACAAACTTTTAGAAAATGCAAGGTCATATGTGCTAGTGATTCAAGAAGTTTAAGCATTTCCAGTTGCTAAATAATTATCCACCTTAGAAGAATTTGTGAATTGTTGGAAGTTGTTGCTTGATTGGATAATTGACTATTACCATTTAATTTTAATGTAGTCACACTGGAAGCAATCAAATACACTTTCAGGTAGGGGTGTGGAAAGAAGGCAGGAAAAGGAGAAAAAGGAAAAAAAAAACGCCACAAGCTCTTGAGTCTATGGGAGCTAAAAATAGTACACGGCCATATTATTAAGAATTGTATCATAATCTGTTGGCACTAAAGAGCGTATGCCTGGACAACTTCAGTTTGTCATTTCTTGACTTTGGAATATCTTACTTTTATGTACGCATAGGATTCATGTGAATGTGGTAGGTTAAAGACAGTACCATCTCCATGCCTGTTCTGTCCAATGAAATAAGGAAAAAACAGTAAAATGCAATTATGTCTTTCCCCTATACTCCCGGCTTTTGAGAGTCCCATAAGGCAGTGTGTGATGTAATGTATCCATGGAAAACCTCAGCCCTTGGGGATCTCGCCTTAACTGGCCAGCGGGGATAGTGAGGAACAGTCCCTGCTTTATAGCTCAGCAGTACCTAAGCTTATAGGCACTCGTGTGTTCAAAACACTTTTTAAGGAAGTTTTGCTAGGTAAAGGAAATGTCTTATCATCTATTTACCACTGGGAAAATTATGATGAAGAAAGACGAGGGGACTGGCTCAGGTAACTGAATAAGCCAATAACACACAGAAATGGAAACCAAACCCTAGTATAGTCCTTGATTCACAAAGCCATATTTTACTTATCTAAATATTTGTATATACATTTAAATAACCAGGATATCATTCTTGCTAGTGTGAATTGTATTCTTTTCTGTAACTTTGTTTAAATAAAATTATAGAGTCCTTCCAATATTGTAAAACATATTGAAAATCACAGGTTGGGGTCAGTTTGATATTAAAATGCATTTAATATTGTGCTGATCAGTCTTTGCATCTATATGTATATGAATATCCATCATGTTAAAAATTTTCTTTTGTCCTTTCTTATTAGAAGCTTTCTGAAACAAAGTTTGTGCTTTACGATATGAATAACATGTCATAGTAATTTAGCTTAACAGTAATAAAGATAAGGAATTTACATATATATAAATAACTCATATTTTACCATTACCATTCAAAGCCTTGGACCTCGATGCAATTGTTCCTTTCCTCATTACTGTGTATCCCCTCCTACAAAAAAGATACCCTTAAAAGCAACTTTTAATATGATACAACAAGGAACTTTAAAAGGAATGAAGACAAAAGGTATTCAGAACAAATCTCTATTACATGCAGATTGTGTACTTTTGTTGACTAAAGACCTTGAAGAATTTATGACTTTATCAAAGTTGGTGAAATAATTCAGCTGTATTTATGATAATACATTAACCAACCATAATCAAAAATATTTCCTTTTTAATTTTCTTTTTGTTAGCTGTCTTAGCTGAGCAATGGGAAAGTCAGCTAAAAAATGTATGAAGACATGAAAATAAAAGTAAAGCTAACTTGATAGTTTAATACAGTACCATGATAAAAATACAGATCACCTGAAGGGATATTTTGAACTTTTATGAAAGAATAAACTGGGTCTGACAAATGAACTAAGTTGAAGGCTTTTTTGGCCAGGATGATATTAATTCATTGCAATGTGTGAATAAGAATTAAAAAACTATAAAAAGAACCTAAAAGCTCGATGGCCAACACCGAGTTTATTTAAACATCAGTTCACTAGATAGTGTCCAGAGAAGCAAGAAACATGGCTTGATAGGGTTAGAATTTTAAAGTTAATTCACGTACAAAAAGATTTTAGATGGTTCACAACAATGAAATGAAGAATGACATATTAAGAAACAGAAAAGAGGTGAAAGTATCCTTCTGTGTTGCAAACAGCAGTTTTATGCTGAGATCAGTTATACTGAGTTTGCAGTTCTATTGTATTTTCTAATCTATTATTTATTTGGGATTCATTTTGCAGTGTTCTGTTCTTCTACCCCTTGGGCTTCCCCCATCTAAATTAGATCTGTGTGACATGTCATCTGTTTAAAGCCTCCACTGCAACATGGAAATAACTTTTTTTTCCCATGAGAGAAATTAAAGTAATTCCCATTTAAGTAAAGTGAAATTAATGTCTCTTGCAGGCCTCCTCATAATGATATAAGAAAATGGACCTTTTCAATTATTTGAGTTGAATTTATATTTCAGAACCATACAAGATTTGGACTTGAATTCACTAGTCAGAATCCCCCAACCCTAATTAGTTCAGATATGACTCTTACTCACAACTCTGTTAAATTTAAGGCTGGGAGACAGCTGAAATAACTTCTTCATCCAATTTCCTGACTGGCACCATAACTGGAATGTTACCCAAGAATTTCATCACTGAGTAAGGTTTTAAGTAAGTAACTAGAGCATAAAAGTAAGATGAGGATGTATCTTCTTTGCTCTGAGACACGTACACCTTCAGAGGTCCGAAGCGTGCACTTGTTACATTTTGACTTAAGCTTTAAAGAGACTTAATGAATGTTTACATAGATTGCATCTTGATATTTTCATAGTGTGAGGAAAGGCACACCCAAGTTTGTCCTGAGGGAAACACCAAAGAACAATGGGCCAGAAAAAAAGAAGTAAATTTCTAATATCACTATAGGAAGTTATTCTTTCTTACAGATTACAGTCCTGGTAGGGGTGATGTTCCTTCCTAACAAGGTCACCACCGTGATTTGAATATTTCCAGTGGCTGTTTCAGAAATACAGAAAGCGGGAAACAACTAGCTATTGAGGGCAAGCTAATGAGAATACCAATAAGTATGTTACTGAATTTTCAAAAGATGTGCCTAGGATTCCATTTTATGAGGCCAGGGCAGTTATGAAAGAGGACCCATGTTGACATTTGTAAGCAATTTTCTCTGTCTGACTTGAGTCAGATGCTTGACACAGGTACTGACCTGCTAAGAAGACCAGATTAAGAGTCCCTCAAGGCCAAGCACTTAGAGCTCCCCATGCATACTTTCTTGCTCTCTGCCACACTTGCATTTGCTCTTTCTTTCTCAGCAGGATAGGAGATAGCATGTAGTTGATTGAAAATTAGAATAATATCCTCTAATGGCAGGTCATCCTGCTGTAACCATTAATACCTTACAATACCCTATAAGGTTTTCCTTGTCTTTTGGGATTTAGTTTATTCTGTAGGACTACGTTCATTTTCACCATGCATCCCTAACGGCTGTACTCCACCTCCACCAAGGCACAATGGAGTGGCCCCATGGCATGGCTCAGGCTGACATCTCTCTGAAAGGATGCTGCCTCATCGCGCCACCGCGCCACCTGAACTCTTCAGGTCATATAAACCAAGCAGCCCTGCCTACCAGGAAGTGAAAGTTCCTGTGCAGGCTATGTTTTTTCCTTTTTATTTTTTTTTTATGCAATTTTCACACTTGATACACTACAGGCATGATACTGAAAGGTGCTGAACAGCCTGGCTGCGTGTCAGCAGAGCATGTGCTGTGCTTGAAGAAGAGAAATCTTCCACTTCTTCCTGCAAAGTGGCTGACCTCAATGGAAATGAAGATCACACTGTGCCCAATGTGATCACGCTTGAAATACTGAAAGGTTGACTGAAAAGTAAAAGAGATGGTGACTTGCCCACAGTGGATGAGTGCACAGAGAGAACTGAAGCTTTAGACATATTCGGTGTATTTCACTCGCATGCTGCAGCACATATATGTTTCTGTCTTGCAAAAATTAAAACAGGCCACTGCCAACAACAGAAAGGAGATAATTTCCCAGAGGAAAACATTCCCTAAGCAAAGATTAAATATTGTTATTTGCATAATATGTATGAATAAGAAGCAAAACATACTGCCATGTGATCTTTGGCACTACTTTGTTAATTATTAACATAAATGCACACATATATTTTTTTCTTAGATGGTGTTCTTTCCTTTCCCTCCTAATAATTGTTCACCTTTTTCTATGCTGTCTTGGTACTTGCAAACAGGAAATTATTGCCCACAGCATGTGCCCGGGGAGATGTTTATGGCTTCCCGTTATTCTGGTTGTGGGTTGGAGCCAAAAGTATTTGTTGTTTTGAAGAGGAATCCCATGCGCTTGAACAAGATGTCCATTGCTATTGCAGGAAAATTACGGTCATGGTAACAATACCTCCCCCAGCATGCATTTTTCCTGTGCCTTGTGTGGGTGCCATTGACCCCTGCTACTGATCCCCACCATCCCCTCTGTTCCCACAGCTGTAGCTGTCTCCCAGGGTCTCTCTCAGTCGTGCACCATGTCATGGGGCCTGTGAGCAAAGAAACTTCTCAGCTGCCTGTTTCCAGACACAGTTTAACTTCCTCTTCCCACCCACGTGGTGTGATCTGTGCCCTGTGTGGGGACCAGCTGTGTCCCTGTGTTACTCCCTAGGAGACAAGAGAGCTGCAGGACCTGCCTGAGGGGTTGGCCAGTTACACTGACCTGGGCAGGGTTTGTCCACTCAAGAATGATGATGTGAGATGGTCAGTGCCACCTCTCAGCGCAGGGCTTTCAAAAGTAGCAATGCTTCTGCTCCCTTCCACCTCTGCCCTTCTCCTTCTCCCAGATTTCTTTCCCATTCTTTACCAGGCCTGGGGGTTTTCTGAAGCCCTGCCGAAATAATCCAACTCACTAACCCTGCTAGCAATTATTTCTGGTTTTTTGCTGCTTCAGCTGTCTGCCAGTGCAGTGATGGGAACCCGTTCCCCGGTGGGTCAGACGGACACACCAGTGCTGGGGTGCAAAGCGAGGAGAGGTCCTGCAGCAGAAAGAGGGGGCAGTAGGTGACCTGAGAAAGAAGCAGTGGGGTTGTCCCTGTTCAGCAGCAGTGAGCTGCTGTGTTTGTCACCCTGTCCCATCTGGCCTAGATATGCATATCACACACAGCCCCGTGGGGTCTGCATCTCATTCAGGGAATCCAGATCTTAAATTAAAAATGCAAAGGGCGGTGCACTTTGGTTTTAAAGATAAATATGGAAGATTGTGTCCCCTTAGTGGCAGTGGCAGGGGCCTCCTTTCTGTTTTATATTGCTCCTCTTATACTAATTGGAGGAAAATCTGGGTGCCTTCCAGAAGAGCAATAAGCAACAGAACTAATATTTGTCATGTTCTCATCCTCTCCACAGGGAGAAATCTGTGTGTGAGGGAATGGTCTATCTGAATTTTTAAAAACTATTTATACGTGGACTCGTATCCAAGCAGACAAATATATATTTATTTTTCTCTTAAGGGACGCAAGGTCAGAAAGAAGCTTGTGATAATTGCGATGCACAGAGATGAAGCTGACAATGATCCTGCGTGTGCCTATGAAAGTTTTTCTGCTGCCTTGGGATAATTCTCCCAGAGCATCCTGAACTGAAGCTGAGTGAAAGAACATGTGCTGTAGCAAAAAACTGATTTGGAAGTCACCAGAAAATCCAGTCTCATGTACTGCATGGCTGCTGTGCCAGCTGCAATTACTTCACCTCTTTAAATAGCTCTCTTACTGAGAAGTTGACTTTTACGAGCACGGGCCTTCCATGCTATTATTAGGACTACCAGACATCCCACATAATAGGGAATTTCCCATATTCCGGTTGGTAGACCCATACCCCCCACTGAAATAATTTAGGATATCACTTTACTCATATTTTTGGCAGATCCAAGCAGTGATGCATAGGAGCAATCCAGGTCACAGTGTCATGGGACTAATTGTGGGCATGACAGCTTGGCGTCCTCCCCAGCAACAGGATGATGTTAATGGAGAGTGGCAGCATCTTGCTGGTCCTCCTCCCTTCTCCCAGAACTGCTGCTCTCCAGGCCAGGTTCCCCCAGTCCTGGTTCCCTCCACCTGTGCAAGCTTTCATTCTCCTCTGGTTTCTTATCCAAGGGCTGTAATGGTGCCTCAGCAAGTTTCTGACTGCAAGAGGCAGTAAGCAATAGGTGGGAATAAATGTGATGAGGCTCCTGAAAAAGTCTTGCTATTGCAAGGCAGAGCTTAGTGACAACCCTGCGGGTGGGGAGCTGGAACAGTCCTCATTGATCAAAATATGATTTTATCACATTCTCCAAATCTCCATTTTTTTTCAGGTTGTTTGTTTGTTTTAATAGAGGTAGCAAACTGTGGAACATGTGCCACTGCTGATATGTTCAAAGTAACGAACATTCTAACACATAGACAGGACCTGTCACTCCTGACAGAGTTAACTACTAACAGAGATATTCTTGGTGCAGCCCAGTACCTGGCAGAGTCTGTGAACCCCTGCTTTGCATTTTTTGATGCACCTGTCCATCCTGGTGGAGATCAGTATTCTGTAGCTGCAGGCATGACATGAGTGAACACTAAAAGACATTGCTGGAAACTTTTGCAGTCTAAACTGCTAAGGTCTGTTGATAGTGGGAGCTCAGGAAAACCTTGTCTTGGTTTAGTTATGCTCAAGAAAGCGTGGCTTCTTTTTAATAAGGTTGTAATGCAGCCATAGCTGAAAAATAGCTAAAGACCATTTTAAGTTTTACATTACAGAAACAAATGGCTAAAAAAAAGGTACCTTTTTTAAAAACAGAAAGCCACCTTTAGCCAAAGACCAAACATGGGAAATTTCAGGTCAGAGGGTAAATGATTGGGAGATTTATTATACAGCATGGCCAGCTTTTGTGGTTCCTTATTGCAGATTATGCAATATTAAGGTTTTTTCTCTTAAATTCTTAGACCAATAAGTGAAAAATTCTGCTCTCCTTTTTAAAAGAAGTTTATACGCCTTGGCTAAACAGAAAACATCAACAGAGTAGATAAAGCCCAAAGGCTATTACTACATTAGTAGCTTTTATTAGTAGTAGTAAAATTAGTAACGTACTTTTTCAGTTTCATTTTGATTCATTGCTTTGGGCTGACATTAAAATATTTTTAGTGGAAAAATGAAAAAATAAGGACTGTATTCTGAAGTCCCAAAAGTCAGAGAAATGCAAGTTACTTCTTATTCCTTTCTTCTTGACTTGTTTTTTTTCCAGTGTCAAAACAGGAGGACAATGCAACTCCTGTTCCTGTACCCTAACTGTAGCGCTCAGAAGCTACAGAGGAGACAAAACAAGTCTTTTTCTTTTTATAACCCAGTCCAGCCAAGCCATAGCAGGAAAAAAATAACATCTTACCTGCTGGATGTTTTACATCTTGCTACTGGGGGTATTACAAAATAAGCGCTGTCTGGCAACCACTACACTCTACACTGAGTTCATGTTTTGGGGATAAATATTCTTAAACATGAAAAATAGGGCTCTTTAAATGAAATTGTTTTCAGGTCATTATTTCTTGTTCCTTATTCACACAGTTATTTAGCTTTTGAAATCAGATGGGAAGTAAAAACCTTTTCTCCCACAAATGTAATTGAAGCATACCAATAAATACCTTGGGTTTGGCCTTTTTGTAGAGCTACTAAGTGTTCAATAAACTGAACAACAACTGTTATTAGTATTAAGTGGCTAATAAAATCTGATTTATGTACTCGTGTTAATAATAATCTGCTTGTGGAGTATGCATACTTCCCTATTAGCAACTTAGTTGGAACAGGATTTCCAAGAATATTACATTGCTTCAAAGAAATAATAGCCTGACTGTGGTCTAGACTTTACTGGTAAATGGACAGAGTGATCAGTGGCTTAGTTAGCATGAACATCATCTATTTCACTGCTTAAAAGCTGTGGGGGAAGAGGAAGCTCCAGAGATTTTTTCCACTGTGAAATAAGTCCAAACCAAACTTGAAGGGATTTTTATACGTATGCTTTACCTGCATTTCCTTTTCCTTAAAGAAGAATTCAACAGGGAGATACTGCATAAATTATTCTGAAACTGCTTTGAGAAATGTACTCATAAATTGAGAGTCCCTACAAGTATATTCAAATATGCTGACGAAATGGATAAATTAACCCTTAAAACCCCTGTGTATGGAGAAGGCATTCTGATCTTCATGATGAGTTCTCAGGTTACACTGCTCACTGGAAACTTTATGGGAATGCTATCATAACATCCTACCACAAGCCCAAGTTAGTGAAAGTACATTGCCATTTTGAAAAGCAAACAAGCAAATTTTTGTAAGGAAAATGAATGGCTTTGTAGCCACCACTTTGTAGCAAGTGGTGAAAACTGTGCAGCTCCAGAGTCAGCAAAACTTCCCTGGCAACTCCCACTACACAGGGTGCAACTGGGCTGCTCTTGTGGGCAGGCGGAGGACAAGCAACATTTTAAAGTGAGCCCACACCAGAGATGAGGTTTCACTAGCAAGGACTGGTACAACTTTTCTCAGTACAGTGTAGACTTGTGTTATCTGTACCTCAGCCATGTAGTTGTTTTGGCCTTTGCCTGGGATTATTATTTCTAGCTGTCAATTGTGCAAAGTCCTATTACATTTACTCAGTCCACTTTTTGTCTTTTTCCTCACGGTTAGGCTTGCTTACACTTGCAAATCAGCCTGGAAGAAGGTATGCTACTTTATGCAAGACTTTATTCAGTTAGACACTCTTAAGTGTATAATAGTCTGCCAGGTTCCTCTTTATACATGTGAAAGTACAACTTAGCTACGTTGAACTTTAACAATAGTTTGGACCTTCTTTCAGACTCTTGTGATAACAAAACAATTTTTAGTCCATGAGCATTGGAGTGAATGAAACCTGGATTCCTAGACTTCCTCAATACAAGGACTACCATATTTTTCTGTCCCATTATCGATTAAAAAATCTAGTTGAATTTTTTTCCCAGGTAGAAGCAAATTTCTCTTTTGCCTGAGCACTGTATTAATAGAACAAGAGTTCATGCTCTAGCATTTCTCCCCAACAAGGAACTCAGTAAGTCCCATTCCTCTTCTTGGTTATCATATACTTCCATGTTACTTGAAACTGACGATCATATTAAGAAATTTAGGACAATAAACAGATAGACAGACAGCACGGTCTTAACCTATTTTTCTCAAGAAATCAAGAAAAAATATAGAATTTCTGTCTTGTAAGAAATTCTAATATTTGGATACACTTTCAAGTGCAAAAATTGAAGTCTCAAACTTCACAGTGAAATGGAAATCCTTTAATCTTTTGATTGAAAAGGTTTTTTTCCATTTCTAGTCAAGGTTAATTTTAAAATTGACAGAAATTCAATAGTGATACCCTGAATTGAACAGACATTTGAGGCAGACATGCATAATTCTTTTTTCCATATACTGAGTTGCCCAAAGAAAAACAAGTTGTTTTAATGGAAAAAAAAACAACCACATACAACTCCTCCAAGAGCAAACAAACACTGCACAAATTTATATAGTGTTAGAACGTAAATGAGAGTACCAATTTTTCAGAGAAAGCTCAAAGTTGCTATATCAGGAAGAAGAACTTTATATTTAAATCTCCCTCGCACTCTGCATCTTCTCTTGCAGTGTGGGTTTCAGTTCACTTGTGGGCTTTCTGAGTTGCAGTTAAACCCGAGCAGTCCCCCCTTAGCAGGTCTCCTTCTATTGCTTCTGAGGTTTGTAGCTGTCTCCCTCCTCATTGCAGAAGTCCCTCAGTCTCTGCTGCCCTGGGTTGCAGCTTCTGGCTGTGATGCTCTCCCCCTTCTGCTCAGCACCCTTGAGTTTCTCTGGTTTTCTCTCTTGCTCATCCTCAGTTGTTCCCCAGGGACAGCCCAAATGAGAGTTCCCGCCTGACCCTGGTATTTTTGTCTACAGGAAACATAACATGTTAAAAAGGCATAAACATATCAAAGAGTTTATTTCCTTCAAAGGGCCAAAGGAGTTTGCAGTGCTGGGATGTATACAGCAGCGTTTTGTGGTTTGGGTCCTGACCTGGTTTGCAATGTCCCGAACTGGGAACACTGCTGTATACGGCAGCTCTGTCTCTGAAATCTCCCAAAATGCCCATGAAAATTGAGGAAGGCACCAGTGCAGACAGGAGGCACCACTTTCCTTACGAATAGGCAGCCATGGTATTGGATTTAGAGGTAACAGTAGCCCCAAAAAACATGCTTGGTTTGCGGTTTCTAAACCCTACTGAAATGCCACGCTTGAGTAAGTCCCAACCAAAACATTTTCAAATTACAACCTTTGAAAGCAGTCTTTGAAAACCGCTTGCGCTACAAGTTCTTTCTATTTTAACAAAACTGTCTTTTGGTAGGAAAGTGTTTCATATGCAATTTTTTAAGTAACCCTAGTAAACACATTATATGCTTACATACTGTATTTACTCTAACTGATAGCTATTTTATACATCCTGGGACATATCTCTATCATTTTAATTTCTTATGCTGTAAAAATAGTTTCTTGTTTTCTCTTTCCATTTAAACTAAGGTAATTTTAAATCTTCTGAAGCAAAACTGCTTGGCCTTAATATTGATTCAGTAGTCAAAATAGGAAAAATGAAAGTAATCATTCATACTGATATTAATCTAACCAGTTGTCTTCTCCATGAACTAGCTTTGATTAACAATTATTTGAAAAATTTCTGTTCACTTCTATATTGCCTCAATTCCCAGGTTCTTGGGAAATGTGCAGTTTTATTGGATCGTACATTTTATGGTATATAAGAGAATTATCTTTCCTTTTTCTTAGTTTCCAGTTTTATTACTGCAAAGTCGTTTTATTACCTGTTAACATGTTCCTAAAAAGAAAAAGAAAAAAAAAAGTATCTCTGTAGAGGATATTAAAGCTTTTTTTTACAGGAGCCTGTGCTGCAGTTTTTCTTTATGTCCAGCTCCCATTCAACAATGTATAGAGGAAAACACCTCAGGAAGACCAAATACCATTTGACAAAAGTATCTCAAAATTGACCAAAGGTGTTATATCATTTGAGAACCAGTTATGAAAATATTTTTTCCTGAAAGCCCTAAAATAAAGACAAACACCTATTATTAAAAGAGACATAATCTGAATTTAAGATAATTGTTTGAAAACCAAAAATTTCTCGAGACATGGATGCTATTGACTTCATGGTATTTGCCTGCCAGAAAATATTTAGGATTAAATTTCAGTTTACAAAATGGAGCAGAGATATGCCTAATAATGTCTGAAAAATTCCCTTGGTTTTGGTCATACTTACTCCTAATGCTGGATTTCAAAGCAGGGCTGAATTTTATCCTCACTTCCCCCCCATCCCCTGGCACCCCTTTTTTTTTTTTTTAAATTCAAAATCACACTGTACACAGCTCTTTTAGAAAGGTCTTGATGATGTTGCATATCTCTCTGACAGGAAGCCATTTTCTAAATAGGCAGGGGGAAGGTTGTTGAGGGTTTTTAGCTAATAAAATAAATATCAATATAATATATATTGAATATGAATATAATATATATATTAGCTATTAAAATAAATATGAATATAAATTTCCAAGAGAAAACTGGTAGGATGGGACCAGGTATTCATCTGAATTCTGCTGAATTAAGGAAAGTTAAGCCAGTTTCCACCGGCTGAGGATCTGACCTGCTGGCACTTTGTTTGGGAATACACACATTTGTCTGACAGGCAGACACATAGCTTGATTTAACAGCTTCTCATACTTCTTCTCTCCTTTCTATATTTGTACTAAACATCAGTTGGGTTCTTTGAATATTCATATTGAGTTTACATGTCCTTACTTTTCACATTCAGCTTTTGAATAATTATGTTCCGAAAACTCCAACAAAGGCAGCAAAATAATTTGCAAATCTGAAGAGCCTTGTGTACTCTCTGTTACCTCAAGGCCTAGTCCTTCAGTTCATAATTTCTGAAGCTTTTTTGCTGGCAGAAGGTAAGAATTTCAATAGCTTGAAATTGTGACTTGTTTTTCTTCTTGTAGAGCTTAATCGAGATTCTTGTAAGTCTTATGATACCTAAGATTATATACTTTTTGTGTTAAACACATTCTGAGTAGTGTTCACAATTGTATATATAAAAGCACCTGAGCCTGCCATGACAGATCTCAGGTAACCAATTAATATAGGGTTGAATATACATTTTTTCCAATTACCTAAGTGTCACACTATGGGTTGCTGTGTGTAAAATTTAGGCACTGTGCTCTGGGTATCAAATGTTGAGCTGTTAGTTCCCTGGAAGAAGTTTAGGTTTTGAGTTTCTGCCAGTCTAGATGTATTTGGGAGTTTCAGTGGGAAACATCCCAAAACATTTGATATCATCTGAAATGTTCCTTTGGACATGGACCACTTAGTCATACCTAACCCAACCAAAGCAGTCCCCTGAGCAAAGATCTTACTTCTGTGCTCTAGACCCTCTAGACCACAGGTTTGTGAGTCTCTGATGGACCCCAAAATGTCCAGCTCAGCTAAAATATTGTAGATTTGGGACACAATCATAATACGAGGAACAGCTAAAGAAGACATGAATCGAGCCAAATATGCCCTAGCACAATCAGTTGCTGTCCAGACAAAGGAGCTGCAGATCTACACACAGATGAAGATTACTGGGTTTTGAAAGGAAGGACTGCAGGTACAGAAATAATTTGTGAGTGAAGAAGACCTCAGCACAACACAGTAACTGCTTCTGGGTGTGCACAGGAGGACTGATAGAAAGAGAGTTGTGAGCAGCTGGATGAGATCTCCTGAAAGACCTCCTACAGCTGGATGACATGATCTCCAAGAGTGCAGTGGGTTTATGAGGAAAATCTCATCCCTGGATGCTCGTTCTTGACCATACCAAGCACACGAACACCATTGCGTGGCTGATGTGAAAAACAGCAGACTGAATAAACGTTAAAACCCTTTCTTAGGAATAGTCAGTGATATGAAGCTAGGGGAAAAATGGCAACTTTCTAAAGCTTACTTTATTTCTAAAAGCAACATCTTGTTCAGCTACATTTTACTCCTACCCAATGAGAAATTTAAGTCCCGGGGCCCAGCTCAGCAAAGCTTTATTTTGACTGCCTGAAAAAAAGAGTGAATTTCCAGCCTTCTGAAAAGCATTAAAACAGCATTACATTGAAGAGTTTCCTGAGGTTTCCTCGTGGGAAAGATGTTGTGCAATCTTGTTCCAAATTTTCGCTAAATTTCTACGCTCCTTTCTCCCATCGGCCCCACAGTATTTTAAGTAGGCCCAGTCTACTAGTCAGACTCTACAAACATTTCCGTTTGTCTCTGTGATTGACATGCTGCTAAATGCAAATTATGAATTCTTGGAAAAACTGTCAACTAATTCAGAGATAGAAAACAAATTGTGTGTTACCCTAAGAGACCGCGGTTCCGGTATCAGCTCATATACGAACTCTCTGCTCCTCCTCTGACAGGAGCACTGCTGGCTCTTTGGTGGAGCTTTTCCCCCCAGGAACACAGCACCGTTTAGATGCTCAGGTCATAATTCAGCATAACTGCTTTCCTGTGTGACAGCTTTGCTGTTAGGCACCAATTTTTTGATCTGGTTTTGGACTTTCAGGAACTGGTGGTCTAAGTAACTCTTGGAAAAAGTTTATTTTATGGTGCCAATTTTGATGTGTTGAACACGAGTAGAAGGAATAACCATAGTGACTTCCAAAGTCTGAGAGTACGAGCAGCTCTAGGAGGGAAGACAGGCAGTACAGAGCAAAAATATTATTTCATATGCCAGTCACGGTTTAATTGAGATGGAGCAGAAATACTTGCAAGCAGATAAGGCACTTGCTGTAGTCTGTGGATGCAGCAGTCACTTTCATGTTTACATTTACGAAGCTCATCTCCATGTAGTTATAGATCACAAAGCTTTGATTTTGCTGTTTGGAAACCCAAAGATAAAATACCCAAGATGGAGAGATAGGGCTGAAGATTGCGAGCTTTCCAAAGACAGTATCTTTGTTTGTAATTTGTCTAAATGACTGCTGCACAATGCAACAAGTAAAATCTTTCATAGAAGAAAAATATGCAAGTCATTTTGTCTTAAAAACTAAGCCAGAAACTGATTTAGGGTCTGCTCCAAAGCCTGTGAAACCAGTGAGAGTTTTTCCATTGATTCCAATGGGATCAAACTTTAAAGATGATCTATCTTGTAACGAAGGCAGTGAAATACGCACTAGTGGTGTGATCAATAAGATTCTCAAATATGCACACAAGAATAAGTCAGTGTGGTAATTACTGTAAGACAAAAGACAGTAAGAATGGATATTTTAGTGGATATTGACTAAAAATTCATCTGATTTCAAGAGGATGCCAGACTCTTGAACAAGTGAAAGAGAAATGGGCACATACCAGGTTCAAGGCAAGAAGTTTGCTCAGCATCTCCTAAAGTGATTACCCAAATGGCTCAGAAGCAAAGACTATCAAAGAGACAATCACAGAAGACAGAAAAGGAAAAAAAAAAGAGAATCCGGGAAAAAAGGTGCATTTTAAGAAGTGTGTTAATTTTGTTCTGTCTCTGCATGACTCAGTTACACTGCTGAGTCCTGACAGACTTCATGGCTATGTATAAACCAAAATGAACGAGTGCAATGTGGATATTTGGACCTCCCTTACTTGGGGCCTCTTACAATGAATCTTTGCAATGATTTGGAAAGAACACCGTAGGGCTGTATTCAACTTTCCTGCCAGTCCATCCTGCTGATCCCAGACTACTGGCAATTACAGTGCTAGCTTGCACTTCTCATATTAAGAAAGACCTTTTCTCGTAATGTAAACCCTTTTGGCAAGGGCTATTTGGTGACTACTCCAAAATGCTTTGAGAGTACAAATAAAAAATACCAACTATTTGCCTCCTCTCTTGTTGGCACACCCATGTGTTAATGACTCCTCTTTGTCTTTTAATATCATTTCCTGAATCATGATGACTAACTGTGATATTATTTGATGTGCTTGGTAACATTGCAAGACCAGAGAGATGACTTTGTACAGAATAATCTACTGGAAAAGGTGCTTGAAGAGCAGGTTATTTGAATCCTTTGTTTAAGTCATCCTTTTATATAATAAAGGAAATTACACAGGGTTTTTTAAGGCAGGAATCTAATACAATATAATATTTTCGTATAAGTATCTTAAGGAATTTGTAATCTGAGTGAAAATAAAACTTAACTTCCAGCTGACAAAAGATCTTCCATCACTGCATTAGCAGCTTGAAACAGCCTACTCTTTCAGCAAATCCTGAATAACATTTCTCTGTTTGATAATGTATAAATGGTGTGAACCTTGGCTGCACTACAGGATGTGCTGAACTAGAGTTCTGCAGTCTGTTTAACAGAAATGCTTTGGGATCAATTGCGTGTGACTGTGTCCCTAGCTGTGTGTGAAGTACCATACCTTGGTGTGGTGGCCTGGGGCACACACTGAGCCTGGCAGCCTGGCCACAGAGCCCATCACAACAGCAGGAATGCGAGCCCTCTTCCCCACTGCAAGCTGAGAACAGTTCCGGGAACATTGTGGGTCACCCATTCTCAAAGCTTGTCATTGAAGAAGGTGCCCCAGCATCCCCAGTTAATTATTCCTGACAGTATGTATATGAGAGTTAGTGTGTCTAATGCAACTGGGACATGCCAGGCTCACTGAGCATGAGTTTCATAGATGATATATTTTCAGGAGTAACTCATCCGTACTTAAGACAACTGTGTCTTACCTGCACACAGATTCCTCCACAAATTGCACACTAAGATGTGAGTGTGTCCAATGTGCATGTCTGCAGGTGTCCCACAGCTTATTTTCCTGGCCAGCAGATTTTTTATTTTTCCTCAATGAATTTTCTGAGAAAAAGAGAGAGAAAGGAGAGAGAGAAGACGTCCAGGGAAAGCAACAGCATAAGCAGTATGCATGGTATTGCATTTGTACTTTTTGGAGTAAGGAAGGCACCAGAGACTCTGAAGATCTCCCAGTCTAATCACATATTTTAAAGAATATTATAAGGTGACTTTGGAAACCCAACAGGGTTGGAATCTGACTGCGCCAAGTTTATGGCAACAGACTGAATGGTCCAGGTAGACTGAAGATATATACTTCGTAAACTGCAAGGGCTGGGGGCGGGGAGGGGGGAAAGGAGGGAAGTGTATTATACAATATAGCTATAATCATAAAGCACAAGATGTACTGAGTTACTTTACGACCTTTTTCTTCTCTAGTGAAGAAAGCCCTAATAAGTCACTTCTGGCTGTGCCAGTCATGAATTATCACTGTCTGCACAAAGGAAGATAAATACCGTAACACATCATAGAACATCTCTCCCTTTAAATACTGTAAATGGATAAAGATATAAAATACAGGGAGACACAAGAGGAACCTGTAGTCATAAGTGAAAAACTAAGCCAAAGGATCAGAATTGAATTAATCCAGAGTGTATCACTGTGATAGCAAACCTTTGGTATGAAATTTCTCCTTTCTTAATGATGGATGGGGAAGAGAGTAGAAGCGTGGCTCAAGTTGTCCATGGTTAATGGGGAGTTCTCCCATCAAATCTACAAAGGAGGTTTTGTGGTACTCTTCAAGGTTTGCAGTTACCAGTCTATTCCCCTTGTCCAAGCTTTTTTTGCTGTCTTGGCTGAAGGCTTTACCATCCCCTCCCTGCTCAGCCCTGCTCTCTGGCAGAAACTGTCTCCAGCAGAACAGGCTGGAGACTCATACAGAGTTGCTTGTATGAGTAATCCCCTAACCTGTTTTACTGGTCCACTTCTTTTGAAATGAACCGGGTTTGAAAAGAGCTATTTAACCTGTTTAAGCAAATATGGCTTGTGTTTGCTGAAAGGGATTAGAAGGAGCAGTAGGGACAAATGGCCAGTTTGAGGAGTTAATAAATTGTAGTAGGAACAATGACAAGCATCTGAGGGGAGAGTCCCCTTCTCAGCCAGCAAAGCAGCAGCTGCAGAGAACATCTGGGCAAATACTTCCTCTCACTTTGCTCAGCAGAAGCAATGCTAATGCTAGTGTATATCACAAAACTGGAAAAGAAACACCAGGGACCCTAAAAACAAAAATCTAGAAAGTAGAAATTTTCTGTGAAAATACCCTCTAATTGCTCTCCTGAAACAATAGTTAGGAAAGAATTTTATTTAGGGACAGAACTTTGGATGAATATTTGTATATTAAAAAAAAAAAACTAAAACAAAGCATCAGGAATATGAACTTGCTTATAAACTGGCAAGTTTTGGTATTGAGTCAGAAGATTGTCAAATACAGAAAGAAAACCTGGTATGTTTAAGATATTAAGATTGTAATAAGATTAAAAGAGAGCACGAACGAGCTTTAAAATGACACAGTACTATTTTATAAATAAAATGTATTATTTATTAATATTATTTAGAAATAAAATTTATTCATTATATAATGTTTTCTAAATATGTCCAATTTATACAGTACAACAGCATTATTCAGATGGATGTTGAATAAGAATCAAGAATGTGACCTGAAAAAAAGAGGTTTGTGTTTAGTTTCTTACGTAGAGTGAAGTTTCAGGGAAGTCTTGTAGAGGTGTAAACCCATATATATTTTTAACTGAACTTTTGGTCTGCTAACATTACTTCAGATGGATTAATAATCTTCATTTTAAAGGATGTTTGGGAGGGGGTTTGAATTTTTAGAGACATAATAAAACTGATTTCCTGAAACTCAAACTGTAAAGTGAAACTCAAGGTAACTTCTGCTGTTTATTTGAGCATGGTGTTGAACCAGATGACTTCCAGAGATCCTTTCCTGTATTGTTCCATGATTTTACAGCATAAAATATTAACAAACTGCATAAGGTAACTAGTTTTTCAGGTTTTTGCAAGGATTGTGGGAGGAAAACTGGAAAATCCTAAAATTACAGTTTCCCAAGTGACTCTGTATAAAGCCATTGATCTTTCCTTTTCACTGTGTGTGTGAGACCTCATCTGTTGTACACTGACAATGTCTCATGCTCTCCCCATTGGGGAGGAAGAGGTTCCTGGAGCCCAGTAGGTGGGCTGCCTTAGCAAACATCCTGCCTTGCAAAGCCCTCTTCTCTCTCCAGCTGGGGCCCTGAGGAACTGCAAAGAAGTGGAAAGATATTCCCTGAATAGGCATCCAGATGTGTCTGTGACGTAGCCCTCAAGGTACGCCTGGGAAATTTTCAGACCAGTTGAGTTTGTTGGCTAATTTATTCAAAGTGTTTAAGGCTTGAAAACAGACAAAAACGTGTAACTTTCCCTGCTGCATGTTTTCCTTCTGATCCTTTTTTATTTTGTCATTAAGTGTTTCAATTTTATAAATAATAATTTCCTTTGGACTCAGTTTGTTCTATGAGTGGTATTAATTATGTATCCAAAATACTTGATTTTTAAAGTGTTATCTTCATCAAGCTCTTTCATTCATTCCCATACAAAAACAATAGGAAAACCACTTACTCTATATAACCTAGAGACAGTGGTAACCTCTGCTCCCACTATTGTTTAGCCTGACCAGGTTCAAACCTGAGCAAATATATGTAGATATGGGACTATCAATTTCCTTGCGCATCCATGAATAATATTACTGCAGGATTTCCTTGATAAGTCTACAGTAAAAACAAGGACAGTGTTGCATCATAATAGCTTTCAAATTTCAGATAGTGTATTTCTGCTTTGGAATGTATCAAAGAGAAATTGGAGATATGAGCCTGACCTTTAAAACAACAAAATCTTCTGATGTTTAAACCAACAATAAAATAGGAGATTTAAAAAAATATATATGCATTACAATGAAATATGGTTGGCATAATGCAAGATATATCAATGTTATTTCCATTATGGAAATTCCCAGAGGCTGGTTTCATTCTACTTTGCCCTGAAATCACCACAGGTATGTTCTTAATTTGAATGGCTAGTTTATTCACATTGTATTGGAAACTGGCACCATGTGGTTAAATCTATTCAAGTAAATGATTTCATCATTATGGTTTAGCAAAAGATCTTTCTGATCTATTAAGAATACTTCACTCTTTGTAAGGACAATTTCAATGACCCAACTCAGAAATTATGTCACCTTTTTAGAAAGTGATTAATTAGGATAAAAGGAACCTGCTGAGACAGTGGTGTCCCACAATTTATGAATCACTGTCTAAATTTCTCTTTAGATCTATTGCTTCATGTTAAAGCTTAGTTTATCCAAAGGTAGACACTCATATTTGTAGCTTTACTAATTTTTAGTATCTTATATTGCTATGGTGGTTTTTTTTCTTACTAGGTTACTTTTTGAGCTTTTTTAAGTGTATACAATTGTGCTACATAAGCCAATTGCACTTTTTTTTTCTCTTACATTCCTAGTTGACTGCATTGTGGAGTTTTTGTGAAGCAGGTGGTGAAACTGTAGACAGACCAGGAGTATTTTGATGTTTAAAAAGACGAGACCACCAATTGATTCTGGTCCTTTGCACTACTCTAGCGTGGCAAAAAAAAAAAAAAAAAAAAAAAATTAAAATAGATTTTTAAGGAAAGCATCTCTCCAGTGAATCTGGCATCTGTCCCATAGTATCTACTGAAATTTTCAGACTACTGTAATCTGACTTCAAATTGTTACTTTTCTAGCACTTAAAACCAATGGAAATTCCAGACAGTTATTTAGTTTGCCTGTTTTTAAGGCCTGAAATGCCTAACCCTGTAGGTATCTAATTTCATTAGGTGCCAGAAGAATTCTCTGAGTACTTAATTTTATTTAACTATACATACTCAAGGGGCATCTATATTTATCGCTCGACTAGAGCCCTCCTATGATCAAGATTAAGGTGAGAAACACTTGATTCCTTGCAAATACCTCTGAGAAATGCAAAAACTTAGTTGTCCTTACAACTATAGTTAACATAGTTTAATATCATCATAGTAATAACGGTGCTACTCAGCTTTTGTGTAATAATCCCCCAGTCAGAACATGCACCCAGGAAATGATACAATTTGTTATTCAGATTTAATGGGATTGACCCCATATTCTATGGAAAATGTCCTAACCATAAGCCATGAAATATCCTGATTAAAGCTGCTCTTCAACTTTATACCTGAAGCTAACCTGTTGTGCAAATGGTGTGCAAGAGTTCTTGCCCCACCAGAAAGAGGGAAAGAGGAAAGATCATTTTGACTTAGCTGCTGGGACACTCATCTGAAACTATGGTCTTTGTTGGAATATTAATGCATTTTACATTATATGGTCTCCAGAAAGAAAAAAAAGCAGTCCTAGAGATAGGGACCAAAGCTGTACAAGCCTTTGCAATTGAGAGCCATAGGCAAGGATCAGGTTCCCCCTTGTCTGTAGTGTTTTGGAGCATACTGTTCTTGTACATGTACCAGAATAGTGGTCCAGCTTTGATCAGACTGCTGGAGACATTCTCCCTAAGGATACGCCATAGCTCAGTTGTGGGATCTCTTTTGAGGGTTATGTAGATTTATTTCTCCTCAGTGCCATTGTGGAAAAGTAAGTACCAGAAAAGTGTCAATAGAGATAATTAGCATATCTTATAGGTTCTCTTTAGAGTAGAGAAAGATTGCTACTATTTTGGTCAATAGTGTGAGGAGGAATTTAAAGCAAGAAAACTAGATTTCCTCTTTCAGATCTTCAGAAGCACTTCTGTCTCCCTTGATTTAGAACAGCATGTAGGCTGCTCTGCTACATTGCAATTACCCTGGGAGTTCGGTATTTAAATGTTTTGTGAGGTTTTGCCCAAGTCAGGCACCAAACTTTAGTGGGCAGGAATCTACCCATTACAAAAATTTGGAAGAAATATTTAATTTGCCAACTGTATTGTAGAGTATTCTCAGAGGCCTGAACACTGAGCCAAAATGATATCACCAATTGTTTTAAGTTCCAGCATAGAACATCTGATACCAAAGGATGATATTTATTTAGTTCAAAGATTTGAATTGTACTGAATATTAAATGGAATGTGACCACAACACTGAAGTAATATTTTAATTACAGACATTACACAAGTAAAGTGATATTTTGCACACAAATATGATATTGTTGCTTTCAAAAATATCTGATCAACACAATGCATATCCTGCAACATTCAGGATGGTTTTGTTTCTGGCTCTCACTAGAACCAGTAGAACAAATACAGGCTGGGTGGAGAATAGATTGAGGATAGCTCTGAGGAGAAGGACTTGGGGGGGTTGGTTGGTGAGAAGCTCAACATGAGTTGGCAATGTGTACTGGCAGCCAAGAAAGCCAACCGCATCCTGGGCTGCATCAAAAGTGTGGCCAACAGGTTGAGGGAGGTGATTCTTCCCCTCTACTCCACGCTGGTGAGACCCCACCTGGAGCACTGCGCCTAGCCCTGGAGTCCTCAGCACAGGAAGGACATGGACCTGTTGGAATGGGTCCAGAGGAGGGCCACACAGATGATCAGAGGGCTGGAGCACCTCTCCTATGAAGACAAGCTGAGAGAGTTGGGGTTGTTCAGCCTGGAGAAGAGAAGGCTCTGGGGAGACCTTAGAGCAGCCTTCCAGTACCTGAAGGGGGCCTACAGGAGAGATGGAGAGGGACTCTTTATCAGGGAATTTAGTGACAGGATGAGGGGTAATGGTTTTAAACTGAAAGAGGGGAGATTTAGATTAGATCTTAGGAAGAAATTCTTTACTGTGAGGGTGGTGAGGTTTCCCAGAGAAGTTGCAGATGCTCCATCCCTGGCAGTATTCAAGGCCAGGCTGGATGGGTGTCCCTGCCCATGGCAGGGGGGTTGGAACTCGATGATCTTTAAGGTCTCTTCTAACCCAAACCATTCTATGATTCTATGATTGTGAATGAATGTTGTTCATGCATGTCCGTATGAATATATTTACATATTTATATATTTCCTCTTTAGCTCCCGTGGAAAAACAGATAGGATGGTCAAATTACTCTACACATTGTGAGATCAGAGTCCAGCTGTGAACCGCAGCCTGCTGTGGTTCAGATGTGGTTAGTGGATCCAGCAGATGAAGTCTGTTCATGCATAGCAAGACTTGATGAAAACTAAAGTGTTTACAACAGTGGTCGTCCAGTCAACCTAAACAGTTTTATGACTTCATAGGATGTTGAAGGTTAAAACAATTTCAGTATTGTCTTTTGGTAGAAATATGCTATTGATGCTGTGTTTTTTCATAATCTCAGAAGGATTTCTGTTAGATGATCAATTTATTCTTTCCACTTCAAATTGCCATTTGAGGTGGCCCAGGGGCTAAAGGAACCATGATTAATTTGGCAGTTTGCTTTCAGACAAGCAAAAATCATGATGTCTGAGAGATTTGCCAAGGATAGAGCTTAATTTTAGGCAGTGAGCATCAGAAGCCCTAAGTTATTCTTGTAATTTTGATACATTTTGTAGCTAAAAAAATCCCAGAAAGACTAGAAAAGGAAGGAAGGCAGGAAGGAAACATGAAAAATCAAATACTTGGGTTAAAGTCCTGCTATAAGATTTTCTATTGACTTGAATTTCATGTTTTATTATTGAACATAGATGGAGAGTAGTCTGTACCCAGTCTAAAATCTGAAAGTGGATAATTTCATGAAGGAAAGAAAAAAAGGCTTTTACATTTTTGATAATTTACAGAGCTGTAAAGGGCTTTTCTTTTATATGTCGTTGATGGGATAGCTCTCCAGAAATCAGTTGCCTGGGGCCATGTGTTTATAGTACAAGATCAGAAAAGTTGCTTGATATGTAGCACCTCACAGTTCACAGAACGATCCACTTTGTTTCCAGGTCCAATCCCATTCTGAATTTCCCATAGTTGCGTTCCCCAATGTAACTGGGTTAACTTTTTAAAAAAATCTTATGTGTCCTGCTTATCATCATGTTTCTGCCTTCTTTTCCTTGTTTAAAGCCAATAAAACAACATCTTGTTCATGAAGAATTCCAAACTAAGTCAAGGCATAAGTTTTATAGATTAATTAAATCCACCAGAAACTTAAAATTTTAGTGAATGGCCACATTCCTGTGTGGTGGAGCAAATTGTACAACAGATTCTGGAGCTACCACTTACAAGACAGACTGTATAAATGGGAAGAAATCACACCATATTATTTCCTGTTAGGTTATACTGGAGTCTTGGACATATTTGGATTTGGACTGTAGTCTGTTGGCAGGTCAAAAGATGGGGCTGCTTCTGAAGAAAATGTTTTCTTAAATAGATCCTTTCTTTCAGATCTGTGTGATTAGCTTTGAGCATATCACGCCTGCTGATTTCAGCAAACCTTTTCTGTAATGCCTGGGTATCAGGAGTAGGTCAGGAGTAAGGAAGGCAGGGTCACAACAGTGTCTCTTTCTTAGGCTACACAACCTTCTCTCCTGTCCTTTCCTCTTTGACGGATGCCTTGAGAGGTTTACCTTTTTCTTCAGTCTTATTTAGCTGCTTAAGGAATGGATTTTGACCATCTGAAACAGTACACAAAAGAAACATTCTGCTCTCCGCACTAAATTGCAATGATTCCCACATAGTGACAGATGAAGATGCTAGCAAATTCAATTCAGGAATTCAATAAGGAATACCTAAATACCTGGCTGTATATTTAACAATTTACCTCCTTTTCTTGGAAACAATTTCACATTGACTGTGTAAACTAAGGTAATATTTTTGGATATCAAAAATTGCATTAAAAAAAGATCAGTTGCCTCTCTGTTTACTAACATTCAGACTAAGTTTATATTATTTGTTTGTACTTGTTCCTGGATAAATGCACAGAAATTATTTGTTGTTTCAGATCACTAGCAATAAAATCCTGCAGTTGATCAGCTTTGTCATTACCCTGCAGCTACAGGAAGAGGTTGGCTGCTGGCCATATTTTAATATAGTAATAATAATACTTAGCACTGTTCATCTCAAAAGCAATTTACACACATTAACTAATTAGGCCTTAGAACATTTACATGATAGGTGAATAGCATTCCTCCCACTTTAAAGAGGGGTAAGTGGAGAAACAGAAAATGAAATCACATTTTCAGCAGGAGTCACTAACTCTGAATGTCCAGCTTGTGACACATTAACTTGATTTTCTGAAATGCTAAGCATCTTCAGCTCCAGCTGAAGTCAAAAGAGGCAGCCGGTGGTCTCCATCTCTGTATATCAGCATACGGGTGCGTTTTAGCTGCTGTTTGCAAATGAAAGCCTTCAGTGAGGGCTTTGGAGAGTATTAGTTTCCATGCAGCTTCTCTCTGATCTGTTGTTATTTTCTGATTACTGATCTCCTAGGTGCCCAAAAGATTTCCCTGTATTTTTGCACATCTGCACCCTGGGTCATTTGAGACGCAAGTGACAGAGTTTAGGACAAAGTCTGGCATGAGCCAGCAATGAATAATGGAAGATATAAGTTGCCAGCTATAAAATTCTTGTTTAGAAAAAGAGTGAAAAGCACCTCTAGCTGCATAATGATGAGCTAACCTGATCTGTGCATTTATATATTTATTCATTTAGGCAAGAATTTCCCTCCACCCTTATTTTTTTCTGCAGTGGGACTAAGATGGATTCCTGAGGTAGAGCCTGAGGTTTTAGGCCTATGGTAATAAACAGTAAATGAAAATGCAATAAATTTAGTATGCTATACCTTAAGAATTTCCAATTCAGAGTAAAGACGGAAAAGAGAAGACATTACAGCAAACAGAAAGTGAAAAATACTTACCTTTTTTTTTTTTTGCATTCCTTCATACACTCAGAAAAAAAACCAAACACAAAAATATATCCAAGCACTGGATGAAGAAGAGAATTTCTAATTGTTTGGGACAGACACAGAAATGTTCATTGTTGTCTGTGGAGCTCAGACACCAAAGAGACTGGTACTTAGGTAGACTCTTAGAAGTTGGCCCTGCTCTGCACTTTGGTCCTCCTGTCACACTTCCCTGCCTGACGTAAATTGATTTTGAGACTATAATACTCTCTGCTTGCTCTTTTCAGAGTGTTTACATTATCCTTCTCTGCTCTGCATTCAGCAAAAACATCCTTCTTCCGTCATGGGCAATGCTTCAGCATTTTTGATAGATGGACATACATGATGCCAGTGTGCTACTTACACACCACAGATAAATCTCCTATAAACAGAGTTCCACATGGAGAACTGCCAGACTCCACAGGCGATAAATAAAAACGGGAAGATAAGAGCTCACCTGGTCCTGCTGCACCATTGTCAATGTGTTGTGCCAACAACTGACTGCCAGTACATCCCACCATACAGGAAGTAACTTTTATTTTTGGTTTGGGTTGTTTTTTTATAATGAATCTTGTGGAAGTCCTAAGCTGTGCTTAATTACCCATTCTCTGCCCTTTCATTACCTGACAGATAGATAACACAAATGTTTTGACCCTTCAGCTTTTATCAAGGTAAACACAATAATGTCCTGAGGTTCAGAGTGGGAAACTAGGAGGTTGGTGTCAGTCCCCTATTGTAAATAATTAAAAAAAAAGAGAAGATTATTTAATTAACCAGGATCTAAGTCTTCTTCATTTGCTTTTAAAGGAGGCATTACTCATTGTAATGGGGTATGCTGGCAGAAATCCTTTGGAGTGCTATAGAGACAACATAAATACACCTTGAGAACACTTGTTCTATTGAAGCTCACTGGCAGTTTGCAGACTTTAAAGAATATCTTTTGAATTCTCAGCAAAAGAAGCTATTTGTTGCAACCGCTGCCTCGGTTTAAAGAACTGCTGACATCTCCTGGAAAACATTAAGAGTCATCTTATTAAAATATCCTGACAAATATCTTTTTTTGTCATGCTGGGCCTGCATCTTGTATCACTCTTCAATTAAATTATTAAAGGCTGACAAAACACAACAAATTCTAAAGCACTGAAAGTAGCCTGCTGGGGCTTTGTCTGTTTACTTGGATGTTGGTTTTAGGAAAGATTTGTGTCCTTTCTCCAGGGTGTATTGTGTGATTTGTACGAAATCCTGGGATGCAGGTGCCCTTCAGGGAATCTCTGGAAGGAGACAGTGCTACCAGGGACTGCTAGTGGAGCAAGTGGGATTTTATTGATTTACCAAGGCCAAATAAGAAACTCATGCCATAACCCCAGAGGTCCTTCTTGGTTTCTGGAATTTACTGTGTGCCTGGAAAGATGGCAAGAAAAATGGGAGGAATCTGTCCTGTGTTTGTCAGGGCTATAAACATCCTTAAAGGTACACACTGTTTATTCAAAAGTGTACATTGGTGGGTTTGTTTCCAGTCCCTTTAGTTCCTGCCTGTGGTGATGGTACCCTTCTGGCAGCCTGGCTGCTTTTCTGATTGCCAGTCATGGAGGAAACAGATTTTTGGACAAAAGAAGAACCAGCGCTATGAACAGGGTGATAACACCAATACAAAGAAGGATTGCATGATTAGACTTTATTCACCACCATTATTGTAGAAAGCATTAGTTCCTCCCTGTCACAGTTGAAAAATAATCCAGGTTCCATGTGAAAAAAATATAAAATTTTAGGCCTTATTTCTGCTATGCTCTTCCTTTAGTGGAGGATCTTTGCACTTGCATCCATCCATGCTGCATGCAGCTGGCACCCACCCTGGTGTATTGGTTTAATGGTGCAGAACACACAGGAGGGCTGAAGCCTAATGCTGGGCACTGAAGGTTGCAACCCTGCAGTGGTGCAGTGCCAAGCAGGAATGAGGAGAAAACTCCTTAAAAAGACATCCACCTGTCATTGAAGAGAAAATCTCTTTCCCTCTCACAGTCTCAAGACAACCAGAGGGAATACAGTAAAATATATGGAATGGTCTACCTGGGTTATTCAGCACAATACCCTCCAATTATGGGCGTTACTGAATACATGCTTAGTGTCTCCACTTTACACCGCTACACATCATTGGCCACAAAGGACTTCTTAACAACCTATAAAAAATTTAAAATAGTATGGAAAAATACCAAAACCCACAAAAAAAAAAACCAACAAAAAAACACCGCCCTAGTATGTGCAATAGGAAGAGAAGGGGAAAGTCCTGCTGGTATTCCAACTCCCTCCAGCAGCAGAGCATTGGTTTGGTGGGAACACTTAGAGGAATATGGCCCATGTCACCTCTCTATGTGGTTACCAGTATGATTTGGGGAGAAATTTCTGATGGCAGGTGAATGAGACACAGCATGCAGACCATGACAAGACTGCTTGAAATTCCTGGGAGTGTCAGCGCTGCCCATTCAACATGTCATCTCACACCCTGCTTAGTTCTCCAGGACTCACTGGCAGAAACCCCTGAAGAAGGCAGTAACGAAATAGAAAGTACAACAAATGCAGTCAACAAGTGACAACCAAGACTTCTGTCAAGCCACAAAGGGAGCATCAGCAAACTGACTACTCTGAAGCTGTAACAGGTTTTAATTTCCGTCTCTTTGCAGTTCAGAATAATCTAGTTCCTTAACCCAACTCATATGGACTCCACAGCAGGGGTACAAAGAGGAGGAGGGAATGGATTTCCTCCTCATCTGAAGAAAAAGATGTCGTGAGTAGGAGAGAGCAGGAAAAGCAGACACTGAAGCAGGACAAACAGGGAAATAGTAGGGGGTACTAGGGATGTTATCAATGGCAAAGGGCAGTGTGACAATAACAAGGTCATAGAAGTAGGTCACAGAGTATGGATCTACCTCTTGGATACTGTTGCTGCCCTTCCAGTGCAGGGCATTTTTGGGGGCAGTTTCTCTGAGAGCCCAATACGTCACCTACCCAGCTTCTGTCCTCACCCCTCTCTGTAAGCTGAGTTTTTGAGCTGCATGGCTGAGTGCCAGCCAGCGCTGGGTCCCATAGTCTGTACTGTGCCATGAGTTTTGTTGTTGCTGTCATTGTTTTTTTAAGAAGTGCCTCTGCTATCAGAGCATCATGTACAAGTTTGACCTATATAACAGACCAAGTAGGTCACTGAGTGCACATTGGACCATGACAAATTGATTTTGAACCATCACTTATCTGGCTCTGTTGCTGTCAAGGAGGATACATCAGTGTGATTAATAAATTATTTACCAAATAGATAAAAGCATGCTTCCCCCACCAGAGATTCTGGAGGGTTTATTGTTTTAAGCTGCTGCACTAATTGGGCTGTACATTCACTTGCAGTTCCAAGAGACATGAACATTAGAGGAACAATGCTCTTCACTGCACACAGTGGTGACACAGCAGAGGCATCCCATGAACGCCTACAACAAATGATGCTCAGTTTAGTGTTTTCCTGGTGCAGCTCCCAGCACCCCCTCCACACACCAGCACAGGAGGGAGAACTGGTCTCGTGGAGGCACTGAAATGTTTTACCTCTAGCTTCACAAAGATGTGAAGGACAGCTTCGAGATTCCACTCTGTAGCTTTTCTCTCTTTGTCTCAGCAATGATCCTAGATTGCTTCCCCTGGGATCTAAACCATCACAGTCGAAGAAGTATCCTAATAGGCAGGAGAAAGAAAGGTATGGCAGAGCCTTTTTCCCAGCTAAGAAGCCTTTGCTTCATCCTACTCTGAATTCAAAAATAAAAGCAAAAATAAAATAATGATAATAATAATAATAAAAACCACCCCAATATAAACAAAAATATTAAATAAAATATATTCTTTAGGCAGTCAGGAGGAAAAAAAATACAGGAATCCCTTCCACTCTCAAGGTATATATCATCTGGCTGCAGGTTTCCAGTTAGTAATACTGACTCCTGTGGGGTTATTTGTACCCTTGGGTAAAATAACAGATCTCCAAAGAGGCGTAAAGCAAATGAAGCTCTTAGCAACTTAATGATTTTTTGAGGAGGAGGAAGGAGGAAAGGCAGGAGGCCGGGGCGGGGAAGGAAAAAATAGGGAAACTACTTTTCTAATTGTAGCAGAGAGACAGAAGTAGAATGTCTGCCCTTGCCAGAAACTATTTGCAGGATCCAAGCATTCAGCTTCTTTTTTTTTTTTTTTTTTTTTTCTCCAGTGCCTTGAAAACCCCTACAAAGGAATCCTGGCTGTGTCAGATTCTCACACAAGTCAGAGTGTGCCTGGATTTGGGGTTATTGAAGAAAAGTGCTTGAGAAACAGAGTCCTAGATAAAGATGTATAATGTCCTGGCACTTGAATCTATTTATTAGCTCTTTCCTGTGGGGTATCCACTAGTCCTGATCACTAGAGAAAAAGGCTATATTATGATGATTCTTAATTAGATACAGATGCAACAGATTGAATCATTATTTCCATGTGCTGCTGTCAGGGTTTCATGCAGTGTTTTCAGTTTCATTAAGCTAGTATGCTAAATTCCTGCATGAACTGTCTCTGTCATCTAAGACAGCCCCTCCATCCCCAGCAACACTTTTTGCCTGAGCATCTCTACTTCTGATTCCTTTTGTAAGCCTTATCTGTGGCATTCCTCTTCATTGCTGTTGTTTTATACTGGAGGACAATTGTTCACCTTCAGAACCTGAGTTTGTCCTCAGTGAAAAAACTTTTAAGGAAGAGAAACTGCAGTGTAATCTAAAATGCATTTTAATCACCGCAACTAATTATGAAGAGTGGTAAATCAGTAAGGGTCAGAGCTCTAGCACCTTACTCCAAATGACAAACAGTAGTGCAGTGATTGTAATGGGATTACTCCTGTGAGTAGCTGCCCATTACTTTCACTGAGAGATTCATAGTCTCTTTGAAAAACTGTCTGAAAGATCATTAATAAAAGAATAATTAACAAGGAAACTGAAGCCATTATTTCAACCATTTCTGCAAACAATGGAAAAACTTCATTTTGGTGGAGACAATGAATCAGGGCAGTGAAAATCTGGGTAGCTCTGTATTGCTGATTGATACCAAGGGGCATAATCTCATTTTGGGGGCAGGTGGTGTAAGAGGAAAAAGAAATCTGTTTATGGATGCATGCATTAAATTGATTGTTAAACCCGAGGAGAAAACAAACATTAAGACGAGAAATGACCTTTTATAGGTATTAAGTGCTTTGACCGACAGGAATTTTGAAAGGGACCAGATTTTCTCAACCTTCATTGCTTTTGTGAAATAACATCTGAGATTTTTCCATTGAAATAAATGAAATGTTTCTGAGAATCTTATATAAATTAAACTGTCCTTGAATCTAAGGTAGGTGACCATTAAAACCCAGCCTGATTCATCAGTTAATCTGGGAGACTCCTCAAAAGATAGGAGGGTAGCTCTGAGGCAAACTACTCAAGTGAAGTCCCCCAGGGGAAGAAATTCAGGGCTTCCCAGACTGCTGGGCTCCATGTAGCACTACCAGTGTGGGGCTAGACATCTTGTGGCTGTGGTTTATCAGCTCCTGGGCAATGCTGTGAGAATGCAATTGCTCCATGCATGCCTGAAACCCTTGGTGGCCAGATGGGGTGTTTCTGCTCTGTACATGGGGCTGCTATGTTACCCTGAGCAGAACCAGATCACTGCTGCCTGCATTCACTCCTGTAGACCTAGCTATGATTACTATCTTTCAGCCTGTTTGTATTATCTCTTTACAGTCCGAGTGCACCAAAATCTAGGAAGATGGACATGAGAACTCCTACTTTACACATGCTAGTTCTTATACTCTTCCCTAAGGTTCATAGTTAGAAATGGGGTATGGGGAATCACCTGGTAGCTGGGCCGCTCCTAATGTTGCAACACCCTATTTGTTGCAAGAAACAAAGAGCACAAGTTTGATTTGTTCAGTAGGCTCCATATAAGCTGTCAGAAAGACAAGTTGAACAAGGTTGTGAGCTCATCTGTTCAAGACGTACTTAAAATTCACCCTCCCTTGCAAAAGAAAAATCAGTAGAAGTTCGCCTTGACTCCCTGACTAAACATCCCCAGGTCTCTCTATTTTAGATGGTTATTTTAAAAAGCAAACAAGATCGAAAAATTAGGTATGGAGACTCAGTCACTTCTTTGGCTTCTCCCACACTTACTTATTTTTTTCAGCAATGTTATTCTGCCTCTTACATTTTACCAGAACATTTCTTGCTGGAAAAATGGGAAAGTAGTTCTCCATCAGCAGAAAAAATTCCAAAGTGTGTGATTCCCTCAGCCCTGAGGCTTTGCTACAAACATGTGTGGAGACCTGAAACATGTATTGCTGCCACCAGCGACTGCCACTTCCATGTGGCATGACCCAGACTTGTGTTCACATATTTGAAATAATGAGATTGCATAATGTATGTGATCTTGCAACCTTACTGGTTAACAAAACACTTGAGACACCTGAGCTGAAGCCCTGAATCTGTCTGACATGCCAGAGTCTATTAGTACCCTTGTAGGCTGCATGAAATACATCCCATATTCTCCCAAAATCTCTGCATAATGTTATCATCTGACACCCCCCCCCCAAAAAAAAAAAAAAGCAAAGGTAAATTCATGTCTTATTCTATAAAAAACTTCAGTCAATACTTATGGAAAAATTCTGGCCAGGCTTCACATCCAAATCACTCAAGATACTTGTCTGTCTATACTTGTTTGTCTATTAGACCATACTGTACGGATACCAGTAAAAGTACTCATCATAGAGGAAAGGAGAAACTTATTATTATATGGGCTTTTGTTACTGATTTCTGTTGCTTATTTTTTAACATGGCAGTTCAAGTTAAAAAAACACAGTACAAATGGCATTTGCAACATTTGCAAAGAAAAACTTATTTCTAAAAAAACCCAGGAAAACTGTAATTAGGAAAAAGCATCTTGCAAAAAAAAATAAAAAGAAGGTGATGTACTTGATTTTAAATCTTGTCAGTTAAAAATGTCAAGCATATTGGTTGTTGTAGTGAAATGGGTTTTTGTCTCATAAAGACTTGATCTATAATTAAGAGTTTTTGTGGTAGATGATGTTACTATGTTCAGTGTTGATGAATCGTAGTGCTGTTTTCCCTAAAGCTACTACATCAAGACAAAGGCATGGAAAAAGTGAGCAGCAAGGGGAAGAAAAAAAAGTGCCATTACATCTCTTCTTTTGTTTATTATGTTTGACCATGGAGTTTACCTTTCTTCTTTTTTTAATCTTGATTTTTTTTTTTGGTGTCTTTCATTAAAATGCAATGTCCTCTAGTTGATAGTATTTGGGCATCTTTCCCAAGTCTGCCTGACAACATCAATGGTTAGCTGTTGAGCTGCAGTGACCCCCATAAGCAAGCTGTCCTTTGGTATTCTGGCTGCACCTACTATTACTCAAGCAGTGGGAGCCAAACAAATACGACATTTGGATCTTTCCTACTTGTTCTGCAAAGCGCCCCACCAAGCCTGGTGCACGGACGTGCTGTATAAGGAATCGACAATTCCCTGCGATTACACAGCGGGACACGAGCACTGGCAGCAGAGCTGAGAACTTAACTCTGGGGTATACGGGGCTGACAAATGCAGAGACATATTGATCCTCGGCAGTCTGTCTCATCAGCAAAGTAGTAATGGTCTGCATATTAACACAACAGCCTATGAGGTTACAAAAGACAAGAAAGGACGCTGGAGCTTAGTGCCTAGAGGATGAGCATGCTGTGCTAGCTCCACACGTAATGCAGAAGGTTAACCAGCCACCATCGCTTGGCTCAGAGGCCAACCTCACCAATGTTTCTTTAAGCAGAAGGATTAAAAATGCCCTTTTTTGCTGGAATGTTTCTGCCAGCCTGGAAATTGTCAGGGCGAGCAAATAAATTGCAAACTAGCAAGAACTAGCAAATTAAACAAACAGCAAATTAGTTCCATGGATGTTGGACAAAAACATTGGTTTAAACATACTGCTTGCAAAACTACTATTAATGAATGCACATGTCTTCAGCTGGCAGTGAGGAAAGAATCAGCTCTCACTTGGTTCCTAGACACACAGGTGACAGATGATAATTCTCTGCCTTCAAAGTACAGGGTGGAGGTATCATTGTAATCAGCAGTCCAGTGCCATTCCAGTGCCAGCAAAGGGCTTCAGTGACACTGAGGAATGATACTGCAGTGTTTGCTGAGTTTGAGTGATTAATGCTGCAAACTGGCTCTTGCACTCCTCTTCCCCATATAGAATCTGTGTAGGTCTGGAGGCTGTGCAAGAATCAGACTGTACAATAAAAACTTCAGAGAAAAGAAGTTCAATTACTTCATCAGTGTACACATCTGTCTATTACCTGTAAAAAGAGAAGTTCAAAAAACACTAAATGGAGTATCATGATATCCTGTGAAATTTCAGGTTTCTATCAAAAATCCTGAGTGGGCTTGAAACAAAAAGGCATTGTTGAAGGCTGTGGGGTTTGACTGATTATTGCTAGAAAAATGTAATACCAAAGTCCTATTTTAGCAGTACTATTGAAAACAATTAATATTATTTTAAAATAGAAACATTGTAATGTTCTTATTAAACGATGAATTTTGTCATATGTGTGCTGTATCTCATATATTATAGTAATATTAAGATAAATACCATGGTTAAATGGTTAATGAGCAAATAACACTACAGAATTATTTTAATACTTGATCATCATTATGTTTTTTTATATCACTGGGTGGGTACTGTTAACATTGAATACACGTTCATTATTTCAAAATTTCTCATGAAACAGAAATTCTGTTTCCCAGGAAACCCCAGAGTCTTTTTCTGTATGTTTTTTTTTTACTTTTTCTATTTGCTTTTGTTTAAGATTTTTCTAGAGATCTGTGGGCAGATTCTCATGTAGATTGTCTGGACTTCAGGGTAAAGAGGTCTTCAGGCCATTTGCAGTGTGTCTGAAAATATGGTTTACATTTGTTAGAGAAATATTTGTTCTTTCAGAAGAAAAAAAAAAGGGGGGGATTTGAAAATTAGGAGAAACTGAAAAAAATCTTTTGTAGCTGACAGTAATCCTGGCTCATGGTTAGGGCTCTTAGTCACCACACTCACATAAATGCAACCTATCTTGTCAATAGCCAAGTACACCTGGGATCTACCTGCTAGGTACATTGTGAGGACATTCTGCACCAGATGATGAAGATAAAAGAAGATTAATACAATGATTGCATTATAATTTTAGTATCATAGTGCATCACTGATATCCTTGCACTTTTGAATGCCAGGTATAATGGAAGGAAACTAAAAATATAAAAAAAGACTATATTTGGGCCTTGTGAATACCATTTAACCTCAGTATACTCCTTAGAGTCTCTGCTGTCTTCTGAACTGGTGAAACACAAGGGCTGCACTTTACCCATCATCGGGAAGGGAAAAGCTCTTGAAACAAGTGGGGTGGGAGAAGAGGGAGCAGCTTGATGCTGAGCCGTCGCTCCTGCTTGCAGACCTCCGTGGAAGGAGTAGAGGGAGATGAACATGGTCAGCGAGGTTTAAGGCAGAGCTGATTTCAGGGTAGGAAAGGTCAGTACAACATATAGTGCCACTTTGCCCACAAGGCATCTCGGAACATCTGCCTGATCCAAAGTTCTTGGGGGCTGAATTCAGTCCATTTTGAATAGAGATGTTTTACACAGCCCAGAAAGAAATGTCCTCTAGACTGTACCTGCTGGTCTGATACATTGATTCCAATAGCAACACCTCAATATAACTGAGAACAATATCTGCCCTCATAGGATAAAACAGATTTTCAAATTGCATTTCTATTATGGGCTTTAATCATAGTCTTGACATTTTCTCTATGCATTCTTGTGTCTGAATACAATCTTTTAACTTTTTATTTTAATAGAAGCAAGGAAGATTGCAGAGTCAGCTGGATCAATTACTACATTATAGCCAATAATATTGAATCTACTGTATTCAGTAAGGTAATATGCAGCACTGAATATGTTAGTGTTCAACATATTAGATTATTAGACATATTGATAATAAGCAAAAATAATTAATTTAAAGTTCAATGGTATTGTCAATGAAGTAGGTTAGTTGCACATTCTTAGATGAAATCAAGGCTCAGAAAGCATCTAATTTCACAGCTTTAACAAAGGACACATCAGAATAATCATAAAACATTGATTGTTTGCTGGAAGTCTGTAAAGAGTTGTTGCCATTTAAAAATATTTTAAAATCTTTCTCTCTGTTTTGGAGAGTTTTTTGGTGGGGTTTTGTTTGGCATTTATATATTTATTTATTTATTATTTTATTTTACTTAGGAAATCAAACTGTTCCCCAGGAGTCGAAAGAGAAACCCATCCCAGCTGTAAGTGGCATTTATGGCACTTAACGGCATTTATGGCATTTATGGCAACTCCTTGAACCTCAGGTGTTCCACACCTCACATCAGAGTGTCTTTTTCCTTGGGGATGGTGGGGTTTGACTCCAAGAGCTATTTATTTCCCTAGGTAAAAATCTCTGTTGCTCTTTCACGAAACACAGACACTATGCATGCTTACACCAAGCCCAGCAGTGCAGGACAATGGAGCAGGAGAAGTACACCCAGATAGGGAGTACACTGAACCTGTGCAGTAGTCATGAGTGGGGCTGAACACGCATTTACAGGGACAGGCAATGATGTCTGAGATAAAAAAGGAGCACAGAGGAAAACGTCACAAGGTCTTTTACAAATTTTACAGATTCACGGATTTGACAGAGTTGGAAGGTACCTCTAGAGATCGTCTAGTCCAGGACTAGCAGGGACTTAGCAGGAGTCCCCTGCTAAGCAGGGTTGCCCAGAACACATTACTCAGGACTGCATCAAGGCGGGTCTTGAAAATCTCCAGAGAAGGGGACTCCACAACCTCCCTGAGCAGCCTGTTCCAGTGCTCTGTCACCCTCACCGTAAAGCAGTTCTTCCTTATATTTGAGTGGAACTTCCCATGTTCCAGCTTGTGCCCGTTGCCCCTCATCCTATCACTGCAAACCACTGAATAGAGTCCGGCTCCATCATCCTTCAACCCACCCTTTAGGAACTTGTAAACATTGATGAGGTCTCCCCTCAGTCTTCTCTTCTCGAGGCTAAGAGCCCCAGCTCTTTGAGCCTTTCCTCGTAAGGCAGGTGTTCTAATCCCTTAATTATCTTTGTTGCCCTATGTTGGACTCTCTACAGCAGTTCCCTGTCTCTTTTGAACTGGGGAGCCCAGAACTGGATGCAGTATTCCAGTTGTGGCCTCACCAACCATAGTAGAGGGGGAGAATGACCTCCCTCGACCTGCTGGCCACACTTCTCCCTGTGCACCCATATAATGGCCATTTTTTTCTTTTCCATATGTGCAACAACTAAATGTTCTCATTTCTTGATGATAAATAACCTGAGCTATTCCAGTTTTGTATAATATTGTTCTTTTAAGCTGCTGCATTCCCATGCACATCAAATATGCACATATTGAATTATATGCACTTGCACACCTTACACACAGAAAGTATATCACAAAATTTTCTATCAAGATCCGCAGCAGCTAAGAAGTATTAAATACATCGTTGATTTAGGTGACAGCACTAAACACCAGGTTATAGGCCTGACTAAAATGAAATGATATTTTTTTCTCCATGTCCTCATTTTTAGTTATCTGTTAAAGTAGACCTGCTCCAATAGTGCCCTCACCTTGCAAAAGTCTCAAAGCCAGCCCAAATATAGAAACATTGGTAGTTTTTGCAAATCACATGAGGTTTATGCCATTTTGCATTCCTCTGTCAGTCCTATCTGTAACTTACCCTTTGGCTTTGCAGAGGTTTAAAGTGGCCATTTGCGAGCTAACAGGCAGTAGGCAGCTCTCCTCCAGAAAAAGCTGCCTGCAACAGCAGACTTATTTAAATGTGAATGTGTAGCTGATCTCCTGCATGCAAAATAAAGCAGGTGCTAAAATATTAAACTCTACTACTGTCCACTATTCATTGCATCCAACTGCTGCTGTCAGAAGCAAGCTGCTTGACTAACCAGGGCCTGTGATTTAGTATGACATCTCAACTCTAATTACTCCCTCCTCCTGATTCATTTTCTCAGCCTCCGATTTTCAAATTCAGATAGCCTGGATTCAGGGCACTGTGGGTACAGTTTTGTGCAAGAGAGCTAGAAATGCACTTCCCTCTGAATGAAGAAGATAGCGAGTCACCTTGGGGCCCCTAAAATGTTTTCCTACAAAACGAAGTCTTTCAAGGGGCAATTTAACCCGCTCTTGGGTGTCTTTGTGGTATCTTGGCAGATTCACCAAATCTCACGTACCAAGCATGGGTGTCACGCAGCTGGCTCCTACCCTAACTGTCCACACAGGCTGCTGTCACCCACATAGCCTCTCTGCTGCTCTGCCCCATCTGCCGGGCACAGATATGCCTTTTTCTGGCAGGAAGGATCACAAAAGTGATGGCACTCTTACCATTCCCCTGTGTAATGCTGCCTTGGGATTTGTGACGGGATGGATCAGGTCATGGGGTCGGGCAGCCCCACAATTCCCCACTGCGCATCCGGACCATGAGCAAACCTCAGATAACAAATTGCAAAGAAAATCATCAGAAGCGTTTTGAATAAATATACTCTGCCGCAGGGTTAACCTGCTCGTACACTTTACATTTCACCAAGAACAGTCCCTGACGTCCTATGAATCAACAGCACAGGCAATAAGAAACAACAGCATCTTTAAAGCTCTCTGCAAGCTGCTCTTTTCCCTAGCAATACGTTTTTCTGTGTGGAAAAAAAGTGAACATTTTATTGATCTTACAAAATATTAAGAACCTTGCTTTTGAAATTTGCCAGTGAAATCAGAAATAACAGAGATTTTCTTTTTGGAAAGAAGAGGGGGAATAAACCCTCTACTTTCTTTTATTTCTTGTTTGTTTCAGAGTAGAAAGTCAAAACTTAAAAATGCTTCACTTCAAAAAGAAAACTAGATTTTCCAGACTATTTGGAGATGTTTTACCAATTATTTTATAGCCTCCACACACCTTAGAAGGTCAAAATACAAACTCTAAGGGTATTCAGGGGTTATTTTGGTCAGCTAACTTGTATTAATTACATTTTCCCAACATTTTTAGGTTAGGTTGGTTTCAGCATTTGCTAATGTGCAGGAAGAGAATATATTTTTCCTAGGGAAATGCATCTCATAGACCATTAAAGCTGCCAGTTATTAAACAGTGAGGTATGAGACCTAGAGAGAGTTTCCCCAAAGTCCACATTTCAGGTTAAGTGACAGGAGCATGCCCCATGTCAGGTAGTATAATATGAGGCAGGTGGCATGCCACTGCTCTGTGGGTTCATCAGATTAAATCCTTTCCTTGCTACCTGTGAGTTGTCAGTTCATTGCAAATGCCTCTTGATACCAAAGTATCTCATTTAACTTCCACAGTTCTCTTCCCAAGAATACTGCCTAACAAAGCACTGGGCACCTGCTTTCCCTCCTGCTAGACATATTTTTTGGTGCATGCTGCAAATTTCCCACCAAATAATAAACAAAGAGTCATGAAGCTGCAATGGCAAACTCTTATTGAAAAAATCATCTGTAGAATGCAACAATTAAGCTTCTCCTTCTGCTGCTCCCAAGCAACTCTGGACACCCTCCATTTGCTCTTTGTTCAGATATAAGTGGGTCTTCTTTGTAACCCATAAATTATTATTTTATGCAGCAGTCACCACTGCCTCATGCACTGGGTTTACTAAGGAATATGTAGAAGATGGAGGATTTCTCAGAGAACAGTGAATCCTTCCTGCTATCGACAGCAATTCCTGTAAACAGGGAAACTGAAAACGTCTGAAGTGAAGCTGGACAAATTGGGTCTGTACCCTTTATCACTCATAATGGACACCTAAATATTCGCAGCTCTTTTCTATGAAAATTTTCTTTGGTAATCCATGATCTCAACCCACGGGTGGGTGATTTGCACACGATTTGCAAATTATTTGTCCCTAATAATAGTCTCATAACAATACATAACAATAACATAACAATATTTCTCCAAAGCCAGGAGTGCAGATTTCAAGTATTTCCTCTCCTATGTGGGACAACTCACAGGATGTTCTTTCTCCTTTTGTGTTCTTTTTTCCCCCATTCTTTATTTCCTTATTGCCTTCCTCTGTGAGGTCACTGGTCCTGTTTCCCATTGCAAAACACTGATTTTGCAAACAAATATTGTCAGTAAATTCAGTTTGAATGCGTCAAATTTTCAGTTTTGGTAAATAAAAATTATTCATCTACATTGAATTAATTTGTTATAATTATTTATTAAGTTCAATCTGCTACTTCTGAGGATTTAGTCAAGATAAGGGCTCTTTTCTGCTCTGCATTTTACAAATATACAACAATATATTGTTCCTGCTCCAGTCTATTTATTGTCCAGATAGACAAAGGACAAGGCAAAAGCAAATAACATACAAGGAAGTCAAAAAGAAAGAAAAAAAATGCCATCAGTTGTGGTTCTAGCTATTTATATTGTTTAGGAACAGGATTGCATTTTTGTTACTAGATCGGAATGTACAAGCTTCTCTCTTGGTGTTTAGTCCTATTAAAGCAAGTAAGAGAAACATCTATACCCATTTTCTGCTACATATTTATTTGGTGCGATGGCTTGTGAAAGAAAATGCTGACTATTTTTTCCAGCTCTGAAGTCTTTTCACAGTGTGTGGGAAACAACACAGACTGAAATTTAATGCTGTTGTTGAATTTACAAATACCTTTAAATCTCAAACTATAGCACCCTTTCAAAGCTTGGACAGCGACTGGGGCTGGGCTGCTTTATATAGCCTTCTCCCTGGTGCCAGTCCTGGGATGGAGTTTCTGGATCCCTCTGATGTGTGTTCACCAGTCCCTGGTCCCCATGGGAGGAATGGGGCCGTGGCTGTTTGCAGCAGCTGAGGTGCCATGGCTTTAGCACGGTGCATGGCAACAGCTCATGGCTGTTAAACCCCCAGAGGAAGAAAAAACATCCTCTTCATATGAGGCAGAGGTCTCCTGGGTGACCCTTGGTGGCTCTGCCACTCTCTTGTGAATCATATGAGAGCGCACAAGATGCTCTACACTTCCATTTCTGACTGGAAATACTAGAGGAGAAAGCTACCTTTTCCCTTTCTTGCTCCAAAATCTTTCTACAGTATGCATCAGGGAAGTGTTCTGTTGTATGAAACCAGCACTGACTCAAGATCAAATCTAAAAACAAAAAATGGGGTTGTGTTCATTATAACCTGCCTAGTCCTTGTTACTGTGTGCCAGCCTGTATGTATATAAGATTGATTAGAAACTATAACACAAATAAAATTTAGAGTTCTTCCTTTTTCAACAATGTCATACAGTATAATTATATGATTTCTAGAGCATACTTAAAAATGAATTATAGGGTGTTTTCTTCACATTCTTGGTTGCAAGTGAACTACAAGCTTAGTATTGCCTTCTGTAAATACCATTCCAAATAGTCATGAAACATCCCATAATTCAATTATAAGTAACATCTGAGAAACGTAAAATGATATATTCTAGGCTGGTGACACAAACAGATGTATTTAGCATCCTGACTGTAAAATGAAACCTAAAATAAACCCAGCATTTTCTCTTGCTTTCGATCTGTAATGTGTCTCTGTGTATGAAAAATATGATGGAGCCTATACAGCCTGTAAAACTCTCCTTTGAATTAGTCCTTCTCAGAAAAACAAAGTCAAATTCAAAACAAAATTTAAAAAAATCACTATGTTTACCATTAAATAAATAAATAATGAAGGCCTTTACTCAGCAGTGGTTGAGATATAGATACGCAGGAAGAATTAGCAACCATTGCAGGAAAAAAATGCATTTTTCTGACACTAACTAGAAAAATCATGACGTGATGTTTTTAAGGACAGTGTTTTACTGTTACTTCTGTATCAGCTTCTGAGGTTTCTGCATCTTGATGCTTGGTGCAAGAAGCCCCCTTTGCCCTACCAAATGGAAAATCAGGGTTTTAGAATAAATTAAAATTGGGTTACTCAAGGAGGTAAACCTATCTTAGGGAGAATAAGGACTGTTCTTCACCAGATGACCAAAAGCTCAATAAATCTGTGCTTAACAGAAACATCTTCTATCATTTTTTTTTCCTAAAAGACAAGATAAGAAATCAGAGTAAGCAGACATTTAAAATACAAGGACACTTTCGTTTCTGTTGTTTAGCTCAATGTTTGGGGTGCTCAGATGAAAAAAGACATGCAGTATTTAGATCACACAGGACGAGGGCAGAGATAAGATTTTATACTGTAAAGCAAGCTTTAAAAGGCACTCAGAGTTGCAGTACGTTAGTGGTGATGAGAAAATTATACAAGGTGGAAAGCTATATTTTGGCAGAGCACATGCAATAATAACCCTCAGGTTCCAGCCCTTGTAGCATCACCTCCACCTCCACCGTGGCCAGAGGCTCCTACAACTGTGAGTCTGAGCTTGTGGGCATCTAGGAGACCAGAAGCACTAGGAGACTGCTCATGAGCACAAACCTCACAAGGATGGGTGGCCACTCTGGGGTCAGGGACAAAACCATCTGACACTATTTGTGTCATCACAGCAGAACAGAGCTGTGCACATTTTGATAAGATGTGCAAAAAGATGAGTTGGTTAAGCACAGGATAATATGTGGGGCTAGATGGGTTTGATTTCTAAAAAGCCTGTGTGAAGCCTCACAAGTGTATCATTTTGGGTGTCACTGTGGCACCCAATATCACACTCTGGTTTTTTAGCTCTATTGCCAAGTGGGAGGAATAAAATTGATTATCTTCTCTTGCATCTTTGATAAATAAGCGTTACTGTTTTCCTGAAAGCACCTGTTTCCTTCCTACATCTCTTCTTGGGAGATTTTTTAAAGATTTTTTTGCCTGAGAAACAGCTGAATTCCAAATCCCAGGTCACCTCCCATCTGTTTGCAGAAAACAAGCTAGTTAATTTTGGGAATGCTAAAAAAGATTTCTAAAATCCTCTTTCACATTGATGCTCCCCAACATTGGAAGGCAAGGCACAGGCGGGAGCAGCAGTTGGTGGAACGATTTTATTTGTGGTATGAGGAACTGGATAAAAGTGTTCTTGTGAGGACATGTGATAAATGTTAAAGGCAGATTCGATGATCGCCTTTTCCCTTTTGGGCTATTATTACCTACGTATTTCTCAGCTGGTACTGACTACCAGTAATGTATATTTATCTATTTTAATATTCAGTTTTGGAATAGGGTGGCAGAGAGTCCCTGTTTTGTGGTTTGTAGCTCTGTAGATGTTTGTAACTTTGCAGCTTTCCATCTGCAAGCAAATTCATGCTCACTTCTGGGCACAGTGTTGTTAGGAAGACACAGATAAGCTGAAGGGAGCTTGGAGAAAAAGGACAAAAGTTATTGTGAGGCTGGAAGGAGTGATATATAAAAGAGATAAGTATGCACAGCTTGACTATACAATGACTAATTGCTAGGGCATAATAACAATTCTGAAAGGAGTCTTAATTGATTTATCTGAGAACGCTCAAGGCTTCTTTTAAGATGCTTTACTATTAGAATTATTTGTCTGTCTAGGTTAAGGGTACAATTGAAGACTTCTGTCCTCATTTGATGGTTGAAATTAGGGAAAACTAAACACACATGGAACCATAAGCATCACAGGATTATTCAGTTGCCAGTGGCTCTTAAAATATTCTTGTGTGAATAGTCCTGTGTGTCACCAGAGGAAGCTAATGGGTGTCCTAGAGTCTCAGTCAGTGATAAACAAAGACATTAAAAGATAATGGTTACAGGAGTCTTAACAGTGAATTAGTCTAATCCAATTAGTCTTGCTGTATACCAAGGAGCAGCAGCCGTGAATTCTGGGTAAGGTGGCTAGCACAAAACGTGCAATGTAACTTGTTAAACGTGGAGAGAAAGGATATGGTATTCCTTCCAAAAAGTTAAAAATATTAGTTCATAATATTCAGATGGTATAAAATGTCATAGCTGCAGTGACTTCAGTGGCACTGTGTTGATTTGCATTAGCCGAAGTTCTGTCCCTAAATTCTTTAAGAAAACCCAGAATGAAACTATAATGAATTTATTTTTGGAAGGACACCATCTGGTGTTTTATTGCTAGCTGACAAGAAGTAGGAAAGGATAGTCTGACTGCTAGTTGCAAGAGCAGTGCAGGATTTGCTTTTAACAGGGGCTAGTGAGGATGTGGTTAACCAAATATCTCTTTTTAATAGGTCCCCTCACAATCATCTACAAGCTGGAGATGAGCTTCAACCAAATCCAGTGACGTGGATATCATAAACTGTCTCTCTGTAAAAGTGGTGTAAACTAGGAGTAATCGCACAATTCTGTCACGCTTCAGCAGAAAATTAACCCCCTGTCTAGATCTCTATTGTGCCTAACAAATCATCTCCATTTAATGGCTTCAATATTTCTGTTGATTATAAAGCTGGCTCTGAATATAAGCTAAGCCACCTTTCAGGATTCATAACCCAGTGTAAAACTGAGGAGCTTGAATCCTTGCCTAGATGTGGATTTCATTGCATTCTCTGATTCCCTTCATTTTTTTCCATGGTTCTTCTATGCTATAAATAATTTTTCCAGTTGTTCCCACATATAATTCTCTATAGAACTATCCCTCATACCAGATTACACCACAAGCAAAGTAAAAGTAGCTTTTCTGCAATGCTGTTGATTAATTTTTGGAAAAGAACACTTAAGGTGTGATATTAATTTTTTAAAATACTGTAACTCTATTATATGCACCTTCTTTTGATTCCTGTTTAATGATAATTTTAGCAGAGCCTTTAGGTAGAAACATGAGATAAAGGGACAACAGAATCTTTCTGAGAAAGATTAAATGATGGTGCTCCGAGAGGCAGCCAGCTTTTTCTTCACCTCAAGCAACAGCCAGCCCCAAAGCAGGTGCCAAAAAAGTGTCCGAGGGGATAAGCATGAATGTGAGCTATTTAGCAAGGAAAAGCTAAGAAAACAAAATTATTGTTTTATTTGACTATCTTTATCATGAAATGCAGACATGACTGAATGGTGGGACTGCAACAGAAAGTGAGGGCGCAATTTCTCTTACAGAAATGCACATTAGAGGCCCAGCAAAAGAATCTTTATTTCAAGGCATTTGTAATTGATTAGTTAGCATTAGTTGGAGAATGTAGTAAGAATAAAAGCAACTGTGAGAGCTGACCTGAAATCTCCTAATTTGCTTGTGAAGTACAAGTTTCCCTGATGAGGCCAGCGTTTTGCTGTTCTCCACCAGCAAGGGTTGGGTAGCTGGTCTTTCTGCTGCTGGAGCCCACCTCCACTCATCCTGGGCTACAGTTTGGTGCAAGACCCCTCAGTGGGGACCGGCAGCAGGGAGCAGCCATTCCAAGATTAGAGCTGGAGCATAGTGTCTGTGTCACATTGCGTTCCCTGACCTCCATGGAACTGTTCTCAGCTGAGACTGAGCAGGAGGACGTGGGGGTCTGAGCTGGATTTGAAGGCATTAGTTCTGCAGGAGCCCCTGAAATTGTGGCTACCTCAGCCGACTCCACAAGTATGGCTGTGACAAAATAGATGCTACTTTTTCCACTAGACACCAGTCTCAGGCTGTTTGGAGTTAAATTGTGATCAGTTGCCAAAGAAATGCCAGACCACAGGAGTTATATGCAGCCAGGAGACTGTGTATAACTCCTTGTTTCTAAGGAACAGTACATAAGGATAATCCCATAGCTTCAGCATTAAGACAGCTAATACTTTTATTACCTTTACTTCTATTAATGCTGCTTGGAAAATAAGATGTTAATGTATAACTGTAATTACAGTAGGTCTGCAATTATAAATAAGGCAATAAGTATTTCCCCTTAGTCAGATTTGGGAATACAGAAAGCAATGTGCTTGCCCTTCTGTATTAGTGTACTTAAAAGGAGATAGTCCTGATGGAAAGCAGCCGCACAGAGACTGAAGTGAATAATGTAGCAGAGCCTCATGTATGCCTCCCAATGGCATATGAATCCAAAATTCACAGCCAAGAAACAGAGGATACAAAGAACATCTTCCTAAAGGCAGACACAGAGAGATCCAAGCTCCTCTGTCCATGTGAACACTGACCCAGGAGCTGTGGGCAAGTGCAGCTGAGAGGCACTCGAGGTGGCTGCTCGTCAGGCAGCTGGGCTGCGATTACAGCCTCACTCCTTCACCTGGCGGTGGTCCCAGCTCAGGAGCCCTGCTGAAACCAGCATGTATCATCTTGGCCACCAGACAGCACCAGCAAACTGAAGTCAAGCCGTCAAGAACACACTGCGCTGCTCTATGTTAATAGGTTCACTGGTTCAAGTTTCCCCTGCTCTGCACTCCACCCACTTCTGTGCATGCATCCCCATTTAAATAGCAGGTAACTTAAATAATTAATGTGCTTTAGTGTCTCTGTGACTTTGCCATAGAATAGTCCTTGGGCAATTCATTTCCCCTCTCTGGCCATCAGTTCACCAATTGCAAAATAACTGCAGTCAGAGCTCAATTAACAGCAGCAACAAAGGCGGGGGGGGGATAACCCAGAGGAAGTGAAAATATAGATAACTGAAGCCCTGTGCTGCAACAACTGTACAGTGAGAGGATGGAGGCATGAAAGATCCATGTTGGTGTTGACTGCGAAGTGCAGAAATTCCTGAACTAACCCAGAGCTGAGGTGTTCACTCCACCCTGCACGCTCCTGCCCAAACATAGCTACACCAGTTGTGTGCCTGGGCAGACATATCCTGGGTATTCCTGCATCTGCTGCATGGGCAATCTCTCATGTGGATAAGCAACCTAGGAATACTGTGCAGAAGGATGTTATAAACTACTCAAATACACAAAAAAGATGGATAGTGTCCTCCTGCACTAAGCAGTATTGTGACTGAGATCGCTTAGTACGTGATGCTTAACCTTGAGTGACAAGATGTTCTTGTGCTGCAAAGTACCTTATGAGAAGCAGTAGATGCAGCAAATAAGGCAAACTTCTTGTCCAATTTGTTGTTTGGGTTTTTTTAATATATCGAACATTAGGTTTTGTGAAGGAGCTTGAAGTCCTGCTAGATGGACTTAAATATTCTTAATTTATGTAGTCTTTCTCCATGTAAGAGTGATCACCTGTAACTTCCCTTGAAGTGTTTTTTACTTTGTATCTGTGTACATATGTAAGTCATAGCGTTTGCAACAAAGGCAAAAATGGGATATATTGTCAACCCTGGATAAGTGGTTGAAGTGAAAACAGTACTTGGTGATTTAGGAGCTTATATATAACTTCAGTGTGGGATTTACAGTCATACATCGTTATACATTGTATGCACATAAGAAAAATGTTATCCAAAAGCCAAAGTCAGAGAAAGAATGGGTGATTAAGAGACAGAATTCTCAATATCCTGAACTATGATTAGGCTGGTGAGAGTGCTGCTGTGAGAATTAAATTCACAACAAAAGTAACTCGGTTTTCTCTCTTCTGAGTAATTCAGTACATTCTCACTTTGCTGTTACAGCTAGCTGTAACTTCTTTCTCTCTATAATTTATTCAAATATCCCAAAGGGTCAGATAACAAAATTGCACTTGCTTTCTTGGAATCAGTAATGAAGATGGGGTCAGTCAATGCAAAATAATAAGGTATTTTACTAACAAATACTCTGCATATCAAAACAACGGCTGTCTCTAAATGATGGTTTTAACCATTCCTTAAACTGGATAATGGAGACAGTTTTAACCATTCTCCAAAACTGGAGAATCTGGACCACATCCGTGTTTATAGGCTGTCTGTTACAGCTGCAACACATCTGCTTAGCCTCTTTTAGCCTGACAGCCTGCTTTTCTATGCAACATTCTTCCTTCTTTCTTTGAAACACAGGGCACAATCCCACAGACATAAGTAGAAACCCCTTGATTTGTAGCTGGACAATTCCCAAAATCCCAAACATTCTCCTGAAACTGCAGGTTCCTGGCCTCTTTGGTTGCAAGGTGACAGAAAAGCCCGGAAAGGAAGCTTAGCAAAGACATTTCTGAATCACTTTGAGACTGCCTGCAGTCTTAAAACACCCAAGACTTAGAGATTTTTGAAACCAAATGTTTCTAATATCTTAGCTTACCCTTACTGTGATATCAGGAAAGCTCACTTTTCAGGCCAGGTGGATCCTCCAGCAAGTTCTCTTTATGTATCAGTGCCTCCTTATGCAGCACAGCACCCTGCTCTTAACCCACTTCTGTCATCTGTGCTTGTAATCATATGGACAGTGACTTCAGACTATATCAGATCTTTCCCAGATCCTTCCCATAGTCCCTATTAGCATCTGTATAGAAAGAATATTTTTCTACAGGGGTGGGCCAGCAAGTGAGAGGCGGTCAAAAGCTCTTTTCATGCCTTCTCAGCGTTGACCTTCAATGAGGCTTCAAGAATCTTCCCTGCATAGAGCAGCTGCCTTAGCTAAATTCAGGGCAAAATGTTAATTCAATATAAAGACATGCCAGTGTGTCACAGCAGTCAGATCAGTGCTAGTGGAAGGGAAGGAATGAGGAGTCTGATTTGTATTCTGCTCTGCAGCAAGCTGCTTTTCCAATTGCACCATCTTCTATTTCTGATATCTCTTATAAGAGCAGAATCAGGGTATTTCAGCTGAAGTCAGTAGTCATTTGATATGAAATCTCTAGCAAATCTACTGTTTACAGTCGATTCTTGATTCTGACTTTTCTAAATCAATCTCACTATATGGAAATTCTTGTTTGATGTCTCTGGCCTGTGAATACCAAGGAATAGAGAAGGGTTATGCAAGTGTAAACACTCCATTAACTTGCTTAATTCTGCTTTTTTGCACTTGTGATTATTGCAAAAAGCATATAGCCCAATGGAAGAGACATAATGTGAAAATACTATTATCAACTATACAAATGAGATTTAGTATAGAACAAGTTCTTTGGTGCTAGGCAAATAAAATTTTTCTTTCTACATCATAATGTTTCAAGAGGAGAAAGAATAGAAAGGTTTAAGTAAAACAACTGATTAAAGAATATCATTCATTTGACCTTTATCAGGGTGTACTACCATCATACTGTCATATGTTGGTGATCTTTGATTTTCTTTTCATGATGTTTTATTTGACACAGTTGATGAAAAAAATCCATATTTATTGAATATTGCACTGTGGTTGATTCTGATGTCAAGCTGCAGCCATCATCTCAAATTTCGTCTCTCTAAGTGTAAATGCATATAAACAATGTTTGATGTTTAAATCTTCAGACTCAATTTGATCTTGCAAATCAAAAAAAACCCTTGGCTGCTGCTGTCTTCAGTCAGAAAAAGAATGGGCTTTTTTGTCCATTTTAGGAAAAAAAAATAAAAAATTATAGAATCATACAATCATCATAGAATGGTTTGGGTTGGAAGAGACCTTAAAGATGGAGTTCCAACCCCCCTGCCATGGGCAGGGACACCCATCCAGCCTGGCCTTGAATACTGCCAGGGATGGAGCATCTGCAACTTCTCTGGGAAACCTCACTACCCTCACAGTAAAGAATTTCTTCCTAAAATCTTATCTAAATCTCCCCTCTTTCAGTTTAAAACCATTACCCCTCGTCCTATTGCTACACTCCCTGATAAAGAGTCCCTCCTCATCTCTCCTGTAGGCCCCCTTCAGGTACTTCCAGTAGTACTTCCTAGTATTTCCTACTTCCAGAATGCTGCTCTAAGGTCTCCCCAGAGCCTTCTCTTCTCCAGGCTGAACAACCCCAACTCTCTCAGCTTGTCTTCATAGGAGAGGTGCTCCAGCCCTCTGATCATCTGTGTGGCCCTCCTCTGGACCCATTCCAACAGGTCCATGTCCTTCCTGTGCTGAGGACTCCAGGGCTAGGCGCAGTGCTCCAGGTGGGGTCTCACCAGGGTGGAGTAGAGGGGAAGAATCACCTCCCTCAACCTGTTAGCCACACTTCTTTTGATGCAGCCCAGGATGCGGTTGGCTTTCTTGGCTGCCAGTGCACATTGCCGACTCATGTTGAGCTTCTCACCAACCAACCTCCCCCAGTCCTTCTCCTCAGGGCTGCTCTCAAACCGTTCTCCACCCAGCCTGTATTTGTGCCTGGGATGGCCGCAACCCAGGTGCAGGACCTTGCACTTGGCTTGATAGAACTTCATGTGCTTTGCAAGGCCCCACCTGTTAAGCCTGTCCAGGTCCCTCTGGATGGCATCCCTCCATCTTGTTGACTGCACCACACAGCTTGGTGTCATTGGCAAATTTGCTGAGGTTGCACTCACTCCCACTGTCCATGTCTCTGACAAAGAAGTTAAACAGCACTGGTCCCAGTACTGACCCCTGAGGAACTTACTGTGAGCTTCCAAGGATGGAACCATTCCTTAGCTTTCCTTGCAGAAATGGTTGTTGAGCACCTCAGAGAACTCTCAGCTTTAAGGAATTAATTCCAGGGATGGTCTTACATCAGGGGAGTACCTCAGTGGTGATGCATGGTCCCAAGGTGGCTTTTCCAGCAGTCACGGCTGTGACACAATGACTGCGTCATTCGGTTAGCAGTAGGACTGCACTGGGTGAGGAAAGGATGAGCTGGCATGTGGTGCTGTCGCTGAAATGTCAGGGTTGCTCTGGGATTCCTGTTCCTATTTGCTTTCTACAGACCGAGAGCAGTGAAACCTCCAGCAAATTCTTGGCATCACCTTCTGGAGATTTTCTCTCCAAGCTCTTCTTTCCCTTGTCTTGCAGTTCTTGGTGAGATGAAGATTTTATCAGCTCATTTATTAAGGGAAATTTGCCAAGTCTGATATGGTAGTATATCTCCCATTTTATGGATGCAGAAACTGGAGACAAATGAAATTATTTGCCTAAAATCAAGCAGACAGTCAGTGGCAGATTACGGAAGCAAGATAAAGATGGGAGTCTCCTATCAGGTTGAAGTCTCAGCAATATTTATCCTTCACTGCAAAAGGCATCTCATCTTTCCTGCCCTTTAAATACAGTTTTCTCACAATGCTTTTTCCCAGAGTAACGTGAGTGTGGATCTTTAGAAGGAAATTACAGGAAGGTCCTGGAGGAGAGAGATGACCTGTAAGAAACTCACTTTATACAGTATCCTAAGGATAGACATCATTCACCACAATCCTAGCAACACAATATTAGCCTTCAAATTTTACCCGTATCAAACTGTTCTGTATAATTTGTCATTATTAATGGAATCAATGGTTTTTACCAGGTCTATGCTTTCAGTGTCATTAGCTGTTCTCAGATCTTGGGTTTGTTAAAAGACAAGGGGAATAGATATCATCCATGGTATTGACTGCAGGTAACTTGGCCATTGTGTGTATAACTATATTATGATTATCTTAATAATTAATAGGTCCATCTATGTTCCATGATAGCATCACTGAGAATATTCATGATCAGAGAGTCGTCGTGTTGTCTCCCTGCCCTCATGTTTACAATGCATAACATTTAGTGCTTAGAACAGCAAGGGTCAAATCACCAGTTCTTGTAAGCTGGTAGAATTTCACTCTATAAATGTAAATAAAAAACAAAAACAAAAACAAAAATAAATTCTTCTCATTTGCATGACAGTAAACCAAGTCTATGCTATGTCTAGCTGGTTTAACATGCTTGGCTAAATTCTGAGCTTGCTCATAACAAATTAATCTAGGAAGAGCTCCACTATGGAGGAAGAGTTATAGGAACAACTCTTAGAGAAATACAGTGTAAATTATGAAGATGGGAGAACAAAGAAGAAATACCTTCAAGACAATATAATTTTCTCAACAATTCTGTGGCAAAATCAGGAAAGGACAACAAAGAACAGATCAGCACTGAATGAGAACTGCCATGGCTCCCTTAACAAAGAGGTTGGGATCTTGCTCTGCTTCACCATGCACAACCTTAAGAATTGATCTTGTAAATATACATAGCAAGCACATGCCTTACTACTCCACATGTGTCAGTTGTATTATCATGATCAGCAAGTTAAGAATTATTTACAGAATTAGTTGAGAAATTACATAGAAAAATCTAATATCAATGAATTGTAAAGGAAAAAGAGATTAAAATATTTCAGAGGAAAAAGCATTATTATATAGCAATGTCTATACAATTCAAGATAAACTTATTGCTAGTGTTTTTTATTATTTTTATATATATTTTAAATGTTTTTACATGCACATGTTTTTCTTTTCCTGTATTAGACATTTGGTGATGATCCACTGATTATGTCAAATTGGCATCATGGACCCAATCAGTGACTTAGAGCCCAACATCTGATCTGACAGTGGACAGTTACTTCAGAGGTGTACTTATCACAACCAGTGCCTACAGACAGAGTATACAGAAACATAAAAAAGGAAATCCAGAGAGAACAAGAGGAAAGGCCATTAGGCAATATCCCACACAAGTCAATTCCTCCGTCTCTGAGAAAGTGCTATCACAGAAATGCTATTGTTCCCATTTAGGACTCACTTATTGCTTACACTTAGGACTAATTCAGCAAATCACTGACATGCATTAAGTTGATGGGGTTTAAATATAAGTTTGAGTGGTTTTCTGATTTAAGTCTTTATGCCCTTTTAAATCATTGTGGAATTCCAATACTTAGGCACAGAGGAAATCCATCAACATAATGGACAGCAGAACTGGACTGAACACAGAACAAAACCCAGTAATCCTGAAAACAACAAATGAGAAAAGAAACAAATTTATCATGGATAGAAAGTAAAAAGTTTTCTGAACCCAAGAAATAACCTTCAGAGAATGGAAATGCAGTGCCAGTGATCTCCCTGAAGAGACTGCTAAACAAGGGCAACCAAATTATGGAGTAAAATTTATGAGATAATTTAAAGAGCAAAAGGACTTAAGGAACAAATCTGAAGATTTAATCTAAATATATATATTTGTAAAGGATAAACCATGAAACTGTAAGGGAGCTAAGGAGCCATTAAGGAGGAAAATATATATATGTAAGAAAGAACCTAAGTGGATTCTTGGCACTGGTCTCCTTTTACTCTAAAGAATGCCTGCACGTAACATGCCTACTCTTTCAGATAGTAATGATGAGGCACTCTCAGAGATTGTTGTGTCAACAAAAAATACTGGAACAAGCTGATAGAACAAAGAGTAGCAAGTTATCAACACTGGAGTGTTAAAGGAACCACAGAGAAATATTCAAGGTAGCGGAAAAAACAGCACTGCTTAGAAGGTTCTGCTTTCTGCCATTAGCAGAGGGATATTCAATTGCAATGGTAGGTTAAAAACTCAGAATATTAGAAATATTTTTTTTTATCACAGCTTCCAACCAAGATTAAGTATTTTCAGAGATATTGTTATCACACACTTGCAGTGTTTCTTCATACAGTCATACAATGATCACAATGACCCCTTCTGACGTTAAAAATGACAGAAAATATTAGTGATATAAACCTTTGAAAGGATCTGATAGTGCCTATTGTTAGTAAAGGATATTGGACTAAGCATACCATTGGTCTGCCTTTTAGGACAATTCCTAAATGTTTAAATTATCACTCATTTTGTGTGTCATGTTGGTATTCTTAATGTCAACTATATAAAAAAATAAAAAATAATTCAGAAATAACAACATAATGTTGTAAAACCATAAAGAGCAAATAAGATTAGAAAAGCCATTTCCTTTACTGGGATTTGTGAGCTAAAGGTTAACTTCCAATTAGAGTTTAAAAGGAAGAACTTTTATTCTGCATTGGTTGAGGCTTTTAGCAAATCACATTTATATGTGCAGAACATTTGTATATTTCCTAATAACTTTCCATTGCGTTAAAGGCTGCAAGCGTGCCACTAGAACTTGTATAGCTAATTTGGACATAAGATATGCAGTGATAAGTTTTGTTAATATTGCATTATCAGATGCCATTGCTTGCGATTGATTGCAATCATGTTATCGTTCTCAGGTAAATCCTATTCACCAACCTCGTGTCGCTAATATTCAGTAGAGGAAGATTAATTTCTGTGTCACTTTTATATAGCAGTAAACCAGCAATAATAGTATTGTATTAAAAATAACATAAAGGAAAAAGATAAATAGTGCAAAACAATAACTGACATATTTAAATAATAGCAGGCCCAGGGGATTAAGTAATACTTTACATTTTTATAGTGCTTTCAATATAAGGATCTCAAAACACTTCGCAAACATTAGCAAAATAAGCCTCCCAACACTCTTTAGGTAGGGAAATATTATTATCCTCATTTTACAGATGAATAAGCTTCTTTATGAGGAAGATAAAGCCAAGTGAAGTTCCCAAAGCCACAAAGCATGTCAGAAGCAGAATTACTAAATAGGCTCCGTGCTTAGATTACACAGAGACAGAGACCTTGACAGATAGAACAGAATCCACATATTCCCTTGAAAGCCAGGTCACGTGTTATGCAGTCACCATCTTAATGAGAATTATGAACATGAAAAAGATAAATTTTCATTTCTGAAGTCAAAATTAGACTGTAGTGAGAACCTCCCATCACAATGCCTGCAAAGACTGCCCATGGAGTCTCAAGGCAAAGCTTTGCTCGTTGTATGCTTCACAGCACACGCATCCCAGGGGTCCTAGCTTGAATTCACTAAAGGTTGGTCCCACACTGCCCACACTGCTTTAATCTGCCTCACATGAAACCAAATCCCTTTTCTGCCAGCCTGCAGAAATTTTTCCTGCTTTCATTTGATAAAAAATATTTTTTGCCTGTCAATGATGCACATTTCAGAGTGGGTTCACGCAGGACATGAAGGAGATGTTTTTTTCTTCCTGTATACGCCCTTCTCTTAACTTACCTGGTTATTACAGGAAGGTATTTTACAGGTTTAACTACAGTATGATTCACTATGAAATTTGCATGCTATCTGATCTAGTAATCAAGATAGGAAGTATCCAGTTCATGTCAGACATCAAGAGCCCAATTCTGACAGAGCAGTTTTACAGGTAAATCAGGAGTTATCTTAGGTTTTCAGTGCTGTAACAAAGTACAAAACCTGACTGCTGGCATAAATAATGGAATAAAATTGATAAGAATGAAACAAAACAAATTAAGACCCAGGTTTACTTCCATTTTGGTTTTTTTTCTGATTGCTACAGATTCCACTGTCCCTGATGCTTGGTCATTGTCAGGGCAACAGAAGCTTCAGTAATGCCATCAGAAGGAAGGGGCTATATATATATGTATTTAAATGCACACACACACACATATATATACACACGCACATATATATGTATGTATCTACAAGGACTTAAGCTTTCCAGGCAGGGTCACAGTAGCTCTCATCCTCTTTTCTGATGACTTCTACTGTCTCTGATGTCTTCTACTCACCTTTCACAGCAGGGCATGTCTGCTCCTTCCATGCAAAGTCACAGAGGAAATCCTGAAAACTCTTGTTCCTCATAAATGTGCTCATGTCAGCTGTCCACATGAGAAACTGGGTTTTTTTACAACATAGTTAAGCAAACCTAACAATCTTCATTAAAAAGAAATATCAAAAGAGCAGACTGCTTTTCAGCTGGATCCATATCTGCTGCACAGTCATCAGTTATGGACAAAAGGGAACACATGGGCGAGAGCAGAGATGGGCATGGGAACATCCCTTTACAAAGCAGTCCACAGTTATTTCAATATAAAATGACTGCAAAGCCAGTCTCCATCGTTGAAGGACTGTAAGAATTTTTCTCAGTCACTTATTGGCAATTTTTGATATTTAGGAAAGTGTCCTATGGAGAGCTGTTTTCAGTACAGACATACCTGTATACCTCTGCAGAACTACTTCACTGGCCTAGCTTCAAAATCCCTTGAGAATGTTTTTCCTTGAATGAAATGAGAGACAAAGGTAATACTTACTCAGACAACAACAACAAAAGCCAATCTTTAAAAAATGGTGTGACAAAATAGATCTATTGATATTTTATTATTTTTACAGAAAGACACTTTTTTCAAATTGGAAACAAGTGTGCAATATTCTCATGCTGTAAAACAGCAGGCATGAAGAGCTTCCTAAATCAAAGTTCCTTAACAAAAATACTGCTTTGAATGCTCCACTGTTTTCTTACTAAGTCACTACGTCCAGTAGAAGCCCCGAAAACTGCATTTTACAGCAGAAAGCAAGAGCAGTACCATCATTAGTGACCTATGTTCTTGCATAACATTAGTGTAGCGATAGGATGAGGGTTTCAAACTGAAAGAGGGGAGAGTTAGCTTAGATATGAGGAAGAAATTTTTTACTGTGAGGGTGGTGTGACACTGGAACAGGTTGCCCAGAGAAGTTGTTGATGCTCCAACCCTGGAAGTGCTCAAGACCAGGCTCTGGAGCTTTGAGCCACCTGGTCTAGTGAGAGGTGTCCCTGCCCATGGCAGGCAGGTTGGAATTAGATGATCTTTATGGTTCCTTCCAACTCTAACCATTCTATGATTAGTGACCAATGTTCCTGCAAGAATGAAGAATCATAACATGACATTTTCTACAGAAACCTGAATGAATCAATGATTATATGTATGTATATTGAAAACAAACAAGTTCTGTTAAAGGAAGGAAATAGAAGAACCTGAAGTCAGATGATGAACAAAAAGATTAAATAAAAATTCTTCCTGTCTCATCTACTGATGCTCACTTGAACATGAAACTTTTTCTTCTTCAAGGCACAAGGTTTGACTCTGTTCACCAATACCTACTGCAAGACTTCAGCATGTGTGAGAGCCTCAGTTATCCAATTTCATATGCTATAAAGTTGCTCAAAGTTCAGGAATAGAAAGTACTGTTGAGGTCACCATGAAACTAATGTACGAAGCTCTCTAACGTTGCAGAAACAATCTGCAATCCCAGGAAACTGTCATGTCCATTTCAGACCTAGCAGGAAAGTATTGGGATTAAAAAGTCAGGAGGTTTCTAAATGAAGGGAGAGCAGCTGGATCCAGCTTTTCAGGGAAAATTGTTTCTAAAATGGTGATTCCTAAAGCTCAAGGGTGAACGTACCTCTGCCCTCAGTATGCCATGAGCTCTATATGACTCCAGCTGCTGATGCTGCCTTGACCCCATCTCACAGCTGGACATGGAGTGCAAACAAACAAACCAAAAAAAAAAAAAAAATCAAAACCCAAATGGGAAATGTTATTCTAGAGTTTTGTCCTGAGTTTATTGAATTTAATGAAAAGAGGACCAAATAACTGGTTGTAAAAACTATGGCTGAATACATGTAGTGGAACAGAAAGAATGGAGTAGAAAGAAGGTGAAAAGAGTAAGAAAGAAAAATGTTTAGACTCGAATCAGTCACCAAAATTTCCAGGACAAAGTATGGTTTAGGGTCTTTATTACCACTAAAATATAAAAATATAAAAATACTAAAATCTGTACGTGTATGCATATATATATATGTGATAGATAAATAGATAGATAGATAGACAGACAGATAAAAATTTTAAAATCATGTGATTTTGTAGTCAAGAATAAATATAATCTGCCAGATTAGGAATGGACCTTCATTGACAAAGGGTTTCGCCTAATTTCCCCAGAAATACAGTTTCAAGGGATCAATGAAGCTGGCTTTTTCCTTTTGCTGTTTGAATCTATTAGTGGTTTAAGTGTATGTGTTGAGTACATACGTGGCTTATTTTCAGGACAGAAAGAATTTCCCTAAGTTGTTTTGGAAGAATGGCTATCTGAAAATGCCTGGCTCTAACAAAGATGGGGAAAAGGATGTTGGACCATCTGTTTACATGTTGTTTGTGCTTATTTTGCACCTGCAAAAAGAACTCAGTTCCCACGCTTGCCCAAAAAAGAACCAGTCCATAAACAAACAACAGTTAGACTTACATGTGGAAGAATTAAAAAATGACCTAAAGTCTTCCTCTATCCTTAGGAGACAAACATCAGTGCAACAGCCAATGAATTGCAAGGATTTCAGATACTGGAGGAAATCCCTAACTGCATCTAGACCACATCACTGTTAAAGATGTATCAAGTCAAAAACCAGAAATCATCACCGTGTAACAAATACAGAGCATCTCATCTAGAAATTCATTAGTTTCACCAAGCAAGTGTGGTCTGAGGAAAAGATGCACTTAGGACAATCACTCAAGGTGAAGAGGTGAATCTTCACTGACCCAGGCAGGGCTTTTTCCATTTACAACAGTGAAATTTCAGATCTAGGTTTACCCAGTCAAAACTCCAGTACTCGCTTCACCCAGAGTCTGTTTAGTCATTTTGGCATTCACAGCAGCAAACACTGGGGGAAGGGCAGTATTTAAGAGCCACGTGAATTATAGCAAGAGGCTGATATAGGAGATCTGAGTCTTCGATAAAGCCAGCACAGCCTGCTAAGATTCATTTATGAATGGCCATTCATTGTGTATGAAAGAGAAACATTTGAAGACTGTCAATGTTGTGTTCACATGGCCATAACATAACAAGGGCAGCGAGACGTATGGCTTTTAGGCCTTACCTTGACCGTAGGAACTCTTAAATAACACTGTCTCTCATGGATTTTGGGTTTTAATGGCACAATATTTCATACAATCAAATTCAGCAAATGCTCTCGTCATTTTTTGTTGGACCAAGTCTCATGGTCTGCCTACGTATGGATGTTTTGATGGGGTGTTTGGCCAGTTTCTACCAGACAGTCATTAAACTGACTGGTACAAAGTACCTTGTCTTAGAAACAGTTGAGTAAAATCTCATACCTTTTCTTCATTGCTGGAAAAGTATGGGGTTATACCTGTAGGCAATTAATATATTTGGATTAATTGGAGGTAAAATAAAACACTGAATAGAAGACATGTTAGGATTACTGTGAGGTAAGCTATGTACAATTAAGACATGATCACCAACCTCACGTATTTTACCTTGCAGTAAAACTACAGTGTCTTGTGTTTGGTGTGGCACCTCTTGGCAACACAACTCAGGCCTTGGAGGAAAAAAAACAACAACCCAGACGAAAAAATGCTGTTTGTGAATTAATTAAAATATGAAGTATTGATGGAATTTAGCAACTTAAATGACAAATATCCCAGTGGTCCCTCCCCCAAGCATCTAATGTGTACATCTATCCCTATTACCCTTTCATTGTTTCAGCCTCCAAGAAAAACAGGATGCAATATGCCTTCTGTCTATGATAAAGTTTCCTAATACAGTACAGTAATGCAATTTATTTTCATACAGCATCCTGCATATAAAATATTACATAACCCTTTATGAGAAGATAATGCATTACAGACTCAGGCACATTACTGTCTTGCAGGAAGAAACTGAAGGATAATGTTGTGGGAAGGGATGGAGGAAAGAGGAACTGAGGTACAAAAGTAGTTAAAGAAATTAGAAAACATGAAAGTATTCTTCTTGTGCTCATTATCTGCATGAGACTAGATTCAGCAGAGGGCAAGTCAGCATTGTTGCAGAGGCAGTGTAACACAAAATGCTACGTACACCTAGGAAGGGACGGTTCTTATCCCATGGGTTTATGCTATAAATAGATCAGCAGGATGACAAGGTGAGTCACAGAAGTGTCATGTGAATTCCCTGAGATCAAACAGAGAGCTTGTGGTTCAAGTGAAGAATGAACACGAATGTCAGAAGTTCCAGATGGTGCATTGTCAAAAAATACTTTCCATGATAGATGGACCAAAACTGCAGATCCAAACATCTTACGTGACCTAAGGACACCCATCCTGGCTTCAGATTATTGTAGTTTGGAGCCACCTCTGAGGGCTGCAATGCAAAGGACTAAAGTAGATGGAGAAAGAAGGCCTTCATGCAAACTCCAGACTAAAATAGGGAGATTACAGATTTGAAAAAGAAAATTACTTGCAGGGGAATTTGCTTATTATTTGGACCACTGGAGTGAGAGTTATTCCTGATTCCTTTGCAGTAAATAAGAGTGAGCCAAAACTGAGACTGTGGCTAATCTGAAAGCAGACAGGTGGGGTGGGGAGCAGAGTGTGAGGTGAAGCAAGTCTTTGGGGGACCGTAAAGAAAGGAGAGAAAATATGCACTCACTCCAAATGAAGGGAAGGGTGTTTAGTGTTGGTGCCTATTCCCAAAGCTCTGGCAATTTATGAAGCATAATTATAAAACCTCAAATCCTACTGTTTCAGTTTAAGAGACAACAAATGGAAACTCTCACAAAACTTGCCCAGAGGGCTCTCTTCTACTTTGGGCACTGCAAGTATGTAAATAGCTTCAAGGGAGAGGGAGTTCCAAGGGATTTTTAACTCTCCATTGGGACTGTTCTCCTTCCCACCATTCAAAATTCAACCTCGGGAGAAAAATGATAAGGGTTATAAAGGATGTGGAAATACAAGGCTGTGTACAACTACAGTGTGATTGGCTTCACTACCATATGGATACAGAAGCCACGGAACATATGTATACCAACAGGGGAGAGCTGTGGATCTTAGGCACACTGTTTTCCTCCTGTAAATCCATCCCTTCAGTGTGGCCTTTTTTTCAGGAGCTCAAGGTCTTCTGGAAACTGGGATGATTAGAGCTGGGTTTCTGCCATAGCTTCCTGTGTTGCCTTGGACAATATTTCTAGGTGTGTTCAAGCGGATGGAAGCAGAAAAACAGGAGCTCCTCTGCCTGTGCTCTGAGCCTGTGGACACGAGCCAGCTCCCATCTGGGACCCATATGCCCTAATGTCCCCATGCTGGCAAACATCCTCTGCTTCAGCAGTCTCCAGATATTATTGTGTCTCTCTCACTTCTCCAGCAGAAGTCACTGCCCCTTTAGAGGCTGGATAAGCACAGATGCATAACTGTGTCTCGGCCACTCCAGCTCACATTTCCACATCTTAGTGCATGCCTTCCCTCAGTGAGGCCGAACTGTAAGATGTTGAACTGTGAAATGGAGCAGCTGATACGCAAGCACATCTGCTGAGCCAGATGCAGGGGCAGTAATCTCCGGTAGAAGTGTAAAGCAGACAGCTGGTGGCAGTAAAGTTTGAAGAGGCCACAACTAGATACACCCAAGAAAGACTGTCAAAATCCTAATTAGCTCACTCACAATGAACTAATGCAGCAATAAGGCTTCTGCACCACAGCTGATTCTGGCTGCACCCATCTGTGTAAACATGCTATAAATCTTTCTTTGATTTTTACCCCATCTGTGAAATGGGAGTGTATCACTATTTTCTCTCTCTATGATTTTAGCTCTTCAGGACTGGGCTCTCACTTATTGTAGCCTTGCTCATTACTATAACCGTGGGAGAGATACTTAATAGCTGTCATAGCTGGGTATTCTCATTTAATTCAAAGGCAAAACTGACATTGACTTTAATGGGAATCAGAAAGGACATTCAGAAAACCATGAATTACTCCGTTTATTAGAACTATGTGAATTGTTAATATGATAATGATTCAAAGCGCTTTAAGATTGGGACAGTTTTCAAAGGTGCAGATTTAGCCAAGCCTAATCTCTGGATGTTTACAGATGTCTTATGTGCTTATGAAAATCCAAGCAGTTCTTGTGCTTTTCGGATAGAATATATATAGCACAGCCTGCACTTTAAAGAAATCATAGCTTGCAGAGTCTTATGAACATTAACCCTTGTCCCCTTTCTCATGATCCCTCCCACTTTTTTTCCCCTCTCTGTCTTCAGAAGTCAAAGATAAGTGGTCCAAAAGGATAAAAGCACAGAGTAAAAGCTGAAAAAGAACATCAGAGTTTTGCTGGCTTCCTGCACAGCTGCCACGGTTTGAGGTAGGGTTAGAGCAAGGTATGGGGGTGAAGGAAAGGGACATCACAGGATTGCAACTGGAAAGGAGATGCCAAAGTGAAGGGTGAGGAACAAAGGGAATGTGGTTACAATAATTTTTTGGTGTAGATACTGCCTGAGATGGCCTAGGCATATGGATAACTGTTAGGTTGAGGCTTAAATTTATTATTTAGAGAAAGATGGAACCATGAGCTCCCATTACAGTGGAAGTGAAAAGTTAGCTGCCAAAGCAAAATTATAGGACAACAGGACAACTTTTCCATGAGGCCTTTTGGTCTCAGCAGTAGTTTCTTGGGCTATTCTGAAGCTCCGGTTAAGGTTAGGTTTACTTTTAAGGTTAAGGGTGAGAGAAAAAAAGGGCCTAGAGCTCCACTTGGAAGGGGATGGCAAAGGGCATGCCAAAAGAAAGTGTAGGCTGTAAAGATCGAGAGACTTGGCTGGGAGACTTTTTCGATGTGGGCAGTGACTACATTACCCCATCATGCTCAGCATACTTTAATATTTATTACTAGAGTAATGAAAGAAAGAGAGGGCTTGTTTCTGCAGTTAGAATGGGACTGATAAGGGGCTTCAAAGAAAAGGAATAGGCTGCCAAAAATCTTGTGTGGAAAAAAATTAATCTGTACACATTTGATGAGCCAGTCTGATGCCTAGCATCCTCTCAGGGTTAGTGGTGGGGAAGAGTTAGGGTGGGGGAAAGAGAGAACTGAGAAATCCAGATGTTGTGGGATTGGAAAGGAGTTGCCAAAATACAGGGAAAGGTGTAGAGAGAACCATTTTGTGAGAATGTTTTTGAGTGGGTACTGGCTGGCAAGCTTTGTGTAAGGCTCAGCCTATAGTTAGGGTTAGAGTTAGGGTTGGTGCTAGATTTGAGAGAAAGAGAGCTCCAGCTGAATTATGTCTTCAAAGGGGCTGCCAAAGGAAAATATAGGCTGCAAGGAGAACTCTTTTGCAAAAAAAATTCTAGGTTAGGTGTATTGTTAGAGTTAGGGTTATGGTTGATAAAAAGAAAGAGCCTAAAGGAGCAGTTTTAGGGGAACTAGGAGACGGTGGAGGGAAGGGTGGAATACAGAGAGAATTTGTTTGCAAGAACATCTTGATGTGGACACCAACTTGGAGTCAGGTCGAAGATTCACACTAAGGTGAGCTGGAGCTACAGGTGGATGGGGGCTGAAAAAGGTTTTTTAAAGAGAGGCTGTGGTATAAGAGAACTTTACTGTGAGAACTTTTTCATCATGATACAGGCTGGGGACCCTTGTTTTAGACTCAGCCTTTAGCTAAAGTTAGATTTAGGTTACAGAAAGCCATCCATTTAACTATGAAGAAGGAAGAATTATTGCTTTATGGAAACTAGCTTTTCCTTCGAAGTTTGAGATAAATAATTATATTGATTTAATATTTTAATGGATCAAAAGTTACATTAAAAAGTAAGGGAAATGTGGATTCTTTTTTTTTTCTGTAGGTGCTACTATTCTAAAGCAAAAAGTGAAAAAGTCTTTTATAGCTCCTTACATCAATTAGTGAAGAAATAAAGATTCATGGACAATATCTGATGACTCCCATGTAATAAAGAACAGCAGCAATCCCTGGCCTGATTCAGCAAAGGGGAAAACCGTGGAACCCACTGCCATTTATGGATTAGTTAAAAGTTAATTTTATGTACTTGTTAAAGATCTGTTAGAGAGGAGTGATAGAAAATCTAAAAATAATCCAGTCCATTCTAATACAGATTAATTAAAGAACTCCAGCCTTGCTTACATTCATCATTCAGCCCTTTTTTTTTTCCCCTCACGTAGCATCTAAGGACTGAAAAATCACACTCTTAACACCCTGTGAGGTAGACTGGCATTTCATTCCTTTTATGAAAGAAAGCAGAGGCTAGGAGGAAGCCAAGATACTTGCGGTTAAAGCGCTTCAAAGCACATGCTTCCAATCCAGTTTCTAATTTCAAACCTTTCTTAGATGTGGCCTGGGACTTTCAACTACTCATTTCACTGCTTGGTTTTACAGTTTTCCTTTCTGGAAGATTAGACAGCAACCTTAATAACAGCCTAGTGGCATTATGAAGCAACATTAATATATGAAGCACAGTAAGTAGTACCAGGATGGTGAGTGCTCAGTGTGGGTATGGAGCAGGTAGGTGATGGAAATGAGAATGGACTGACCTCCTTGCATTGCTATTGCTGGACAATTTTCACAAAACAAGATTAGACTCCAACTTGGCTGGAATCCGTAGGGATGTTTCTAACAGAAAGGTGGTCCTCTTTAATCAAACATTTCTGCGTTGGCAGGACACTCTGAAATTAAAATCTGCTCCTTATTTCGTGGTTACATATTTTTCTTACTCTGGATGCAGCCTTGAGCTCATGCTCTGGTTCAGCTGGCTTCAGGACATGCAGGGTGAAACACCTGCAGGGTGGCAGGGCTGGTACACTGCCACTGCTGGTACACTACAATGTGCCCAAGCTTTCACTGTTGCACTGCCATGCAATTGTCATTGGGCTGACAAGTCACCTTCCTGGAGGGGTCCTGATGGATGTTATGTGCCACAGAAGCCAATAAGAGGTACAGATGATCGAAGCTTGGACTGTCTCAAAAAAGCCATACTGAGCAAAAGGTGGAGAAGGTTTTCTTCACTTACTGTTGATTTTTCAGGGTACTGGGCCACCTGCATGAACACATAGTGATTCTGCAACAACATTGAACACAGTAACTTCAGTTCTCCCAGCAGTCCCCAGTGTTGTTTATGCCAGGGTGTTGTAGCAGCTCTGAACAGCCCATGCAAGCACTGACAACACTTCTTTTTTACTCCATACAGTCCAACATGAAAACTGATCACCCAAGCAGTTCTGGTCAGTTAATTAATTTTGTGTTGCAATGCCTGCATCCTGGGCCAGAGTTAAAGTTAGCATATCTTTTATTTGGTTCTAATCATGTTTACTCTGTAGTATTTATTTATTTTTCTGCCACTTATACAGTATTTTACTTGTATAGCCAGCTGTTTTACACTCAAGGACCTATAAATCCATGCTTCTGGCCTCTGGGAAAACTGGTAAATTAAACTATGTGTGCATAGATTTTAAATGCTGAAATCTATTCTGCCTTCCCTTCCCACTGATAAATGACAATGGGTTTTACTTGCTGAATACTTACTTATGAAAAGCCACTGTTTATTAATACCTCCCTGTATAAATATTAACATAGCAAACCTATAGGAAAAATATGAGAAGGGTCATCCTTAAATTGTGAAAAGTCAGGCTATTCAGCACAAATGTCTGTGCTTCATTCTGTCTGGAGACTTAAACAGCCTCATCACCATAGTATCTGGAAGGTGCACATGATTAGCATCTGTCATATGTAGGTCTTTCTATTCCTTCTACACTCTCTGGGGAAAACTGTACAGGGTTTTTTTAAAATATACAATACATACACTGTGCTGCGTGTTTATATTAGCAAACGCAAGGTCAAAGATATGCACTCTACTCCCATTTTTCACTCACATCATTTTAAAAGATATGAATACAGAAAGCAGTGTTATCTGTGCCAGATATATATGCTCAGATACTTTGGCATATTTTTTTAATTGTTCCTATTAAGGATGTGAACATCCTTAATAGAAAGTGATTCAAATGTCTTTTATTTCTGAACATGTTGAATATGGCTGCTCTCTTCTCATTTCATATCCTTTTCATGGTATTTAAAATAATAGTAAAGATTTCTGTGGAAAGAAATAAAAGTTTCCATAGTCTATGGGTCATTGGTATAATAATAAATGTAATGCTTCCCACACAGCCTTTATAGGCTGTTGTGTCAATGCATATTATTAGACACCTTTTGTCTGTGAGTTATTGACATGAGAGATTGCAACAGCTCTTTTGAACATTTTCTCACATAAAGCAAAACCAGCAAAATTGCCTCAGGTATCCTTTAGAGGAGGCACTAAGCCTAGGATTCTCCTGTCCCTTTCAGTTTTGTGTAAAATTAAAGATTTGATGACACTTGCTAAATGTATTTGAGGATGACCCTGTCACCCCAGACAGCGTTTTTCCCTTCTCTGTGTCTCTCCTTGCCCCATGGAAGGGAAGGAACCTTTGCTGTTGAAGCAAGGCTGTCCTTGGCTGTTTCCATGACTACTCCCTTGGCTGAGGGAAGGATGTGGGGATGGACGCCAGGATTTAAGGAAATAAATATGCTCCCACCTTCATTCACTCTCTGCTGAAGTGCTGCTGCCTGGCGCAAAGGACACCTCCAAACTCACAGAGCAAAAACAGCTACAAGATGCACTCTCTCCTTTTTCCCAATTCACCAGCTACGTTGGGAACTTTACTAAGAGCTTTATAATCTTTCTATTCCTAATTTAATAATAATAAAATAGCTGTTCTTATTTGGCGGGGGGGCGGGGAGGGGGGAGATATTCACTTTTGATCCTTACTATTCTTCATCAGGGAAACAATTTTACATCGGGCAAAAATCAGCATTTGCAAAAAATCTCAGTGAAGATCCACAGCACAGGTACTATGTCCTTGAGTCCCAGTAATTTCTATGAGCTTTGTGACTAAAACAATTTAACCACCACCCATGACCTACCAACATCTCAGTGCAGAGGGTACACATTAGCACCCCCACAGCTGCCACTGTCCCTGTAATCCTGCCAAGGTGAGGAGTCTCAGTGAATGAACTGACCTTGGGCTGTGCTGTCATCTACAGCTCAGTACAGGTCTCCTCAGTCCTCCATATTCAGCTCTGTCTCTGTCCTGCTTTTCCTCATAGTGTGGCTTTTCCATGGTACTACTGGTGATGCTACAAAGGTTACCTAGCCCATTGCTCCAAACAGCAAAGAGAGAATATGGAGATCTGTGCATGGACAGAGGGTGATGCAGTTTATGCATTTTTACCACCTACAAGGGAGTGCCTGGATAGTGCCTTAGAGACCAGCTTTAATTGATTTTTTGGCCAGCCTGAGGAATGGAGGGGAAATATTTCTATGGGGTAGCTTCTGTTGTTCATTTTAGTTGCTTGAAGAATTTTGCATTGAGCTGTTTCTGAATGCCAGATGAACATGAGGTGTCTGTCTTCCCTCTTCCCGCACGCCCCTGCTAATGCATTTTGGCCTTTTGCTGGGCATTCTCTCTGTGCCCTTTCATTTCTGAGAGAAGTAGACCAAACATGAATGCAGTATTCAAAATGACAGTATCACTGATTTGTGTATTTTCCTGATTGTCCTTTTTCTTTTCTCAGGCAGTCAACTACTGCATTTTTCCCACTTTTAATATGAGGTGAGCAGACGTCTTCATTGACCTGTCCAGGGAGACTGAATTCTTCTTCATAAAAGGGCATGACTAATTCAGAGCTAGTCACTATGCTCAAGTCACTAAACACACCTCTCTGATGGTGCATCACTGTTTACCTTGCCCTTACCTAGGCTTTGTTTCTTTTCTAGCAGAAATAGAAAGACAATCTTCAAAAGAGAAACTGGATAAGCAATGGTAAAGAGATGAGTGACAAGTGGTTACATCACGCTCACTGTCTACCATGCGAGTCCTACGTGTAAACCTCTCAAAAAGGGGAAACTGGTGGGGAAGGGAAAGCAGTGACTATTCATAAAATAGAGAGTGAGTTCAATGGATCAGACACCCTCCCACTTGTCCTGTCTCATACACTCTTTGGGTTGCTACCAGCTTTTCTCTTCCACAAACAACTTCAGTGGTATCTTATCCCTGATGAAATTTCAGTCTGCACTTTCACGCTCCTTTCCCCCCTACACTATAAAAAGCTCCCTGTAAATTTATGCAAAGATTTTATCATTCATTGAGTCTTAAAACTGAAAGGAACCTCCCTGCAGGTCATTAAATCCAGGCTCCTTTCAGCTTTGGCATATTACACACTGCCTTTCATAAGCTGCTCAAACTCTGTATTGTTACTAATGTGTACTTTTGCTCCTGTGACTCTTATCAGAGGGTTGGTGTTGCAGTTTCACACCTGTGAATAGATAAGAAACCTTCCCACCTTCCCCCTGCCTATCCATGCTTAGCCTCGGCCTGGTGATATGCAGACCTGTACACCTGGTTGCCATTCAGTTTCCCAGCCAACACAACAGGAGGAAGACATTTGGCCGTGTTTAAGGAGCTGATGTGCTCTGAGCAATGCCCCTGCTGTATGTGTGTGCTGGTCCGTGCCTGCGTCTAATACCAGATCTTTCTAAGACTTTGATATAGGGTAGCTTTAGGGGTCATCAGTAAACCAGTAGCAGAGCTAGAAGCTGGTATTTCTGAGCCATGGTAAAGTGCATTGCCCAGTTGTACCTGTCTATAAAAGGCTTACAAAGTAAGACATATTCTTGACCTCTAGGAATAATTATGAAATAAATAATAGTATTTCTATGCTCTAAATTTCAAGAAATGCAGCATTTAGGGAGTGTAAGGGAGTGTAGTCGTCTATATTACTACTGTTCTGTCAGGGCATTGTGGATATCTCCTCTTTGAAATCTTTCCAAGCCCCTTGTGCTCCCTGGACAGCATGGCACTGAAGGGACAGGGTCTGTGCCACCATATATCCTTGATCTCTCGCTGCACAAATCATCTGTGACTTTTCTATGTCTCTTTCCAGCCAGGGACAGGTGGAGGTGAGGGATGGACTGAAATCAGAGTTCCCTAACATTTAAAAAGGTCAGAGGGAGAGAGAAGGAAGGATAAAATAAGGAGAGGAAATAAGAATAATTAATGCCTAATGCAGTTCCCTTTCCAAAGACCAGGCAGCAAGGGCAGCTATGACAGCTGTAACATTTCCATTTCCTCCTGCTCTAAGTAGTGCCACTGGGGCAAGTGAAGGACAGCAGTGGTCCTGGAAACACTGCGGCATGTAAATTCAGTTAGCATGACTGCAAGAAAAAACAGCAGTGAGCTACAAGGGCAACGAGTGAGATGTCACAGGCAGCCAGCATAGACACAAAGAGGCAGCAGATTTTTGTGCATGATATTTTTGAGCTGGCATTTCCAGTCACATTTCCCTTATGAATAAAGCAGTAGGATGTGTTGAGAAGCAAAAGACTGCAAGAAGGAAGCAAAAAGCAACCTGTCGACTGTGCAAGGACTGAAAAGCAGAGTTGCAGACTCCTGGCACCACCTTTACCACTGCTAAACACTGTTATAGGTCTGTCATTGAAGTGGCCCTCTCCCTTTTCCCGACTCATTTGCCTTCCAACTCAAAAGAAACAAAATGATACAGAAATAGTGACGTGTTCTGATAAAAGCACTATAAAAATTTTGAATATTGCTTGCATATTTCTGTAATGATAGAATTCTGTACCCTGTATATACTCATTCTGCATAAAAATAAATAGGTAATAGGTAAATATATGGCTCAATAATAGGTAAATACATGGCTCAAAAGTTCCTACTACACTTTACTCTGTGAAATAATCTAATGGCCTCAAATAGCATGAAAAAGGGCATCTCTGCAACAGTCATCTTCATAACCGGTCTTCTCCTTGGATTTTTTTTACGAAAAATATCTTCAGATTCTTCTGAAAAACTCCTTGTAAAAAATTGAGGAAAGGAAGATAAATATGTATTTGATATGCTCTTCATCTCAAGAAAGCAGTGGAAACACCTCAAACAAAGGTGTACCCTCTTTGCTTCCTTAAAGCAAAACACCCAAGGAGGTGAATAAAGGCAAAGAAGAGCAATGACACCCTTCTTCTCGAGTTCCCACTGTAACAGCTGAAATTCCATGAATCATCCCATCAATCACTGCAGAGCAGACAATACAGTCGCTCTAAATGCCAGCATCCGGCATCCACACAACTCAAGCAAAGGGCACAAACCCAAACTAAGCACTGAAGCAAACCAAGAAGTAAAACATAACTTGGCTTTGTGATTGCGTGTCAGCCCTCTAAAACTTCTAATTCAGGAGAAAATAACAATTAAAAAAAAAATAAAATTGAAAAATCAGGAAACAAGCAGCAACAGCCAAGCTGGAAATTCCACATCTGATGCAACATCCTTCTGTGTTACAATGCTGTTCAAGACCCTAATGTGTAGATATTCACTAGTGGAAAAAATTGTGTATTGCTTAGATCCAAATAGGGGAAATGACTGATTTCCTCTCCCCTTCCTCCAGACTGTGCAGTGTATAGGAATGTAGCATCCTGCTTCTTGACTGAGATTCCCAGAAACTGCACAGTATATATAAAATCCTGATGATTTCTTTATGATTTGAGGACTATCCATGCAGAAATTACCTGTGTCACCAAAGAATATGCAGGGGGTTGGTAGGGGTCTGATGAGTTCTCAGAGAGCAGGAAAAAACTTTAATTAGGAATTTTCCTGCATTGTAGGGTTAGCAAGGTGGGCTTTCTACTGAAGGATTGCAGCTACCCAAATTGAGCTTAGACTGCCAGGAGTCAGAGAATTAGTGTTCATTTATTCAAAAGGAGAGGACAGACAGGGCTGACCCTCTCCATGTGGAGGATCCACTGAGAGGATATTTCAAATGGATGGGATAGAAAAGCAAAAAGCAGATTATCCCCCTTCTGAGAAGGGACAATCAAAATTCCTTGGAATTGGGACATGTGTGATGCAGTAAAGGATTCAGGGATTCTGAAGACTAGTGTCTCTGGTCTAACATAACATTAGCTCAAACTAGATAATGACTGCTTACCTTAACATAAAATAAAGATAGGCCATAGAAATAATAGATCTTTCATTAGATTTATTCTTCTAAATAGCCCTGTTGAAGCTAGTGTAGGAAATACTGTTTTCTTTCCTGTTAAAACCAACAAGCTGTAAATTTTTCATTCTAGTTCTAAGCATATGCACAAGTATTCTAAGAAGCAAATCTTAACAGCTTGTTATCACGAAGTTGTTCTGGCTTAGTAGGACAAAATGAAGGAGAGTTATCAGAGTTTTCAGGGCCACAGATCCTTCTCCTCCAAATCCTCGAATGTGTTGGTTTCCTTATCCACAAAGTATCTCACTCACATCCACATATGGAAGTCATAGCCCTTCACTGGGAGCCCACCTTACACGACACTTAACAGATCTTATTAGGTAACTAAACAATTGCATCATGCATATTCTACACTGTCATTACATGCAATGTTGTCAAATATTAACTTGTCAATGCCCTACAAAACAGCTTCACGGATGTCTTTCAAGGACACTTGCTGCTACAACTTCCTTATTATCTACTTTACAAACCTTTCCAACACAACTCATTAATTCATTACAAGGTTAACTGCTCTTGTTACTTCATTTACTGAAACAACAGGATTTTTCTGGTGCTTTAATAGAAGATTTAATTTAATAATTTAATACAATTTATTTCATTCATAATCCCAGACAAAAATACTGCTATAGCTGTTACCAAATCTAAAATATTTTCAGTAAAGCTGATCAAAGTTGTTTCCTGTTTGTACAGTCTTTATTGTAAAAAGCTTTATTGCAAGCAACAAATATTTTCATATAGTCAGTGTAGGAATAATACTTGACCTACAACAGTCTGTAGAGGAAAACATTAGAGGAGAAAGGGGATTAGAGAGATCTGGCTCTGTTGCATGGGGTGTTGTTGTTAAATTCATCAGAAGTTTTAGAGACAGCCTGCCCTTATTTCTCTGCAAGAAAATATTAAGGCAAGCCTTTCTCCTTTGTGTTTGTAATATGAGAGGCTCTGTTGGTAGTGTTCACTTTATAGACAACATAAACCTGAGGATATCTGAAATCAGTGAAGTTTCATGTGCAGCAAACAAAACTAATATCATATGAAGTTCTTGGTTTTCTGCCCAGAGTTCTTCAGGTATGTGGTAACCCTAGGAATCAACATCAGCAATAAAGCTTCATGATGCAAAACTCATGGGAATATATCCTCTATTGCTGTAAGCTGGCAAAGCTCCATTTAAATTGCTACAACAAGAGAAAATTTGACCCAGGGAGTAGCAGTAACATACAATAACCCTCTCGAAGGATTCCTAGAGAAAGATTTCTATTAAAAGAATTCACAAAATAAAAAGCAAGGTTTCGTTTCAACCTCGGGAAAAAGTCTGAAAAATGAAAACCCTCCCGAAGTTAATGTTGCAGAGAACATATTTGATCTCTGTGACCAAGGTGGACTTGACCTATGCATTTATGGCCTGAGAGGGGCAAATTTAAAACTGAAGCAAGAAGAATGGCAATCATAGTGCATTTCTGGGGGCTATTAGTACATTCCCCTGACAGCTTCCACCAGCACCATGTCTATGGGGACCTTGGAGCTGCTTAAATGCTCTTCCCACTCCTGTTCAAAGGATTGCTTTTAAAAGTACTCTTTAAGCTGGTAATTTATACTGTAAAGAGGGATTCAAGGCCAAAAACACATTCACAGAATAAGAACTTGAAGCAATAATGTTATCCGACCCTTTATCTACCACCATTAGATGCTGTTGTTTAATGCACAGTGAGTGCTTTATTTTGGGCTGGTTGGCATTCAGCAAAGAATATTTACAATGCTTATTAACCCCGTGTTCTACACATCTACTGCAGTAAATGTTTTTGCTAGATATTATATAATGGTAATGATACATTGTGGATGTAAATTTTTCTTGGTAGCTGACCTCTTACTCGATTAAACAAGTGGTTGGAGGTTATTTGCATGTGCTGCTCCAACATCATCTTCCTCTTCTAATTCTGTGTGAAAGATTGTTTCCTCTTCTGCAGTGAAGGATATTAGGGAACAGATAATTTAGATTCAAGGTCAGCATCCTTCAAAGCAAGTAGCCTAAGCTATTGCAAGTAATCCTGTGACATGCAAGGGAATTGCCTAATATGAGTAAGATTGCAAAATCAGGTCATGCCTGAACTGACGATGTTGGGAAACATGAGGTATTTCCTTCCCTTAAATGACCTTGTGGGATGTTACACGCCCAACCTTAGCCAAGAATGCAACTGGGGAACTAGCATCAGTTTTCAAAACTAGGCTCCCACTTAATGGTACAGACTGTGGAAAATACCACTACTTGCAGGCAGGATTAATTACCCTAAATAAAGGAACTGTCTAGTTACTGTTCATGCCAAACAACATGACACACTCACCTGTGAATTTTCCCAGCACAGAAGAATCACAGTGGTTAAAGTAGTTCTTTGTTACATTGCATAAGAATGCAAAAATGAGTCATGGAACAAACCTACTGAGAACCTTGATTTAAAAAAACCCCAAAAGCACAGTACATTCCATGAATGGTGATATACTAAATGCGACATACACTTTATTAGAGCCTAGTATAACCTAAGGGCTGTAATCTCAGTTTAGGTGAACTGCCTGAGCTATACTGAATATGCACCAGTCCTTTGAGGTTTACAGTATTCATCTTAATTAAAGTGAAACATTTTTGGAAGACAGTCCATCATGTCCTCATCATACGGCTCTAAACTGCCTCACTTGGGGTCAGAGCTGTACACTTTGTACATATACAACAAATCCCAGGCCAGTTTATATTCCTAATTTCTTACATTGTGACCTTTAAAAGTAATTTGCTAATCCAGCCGTGAAACCTACTGGATTATATTTGTCACTTTTCATGCTCCATCTCGGTGCTCCATATTTTGTCATATCTGGTGGGATTTTTGCAGTGACTGTTTCCAGCAAGGACAGCTCTGTTCTGTCCAGCAGAGCCCATGTACAGATCCCCACAGCTGACACTGAACCAGTAGCAGCATAGACTTGTCTCCACGATGACTAAATTATTTAGCTTTGTTTCAAGGACTCAAATACTTCTTGATTGTACAATAGTGTGCAGAAAGCTAACTCTGAGATCTTTTACAGGGCACAACAAATATGCACAACTGGAATGTGGAGATAGTGTTTGATGGAAGGCTTCCTGGCTCAGTTATGTCTCTCTCTCGAACTAGAGGGAGGCTCATCCTACACGACCAGAACCACATTACTTAGATTTTCCTCACAAATCTGAAAATCAGCTTATTAATAAACCTGCTGCCTCTCTCAAATGGCAAGGAACTGGTAGCCTAATTGTAATGCCTCCTTGCATATGGTCTAAAATGCTGAAGTGGTGGAAGGCTTACGCTTCTTTGTGTACACGTCGCGGTGCCAGGGAATTATGCTCCCCAACCAAATTGCAGCTACTCTGCGCACAAGCTGCCTGCGTGCACCCTGAAGCAAGGCAGCGAGGCTTGAAAGCAGCCTTGGATCAAAACGGTGACTACCACGCACCTTCTGCATTATTGGCCCCAGGCTTGCATAGAGAACAGGCCCTCGCTTTGGTGAGATCAGGGCTTCTCCCTTTGTTATTTAGAATCCAGTCCAGCAGTTCCTCCATTGTACAATTCCCATGGCTCTCCATGACTAGTCCTTGCATTAATTGGCCCCAACCCCTCTGTATTCAAAACTTCCATTCTATTACAATCTGGGCTTGCTGCTTTCTTGTTGAAGTCCTGATTTTGCAACCTCTTTACATGTGGCATTTCCACTGAATTTGATGCAGATAAACCTGAATTGCCTAGTCATTTCTCAGGCCCTGCACAAAGCACAGCTAAATATAAAAAACATATTCACAGAGGAAATGGTCTTTTTAAAAAAAAAAAAAAAACTCACCACATGTCCACACTATCAGTGCTGAGTCAGAAGGTTCCTTGCAGGTGTAAAAACTATGTGTCATAGTAATGTTTTAGTACTTTAAAATCCATGGAGCAGGAGTGTTAATATAATATATATTTTTTACTGGGACAATTGAGTCTGCAAACCTGATTTTTCACTGAGGGGGGAGGAAAGAAGGGCAAAAAAAGGAGAATGGCATTTCATTAAATTAATAGTGACTTAAATCAACAGTAACTCTTTGACTACAGAGGTTTTTTTGAATGAAAGTCGTAAACTGTATTTTAGTTACATTCCATTAGAGAAGCAGAAGAGCATTTTAGATCTGATTTTGTTAATATCACATCCTATTGTTTCAAGACTATAGCTCCAAATTTGATGCCTTTTGAAAGAATAGCATGAAATTATCTTAAAATGAAATATGAGTGTAATTACAAAGTGCTAAGCACTATCCTAATGCACTTGTTGAATATGTTACGCCAGTAGCATAAAAAATGTCACAATTGATAACATTTAAAACATGCTTCAGTAATTTCACTTAACTCTTAAGAGCAGGATAGAATAAAAGAGCTTCTGTGCACCTTTCTTGCTGCAGTTATAAATGCTTCATTGTTACTTTGGGAGACTAGATTGATCTGCAATATTTTAATTTGCTTTGCATCAGCAATACTAGAGCAGATAGAGAATTTAGCGACATTAAAAATAAATGGTAATATTCTCAGATAGTTTAAATCATCACAGAGATCAATATGATTATGTCACTTTACATCGGATTAAAATCTAAAGACATTGGTACTAAATCACAGCACCCCCCTGCCCAATTAGCTGCTCTGCCTGTGGACAGAGAAGGCCACCATTGCTTTCATTATGTATGTGATAAACTATTTCACTCCCCTTTGGTCCTCTCTTGTTTTTCTCACTATTTTGAGAATAGAAGCAATGTAATGATTTCCCTATAATACCCCATGAAAAAAAAATGAATCTAAGATTTTCTGGTTTGATACATGAGGGTAGTAGAGCAGCAAATGGCACAGCAGCTGAGCTGGGGGGTGAAATGTCAGAGTTTTCTGGTCAGGAGCTGTTAATCAAGAGGAGCATCGCCAGGGCTTTTCTGCAAGACACCCGCAGGAGCACCAGCTGGAAGGGTTTCTTGCAGGAGACTTGCAGGATGCTGATGCTCCTCTCCAGCATATGACCTCTCCTGTGTCTATAGCATGACTGTCATTTTAGAGTTTTCAAACTTACAACAGGGTTTGAAACCAAGTCTAGTGAGCCACCTTGCCCTAATTTAGGACATCCCTTCCACACACCTTACATCTGGTGGTGCCGTGTTCTCAAACCAGCACCTGAATACGAACACACTGAGAAGCATGAGCAAAACCTCCATTTATACAATGAACCTGAGCAGAGCAACATCTAGATCAGATTACAAATTATTTCATTTGGATTCTCTCCAATGTTTTCAAGCAGAATGCATTTAAAAACAATACATTTAACAATTAACCAAAATATATATGCACTCTTTAACATAACTATCAAAAGTCTTCACAATGTGTAATTTTGTCTTTTTTTGCATCCAGCAAAAAACTGCCTATCTTTTGTTCAGACAGATAAAAACAGGACATCACTAGAAGACAGTGTCCATCTGAAATTCTCTATAATTGCAAATGTCATCAAATGTCATCAGCATCTTGCATATCAAGAAAACTGCAGAACTACAGAAAAGTTCATGCCAGCCTGGACCTCTGGAAATCATCTTGTGCGATCTCCTGTACTGAAGGTTTTGTTAACTTCAAAAATAGATCATGTTGCTCAGGGCATTTTCTGGCTGAGTTTTGAAAGTCTTCTTGGGCGGAGATTTCTTGATTTCTTGGCAGCCGGTTCTAGTGCTTAACAATTCACATTGTGATTCTTTTTACCTTTGTATTCATGAGAAACTGCATTCTCCTTCCAAAGTCAGAGAGTTTCTCAGAAATGGAATCTGAAGCCAGGGATCTCCACTCCAGCCTTTGAAGCACAGTGTTGGCCCTTAAGTTACACACACTTATTCCAGTATTAGTGTCAAAATTTTATTAGTCCAGCTCATCTCTTTCAGAAAAGATCCAGTCTTTATCTGCAGACATCAAAGTTTTCCCTGCTTTCCTTGGCAAATCATTCCAACAGCTAATCATCCTCTTTCTTAAAATTGTGTGTCTTCCCATTTGAATTTGTTTCATTCCCTCTTCTAACTACTGGTGTCTTTCCTTTCTCCTTACTCTAAATTAAAAGGCCCTTTAGTTTCCAGCATTTGCCCATGCCCTGTGAGGATATGACTTGGAGGCATATTCTGCAATACAGGAGTGGCTACAACTGCCTTTTAACCATGTGAATATCAGAGACTTGGGGAAAATGAGCCCTGGAAAACAAGTGGTGATTTTTGACTTCTGTCTTGTTCACCTGCAAGGTGTGAAAGAAATGATGAGGGGCTTTTAGGTGCCATAATCGAGTTTCCTTTCAGTGTGCTTTTTGTTCAACTAAACAGACTATCTTCTTTGTCTTTCTGAGGGTAAGGCATCTATCTCTGCATCCTCTCTAATTTTTCAATTGCTATTTTACCATATGGCTGCCAGAACTGTACAGGATTAGTTTTACTACACATCAAGGAAAAATTGTGTCCCTCCTCCCACTCATTCCTGTTTATCAGCCAAGGATCATAGGAGCCTCCTCTTTTTTCTTTTTTCTTTTTTTTTTAGCACATTATTCCAGCACTTATACCGAGTTGCTTGCAAAAAATACGCCTATCTATTTTACAGAGGCACTGATTTCCACAGGCTAGTCCTTTGTTGTAAAGGTATAGTGTGCCATCTTTATTTCTAGAAATAAGTTGTTTCATCTGGTATATTAAAATGTATATCTGTGGAAGGGAACTGCTCCCTTCATTAATCTGGTCTTATTATTTACTATTCTTTCCGATGTTGTCTCATTCATATATTTTTCAGCAACAGCTTTATTTTACTCCCAGACCATCAACTGAAATGTTAAACAGCACTGGACATAATACAGACACCTGTCAAACACAACTAGAGCATTCAATTATGATTCCCCATAGATTACTATTATTTGAGACTTGCCAGTTAATTAGTGGTTAACTCATTTAAAGCATGATTTATTTGAAATTAGAGTATCTTATGGAACTAAGTGAAAGTATATATCCATGGGCCAAAATTACCATTGAATATCAGGTAGGAACAATCACACTGAAGACTAATAATGATGAGCTTATAAATATGTATAGCCACATTATTATTATTATTTTGGAGCATTTCATTCTGCTGCTCTGAGAGAAATCAGCTCCCTGCTTTGCTTCCAGATGATTGACAGTTCAAGGGTCACACATTGGCCTGTTTCTCTTCCTAAAGGAGGAAATCTAATTTTAGTCTGAAAGAGACTTAAAAAATCCTAGAGCAAGAGGTCATCCAGCTTTATTAACTGCTCTTTGGGCTAAAATCTTTGATGGAGAACTATGAATTTGCAGGTGTAAAAAAAAGATTCTTGTAAAATGTTGGTGCCTACCCATATAGCATGTTAGATCTTAAGAGCACCATGAGTCACATAAAAAAAAAAGGCACTGGTTTTATCAGAAAGTCCTTCAGGCAACAGGAGGAAGGGGAGGAATCTTTAGCATTTGTTCTTGTGAACATGCAATATGTGGCACCAGAAATACTTCTTTTATTCCCCTCCTTTAAGTCCTGAGAGGATTCCTAGAGATCGAAGGTGATTTAGAAAAATCTTCAAGTGTAACAAGACAACAATCAAACCCCACAGGAAAAAAATGAAGCCAAACAAAAGCATAATGAATATATAGGCAAAACCTACTGACATTTTACTGCTACATGCACGTAGGCATGTACAAAGCTTACTGGAGTTATTGAAAAGATTATCATTGGCTTCAGATGGATTAGGCTACTTCTGTGTGATCTGTAAAATGTCATTTATCTGTACTTCTGTTACACACAAGTTCACAGTCTGACATACCGCATAGACTAACCCATTGAATTGCATCTGAGTTCCTGACCTAGTTAACATGTTAATCTGAGTTTGGGTTCTAAAACAAAACTAAAATCTTTCATGAGTATCTTTCCTTATTTTCAGGACTCTAGTGGTTAAAGGATTCTCTTAAGATAGGCTTAAATTAAAATCTTGTCTTTTTCTGATTTCAGAAATAGGGATTTGGGGGTTAAACAAGCATTGAGAAAATAACTCCGTAGCCTACTGAGATAAAGTTCTGGTCTCTCTTTCAATTAGTATTTTTGAATTTATATAGAATGGAGCAATTCCAGTTGGATTCTGAGTCTCAGCACCATTTCAGAATATTCTGAGGAGAGTGATTGCTTTTCTAAACTATGGAAAACGTTGATGCAGTTTCTTGGCCCAAAGTGCATTTCAAAGACATATGAACATGGATCTCTCACATACCGAGAGAGTATCACTTCTACTGTTTACAAGAAAGGATGAAGCTGACAGATGAAACTAATTCCAAGAGTCATTTGTAGCTGCAAATCTGAAATGGGAGAAGGTGTTTTCCTCTAACCCCATATTCATTTAATAATCTTTGATGGCAGAGCAGAAGTCTGAACATTTCTTTGTCATTTCCTACTGTTTAATACTTCACACAAAGCACTGGCTTCTTTGAACCCCATTTTTAGTTGTCTTGTTGTGCCTATAAATTATATAGAGAAGTCTGATTTCACTAGGGAGAAGGCCACCTGAAAAATGTTCCAATCCTCTTTAGACTTTATCATTTTTCCTCCTTCAGCCTATTTCACCTCAACCGTAACGCTAAAAGAATCACAAACTGAGATTCAAATATAGTATAAATTCATGTGTCGACTGAGCTACCCTGGTTCACATTTGCTGAAAATAGATCTCCAGTCTGGAGTGACAGTTCAGTATCATATAATCAGACAATATTGTAGGAAAATGCTACAAACTAAAGCAGGACCAATGGACTTAAAAATATTGTGTTAATTAAGTCTGTAAAGTAAACTAAACTATAAAATTAATAAAGTGTGGTTTTGTGTTTTTTTCAATGAAAATTTGAATCTCAGCAGGTAGTTGAATTGCCGTGTTTGGAGATTTGCTTAAACAAAGCAAAGATGTAGCTGTGATTATTTTAAAAATTATTCTCCCTTCTTAGCTGTTGCATCTTGGGGTGGAAATGGATAATAAGCAGAACTCTCACTGAAAGAAGAAAAATCAGTAGAGATTGAAGAATGTTCTTTACCTATTTTGAAGAGGTCTTACTGACCAGCTTTACTTTGTGTTTTCATATACTTCTCAAGGGAAATAAAAAGGTATACATTTATGATACTTATGAAAGAGTTTAGAAGCATATTCTTTTACTCTTCTTGCCTAAATTTCAACCTTTAAAATTGATAATATGTTTGACATCCACCTCTGGGAGGAGAAAATTTAATTACTTAAGAGTGAGTTTGTGAATGGCAGGGCCAACTCAGCAAAAGCTGAGTCACTTTTATCAAATGAGTCTGGTATCAGGTTAAGGAAAAATAACATGTGGAGACAGAAAAGTATGCAAGTATGTATTTTTACTCATCCATACAATAATTACCCATTGTCTTAAATACTGCCTCCAGTCAGTTGACTCATTTGACCCACCAGTAAAAATAAAATATTGTGAAACATCTAAGGTGCCACATGGTGACTCATTTAATATCTTCAGCAACCTGAATTCTCAAACAGGAATTTTTTTGCTTTTTTGTTTAAGTCAATATTAATCTTCCTAGTTATTTTAAATCTACTTTTCTTGTAAAAGTCAATGACAGTGAGCTATGTAACTTAAAATGCAATGTCTATACACGTATACGTACATATACACGTATATATAGGTTTAAGCAGACAGATAGTCCTTATGACATTGACTATCCAGGAGTGATATTTTTGAGGAAAATGTGTTAGGAGTGACTATAAGGAAGAACTTGAACACCTACAAAGGAGTTTTAGGGGACTGACCTCACAGTGGGATCCGAACCCTGCCTTCAGAAAATGTATTGCCTGTATCATGTAGACTTAGGACCTTCATACTGAAACCCAAACCGGTCATCTACAGTTGACAGCCTCAGCGGGTGGCTGCTGAAAACAGCCGGAGGTGCTCTGCTCCCAGTTCTGCCCTAACTCCTGCCCAGGTGGGTGCCTGGCCATGGGGGTGAGCTTCAGCCTGAGCCTCCAGGGCTGGTGGTCTGGTCACAGAGCTCTTGGGTGTGGGAAGTGCACCTCCTGCTCCCCAAAGAAAGCCTGAATTGGTGTTTGTAGGCAGCTTAGTCTTTCTGTAGGGGAGATATGCTCTGAGGTTGCTGTAGTGATGGCACATTGCAGAGGATCTGGTTGGACTAACATTCAGATCAACAGTAAGCTCCCAGATATTTTTCAAGTATAACTCTCTGGCAGCTATGTCTTCTTCAGAAACCAATATAAGTCTGTTTATTATATGTGTGGCCCAAGTTCAATCTTTGAATTGATGAAGAAGGCAGATGTTACACAGGCAGGCGGGATCACGTCCTACTGTCATGTCAGTTTTACATGGTTCTGACTCCACTGACTTTGATGGAGATATCCCAAATTTAAACTGGCACAAGGGGAAAAATCCCATGATATTTCTAAGGAGCTGATGTCCTTAGACACTCAGTTGTACGCTCATCTGTCTTGTTATTCACATACATATTCTAATGTTTAGATTTAATACTGAAGTTCTAGCTTTAGTTTATATGCTTGTTCCTGCTTTAGCCTATAGGTCTAGCAGCTGCAACTGGTAACATATTTTTTTGCCAGAAATATAGGTTTCTGTATGCAGCTATTTTCATATTTCTCATAACAATGCAAAAAAGAAATCTGGGTCACTTCAGTCATTTGCTTCCATTAATAGTTAAGTGTGAGTTATTGCTATTGAATGTATTCTTAAAATGTGGATTTAAATTTTTTCTGCATTTCACAAGCAAATAAACAAACAAAAAAAAGTATCCTTAGCCAAAATAGTTAAGAAAACTTCTATTAACCAAAAGTTAAATATGCTATGGATTTTTTTGTGGAAACACACTGCTTCTGATTTTCTGTTAACACAGTATTTTTACAAAGCTCTTTCCCCAAAATATCTGTAAGGAGAGTCACAGTTCCCCTTACTGCAAAAAGAGCAGGAAAAGAAGGATTCTTTAATGTATTTACAAGCTATTTCAAACCTAATAAGTTGAAGAAAAGGATTTGTGACAAGAGTGAACTTTGAAATCTAGTCACTCCTGCTGTTCCAGTTAGATTCCTTGCCACCTGCTTTTGCTGAACCAGCATTTCTAGAAAGCTGGACCAGATTCAGCACAGCGGGGCACAGGTAGGCTAATTTAATTCCCTCATTCTTTAGCAGGTCTGACTGTTTGACATTCTTTGTTTTCAAGCCTTGACGACAAATATACACCTTTTGTGCAATTCTTTCTGAAGCTGAGGCCTGTCACTAGGAATCCACAGCAAAGAAGACTGACAAAATCACCAGGAAGCACTGATGCAATAGTGATGCAGATGATGATATAATATGTTCCAGTAATGTTAATCTGGAAAAGCACGTATGTATCTGCCAGGGTGGGAAACGTCAACCTGACATAGGTGTGAAAGCAAATTCAGGTGAAGCTGCCAGGGACAGGGATGAGGGAGCGGGACAGTGGGTTCCTGAGAGTCATCCCCCACTTCACGGCATTGGGGATGGCTTGCTGAGCCTCCCCCCTGCAGTGGCACTCCTCCTCACCCAAAGCTTGTCCTCCTGTCAACTTCTCCCACGCAGGAGCACGACCACCAAGAAATGCTGGTTTTGGGGACATCACTACCCCAATCTTCCCTGTGCCAAGAACGAGGAGGGAGCCACCTTCTGCACTGTGCTTCCACCTTCGTATCCCACTGAATTGCCGTTCCCACAAGATTCCTAGATGACAAAGGGGAGATAGGGAAGGACTTCCTCATGTAGATAGTATGACTGATTGACTTTTTTAATACAGTGTTAATTTATTGTTGCTGCTAGGTGTCACACCCACCCTTCCTCCCCTCCCCCAAGATTTTATTGAAAATAAAATTATTTTGCCAAAGTGAGAACTTAAGTTTTATAATAATAATTTAATATTTGACTAGTTGCACAGCTTGAAATCATAACCAGACATAATTTCCATTTAAGTGGCAAACTGGAAAGGTGTAAGATAACAAGACAAACTCTAAAAAATTCAGTGAAATTCAGTGAAAGGTCTGAGGACAGATTTTTCCTACTTTCCTTTCTGAGGAATTAAGAAAAGAGGAGGGAGGAAGAAAGATAATTGGAGAAGAAATATACATATACTCTGCGTTTAAATCTTGAATTTAGAAGTAAGGAATATAATGTTTGGAAGTATTATTTGTCACTTTTTTGATCCCTCTTCTCCTCCTTCCTCCAACACTCCCTTCCCCCATGTCAACTCAGTATCTTTGTGTGTGTGTAATAATAGATATCCCAGCAAGGTAACATCTTTGTTAGCCTGTTTCTGAAGCTCTTTTAAGCTGCTGTTTTCAGTGGAAAACTCTGCAGCTGTATGATATGATACCTTTCAATATCATTCCCCTATGTGATTCATATAATGATTGTGGCTACTTGCAGGCAAAAAATAATCACCCATTATGCCCCCAAGAATTGCACGACAAACCCTACTGACACTAAACACACATGTCACTCTGTATCCTATACACTGTTTGACTCATTCACATTTTGGACTGACTTCTGAGCAGTGATTCAGCTAAGTCCTGCCCAGCTTTCCATGCTGATAACATAGGAAAAAATGAGAAAGCAGCGACATTAGACTCATTGTATTCTCTCAAAGCCAAGAAAAAGCCTTACTGTTTTCCTGTTGCGGTTTTGTTGACACTTCCTTGTTGTATCCATAGTATTGGAATACGCTCATTATTCACAGCCTTGATGGCTGGTTTTAAACACACTTTCCTTAAAGGTGAATTAAGTGATACTGAAATTTTGAGCACACACAACTCTTTCCCAGGGTGCTGAGTTTATTGTTCTTGTTCTTGAGAAGTTCTTGCAGATCGAAGCCAGAGGCGAATCCACACTGGTAATACGTGGAAAACAAGACAGGGGAAAATAGCGTTTGCTTGGCAGGAAGATCATCTTGAAGGATAATGGGCTCCCCAGAGCTGGCCTCCTTTCCCAGGGGCAGAAACCCCCACGTTCAACAACTGGGAGGGAGGGAGTGTCCCTCACCACTGCCGAAATCACGTCCGCATAACTTCTCAGCATAAAAAGATTTGCCCCTTTGAAACAGAACAACCTCCGGTGGCCTTGTATTGTCTCAAACCCATCCACCTTGAACATGATTACTTAATTATATTCCAAACGGGGCAGACTAAAATCTCATTTATGACATGATCCTTTTGGTGTGTAATAGTCTTAACAAACCTTAATTTTCCACTCTGTCTTCCTGTCAGAGTTACTTACCACTGCTAAGAATAATGAGATAAAAATGTTAGGTGGAACAGCAGAAAGGAAAAAAAGTCAGTTCAGAGCAATGCTCATGTCGACTTCCCACAGAGGAATACTTACTGACATTCCTTAGGCACTTCTAAGGACTCAGCTCCTTCTCTGGAATTCAGGTGAAGATGGACCATGTTGTCAGATTTTGGGGGTGATTTTGCTATAATAATTTTTTTCCAGACATTGTCAGCCTGAAAGATATGGCTCATACCTTCTGGCCCATGAAATCAAGGAAGCTCTACTGATTTACTCTAGCAAAATATTTTATTTGCATATACTTGCCTCGGTGTGACCAGTTCACACCCTCTTATAGTATGACATTGAGTATTTATTGCCTCCTTTTTTTTTTTTTAGTTTCTTAACTTCCATTTTTAAAACAGAAGTTTCTAACTTTCATTGTAAAGAATATCAGGAAAATATGCTCTGAATGTACCTTACTGGATCCAAAATGCAGAATTTAAATTTTAAAAAAACCACAACCAAACAAACAACAAAACAAAACAGTGTAATATCACCATTATTTTAATTTTAAGACTTTTAAGTCAATATTGCACTTAGTAATTTATTTTTTTATGACCTGGTTCCCAACTTGTGGAAGCTTGGATCTATGATTCATTGAATACAACCATTAACAACTTCAATGTTGACGTGTTGAGGTTATTCATATTCCCACAAAGTGTTGAAAGAAGTCTGAAAGTTGACTTTACTTTTTGCCTTTAATGGTTTTTATTTTTGCAACTGTTTCACTAGCATACACTGTTTGATTTTGTTCAGTGTTTTCAGCTGTTTTCCTCTCACACCCTAGTTTAATACCTTAACTTTAATACTTTAATAAAATACTTTATTATCAGTCCCACAGATTACTCTTGAAGGACAGTATTTTATTGGAATGTAACAGCATATAGAAAATAAAAATCCTAGACAAGAAAATCTGTTTCCATTTATGTGTATGTGTCCATATGTATATAAATTGTAACAAAAAATATGAAGATTCTTGGGCTCCTTATAATCTGTCATTATTTTTTCTTTGTTAATGCCTTCATATTAAGAACTTAATTTTAGCCTTAAAATGTAAGGTCATACTTACATGTCATGTAAGTAACCCAGTAAAGTGTATGGGGAATCTGAGGGGCACTGCTTCCTCCTTTTCCAGTAGAGGATAGCTAGGCAGGCACAAAGCTGAGGGTCTCTCACCAAACACTGAAAAAAGCCAGTGCTACAGTATGAAGGCTGAAGATTTTGTCTCCTTGCACCTCTGCTCTGAGTTGTGTTTTCAAACACCAGTATCACCAAGAGCCACATCCTTCCTGAAACTTGACCAACTCTCTGCACTGTGGTTTGTCACCTCTAGGGTCCCGGTGCAGCCTGGACTTTGGCTGCACAGCCCCAGGAGGGACAAGGACATCTTCTTTGGGGATTCTGCATCCCATATCAGGGAATGTCCTTGTGCTCTGTGGTGTTTAAAAGAAGTTCTGTATGGTTTTTGGTGTCTCAGGGGCACAGGAGTTGAGGGTCAGAAGGCCGTTTGCATGGAGCTTATTTCAGAATCAAAGCTTAAATCTGCTTTGCATTAAACTATCTGCACACATAAATATTTGCTTGAGTGGACTTTGGGTGCTACCCTTTGGCCAAAAAGAGCCATATCCCACAGCTCTTCATTCTTCTATGAATCTTCTTTTCTCTCGTGGCCAAACATGCTACTCTTTTATGACATCATTATTCCAAGATACTTAATGTCTAATGAAAAAGATATTTTTTAATATTGAATTACACAGTTGCATTTTTATGGTGACTAGCAGTTTTGCCTCTCAGATAGTCAAACTGTAGTCCCCAATCTGTTTGGATAAATGAAAGAATACACACACTTTATTTATTTATTTATTTATGAGTTGTCTGTTACAGTTAGGGTAAACAATGTCCTGTCACAGAACACAGAGACCAGAGACTGGGTAGATCCCATCTGTGTAAGTGCTGGAAATCTTATTGCAGAAATCTCCTTTAGTCAGCTTCTTTGTTGCATGTTAAAACACAATTTTTACCTCTGGGAATCCAGGCTGGTTTTGCCCTGCGAAGGGCAAATCTGTGGATTGGATTTTGGGGATGGAAATCAGAAGAAGCTACAGAGGACTTTGCATGTGCTGTGTAAACACTGCATCCTTTTGTCTCTTTGGTGCCCTTTCTTTCACTAGAGGAGCAGGGGCTGGCCGGGAGAACAGGCATAGCAGGAAGCAGAGCACTATAGATTTCACCTGCAGTGCCTCGTTGTACAGATCCACCGTGGCGTTCAATGCCTCTCTCTTCTGCTTGATTAAAGATAATAAGGGACAAGTCACTGACAACCCTTTGAGGCAGGGTGGTTTCTGGAGATAACTAGGGGATGGACTTGTATCACCATATTTATATTTAGGATTTGATTAGGTTTTGCTTTATAATTCCAGCAATGTTTTTAGTTTAGTTTATTGAACATTAGAGCAACCCTTCTCTCCAGTGACCAGTCTAATACCTCCAAAGCCCCATAAGGGGCTGTTGGGACACTAAAGACCATCTATTCTTATGAATAATGCATCTATTTCCTACTGAGGCTTAAATCCCATTAATACTATAACATTATTACATCTCTTATTTACTCTTTTCTATCTGTGGGATTAAAGATTAATTCTTAACAATTTTTTCAAATTAAGAAGAAATCTCAGTAGGTCCAGAGCATCTCATACAGAATATACCAAACTTATTGCTGCAAGACAGTTGTTAGAAATGGAAAATAAAATCATGAAATGAAAAGAAATATCCCAATGGTGAGATAGGGATAGGCATTACGAGCCCCCGCCCCCACCCTAAAACTGCTCACTGCAATGCATTGAAACCCAGTGTTCTGCACGGTGATTTCTCATCTTGGTGACCAGAATGAGTCCATCTGCGACAGGCAGACGGGACTGGATGGAATTATGGTAAAAAATCCACAGCATTATCTGTCTGACCAGGAAAAGGAAAACCGCTGGGATCATCAGAGCAGTTTGCAAAACTACTTTCTCTCTCTTTGGATGCGGGTAATTCCAAATGTGCTGTGGTCTAATTAGGCAGAACCTGGATGGAAGAGCCTCTCTCCCTGTAGGTTCACCACGGTTAAGATCTCAGCCTCCTCTGCATGCCTGACTACTACTGCTAATACTTCTACTGCTGATGAATAATTAATTACAGTGAGGATCTATTAAAATCCAGTTGCCCTCAATGTCCTTTTCATAGTTAGCAAAAACAAATAAAGGAAAGCCCAGAAGACTGAGTAACTTGCCTAGCAAAGCTTAGAAATGAACAATAGCATTTGACTATCTCTGCATGTTCCAAGATAAATCTTATAAATGAAATAACATACAGTAAGGTGAAGTACATAAAATTCAGAAAAATACAGCTTTGCATGCATAACTAGATTTTTGATATATTCTGTATCAAATCCAAAAGGTAGCATATTACAGGAAAAAATATATTACTGTATCCAGTGCAGACCTGCTACCTTCCTGAATTATTACCGAGGTGTTTGTTACATTACAGAATTCAGTAAATACATTGCTTTCTTCAGCCCTGTTAGATAATTTGCCTTTGTCCAGAACTGACCACACACTCTGCTTCTGAAATGCACAGAGGCAATAAAAAGAAGATGGAGGTTTAGCAAGTGAGGCACTGAGGGACTAATATTCAGCAATGCTAATTCCAGCTAAATTTATATTGTATCGAAAGAAAATGCTGTTAAAGAACAGCTTGGCTTACATCAAGACATGTGGTTACCAGATTACTTTCTATCTCCACTCAAAAACATTTAGAGAATTTCTCATTAAAATTATTTAAAGTGAAACAAGTCAAATAAATCTACTTAAGCGTGTTGTTGCATTGCCTCATTTGTGCTGAAAAAATGTTGCTTGTTTTCTACATTCTATTTTAACTGTACGTATGAGGCTTTACTCACCCATTAACAAAATACATCACCTCCCAATTGCTTTCTATACCTCCTTAAATGTTAAACATAAACACATATACCATCTGTTTCCTATCATGACACCAATCCAAAATGGCTGCACTAGACACCTCCACGTAATAGATCATCTTAAAACACCTTAGCGGCTTTACTTTATGGAGTTATTTTTCCTGTGACAAATTATAAACCTATATTTCAAGAGCACTACCAAGCCGTAGCCTCAATTGCAAATTGCGAATAGTTTCTCTTTATTTAAAAAAAAGAAAAAGTGCTGGCTTGTGTCTGATGCAGCACTTTTTTTAAAGCCATAGGCCACCTTTGTTGCTATGGTATCCTACAAATCCAGTTAATTTCTTCAGTTAATAATTTCTCAGCTAATAATTTGTGAAGCATTCAGAAAACATTACAGTTCAATATAGTCACTGATATAACTTACAAAATTATCATGTAGCTGTTGTGTAACTGAAACTGCAGGACAAATTACAAGGTTTATCATCAGTCTGCAATCAAAAATAAATTTCAGGGAAAAAAAAGTCACATTTTTGTTAAAAGAAATCAGCTTTTCAGCTTTACAATGCTTGCGCTTGTAAACTCCAGCTATCAAACGTTCATGGGAAATGGACAAAATATAGTCATAAGTGTCATCGAATGAAATTTTTTTTCTGAATGGATTTCAAATGCACTTCCTCCTCAGGTTCAGCTCTATGAAAAAAATTACTGTGTCTGGAGCAAGTTGAATTCAGTGAGGAATTTCTCCTTGACTTAAATGAGCTTTTGACCAAGGCCTCACAATATTAATGCATGAACCTGCAAACCCTTATTTCCCAGGGTAGCTCCAATGAATCCTAGACTGATTAAACCTCTGTAGACCTATGTGCAAAAGCAATACTCCATCTGCTCATTCTCCATTATATGTAAGAGCTCAAATGGTTATGAGACAGTATTGCTACAGGTTTGATCAAAAATAAATGCTATATATCTAGGGACCATGAATAAGGGATGAAACAGCCAGTGTAGAGGTAAAAGAGCTAAAGGGAAAAAAGATAAAGATACTATTGCCTTGGACTGTATAATCTCAGCAGAGTTTCTTGCCGCGTCAGAGGCTTTATCTCAGAAGTATGTGATAATGCCTCTTGGCTACGCAATCCCATGAGATGAAGCAAAAGCAGAGAGACTTCTGAGGGGGTATGAGCTGCTCAGTAACCTCTTGTCACCAGGAATAAAGAACTGAGTATTGGTGGTGTTGCCCATAAACTATAAACTGGTGCTACCTGAGAAAGCAAAGCTGGCAAATCTTGAGAAAGAAGTACTGCAGAGATTTCCTATCTGAGCCATTTTGTCTCCAAGGAATTTAATTTTTGAAAAATAGAGGAACAAGGAGGAAATACAGTTTCTTTTATGCTTTAAAAGGCAGAGGGGAAAACCTGTACCTGTCTGTCCCCCCAGCTCTTGTGCAGTTAGAGCTCCCCTTACTGTTTTAACTTTAACTCCCCTCTCCAGACAAGGTTAAGGAGACCTCCAATTGATGGACCATGGAGCTTTCCTATTACTAAAAGTTGTCTCTGTTGTGCGAATATGTAAGATCACGTACTCCTTTGGTGCTGTATAAATAACACTCTGCTACTTTCTGACACAATCACCATATTGTTTTTCCTTCTCCTTGTTTGTAATTTTGCTGCTGCTATTTGTGTGATTTACAGAGGTTGTTTCTATTCCTCAGAGCTTTCAATGCAATTAAAGAAAATAAAGAGCAAATGCTCAAGCAGTTGAGAAGAATGGAAGAGCTAAAAGATGGACACAAAGGCAGAGGTACCATGAACGACTTCTAAGGAGGAAAGAATAAAATATAGCTTGTCTTCAATACGCTGTAACAGGCACAATTCTAGATTCAGTATGCGACAAAACATATTATGGTTTAGAGGGAAGAGAGACAGTAACTTCTAAACAATATAAACATTCAATTTAAGAAAATAGCAATCACTTGTCTATTGTGAACTTCAAAGTCATACTGTACTTATAATAAATACACAGTTGTTCAAGTGAGTTGGTAAATGTGTGATATGCCCTACTTGCACTGACCACTTAACATGCCAGGATTTTTCACACTCAAGAGGAAAACAAAACCCAAACACCCAAACAGATTGTGTTTTGGGATTTTAACTGTTTCATCTTGACCTTTGCATGCACATATGTATGCCTAAGTGCACAAACATGTTATGTTTAACCTTTGCAGCAAGAAGCTAGGGTGTCGGCTCACAGGTTCTGTCCTCCTTTTCACCTTGTTGACCTCAGTTGAAGTTGTTGGAACTTGCAGAGACTACTAATCCAGGTCCATACCTAAGCCACCTGACTTCTTCACTTTCAAATTCACGTCCCTTCCCATTTACTCTGCATTTCAAAATCTGGCATTAAGCAAACCTGCAGTAGATGTGCATGTTGAAATGTGCTAACCCTGAAATGGCTATTGCTTTCTGGTTTGCAGTTTCCTTGTTGCCCAATAGCTCTGTCACTAGCATTTTATATTTTATTATTTTTTCTGAACACTGCTGTTTTTTCTGTACAATGCCTCTGAGAAAAAAAAAAAAAAGGGGGTGGGAACTCAGTAACATCCTCAATAATAGAGTTATCAGGCTTTTCTTTTTATTATGTTAGAAGGTATGGTAAGACACAGCCCTAGATGACACACACCCAATAAACGGGCAAAAATTTGCCAATCCTTGTTCTGTATTACACACCCATTGAACATTTTTGGGTGGAGAACCTCCAAGGTCAAGTTCAGTTCTTTAAAAATATTTCCATTTCTACATTGTATACAGATGAGGAGACAAAATACCACAATCTCTAAACCTCAGTAGCCTTTTCTATTTGTGTTGCAACTGTAACTAAGTTTCCCAGAAGACGTCTGTGTTTCAGTGTGTGAGATACTGTACCAGTGGTAGAATTTATTATAGCCCTCTCATTGCAGATCACAAATTTGCTTAAGTTGTCATTTCTTCCTTGCCTATATGGAGGTATATGGTCTACTTACTAACCTGCTGCAGGGCTAACTGAGGTAGGTGGCAAAGGTCTCTCCTCCGCATTGCTTCTGCCTCAATTTGTATTTATTGATTCAGTTCTTTTCTGCATCATTTTTAAACCACTTCTAATCTAAAACCATGAAAAGTTCAATTACTGTGAACTGTATTTACATGTTCAAAGTGAGTTTCTCAGCATATAACTTTGCCATTTCTGCCCATGGCCTTACTCTATGCCTAAGGGACTTTTAACACCAGCATAAGTGAAGCAGAAGCCACAAGACAACATTAAACAAGTTCTGCATGTGTCCGAAGCCAGTGTAGATGCCAAGCATGCTTTGAAGAGCCATTGCCCTGAAAAAATGCCGTTCACATAGGCTTGTGTTTGGCTGGTTGAAGGTCACCACCAGCATGTGGGTCAGGTCAGCCCTACAGCAGACTCAGACCTGCACATCTGGGCCAGGCAGAACCCACATGGTTCTTTCCCCGCTTTTCTTCCTACAACTGCACCTTCAAGGTTTTGGGCTTACTTCCTCATCGAGCAGGTAGTTCAAAGGCCCACACTCTGCAGTAAAAGCGAAGGACGGGTGCCTCTAGCCCAGCCATTGCCTTTCTGGTTTTTCCCTTCACTTTAAATGCCTACTGAATCTCCTTTCCCACATGCAGAACTTGTCCTGGGTGCATTCACCTCTCCATAACAAACGATTTGGAATAAAGGTGCAGTCTTGCAATAACAATCGTGTTAACTATTTATTCCGCTGAGACAAAAGATGACTCAACAACAGCTTTTCATATATGGAAGAACTTTTAGTTTCTAGTGCCAAAATTATTTTCTCATCAGAGCTCATATTCCACAAAGGGACCTGACCCAAAGGCATTTGTACCTGTGACCAGGCGACTCAAGGCAAAGCATCAACATAGTATTTGACATTGTTTGGTGTTTAGGATGTCAGAGGAGAAAGATGAAACCAGACACGGGATGCTGATAAGAATTTCTTTTTATGTTATTCCAATAAAAAATACATTCATACAGAAATATAACAATCTTGCAAAAAACAATTTCAAATAAAATCTTGTAAAACAAAATTTTTACAAAAATCTTACAAAGAGATTCTTTAGATAACAGGGTGCTTCAAAACCAAAAAAAGAAATTTCACTAATAGAAACTTTTTCTTCTTAAATTTCAAGCAAAAATGTTTTATTTTTTTTATTTTTCAGCTTGATTGAGGCTCAGTTATCACCTGAACAAAATGTACTTGCTTATAAAGAAAATTACAGGCATTTGACATATGGCACACAGCCCCACCCCATCCACACAAGTCTGATGGTATTTCATAATTGAGACAAGCCAGTGCAAGTTTTTTTTTTTGTTTGTTTGGGGTTGGTCTTTTTTTGTTTGTTTTTGCTTTTGTTTACTTTCTTATAAGAATTATGGCTAAGCCAAGGACAATGCAAACAAGGAGTTAAAAATACAACAAAACCCAACCCTAAGTAGAAATCCATTTTCTGGGAAATTTTGCTTATTTGGGGGAAGAAAAAAAAAAAAAGTGCAATTTCAGGCAATTTAAACCAAAAATGAAATGAGAATGATTTAAGCCTGTGTGTTCCTTAGAACCAGATCACTTGCATATACTTTTTTTTTTAAACCACTTATCTACATACATTTCCAGGAAGATATACCAAAATATTAGCATAGTAAGCAAGACCAATAATAAATAGAAAACGAAACAGGTCACATGTTTCATTGCATCGACTGTAGTGAGCTGGTTTAAAAAAAAATAAAAAATACTGCTTTTGGACAGACTATTTCTACTCTAGGAAAAAACAGTCTTTATTTTAGCTGAACTATGTAAAATTAGAGCTCAACCACCACAACGACTAGCTCACTCACAGGTCCTCCAGTAAGCTGGAAGGCCAAAACCCGAGTGTACTTCATCTGCACACAGCTAATATTCTTTTAGCATGCCAATATTCGGTTCATATCATTCTTAAATGGCCACAGATACGCTATTCCAGACAACCTAATAACTACAAAACACAGTCAGCAGTCTGAGAAGGACTGAATGCCAACAAAGCCTTTAGCATACCATTAAGCTAAAGGTAAAGCCTCTAAAAATGCTAGATTTTAATTAACTGTATCTTTCATTTCTTTGTCTCCTTAATGACCGTACTGCAGGAGGGGGAGAGGGAATATTTTGATGGGCTGTGGCATTTTCTAGCTATGTGTTCTAATTTTTTTTCCTTTTAAAAAAAATATTTATATATTATCTATATATATACACACATACACAGACTGTACACACAAATATACATACACAATTATTTTTCTGCCCACTTTTAAAAAAAAAGTAATATAGTTTCTTTCTGTATGACCAACAGATAGCTAGATATATAGATGTGAAACTTGTGCCTTTTAAGCAAATACATCTTTTAATACTTCTGTATCTTTAATATGTATGAAAACTTGACATATTAAGTACAGTTGGGGTGTGTATATACACAGTTGTTGTGCAAGGTCAATATAAAAAAAGTCTCAAGGTGGCAGAACTGGTCAGGTATTCAATTGGCATATGCATTATACTGTAACACAGTCAAATTGTCTAAGTTAAACAAATACTGTACTGACATGAACGACTTTTCTCTATATTTGTCTTTGTGAAGGAGGACCCTGGAAGTAACCTTTTTTTCCCCTCATATTATACATTTGATACAGTACAATGCCAGGTGAAAAGAGAGCCTTAATAAAGCATGCATCACCCATACCCCTGTATAAGACCCCCTACAAGAGAAGGTCACTTGCATAAGGCACCATTATTAAGGTCAACAGTGCATTAACAGCTAGAAAACCAGAAGTTAGTCCTCAAGGCATAAATAAGAGAAAAATTAGCTGCATGAGAAAAATCAGTTTCTAACCAATAGTGGTTTTATCCACCCAACAGAAAAAATTATTCATGTTCCATACATTATGTAACATTAGACCAATTGTATTTTAGCTGCTCTTAACTGGAATCAAAACTGCAGTCCTGATTAAAGAATGGAAAGCATATAGTTCCCCAGAACCATGCAATAACCTTTGTATTATAATGAAAAGTTATAGTTGTGTTACATTTGTAAATACACAGCTTATACAATGGATTACAAATGAGCTCTGTAGCAAGTAAAACAAGCTACTTGACACATTGCACGTTTAATAGCTGCACCAGACACCTAAAGCTCCTCTCACACAGGAACGGGGAGGTACCCCATCTCCATTCTGGCATCCTGACTCTTTTTATTCCCCCCTTTCCCTCTCTGTTTTCCCTCTAAAAAGGTGCAGACACCCCTCCCCCCACCCCTTGGAAATGATTGGTGGTCGTCCCATCTCACGAGATATTCCTCACATACAAGACATTCAGACTATTTTTTTTCTCTTACAGTTATAAAACAACCACAAGAAAAAAAATGTGCCTCAGCATACAGTCATCAAGAGATCCTCATCGCATACAGTCGCCCAATCATTAACATTCTCAGTGCACATGCTCACGGCAAAGGCTTAGGAGCCACTCAGAAGGTTAGATACCAGTGTATGAGTCCAGGAAACCCCAAACATCACGCACCGCGGTTGCTATGCCGTTTCTTACATGACTTATTAGCCCTCAAAAGACCTTCAAGGAAGTGAGGTCCTGGAGGCAACTGGGTAGGGTGCAAAATGGCATGCTTTGGCTGGAACACGCATCCCTCCGCTCAAGGCTCTTCAACCTTGACGCCTCTTAGCCCGCAGGATTCACCTCTTGACCCATTCAGAGGTGTCTCTTCATGTGAAGGGCCAGGTGGTCAGACCTGGAAAAACACCTGCAAGGCAAGAGTCAAGGTGCGTGTTAGCCCACGGCTGCTGGCACGCACGACGCCGTATGCGTGGCTGAGGCACCCACCCCCCTTGCTCTGCTGCTCCAAAACACGGCTGGTGGAGGAGGGATTTGGCATTCCCCAGATACATGGGAGCACTCAAGGTGTCTGTGGGCACCCGGGCTCTCTGCAAATGGATGGTAACACCAGGGACTTCTCAACACCCATCTGCACCATCAGGCTACAAACCACATCCCCATGATTAGTAAAACGGAAGGGATTTTTTTTTTTTCCAGCCTAAATATACAATAATCCCTTAAAAATACCAGACACAGTTGGGTTCCCAAATGATTCCTTTGCAAGTGAAAAGCAGCCCAGACTCACTTTCCAACAAGCATTAAAAATAATTCTTTAAAAAGGTGTGTTTCAATCACATACCTGTCACAGTGACTACATTTAAAAGGCTTGGCACCAGTGTGCTTTCTGAAGTGCCTGGTTAATTCATCACTTCTTGCAAAACGCCACTCACACCCTTCCCATGAACATCTGTAAGGCTTTTCCCCTACAAAGAAAGCAGATTACACATTAGTTGTGACTTCATTCAAAGAAAGATAGGTGCTATCCCATTCATTTTCTATGCAAACCTCCTCCACCCCCCAAAGACAGCCAGTTTTATTTAACCTATCTGAATGCTTCAGAAGATGTAGGCAAAGAAGGCTTGCAAAATTCATCCACATGATTCCTACTGAACTATTTTGCTGCAACAGCACATCAAATAATCTCAATCTTACTTAAAGAAAAAAAACCCCGTGATTAAACAGGCTCACAGGAAACAAAGAAAGCCAACCTTCTACCATTCCTGTTCATCCGTAATGGCAGCCTTATTCCCAAACAGGTATCATTCACCTCATAAAGGTGATTAAAGACAGCACAGCTAGGCTCCAAAATGCAATTAGGCTACTGTATTGCATCAAAGCCCTCTGTCACTCAGTCATCTGCATAACATGCAACCTCCTTTCTGCTGAGCCACATATTCTTGGAAAAGCCTGTACACCACTTTGAACACTGCTATTTCAGCATTCAAGAAATACCACTTCCATTCACGGGAACGTTCTCAGCCAGACAGCACCAAGACAACAGTTCTGCAGCACTTTTGAGGCCGGCAGCTATTTATGTCTGCTCAACCACCACGTTTTCAGTGGAAGTTGTTCTTTCCTCTTGAAATAATCTTGTTTTATCTGACTTCTGCAAGACAAAGGGAGCATCCGAGCTTGCTCAGACTTCCCGTAAAAGCCACAAAATGCTGAGCTCATGAGTCAAAACTGGACCTTTTCCTTGAATTCTCTTTCCACATCTTGGGGCAAAGAATCCCCACCCGTACAGGTCTTTGGATTGGTACACCAAGAACGCCAGGCCAATTCTTCACGCTAAGCAATGACTATTGAGTCAAGGCGCAGCTCTACTTATCTAACTGCTGTCGTAAAGAGATGTCAAATGATAATGCGCAAAGAAGCAAATCAGCATGCTACTTCAACCATAAAATATTTAAAAAAGCCCTGAAGTGTCTATCTTCCTCACGTTCTTTCCCAAAAATATACAGCATTGTTATTTTTAGTTCAGGTTCCATAACAATAAAATGCTGTTGCTCAGTATTTTGGGATGAAGTTATACAGTAAATCATACATTTCCAAATCGAATTAGGTAGATCTGTCAGAAGGACTAGAACACACTGTGGCTTTCCAAGATTTTTGCTGATAATGATGGCACACAAAACTATTAAGCGTTTTACAATAATAGCTACACTTTACATAATCAAGGCCTTGGGATGTCTGATTGAACAGATCAGTATAGACTGAACCACGAAAATAAGCTCTTGAAGTATTTAGTGATCCGACCGATTTTTTGGATACAACCCTCCATTTTTTGCAAGAAACTCTCAGCTTGCATTTGCTTTAGAAATAAATGTCAACAGAGGTCTAGCGTCTATTTTAGCTAGACCTTTGCTCCTGATGACCACGCACCACTGCAGTTTCCCGACTACCACCTATTTAGGTGAGTGGCTCCTATTTGCCTTGACAGCGGACCAATCTACCGCCAACTGCCTTGGCTTCAGCTCGCTTACGAAGAGAATGAGGAAGTGATGTCGTCCACGCTGGTAAGCCTCTACTGCTATTACATCATCTCTCCAAACCTGGGCTCCCACCCAGTGATTGTGTAACGCTGTGACACCACCACCGCCAGGGGTATTCCCTACAGTACTTGCCAACGCTTAATAAGCATACGGTTACTAACCTGTATGAGTGCGCTGATGTGCTTTCAGATGTGAACTTTTGGTGTAAACTTTCCTGCAACCGTTAAAATGACACCTGTGAACACGCCTTCTGCCATCTGGCGAGGTGTCACCATTGGAGGGTGTACCTTTTTCTGCAGTCTTTCCAGTGGTACCGGTACGAATTTTCCCCGGTGAATGCAACTCACCCGGCGTACAATTCCATAGCTGGGAAGAAGGCTCCTTGCTCAGCTCAGGAGACGAAGGGGGAGTGGAAGTGACAGATGAACTCAAGTTTCCTGAACTGGCTAAAACATCGCTTATAGGGTCAGAGGTAAACTTTGTCGTGGGCGAGAGCTCCTCAGAGCTGTCTGAAGATTCGCTGCTCACGTCAGAATTCAAACTGTTGGTCTCTAAGTTCTGATTAGTGAGATTGTCCTCTTTTGGGACACACGTGCTCTTCAGTTCAGATTCCTCCTTTTTCTCACGTGCCAGAATAATTTTGGTCCAGAGATCCTCTTGGCTATCAAATTTGATTTCAGATGCAGAAACGTAACAGGGCTCGCTTTGAAGATACCGTTCCAACTCCAAACATGTCTACGTAAAAGAGAGGGAAGAAAAAAGAGAAAAGTTACAAGCTTGCTTAAAAATAAACCCAATTGTATTTTACACTTCAAAAAGCATGCAGGAATGTAGCATTTTCGATTTGAGGTTTCCAGGCTCAAAACAAATTAAAGGCTCCTCCAGCCGTAAGTAGGTGACTGTTACGATGAAAAGAAATCAGTTTTCGAGACCTGGGCAGGAGTTCAAATGCACAGCTGAAGGTGCAAGTCAGCTTTGGTTTCCAAAATAGCATTCTAATGAGTCAGTCAAATTATCATCGCTCTCATCATGAAATCTGTGTTTTCAGTAGGCTGACGTTGAAAAGGACCATAGAGAACCACAACAAATAATTACACTTTGCTCTCGCGCCCTGTCTAATTTCAAGTTGTTTTGTATCTCTCTCACACAAACAGGAGGCTGAAAGGACCCAACTGAACACAATGTGCTCTAACACACAGTTAAAACCCAAACGCTGTGTCAGAAAACAAAGCCACATTTCAGCATGGCTGCAGATCTGCTGGTCCGTCTTCTGGGGACATCAATGGAGCAGCAGACATCCTCCCATTTCCTGTGCATGAGAACGCAGCACACTCGACTTTCAAAGAATGTCATTTCCAAGCACACTGGCATGCACGCCACATAACTCCAACTGCTCCCGTGCACGTTCAGAGGAACACGGGGAACTTCAACAACAGAGGAGAGGGGAGGAAAAAAAGTTCCAGAATAGAAATGTCCTATTCTATAGGATGCAAAACGGGAAATTACTCTGAGGTCCTGCTGGGAGTCCCACAATGAACAAGAACTTTATCTACTGGCCAAGAGTGCAACTGTATGAGTCATCTCTCTCTTTCTTTCACGCAATGCCAAAGGAGACTTCCTTTTAAAACCCTGACCATCTGCCAAGAAAGTACTCTGTTCAAATATACATGCAACAGTACATGGACAACTTCCCCCCCAACCGCATTCCCTTCTACTCCATGAAACGAAACAAAACAAAACAAAACAAAAAAACAACCACCCTAAATGGGTGAAGATGTGGTTTTCAATTTCAATTCACCCTGCTGAAAAGGGGGTGTGAACTGTTATGGCAACAAGCTGATGTTTTGGGATTATTCTTTCCACTATAGGAAACTATCCATATGGAAGCTTTACACAGAAAATGGACACACCAAGTTTCCATATCAAACCCTACTTATTTTAGCAAGATCATCTCTTCCAAGCCCAGTAGCAAAACCTGATCCCAAATGCCACACATTCCCTTCACAGCCCCTTCCCATCTGTCCAAAAGCAGAGCTGCCACGGGAGCAGGCTCCTTTCTCCCCCAGCACCACTCAACTAAACTGGGTCACATGTTCTGGCCAGGCTAGGAGACTGGGCAAAAACAGGGAAAAAACCCCAAAAACCCTCCCCAAACAAAGCCAAAGCCAAACCCATGGCTGCACGCAACATTTTTGCATTTCTCTGTAATTAGGTAACTGGGTTGCAATGCACGTCAAAACCAGAAAGGGTTTCAGCAGGGGCAACACAATAGTGTATTGATTTTCCGTGAAAACGGGTAAAAAAAAAGCATTTAAGATCGTGTTAAACTTTCATATTCCCGGCTAATTTAAATTCCTCATTAGGTTGATTAGTAATGGGGACCGGAGCGAAGCTCTTGCCGAGTTTAAATGCCTCTGAAGGCTACCGGGAAGGAG
>JAHREE010000143.1:4086663-4339855 GCA_033628505.1 Tringa tobata | reverse complement strand
TCTGCATGGAGATCTCCCTGGGCCAGGGTCGGGCAACCAGCCTGGGCATGGGTATTGTGGCTGACCTGCACCATCTGACAGTGCTGCTCCAGGGAGAGTTCATTATTTGGTGCCCCCTTCCACCTAAGGGCAGATAGTTGTGTGCTGGTATCAGAGCAACAGCTTTTTTAAGACTAGACTTGACCATGATACGGGCGTCTTAATATAATCTAAAAAAAAGTGGTGGTTAGCTGTCCAAAGGAGTGTCCAGCACATGGAACAAACACTCCTAATGTGTTTCTTTTATTAAAGGGTTTCTAATTTTCCACTGAGCTTTCCATTATAATCTCTATTCTGTTATTTCCATTTCCCTGCTTTTCTCTATCTGTTGCTAGTTACCTACAGATGGTAACTGAAGTATTTAATGTTTGTTTCTTCTGCCGACTGTCTTCTGGGCGCTAGCGATTGCAGGTGTGAAAATGTCAGTCTAACTTTCCATCCCCTAGCCCCTCATAAACTATTAATATGGCGATTCCATAAACAAGCAACTGGCGTTCATGCTTGGGTTTTCCTGCGTCTATGAAAAAAAAAAGCCCAAGGTCAATTAAAGTATTATTTTATGTTTAGGAAAACAAGCCAATGCTGAAGACTCAAAATATCTAAATTCAGAGAATTAAGCTCACTGGGTTTAGTCAGTAATTCTTTACTTGGCTTCATGTGGCCAAACACATAAATACACATCCAAAATTGCCTTGCGGACAACAGATAGTGCAGATAGGCTTGTGTCTACTTGTGGCCAAAACCAGATCCTCCAAAGAAAAGTGCAGAAGGAAAAAAAAGAAAACCTCTTAAGTAGATTAATTATACACCTTATGTGAGCCTACTTTTAGTTCTGTAGAGTTAAATATTTTGTGGCCTGAAATGCGGTGTGGGCTCCAGTCAAATATAACCTGGTAGTGTACCTCTGGAAATCCATAGTGTTTGTTTAACTGGCCTGCTCCCTCTTTGGAGAAAATTTTATTTTCAAACATCATGACAGTGAGTGCAACTGGCCGCTCTTTTTGTTTTACACTTGCCCCTTTTTAAGCTGTGTTTCAGGTAAAAGAGATCTGGGCTTGTCAGAGACTGGGTGAGATTTACTGTGCCCATGTGGAGTTTGAAGCATAACGATCTTATTTTGTACGGATATCTTCAGATGGGCAGATGTAAATTGATAGAGATGCAATATTAAAAAGTAGAAGAGAGCTCCTTTAATAAAATGTGGGTTTAGTGGAGAAGTAAGGTTTTCTGCGCTTCTGCTACTCTGTGATTGGTTGAGCGGAATGACAATTACTGCCATAGGAAAAAATAAAACAAATCAAAGAAAACCATGGCGCAGATGCGACTGTGGTGCAGTAAAAGCTGTTAAGTTATATCCTCATTAAATGCTGGCTTTGATTGGGCTGTTATTAATGGGCATTTAAAAGAAAATTGACATAAGTGTCACTGGATGTGTTAGTTCTAGGTTACAACTGTATTAGCAAATTTTAACCTTAAGTAACAAAAAGCATCATTAGAACAAAGGTCAAGCCCAGTTAAGAAAGAATGGGTAAGACTGTAAAGTGAAGTAAGCAGACATAGTGTTTTTACCCAGTATATTTTTAATCGGGACTTAAAATGAAATGGTGAGTCAATAACGTGCTGTGGTTTGGGAGACCGTTCTATGGAATGCAAGCTGAAGGAAACTACTGGCACTTAATAGCAGCCAGGTGGAAGGAAGGGATGGTGTGTGAGTCGAAGGCAATTTATTGTAGTCTGTGGAGGATAATAAACATTAAGACAAATTTTAATAGATCCCAAAATGAAAGAAAAGGAAAGAATGAACTAGTGGAGATACTTGAAGATATAATTTAGTGCCTAATGATTGTCTTCGTAGTGAAGTTTCAAATACCCATTTAATACCACTATAATTTTTTGAATCATGCGCCAGGGTGGAATTTACCTTGAAAACCTTAAATGAAAACATGTTCTAACTTAGAAAAACCCAAACCAAAATCAGTCAGTCCCTTGGGACTACAGCACTTTATTTAGATGTGCCAACCAGAGACAAAGACCACCTCATTTAGAGCAGAGGCCTCTTCATTTATGGTAGTGGTGAAGGATGGCGAAGTGTGTGTACTGAATGGGCAGTGTTGCTAAAGGCCAGGGAAGGAATACAGCTATTGAGTTCCTTGGATAAATTTCTTGTGACTGCTGTGCAGCTAATTCAGTATGGTTCCAGTATGATTATGTAGAGGTAGTCGCAGATTTACTTCCCATCCTGTAAACGCTCAGTGTGTTTTTAACTCTCTATGATATAGGTTATTTATAAAAAGTAGCAAAAATTAGTACAAATTATGTAGGATTGTTCCAAATGTTGGAGATCTGCCTACACAGTTGCACAATGGCTTTTAAGTAGGACTGTCCACCATTTAGGATAATTAGCCAATTTGCCCCTTTAAGGTTGCTGATTTACAAATATGTGCAGAGAAAAAAGCCCCGTGTGCTTTAATTTTTTTTTTTGTTGTTGTTCATTAATTTTAATAAGGTTCTGTCTGAAAAGCTATATTGCCACGTTAAATGCCCCACCACTTCTCCGCAGTAACCGCTTTTGTCAGGGATGGTGGACTGTTCCTGGAAAATCTGCTCGCCGGCATAGCAGGCGACAGACGGTGTTTTCCAGGTGGGCTGAGCTCCACATGAGGCAGGGGGAGCACCTGTTCTGTTCTTCGAATATTCATGCATTTTTAGAGGACACATTAACTTGCTGTGCACTGTATTCAGTGCTGAGAGCAAGAAAAGGAGAAAACCTCCTGAAAATGGTTCACATACAGCCAGATGCAGGGAGGTTAGATGAAATGGGCAGGAATCAATAGCTTGTGGTTTGATTAGGATAAATGGACTTTATTTGGGGAAAAAGAGAGAGAGAGTGTGTCAAGTGCATGAAAGCATTGTCAGTTAGCAGAGAACACTACTTGAAATGATCTGCTTCCGAGGTGGTAAGTTGCTAAATCGAAAACTAGTATGCAATGTGATTCTGCCACAGATAAAGTAAATGCTCTTTGTGGATATATAAATAGAACTGTTATGAGTAGGCAAGCAAGTGGGGTGATTCCTGATCTGTCACTCTAGCAGAATTAGAGATCTGCATTTCAGAGCATAAGCTATCCAAAGACAGAGTGAAAGGTAAAAGAATTACAAAAGAAATGACAAAAATACAGTAAGGAAGAATTTAGGTAAACGTGACCTGAACTTGTTCAGCAGACACAAAAAACAGGCGAGGTGATGTGTTGCCCTACAAATAGTGCTAAACAATTAACCAGAATGGAGGGAAAAAAATTGTTGTCATTAGATAATGTGAACAGAACATGAACCAATGACCCACAAGTGAGTCAGAGAGGTGTTGTGGGGGCTCTTTTTTCCATATTTTTTTTTTTTTTAATTTTCTTTTTTTAACTTTTCAGACCAAACCTGGAACTACGGAATTTCTACAGTTCACCCATTACGGACCCTTGGAATTCATGCTTTCAAGCTCCCTTTTTCACTTTGATACTCCTAGACGTGTCTAAACAGTCGATGAGAAGGGAGTGCTCTGGCAACTGGTCTGTAATCCCTATCAGCACCCAGAAACAGCATTAGAACAAAAGGTATCGACAAGCAATCCTTTTTTTTCAGGCAGATGTACTGTAGAGTGTCTTCCGTAAGTCTTCGTAACCTCACCTTGAAGGGAATTGCTTTTTCCATTTCCATAACTGGCACTGGAAAGGTGATTCTGTCTCTCAGTGCTGTAATTATGGGTGACAGTCCTCTAATTCCTGCCCTATTTGCAACCAGTTTATTATACCCGTTCCCTCACGTGCTGGTGTTTTCTTTCTTCTTTAAATAGGTATTTTTCCTCCCTGATGATTAGCTGCTGGACATATTTATGAACAAAACATATATTCACTTTCAGCTTTTTCCTTATTAGCAAATAGGTGACTTTATTAGCAAAAAATTAGACCTTATTTCCAGAAGAGGCTCAGTTGAACAATCTGCATAATAGTACACATGAGTATTATTAGTAGTTATAAGTCCTAATTGAATAGGTATTTCATGGTTTCTAATATAGCAAATATCACTTATGGGTTTTTAAAGTATTTAAAAGCAGTTGTCCTAGCAGAGTAAATAAAAATTGCATTTCAAAAATTTAACAGTTTTCATTTTTGTGGTATCTGAACTTTAGAATTACTACTTTTCTAGCAGTGCATAAAATCTTACGTGATTTAGAAGACCTGAATTTCTATTCTTAAAAAAAAACAATAATAAAAGAATGAGGTAGCCTTCCAAACCTTCCTTTCTAAATACAAGTAATAAATAAAAAGAAAAGCACACTTTCTTTGCAGAGTGTCTTTAGGAAAGATGGATTTTAGGGTAAGCATCTTCATAAGAAGTAGCAAATGCGAGCAACTGGGACTTATCTGGTGCCAAGTTCCTTGGCTGCTTTTAGGAAGTTTACTGACTGCTTCCCCAGGTGGAGGAGCAGAAATTGCTATGATTAATGGCGAAAAACAGCAGCTTGAGCTAAGAAAAAAACCAACAAACCCGACCAAAAACCTGTGCTGCTGGGCATTTTATCATTTTCATATGACCATGTCTTCCTTTGTGCCATTGCTAATTAGTGACCATTATTTAACAGTGCATTAAGCTGGGAAACTTAATTCAGACCAATTTTGGAAGCTGTGAGAAAAGGAATCCAACATGCACCAATCAATTTGTGGAGCGAGAGACTGGAGGACTAACGATTGTTAGAAATAGCTGGACTGTCTCACTAGCTGCTTGGGAGGCTTAGTAAAAGTGTATAGAATTAGATTGTAACTGTGAACTTTCATAAAAGAATGCAAAGAAGTATTTCTAAGCAGTGGTGCCAATTAAACACAGGGCTGGCTTGCTTGGAGTGGTTGTGAAACTGCCTTTTCTGGGAATTAGTCAGGGCAAGACTAGACAAGGAGTTGCGTGGAAGCCTCGGCCAAGAACGGCAGACCTTTGCTTGGAATGAACTGCATGGCCCAGGATGTCTTTTCCAACTCATAACAGCTCTGCTCTGACTTTATGTGAAGTGCACTATGTGGGTTGTAAGTTTTGCAAAGGGGTTTTCTCTTATGTCACAGTACCCCTTTCTCTGGTGCATGGGAGGAAAAAAAAGCCCATCTAAGTGTTGCTGCAATAATAGGGAGCTTTCCTATTGACAGGGCATGGGGTGAACCTTTTGGCCTTTGCAACTTGACTTGTTTGTTTGGTGCTATGGCACAGGAGAGTGATCTAATTGTGTCTTTCGCTATGAGAAGTGGGAGTCAGTGCTGATTTCCCCTCTAGCCCCCCTCCATTAACACAAGCTGCAAAATTAGATGCTGTGTCTGATATACGTACTGCCATACATACATATTCAAGAGCAAAATGAACTGTGGCCTTCTTTGGGACACAAGGAAATAAACATAGTCATTAAAGAGTCAGCACCGTTACCACATAGTGAACCTTTACTCACTGTTCCCACCTATTGTTATTTGAAATATCCCATTTCCTGTTTTCAGGAACTGTTGCCAATGGGCAGGATTCAGATCTCATTCACATCAGTGTAACTCTGGTAGTTTCAGAAGATCAGCAAGGAAAAGGAAATGAAAAGCAAGTGACTGTGGTGAAGTAATCCCGAGTTTCCACTGAAGTGCTCTGAGTTCAGTCCCAGTCAGTGTCAGAACTCAGCCTGGTGCATGCAAAATCAAGGAAATTACTATTTGCTGTGTAAGCCACAAGGCAGACCCCATCCATATACTCACATTATTGTCATTATTGCTATTGTGCAGTAGGATGATAGCAATAATAAAATAAGGATACTTACTCCGTAAGTATCTGAGATGAATGGGTATATATACACATATATACACACATAATAACTAGTTACTTGTTGATTCATGGAAGCTTCTTGGATACTCACTATGAGACTGCAAACTTATATGAAATATATAAATGGCTGTGTAACAGTATTTTTCCTGAGAGTTTATATTCTACCCTGGTGAGAAAAAAAAACAACCAACCAAACAAAAAAACAAACCAACAAAAACCCAGCCTTTGTTCAAAGTGCAGGAGGAAGGGTTTATTATCTGAATGCTATAATGAGGAAACAGAACCACAGAGGTAATTGGAGGATCAGACCTACAAAGATACCTCTCAACTCTCAGTTATCTTTCTCTGCAGGGAAACGTATTGGAAATGTAAATGCCTATAAAGCATTGTGAGTCCTTGCCTAGTATTATCTCTGTGTCTCAGTTCCCTAACGATACAAAAAGGATACTAGTTCCTTTCTTCAGTCTATGCCAAATGCGAGCTTTGGCCCAAAATCACAAAGAGAGATTATGGCAGAGCCAAGAAATTAACTCAGATCTTCTGAGTCCTAATCCAAGCTTGTTATCATAAGCTCATCTTTCATTTGCTTTTGAATAACAACCAAAGTGTTAACCCTATTCCTATACATTTACAACCTGATGGAGTTCTTATCTGTGGTGGTCATTTCATTTCCTGCTGGCAATTTCACAAGCCTTTTAAAGCTTTTTCCCCCTGTATTTATTTTTTTTTTTTTTCCCAAGAGATAGGGAGCTTCCTTCAAGATTTCTCCAGCAAAGCTTGCCTGTCTTCTTTGAGGTGTATGCTATATGATTTTTATGTGGTGCAGGAATCCTCTATCACCATTTTTTAATTACATGGTGTTCTTCTCTGTCTTCTGTACCTGTCATTTGTATCTAATCCTTCTTCCTCAAAAATTTGTAGACATTTTTTAGAAGATGGCCTGGAAGATTTTTGCCAAATTAAAATGTTTTGCTTTAAATGAGTACTTTTTGAGTCTATATGCTCCAGGCAACTTGCAATTTTCAAGGGTCAAACAATTAAGTTAATATGCATATGCAAAAGCCAAAATCTTCCTCTCTAGATCTTTACCATTCTCTTGCAGTTTATGAAATTTATTCATGTGGGGATTTTTTTAAACCTCATTTGGCATTCATTTGGAAATCACAGATTTCCGATGCATGATAGAAATCAAATGTGTTCTTTGAAACAAATACATTGCCTTGTTGTTTGAACTTGATGTAGAAAATTTTTAACCAGCTGATCTTTTTGGTATCATCTGATTTAATATGAAATCACACTTTTCTCTTATAGAATGCTGATGGCCGTTTGAGATAATTGCTGTAAATCTAATTTTAATAGAAGTAAGAAGTGCTTTCTCATGCTTTCTAAATGTCATTGTTAAGAATGTCTTCGGTACAGCAGGGTCTTTAAGAATTTATCTGATTTTTTGGGTCTTGTCCACCTGAAGCCTGGTCCATGAAAATGAGCGTGGAAATAATTTGATCCAAAACATTACACACATGAAAAGAATTAACCACCCATCCTGCACGTATGAGTTGCTAAACATTTAGACAGTGATAACCCAAACTATGCAATAGTCAAGCAAATTGAAATGCAGTGCATACAGAAGCAGTTATACTAGGAAAAAAACCCAAAATGTATACTTCTGTAGTTATTATTATTCATTATTTATATTGTGATAATACCTAGTGCAACAGCAATGCTGAATTCCATTGGGCTACTTGTAGCAAGAACACACATTAAATAACAGTCTGCATCCCAAAAAGATTAGTTAAACATGACTTTAATTAGGGCTGATCACTCTCTTTGCAGAGTGTATTTCTGCCGCTATTTCAAGATACAACATATTAATTATGACTGCATTTCCCAGTTTCATCAATAACTGATGGCAGGGATGTCTCAAGGGGGAAGGATGTAACACGGCAATTTCCCGGGATTAAGAGGGGTCCCAGCTTGGCTAAGTCATGTAGCAGTGGGAATGGAGAGGAGGAGTGGGAAGGTGCTGCTGTCTCACTGCTGCTGGTCCTCTGTGTCACTGTGTTTGAATGCTTCGTTTTTGATGAGAACTGCTGGACTCATGAGTTGACTTGGAGACCTCTTGGTACTAGCCGAGCTGTAAAGATATGTACATTCACACAGGCAAGCGCTTGCCTGACCAGCCTGTTTTCAAAAAAGATAAGTCAGACAAAGCAGGGTGAAAGGAAGCTGCAGCATTCCCACTTTACAGACTAGAAGATCTGAAACCCTGGAAGTTTGTCTACACAGGGAGATTAACATTGCAGTGAGATTCTTCAGTGGAAACGTTTCCTGCTAACTGACAAGCGCTATCTGTGTCCAGAGGAACAGATGGCTTTTGCTTCACTGTGACTCATTTGCTACATGGTGGGAATGTCCTCTGAAGTAGGAGCTTTGGGGGTTTCTGTCCTTTGCTCCTTTGTGCTGTTGCTGGGCCCCAAGCATTGCGGAACTGCTGTCTAGTTTTTGGTTGATGTTCATGGTATTATTTTTTAGCAATGTAGGCAGCAACTGTTGAAAAGACCATGTTTCTTTTAGGGAGGTTGTCTCATAATTTGAAAGGGGATATGCCTAAACATAATCACAGGGGAGAAGAAGTAGAAGGAAAAGGAATAACCGGTCAGTGTCATGGAAAGCAGTGAGGGGAGTGAAGCACAAAAATGTTAGGTATTGTAAGGTACCTCCTTGTTTGAAGGAGAGTAAAAACTTCTTATCTGAGTATTTGAAGATAGGAGCACACAGTGGTGTGTGTGTATAGATAATTAAAATAGCATCAATTCCCTGCCTCCATGAACTATAACTCAGAGCATGTGGTGTCTCTATACATTTGTAAAGTATCAGACAGTGCTATAGATGCTACTTCACAAATTAAAATGACACAAAAATTGAAAATTCAAACAAATGCAATTAAATGTAAATAAGCTCTCCTGGAGATTTTTCAGAAATAGAAACACTGCTTGCTCAACTAAAATTCTTTTTAATCCAGTAGCTTTCAATCTTCCCAAATCCCTGTGGGATGAAAAGATGAGCCTTGTGGCATGCTTGGGAGGTTAATGAATGTGGACTCTGGATATAGTTTCTGTGTGAAAGACTTCTTACTGAAAATGTGTTATGGAAAGTGTTTAAAAAAGGGCGCTACTCTGAGCACTTCTGTGAGTTACAACAATAGTTCTACACAGAGAATAAATATGATTTTTATTAGCTGCTGCCTACATCATTGAAATATAGTACTATGAATATCAGCCACAAGTAAATAGCTTCTGCAAATACTAAACTCAGGTGTAAGAAGCTGGCTTCATGTAATCATGCTTTATAAGACTGCTGCATTCAGCAATAGTCCTTATATCTGAATAATCATTGGTGTAGCTTTAGATAGAGGTCTCAGCACCAGTAGCTTAATCTGCACATTGCCAAAGGGCAGGATACCAGCAACAGCCTCTCCAACCGGAATAAGTGGTTATGCTTGTCTCACCAAGCAAAGAGGTCTTTGCCAGGACTGTTAGTTAACTCTTCAAGGTGCATCGCAGGGTCTAACAGTGACACGAAACACAGACCTCCCATCTCAAACTGTCACCCAAAACAGAGTCCTTTCCAATCCTTTCAGTTCCTTCCTACACCGTTTCAGTGTTGCTTTAGATTTTTTCAGTCTTGAGACACATCCATGTATCCATCATCCTTGCTTCAGTCTTGAAATAACATATGGAACATTCATTTTCATAACAGGAGGCTGAAGTAGGACAGAGTTAGATAGATACACAATATGTGTAATTCTTTCATCCATTGTAATCTCAGTAGATATACTTTTATTTCAGTACAATTGCAATGGTACAGAACAATTATATAAAATTGCTAGGGCAACAATCACTTTGTGAAATGACTTTTCTTGTGAAAATTCAATATGATGGCATCTGTTAGCATGGTATTTAATTATTTGTAAAATGCCCTTTTCCCCTAGCCCCTCAAAGGTTCTGCATGTGCCTAACTACATCTGACACTCGCACACTTCCACAAAATTTAACAATATTTGTTTACCATTTAAAGACTTTTTTCCTGGAGGCAAGTGAGTAGGTGAAAATCTAAGTTCCACCAGAAAAATAAATAGGCTGTCACTGCCCTTTCACTTTTGAGAAAATCCTAAAGTGGCAACCAAGGTGCTTTTCAAGGGCTCAAAAACTGGAAGCCCAAACCCAAGAATGCTAGCAGTGTGATATAAAAATTACTGACTTTTGGAACAGTATCATGAATTTTAAGAAGCCTGACAAGTAATAGTAATTTACCTGTTGGATGTTGTTTTTAATATTACAGATGTCGTCAATCATCATGCTAGATATTTCACTGCATTCCTTCTGAGATCACTGGGGATCTCTTCAGATTTTAATAAAATCTCAATCAGATTAAAAATACAGAGTTATGATCCTGCTGCTGGCCTTCATAGAGACTCCTCTAGTGTCTAATTTAGATTTCATTAGGCTAACATAATATCATTAATTAGACATTTCACTGATAAGAGAATAGATTTTCACTTATCAAGGGAAAATCAATAGATTTTTCTCAAGAGAACTCTGACAGATCTCATTTTCCTCGACTTCATGAAAATATTTGAATTGATATTGCATGGAGAATTATTATTAATATTTCCATTCCTGATCTCGGCACAAGTAGTAGGAATGTAGTAATGAAATATACCGATGGCACAAAGCTGGGAGATGTTGTCAATACAGAGATGGATTGTACTGTAATACCACAGAAAAAGAAATGGCCTTAAGGACTGGGGTAATTTCAATAGAAAGAAAAAACAGTATGAAATTCAAGGCCATGCAGTTATGTACTAACCCCAAGGATTTGTTTTGCACTGCAGGAGATCATTGGTTAGACTTGACAGAAGACTGAATAGGACATTTAATCACTGATCATAAGATCACCTGATCGTGAGACTATGTGGTTCAGCAGAGGAATTTCAGCTTCTCAGCAGGAAGGTAAATGAAATTGTGGGGTGCAATAGGCGTTTCGAGAGATAGATACTAATGTGCAAAGTCCTAAGTTAGATCACATCTGGAGAAGCATATCTAAGTGAGGTCTTTCATGTTCAGGAAATACACTGCGTGTGAGAAGTCGCAGAGAAGCATGACACATGGCCTAGAGAACTTTCATTGTAAGAGAGAGAAAATAAAAAATGATGCTCATTTGCTTATTTAGCCAAAGAGAGAACAGCTGAGAAGGTATATATTTGTCATCTGAATAAAGAGAAAAAAATGTCAGAGAAGAAGAAATAGTTAACAGATTTTTACAGAAGGTGTTATGGAAAGGTCTAGGCTGGAAACTGGGATGTTTTACATTTTTGGTTTAGACTGGGGACAAGGATGTATATTAAATCTTGCAGTAGGGGTAGTGGAACAAAAATGCCATTAATTAGAAATAACAAAAGAAGGAAGCCCTACTGGATCAAGCCAATGGTGTATCAAGTTCAATATTCTCCTTCAACCATGATAAAATTTGTGCAGAAATGCCAGAAATTCAGCTTCAGAACTTGTAATGAAGGACTAGATTTGCATTCTCCCTTTAAAATAGCAAGGACAAAAGCCCAGTGCCAATAATTCGGTTACGAAGAGTATGTGAGCCTAGCCGTTTTCTGCAGTCAGTTCCCTTTCTATTCCTTTAGCGTTCAGTCAGAATTACTGGGTTAGAGATGTCAGATGCTGTATCTGTGCCTTAAAAAATCTGTTCGTAGACCTGTTGTCCATGAATTTGTCTAATCCCTTATTTGATTTTTGGTGTTACTTTATTGATGATTGTCTGTTTTCTGTGATAATAGGGGTTTAGGCTCTATATCTAGGTAGGTCCCTTCCAGTTATTTCATGTGTTGCAGCCCTGAGCAGGAACGAGTATCTACCTCTGCTGGACTCCTGTGATTGTTTGTGTCACCCTTTAGATAATGAAAATCCTCAGCTATGTGACTCTTTTAATATCAAGATATGTTTAGTTTCTAAAGAGCAAAATACTGTGTTTCTGTAGCATAGAAACTAGTATTCTGATGGTATCACATGTTCTTCAGTCATCAAGCAATATTTGAAACAAATACGCATGCATTCACTTTTTAAGATACATAGCAGACATATTTCAGCCTGTAAATAGGCTTTTTGCCTTTTGAAATGAACACTCGACTGGAGTTGTTAGTTCAGTTCTCACTTTCAAGCTCTATCAAAAAGCAAGGACCAGTGGTGATTGCCCAGTGTCTGCACATTACACAAGACAGAAAAAAAAGCGAAGTGTAATGTCATTTACAGCGCTGCTGTTTAAAAAACAGTCGAGATTGTCCTAGCATGAGTTTCAGACAGTGGAGCTGGAGGCAGATCTGAGCTGGCACTTACTCACCTCCAACACACCTTAGTCTTTCAGACTCTCTCGTAGGAGTGGATATTCCATTGTCTAGCATCTCCTCTTCAACAAGGCTGCTGGTGTGATCAGGGTGACTGCTCTGCATCATCACTGGCATTTTGCCTGTACCTGCAATGTGTCTTTGGATGTCATATTTCCCATGCAACGTTACTTTTAGAGCCGTGACTCCCATCCTTATTCTTCGTGAGATTCACATAGTCGGGAAATGTCTCTCTGGGAACCCCCAAATATTTGTTAAAAGCCTGATCTCCCTCTTCCCCCCACCTTTTTTTTTCATTCATTCTTTTATTTCCTTAATTTTTGCAAGTGAGATCTGCTTTCCTTTTTGGTCTGTAATATTTTACATTCCCCAAACCAAAACTACAAATACTCTCATAAATATGCAGAAAGCTTGTCTGCTTTCCCTTCTGTTAGTAGTTAAGTATCTTTTGTTGCAATAGTTTTAACTGGAAGTGTATTGAATTTATTGAACTGATCCGCAATGTGCATTTATGACGATTATAGTACCTGATACACAGGCTCTTACTCTTCAGAGATGGAAAAACATCATTGTTGTTAAGACCTATGTATGATGATTGCTTTTTTTCTTTTTTCTGTCGTTCTACAGTTTCTGCACAGTTTCTTTATTTTTCCCCCTTATTTTGTATGCTGCAGTACATAGCGAAAAGAAAAATGATCAGAATATGATTTAATAGCTCTCTGTATTTTTGATATTTGTATGCCACCAAAAGCTTGTGTATTTTATAGGGAATTCATTTTGCATGCCCAAAATGCATCTTTTAATTTTATAACTTGAGACCATTAAAATGCATTACAGCAGCATCACAAATGTATACAATTGGAAAGATATTTTGTCCTTATGAAATGTAACTTTTATTATCTTCCTAGCTTTACTAATCATGGATATTGTTAGTTGATACCATGTCTCACAATAAGTTAAAATATTATCCTGTCCCACAAAGAATGAAAAAAAAAAAGCGCCATTTATTTGGAAAACTCAAAATGTTTTCTGCATTCCTAGCTCCTTGGGTCAGCCTGGACTGAGATGTAGCTGGGAGGTGCACACAATAACAAGCAGGTTATGGTTTATCTGTTCCTGTCAACTGCTGCTCCTGACTGAGTGTGCGACATCAGAGCTCTGGAGTCTCTATTTCAGTAAGAAATATAACATCAGGGTTGAAACTTGTCAGTTCCTAGATTAAGGCTACACATATGATGGAGGCCTGTTAAAACATGAGTGCTTTTGAGAAGAACACATGCGAATGGAGGATTTGTAATCATAAAACTGACATGGTGCCAATGGAAGATGACAATATATTCGTGCCTGTTGAATATAAGGCAGAGGAAGCTGACTCCAAGCGTTCATATATTAAATGTTGGGTCCTAGAAAAGCACAACATAGGCTTTAAAGTAGTGAAATGTGGATAATAAGAAATGTAAGTTCCTTTTATTACCCTTCAAGTGTTAAAACACTGGGGGCTTGTGTTTTCAAGTCTGTCTCAGCAAATATGAGATGTATTAAAAAATGACATATATATGTGTGTGTGTTCATGTATAAAATTGCAACTCTGAGGCAGTAAGTTTTGTCAGACAATGGCAGCAGCGTACTGTATCAGGAGACTCGATATGGAATAGGAAGAGTTTTGCAGTAGAGCTGAAATTATGTTCATATTGTGTTCCATTTTTAATAGGTTGGACAAAGAAACATGGATTCTCAAATTCAGTGTTAAGCTATGAATAGATAGTAAGCCTTTGTCCAGCACTTCAAGATGACTAGTTAAAATCATCTGATACACAACAGTGCTCAGCAGGGACAGCCAACTAAAATGCAGACCATGTTAGCAGTTAAACCCTGGAACAGTATGGTAGAGATACCTTTCTTAAATAATGTGCCACAGTACTTTGAAAATGTTAGGCTCTGATTGTCACTATATTTAATAGGTATAACACTGGACTTACTTAAGCTTCTGCAATTTGAAATCACAGAAGCACACCCTGTGTTTAGTAGTTTTTGGCAGATGGTGGAACAAGATAGCTATTTTTTCCTGCTAGAAGATAAAAATGCTATTTGACAGAGCACAGAAAACCACATTGCTTTAGCAGCATAATTATGAAATCTGCTCTTTTAGTGGGCTGGAATTATACAATACTACTTGTGTCACAAGAAAGATAACAGCACAATAATGTAGGGCGCTGAGGTTTCCCAGGATATATTTCATTTAACACCGAATTGTAAATTCGTATTAACTGTAATGGCTTTTCAAAGAAGTTTAATTTTTCACACATTTACAAAAATACTGTGTTTTGATGTCAAAAAAGAATGCTGGAGGCCTTACTGTGTTCTTGCAGTGCCTGTTACGGGAAATTGTCCGGAATTTTATTTTTAATACCTAAAATTAGGCTCTGGGCACAGTATGGAGGCAATAGATAAACACTGTTGCTATAGAGTTTTTAAGATACTCCCATTGACTTTTTTTGCCTGCTCCCTGCCCAAGATAAAAAGTTGGCAGTGGTATTTATATGTTATTTGTATGTTTGTATGGGATATTTGAGTCATTGTGATGTGGAGTATTATGCTTCCTTGGTATTTTAAAAATATAAAACTGACAACAGGTCAGGAAAATATTATGAAGATGATGAAATCCTGTTCTAGGAGTGCTGCAGCTGGTGGCATGTTTACTCTTTATTGTTAGAGGGAGAATTTTAATTTGGCTTGAACAGTCAGTTTCTTTTTGTGCAACCTTTATGCAGTCGTGAACTGTGCTAAAAGGTACTTGAAGAAAAATGAGTACTACCAGTGTAGCATGTAAAGGAAAACTAGTTTTTCTGTCTCTGCGTAGTTGTTTGAGGTTATATGTAATGTGAAAGATACACACAAGTAACAGTACAGAAGCAGAGAAGGAAAGAAACTGTTCTAGGTTAGGCTGGATGCCATCTATTAAGAGAATTTTTGTTTTACACTGATTTTAGGAGAAGAATCATAACATCATGTGCTATTTATAAATAACTGATGAAAGATCATGTAATAGGCCATTACAGCAAGGCATATATTTGCTTCAGCTGTAATGCCTGTGTGAAGTAGTTTTACTTTATCTGTAATGCTGACATCAGTTATGTATAATTGTCATGGAAAGTTACTGGTCCAGGCACAAATCTCCTCACTCATCCTCATTCTCATGATGATAATGTAGCTGGTGGTACTTTACTCACCCATGTGGGAGAATTCTTGCCTGAGGGGGTGGAATTTTGTAGAGGCAGCAAATTTAAGAGAGTTAAAAGGACAAGAGGTTTCCAGATGCCTTGAATTAAACCGAGTGGTTATTCCTAACCATAAATGTTTAACTCCACTCCCTCAGCAAATCACTTTCAAAATAGATATTTATTTTCAAACAAAACCAGTTGCCTTGTGAAACTGTTGGTTGGTTAGGGGAAAAAAATGACCTAATGCTTCTGAATAAAATATCTGATCTCTTGTTGCCAAGGCTGAGTCACTTCCTGTTACAATAACAAGACTGTCATCAGCAAACTTCTCTAGCCACACAGTGTAGTTTGCCAGTGTATTCATGGCTTTATTTGTCCATGTTGTTAGAAAGTTACCATTGAAAAACGTCCTGTACTAAATTTGGAGACACCAGCTTTGTACTAAAGTGCATTAGTGTCGGATCTCAGTTGCATTTATTCCTGATCATATAATCTCTGTTTTCTTCGTGCAACATAATAATATCCACCCAGCTGTGTACAGTAATGTTGTAATTCTATCAAGGGATTCTGGACACAACATAATGCATTAATATCATCAGAGCTTTCTCAACTGGAATTTGCAGGATCATAGTCAGCTGTTTCTTATTTACAGGAATGAGATTTGAAAAATACCTGGAAGTTCATTCCACTTGTCACCTAACAGATAACCTCTAGCATTTTCTTGACTGTGGTGAGTTTTAAAGGCGTATTTCAGTGATCTTTCAAAACGTTAAGCATACAGTGGTTTCAGTAGCGTTTGAGCAGGGCTGGCACTGGCTCAGCTTGCAGGCAGAGGTGGTCTGCTTTCGCTGCACCGCTGATTCAGCAGAGCAGGAATTCATTAGGGCTTTTGCATAACAGGTTGGAATTCATTTCCTGGGCAAAATAAGTTGGCTGAACCCCTTTCTGCAGTTATAACGGCTAGAAAATAAAGACCCAGTCCAGTGTTTACTTTCAGTGTTATTATTGCTTTCCCCCCTCCCCCAGGTTTCAAATATTATTTGGGAGCAGCGTCTGGCAGGCTGGGTTCTGGATGATCCATCAGATCTGTATGTGAATCCCGGTTACTGACTCACTCTGTGCAACATAAATGACTGTTCTGAGCCTATTAATCAGAGATGGGGGGTTGGGGTGTTCATTGGGGTTTTTATCCTGGTCTTCTGCCCTAAAAATCAAGTGCCATATCAGGTCCTCTAAATTAAGGGGGAATTGAAAAATTAGCCTGCCCTTTTTTGTGCCTCAGTTTCCCCATGGGAAAGAGAAATTTTAAAACTTTTAAAATGTTTTGGTATTCATAGACAAGAAGAACTACACACACACAGAACTCTGGTTCTTTTGAGTAAACAAAATAGTCTCCTTAGGTTCTGGTTTTGTTTTACTCTGTTTACTATATTTAATATCCGTCCTGCAGGATCATTTATGCTAGTTCTTCCTGAGAGCCGTGTGACAGATAATCCTAGATAGCCTGCATCGCTTGTGCCTGAATTCCTCAGCCAAATCCAGAGGACCCCAACTGAATGAAAGTACTTGTGAAGTGCTGCTCACAAGAGGAAGAGCATCACACTGATCTGAAGTGTGTCAATTTGAACACTGTCTCTTCCTCCCACTTTCACTATCAAATTGTTATAGTCATGGCATAGAACAAGGACCTTGTTAAGGGCTAGCCAAGCTTAAAATCTGCCGTTTTCTTGCTTTTACACTTTTACAAAAGAAAAAAAAATCTTTTCAACTCCCTTTTTTCTTTCTTTTTAGTCAAAAAAAAAAAGAAAACAGAAAATGTAAGTTGATATCTTTAAGTTGACCATGATGAATCTGGGATAAGTTACTATGCTCTGTTCTGTGATAAACAGAGACGTTATTGTGCAGTCCTGGATAAAGTCACTGATTATACTGTTTGGGCCATGAAAGCAAAATGTGTTGCAAGGGTTTGGGTGTCTGTAATTAACCAGTTGTAAATGCTGTGGTTGGTGGCTAAGCAGCTGTTGAGATCACTGTCAGAATTTCACCACTGCAAAGGAGCTATCATGTGTTATTCCATTGTTTCAGGATGGAAAAGAGCAGTTGTTTGTATACATTTCTTTTTTTCCCTAAAACAGAACAAATGTTGGCTGTAAACTGCACTTACAGTGTTCCAGGCTATATCAGTGGAAAGGATTTGTATTTGCCTGAGATTGTCTTTGTCTTCAGTGTAATGTATCAGACGCTGAGAGTATCACTGCAGCCTAAGGGGTCATTTTTCACGAGGGGTTGCTACCACTTACCTTGAACATTCATTCTACTGTGGGCACTTTTCCCTGTCCGCGCACTGAATCACTCCCGGAGTACATCTGTCAATATAATTGAGCCCTATGTTTGGATATTAAGAATCTCATGCATTTTTAAGAATATATATCATTTTAATACTGGATTCCAGCGTCTCAGGGCTGTCCTGAAGTAAACCTTGCAGTTTGACATGGGTGACTCTTTAGTATTGACGAGTAGACAGCAAAGAACTTTGCCACTAGCAAGTTGTATCAAATGCAGCAGGTCAGCCACTGATTGCCTGAATATTCTAATACTTGTAGGTGAAACTATGGTGTAAGACCTTTGGCATTGAAACCTCCTGACTCTATCTAGTTCAGGGAACGGTGAGTTCTCAGTTACAGGGAGTGGGAAGGTGATGTCATTGAAAAGCTATTGCCCTGCTTTGATATTAGTAAATGTGTTCAAAGTTCTCTGGGGACCTCTAAGGGCTGAAATACTCTCCCTACCACAGTTGCTGTGGGATAGAGGTAGTTTCTCCCTCTCTCTCTGAAAATTTCTTTACCTGTTTTTTTAACTACAATGCAAGTGAAGGGCATTCAGGAAAATAAGTCTGTCTCTGCACTGTTTAAGAAAACATGTTGAAAACATGTTTAAGAAAAACGTTGGAAGTGAGGCTGCATACATTCTTATATCACTAATGGAAACAAAGACAGGAACAGAAAAATGCCAGACGTGTGTGCGTGTGCGTGTGAGTGTGCCTGGGGAAGAGGGGGAGGGGGAGGCAGGATGGAAGCCCTTTGCAAAACACAGTAGTAGGTGCCAATGTTGATGTTTTTAAGGCATGCCTTTCACTAGTCACTATGTGATAACTTATTAGCAATCAAAACCTGAGGGCCAGATTCTCCTTTTTCTTTTCTGCACGTACAGCATTAAAAAAACAATTGAGTGAAAGGTCCTGGCAAGTTGCCAGTCCTCCTCGTTCTCGGATAAGGGGGCGAGTGATGCAACACCATGACTCTTTTTCCTTCTTGCATCTTGCCTATCGCATGGGGAAGTGAGCGATTGCTTAGCTTTTTCATGCCTATGAGCTGGGCTGGGCTTTATCTTGCTTCTGGTGACAGGCAGCTTCACGGGGCTTCTGACTGTGTGCTGTCCCTGCAGGGCCCAACCCAGCCTTGGGGGCATTTGAAATAGGTTTGGGTCTGGGTTCTGCTGCTGGCCTGTGCCTTTATAATGGGGCCATCACGTGTACTTGAGCCACAGGCCTCAGGGAACTTGCTAATATCGCCGATAACAAATATAGATCTCTAAGTTGCCTCCACCTTCTCCCTCCCAAATTTATGAATTTAATTTTTTGAGTGTTGTGAGTTTTCTCCCCAACTGTGAAGCCTGAGTTTGTTTTTTTTTTTTTATATTGGTCTAGTGGATTCTTTAATATTTTCCATGCTGCAGTGAGGCGTTTAGCAGGACAGCACGTATCACGAGACTACTGATAAAATCATGGGAGTTAACAAGGCTAGCACTCGAAGGAGCCTTGCAGATTCAGCCTTTTTCTGAAAATAACATTCCAACAAAACAGAGATAAACTGAATGTTTGAAGCGATATTGCAGAATATTTTAATTTGTGGTTCTTTCTCTTTACATAAAGACCCTCTTCAGAGCATCTGAGTGGACTTCCAGTAGTCACAGGGTGGCTCCTATGTCACTCGATCAGTGACATGACTTGGCAGGGGGAGGGAACTGACAGGAAGGGAACATTTAGCTCTTTTTACAAAAGTTAAAAATGAGGACATTTAAAACATATTTTTAATCTCTCACTAGTACTCAAAAGCATTGTAGTCGAATTTGTAGCACCGCTGAAGCAAATAGCATTTAGTAATAGCCAGCAGTGAGCACAGAGGCACTGGTGATGTCATTGGTGGCATGTCTGATACCTGTCCCCTGCTCAGTTGCAGCCAGAGCCGCAGCCTGAGAACATCGGAGCATCGGGCAGGATTCCAGGGCGCTGAGTCAAAGGTGAAATGCTAGCACCAGGGAGTGATTGCTGGTTTCGCTGGCTGAAATACCAGTCGTATTACACATTTATTATACTTACAGGGAGAGAATGCAAAGATAGACCACAGGGATAAACAGCAGGAGGACTGCACTGACGGGAAGAGGCAGTATTCAAACATGATAAAGAGTACAACTGTGATAAAAAAGCAATAATGTTGACTGACATGTATTGTTACTGGTACAGCATTGGACATTTATAAGGGTATTTTTATTTCCTTATATGGGGAGCTACTTTTGTGTGTGTGTGTGTGTGTTTACACTACATTTCACATGCAGTTCTGAAAACCTACAGCTGTTCTGAGTCATAGTAGCAGAACTGAAGCATTATTTATAACGGGCATATGGGCAGTACTTACTGAAATATAGGTCCCAAGCATGCAGCTAAGCCCATGGATGCGAAGCATACACTGCACCCCGGTTCTTAAAGTCAGCCACATGCTTCAATGCCTGCAACAGCAGTACTTGCTTTGATTGACTTCTACTACTTCCCAAGACTGAAATACATAACTAATATTGGCCTACGTCACTCATTGCTCTTGGAAGCTGGGGAGACTGTCATTTGCAACTTTCCTGTTTTAAAAAAAAAGGAAAAAAGAAGAATACAATTTATTGTATTTTTTTTTTTTCTGTTATTTTGTGTGATTGTTTTGATGTTTAGAACTAACATAGGACAACCTTCATGGGTACACTGGAACCTTTTTTTAACATGTGATCTGTCCTGGAAAGCTTCTATAGAAAGAGTGAATTTTGTTGCACTCTAGTAGTACTAGTTTTGACGTTTTCTAATTTTGATGGAATAAAACTTCAATACATTTAAAAATAAAGCTGGGTACTGCACAATGTAATGATATCATAAAGCCAACGAAGTTCAGTGATATTTCTGATAGAAAAATTTTACAGTTTTTGGCCACCAACGATGATGTAATGCACATTTTGTGCATTAAATCAACATATAATAGTTATTGAATCCTCTTTCTTAATGTAAATATTCTAATTTCCAAGGGGAGAAAGAGAGAGGTTTAATGAAGAGAAACATTCCCAAAAGCTGAAAAAGAAAAAAGAAAAAGATTCAGCTATGGTGTATTGTTGATATCAAGATTAATGTAATAGCTGTCTCATAATGAAATCTAAGAAGTGACAGATGTGGTGATGGGGTGTCCTCCGAGCAGGCAAATACATATGCCCTCTCTTTAAGAATGTTCAAGATCCCAATTCCATTGATGACTTGGTAGTGTGCTTAGCTTTATGCATGTAAGGAGACCCTTTTCTTTAAATTACACATATGCTTCATGTTTGCAACCTTACTCTTCCAGGACATCTTCCAGCAAATTCAACATTCCTTTTTTTTTTTCTTCCAAATGCTATGTTACACACTTTCCTCCCTTTCAGTCACTTAAAAAAACATGATTCGTTAAGTCAGTGGCAGAACTCCCACTGACTTCTGTAATGCTGGGAGTTAAGCTCTCTGCTTATGAAACTTAAACATTTCTTTTTAGAAAACTTTCCAATGTTACTGAAAGTTCATTTCAGTCCTGCAGCTCTCCAAAATGGTCAGTGAATGGTTTACACTTTTTCCTTATATTTAATAGAATTTATTATCATCATTTTTTATTATTATTCTTTGTGCCTTTTGGAGGAGATGCTAAGGATTGAGGTCATGTCTTCTTTATCTGGTCATTGAAAGATCCCATTATGATATTTATAAGAAATTTTGGGCTTTATTTCTCAACCCTGACCTCCTGTGAAAGACACTGGATGTCAGAGTTTTGCTACTATCTATCTGCATTAGAATTGTCTCCCATCCTCTGCTACTATTCTTGTGAAAGATCTTAGTGGGAGCTCTGTAGTTGAGAGACAGTGGCCAGAAGATGCAAGATGCTGAAGATTTCAATATGGGACAAGTTTATATTAAGCCTCAATCATGCCAAAGTTTCCATGTCTTTCTTCTCACCTCTGAAACTGAGGCATGCTTGAAAGATTTTAGTGTTCTTGGCTCCTCCTCTAGCCTTCGCACTTCTAAGAGGTAGCATAGAGGAAGAAAATGTTTCAGAAGGTAAGAAAGGAAGCTGTAAGGAATTGTGGAGTTGCTGCTGCTGGATTTCCTATATTCAGTTGTTTCACTATGTTGTTTCCAAATATATTGTCATATACAGGGCAGAATACGACTCTCCAAGCAGCAGAGTTGACATCACATCTGTAGGTTCAGAGTCAGAGGTTGATGACTACTGTAATCAAGCACCTGTTCTACAGAACACAGATCAATAGGTAAGATGGATCCTACCTTTTCGTTCAGATGTAGATTCATTGGTATTTTCAATTTCTATTAAGCTATTCTGAGTTGAAAGTGCTCTGAAGTAGCAGTGCATAGTGCAGAATTAAACTTCAAACCCTTCCTCAGTAGATTGAAGTATCCCTCTACCATAACTACACATTATCCACCACCATGTTCTTTATGAAACAAAAATATTCCTGCTTTGAAAGTTGGTCTTTATGGACTTTTTCTGAAAGTGGAGGTCAGATACTAATGAGACAGTTCAGCTAGCCAGTGCCTTGACATGTTTCATTTATGGCTTGATTAGACCCTGATTTAATGAGATACTGTACTACATGGAAGCACATCATCTTCAGCCATTAAGCACTGAGTGGAGTCTGAATGTTTCATTTCAGCAGTGTCTCTGCGCTTTTGAAACTAAAAGAAAAAACACAGAATAAAGCATAATTTAAATAGAATGTTTCATTCCAACTGCAGTAGGCAATTACAAAGAAAGCCATTCTGAGACTTCCCACTCTTTTCTGCTTTTTTTCAGTCATATAGACTATGCATTAGTGCTTCTGAGGTTTTATTATACTGTATAGAATGCGTTTTGAATTTAAGATTTGTAGGGGAAAAGCAGACAAAAGTACAATCTCGTGTTTCCATTCATCTTCCCTGTGTGTTATTCCAGAGATTCAAAAGGATTATACATTGTCTAGATTTTGTGACTGGTGAATTTCTTTGTTACAGGTTGCGTTAGGATTACATAGAATTTTTTTACATTCTCTTTCGCGTGGTTTCCAGTGGAGGGGCAGCACCAGAGCGCTACAACGCTCCAGTGGATTTTCTCTGTTGGATGACATCTAAGCATCCAAAAGCTTCACTAAATTGAACTGTAGACTGAGAAGTACTGGAGTTTTACAAGATCTGAGGTACTGCTACTATGTTTTAGGCTCACCTCCCTTTGCAGTGGTTTTTCACCAAATGGATTTAAATTGAACCCAGTGGCACAAAGAACTGAGGTACCCTTACTGGTACACTTGTGAATATATAGTTCTCTTATACATTCTCACTTGGGAACAAGGCATGATACCATATGGAATTGCTCACATCTATTTCTTGGCTTTGGGTTAATTGTGTAAACTCAAGTCTGAAGAAAAAAGGATATATTTAGAATAAATTATGTCATGCTGAGATGAGGTTAATTATTTAACATCTGGCAAAAGCAGATGGATTCTCAGTTAACACAGTGGAATCCATTCAGTCAGCACCTTGATAAACATCGTGTCTCTTTTACTGTCTTAGGTGCCTTCCTGGAGATCCTGTGTATGTGCTTTCCAGTTGCTCTGAAGGCTGGATAGGCAGCACATCAAGACAGTTTAAAATGACTGGCTGCCATTGCCTGCAAGGCTTTGGTGATTTGCAAGTGTGAATGATATTTGCTGGCAGACTTTCTTACTGTGTGGGCCGTTTGTCCAGCAATTTGACTTTTTACTTAGTAGCTTGAGTGGGTTTGGTGCTGTACATCAATATCCTGGGATGGATGTTCTCAAAGGTATTTTTTGTTGAGATGTGGCCACTGCATACTGACAGTGCCTATTAAAGCATTGTGTTGGAGTTATTTGGGAGATTATGGTTTGACATGGTGACCACACATGATGTTCTTGGTAGCCACACACAGGAAAGATGGCTTATGATTTGCTATGAGATGTGGTCTTCCAAAGTGTTTAAATATATTTAAAGCTGAAGGAGACCTTTTTAATTTAATACTGGGGCAATGTGGCCATCTTGAACTTCTTTCAAGAGGAAATTGCCATGGTCACATTTGAAGGTCTTTAATGGAATTCTTATAGAAGCACTTTAAAATTATAATGATTAATTATTCATATTTTTATGCTCCTCCTGGGTCCCAGGTAGTATATCTATGCAGGACTTCCCATAGCCTTCAGTTTTTCAGCAACCATTTTTCATGTGCCTTCTGAGTGGGTAGGAATGTTATAAGACTGTTCTGTATTAGCAGAAAAAGCTTCAACCCTGCTCTATTTTATGCTTATACAAGAAAAAACCCACAGGAATCAGAATTTCAGTTATATTAAAACTTTCTGTGAGCAAGGAAAAAATACGAAATATCCTTGAAGGAGAAAACATTGAGAGGGAACTTTGTTTTTATACCTCTCTCTTCAGATCCCACACAACTGTGAACCTGTTGGAAGTGCAAGGCAGTACTGTCAGTGCTGTCATACCCAGTACGTGAAGCCAAATGTAGAAGAAACACCTTTCCTAGTACCTCATATTTGTAATCCACTGGATTTAAGTCTCTGGTATTGCTTTTTCAAAGCACTGCAATTCCACAGCACCCAGAGTTTGATGCCACTGGGCTATGCAGTTGCAGGAAAGTGGAAGTGTTAGGCATGACGCTCAGAAAATGCTGCTCTTCGCTTATTTTCAAAGGGTGTAAATCAGAGGTCATTCTACTGTAACCAGCAGATTTTCTGCAGTCAGTGTGAAATCATCATCCAGTTCAACAAGTTCATATCTCCAAGTCTGGAGATACTCAGCCTCGATGCTTCAGATCCTAGCCAAGACACGTCTTGTGTGTTTTCTAATTAACTAACACTTGCACAATTGATGGCCAAACATTCTTTCTGGAGCATTTACCATTTCCAAATATATTTATCTTTCAGGTAAATAATTTTTGTGTTAATTAGTGACAGCTCACTGCTAAAATATTCACTTCATTCTTTTATCACCCTGTGGCAGAGTTCTGCATGCCATCCCAGCTGTCCTTCACAGCAGGTCCTAAAGGTTTGAAGCCTTATTTGGTGTCTGGAGTGACCTTTTAAATTCCAGAGTAAAGCTGGGGCTACTCAGCTCACAAATATAACACTTGTTAATAAAATGTCAGCTTTGTAGCAGTCAGGCTTGTGTGGATCTTTCAAACTGCATTTTCTGTTGGCTTAATAGCTCAGGATTGTATATATGTGGTGGCGAGGTTGCAAGAGGGGTAAAACTTTCAAAAAAATCTCCCTTCTGTTCCAACCATGTAACCAGGTCACAGTTCTACCCCCTGGGGAAAAAATAATTTCCCCCAGTTACATTCCAACAAACAGTTGTTAGGTTTCTTCGTTGCTTATGTGATCTCAAGTAAACTCAGAAATGCCGGTTTTAAAGACTAAAAGATTGCCTAAACCTTCAATCCCTGAATCAATAGCAATGTAAGTAAATAATAGTAGCAGGGGAAAAAAAAAAGGGGGGGGGGTAAGGAGCGGAGAAGCAGCAGAATGTCTAGCAGATGTTTCCTAAAGAAGATATAAACAAGGAAAATGAGCAGTCACATTTTCCTTTAACTTTATAGTGCAGTTTACTAGTTCGTTAAACAGGACTTCTGAGCACCTTGATTGTTTAAGTTGAAACATTCTTGATTTCCTGCTCAACTGACCCACTTGATAAAATGTTCTCTAATGACATCATCAGCCATTGAATAGTTAACAGAACTGTTGTATAAACCCATGTAGTTTAGATGGTTCTTGACCTTTTGCATGTAGGTAATGATTACTTACGTATCTGCAGGCATGCTGAAAGTTCCCTGTAATATACTCAAGAAACATAGCACTGACATCATTCAAAACTATCACTTTTTAATTCTTTTAATGCAGATATTATAGCTGTTTACATCTTAATGATCTGTCTGTATAGTTGCTCAAACTAATTTCTTTTCCATCTATTTACTGAAACTACATAAGCAATTCATGGGATGTTTTAAAGATTTACCCATGTTTAGGTATTGCCTGTGTTCCTCCTGGATAGGTAGGTCTGACATTACTGTGATATTTAGTTCTTGTTACACTGGGGGAAAAAAGTTTTGGTTATGCTACAATGGGACCGATTTTTTTCTTGTTCTAAAAAAGATTTTTAGCTGCAGAAAACCACTTGTTATCAATGGAAACTTTACAGTAGACCTCTATGGACTTCTAATTGACTCACTAATGCAGTTTCATTACTGGACTAACACTAGACAGCTGGAAGTTGTCTAGTAGACATAAAATTATCATATAACCTATAATATGGAATAATCAGAATATTTTGAAATAATCATAAAGAATATGGGTAAATTGGAAAATGCCCTGTTCTGTGTAGGGAATAAAAAAAAAAAATCAAACCTTTGAATTTGTATGTCATTGCATGGAACAACACATTTCATAGAACTGTAGAATCATGGAATGGTTTGGGTTGGAAGGGACCTTAAAGATCATCAAGTTCCAACCCTCTGCCATGGGCAGGGACACCTCCCACTAAAACAGGTTGCTCAAAGCCCCATCCAACCTGGCCTTGAACACTTCCAGGGATGGGGCAACCACAGCTTCCCTGGGCAACCTCACAGTAAAGAATTTCTTCCCAAAATCTAATCTACATCTCCCCTCTTTCAGTTTAAAACCATTATCCCTCATCCTATCACTCCACTTCCTGATAAAGAGTCCCTCCCCATCTCTCCTGTAGGCCCCCTCCAAAGTCTCTCTTCAACACACTGACTTGAGGATGTTTGTACATAGCCCTAATCGTCTGAGATCACTGGCATAGTTGCACTTTCTTCACAAAATAAGAATGTTAGCTCCTCTTGTAGTTAAAATAAGGGTAATCCCATTTTTTCCAAGCCCAATAGAAGACCAGTGAAAATCAGCTCAAATTATCATCTCCTCGTATTAAATAGACTATTGTTAAATGGTGCATGCAAACATTATCTGTATCACAATATAGTCATAACTGTTTTACATTAAGTGTTCTAAATTACTATAAATTAGTATAACATAGCTGATTAGAGATGAGATTTTTTAAGAAATGCTTAAGAACTGCTTTAAGAAATATTTAAAGGAATAAGATATGTCTTTCTAATTTTGTGTTCTTTGTGGACCTGCTGAGCTCTCTTAATGGAACTTGGCCTTGAATCTCTGCAAATCCAACAGCAACATTTGGTGTACAGTTTGTAAACTTGTTTGTTATGTTTGTAAATCCTTTTTAATGCTCTTGATGATCTTAAAAGACGTCATTTCTTTCTTTCAGTATAAATACTTTTATGGTGTTAGCAGTTACAGCTTTTCAAAAAAATGTATTGAAATTTTGTAAAAAATTAAACTACAGCTTTATTAAAAGAACCAGGCTCCATGAAATTCAAAAATTAGCAAGCATTGCAAGCTACTTGATGTTTACACAAAGTGTGATTTGACAGTGTTATTCAATTCTATCATTTAGATTTTGTTTCATATTATAACAAGGATACTTTTTAGCTGCAGTGAGGACTACCATCTATGTCTGTTATCAATAAAAACATCTTCCTTCTCAAAACAAGATTGGTCTGCATCAGCTAAGATCTGGGTTTTTGGTTCTTTCCCTCTTTTACCCACTTAACATAGCTTCTGGGTAATTCAGATTTTTTTTTAATAGAGCATTTGCTTCTTTACTTATTTTTGTGAGTTGTCCTGTCCAAGCGGAAATTTTTCATAGCCAGCAATATCTGAATGACTTATTTACTTGATAAAATAATTTCTAGTGGCATCAACATCAGCTGCAGGCCTAAATATAGACAGATAAGTACTGCATGCACTGATCTTTTAGACAAATGCACATGATGTATCCATGTTAGGTGACATCTTCCATAGGATTAAGTGTTGTGGGACGTCAACTGTGAATATAGCAGAGAATAAGATTATATAACATGGACTAAGAAAGACGATTCTTAGAAATTCTTTGCTCTCTGCAGATCTCCTCATAACTCTATGGTAAATTAATGCTCACTGTCACTTCTTTCAATCAGCAAAAGGCACGAAAATAAAATAAGCTGTCACATTTTTGGTTCTTTTCAGTGTGAAATTGAAAACATTTCTCAAGCTAATAAACTTGAGTCTAGGACTGCTGGTATGTGCTTGACTTTTTCAAACAGTATGCTTCAAAGCGTAGAAGCTAGATAAGCTAACAGCTCATTCAGTGAAGTTATTGTGTTGGAGAAAGTGTGTCTATCAAATGCTTGCTTTACAAATTTGAATAGATGTCGTTGTTCTCAGTAATGTCACCCACTCTATGGCTGCAGGCATTGTTTGAACAAAGGGAATGTGAAGCATTTTTTTTTATTATTATTTCATTTTATTCTTTCCCTGCTTCTTTGCAGGGAATTCAGCCATTCTTTCTCTGGATCTTTTTTATCAAAATGATGATGCAAACAGTACTAGGGAGAGCTGGCCAAATTGTTGAAGATCAAGCTGATGGTTTAGCTGTGTGGTCTTCAGAGACGATGAAACCAAGTGTAAGGAAAGTAAGGTATGACAATTAAATGTTGCTTCTTGTTTTCAGAGAAACGGGGTCAGAAGGCAGTATTGACATTATTGGGAATTACTATGGAATACATCTTTGTTTTTGTTGTTTACCAACTGTAAGTACAGATCACAGAGTGGCTGACTTCTGTTTCTCCATGGTACTCTAGGTCAGTGTGTTACAGACATCTGCACATTGCTGCAATCCGATTGTAAGATGAACACCAACAACCCAAATACATTCCTTGTCTCAGTTACACCAATACAATCTGGCCCCTTGTGTTTATTTCAGCACTGAGTGAATTCTTTTGGTTATTTATAGATCCTTTGGAGATTGTGTCAGTGGGGTGAGAGTGAAGCTGCATTCGCAGCTGGAGTACTCCAGAGAGGTCTGTTGGCTGGCACGTGTCTGCTGGCTGTGTAAAAGTCACGCCAGAGAAGTGGCCTTGCATCTTTGCTACCATAGAGCAAATGCTGTATGGACTTTGGGTCAGCAGTGAGAGACTTCAGCCACAGACTGGAAGAAGGACTATGACTCATGGTTCTGTTTTTTCTGCCTTGACTCTCCAGAAGGGAAGTAATCTCTTTCTCTGATATGTGTGATTCAAAGGTAGTATTTTTGTTGCCTAGTATTCTTGAGAAAGGTGTTGGGGGGGAAATTATATTATATGGCAGGACTCTGCTTTATCCAGAGAAAGTCAAAGTATAAGACAGTAGTTGCTTTACACAGCAGTGGAATCTGTTATTGCTCCCTTATCTGGCTTGCCCAGAAAGCCAAATAGTTCTGTGCTTCTTCGTGTATCTGCATTGAAAAATACCTTTAGCAGACTGTACTGAGTTTCTGTCATGCCTTCAATCCTCCATGGCCCCATTACAGTTCCTCAGGGACTCTCAAAGATGGCTAAGGAAATTAGATGGACAGGAACTGAGTGGAAGCTTTCTAGGGAATGAAAGGATAGAAAAGTAATTTTGTAGGTTGGCTGAGCTCTTGATGAGATGTTTAACGCTGCTGTGATTTAATTGTATTGCTAATGCTGCATCAGGGTGTTTGAGCATTTTGGTAGGAGTCTCTTGGTTAGTATTTAAATCAAAGGGAATAAAACACAGTAGGTGTCTTTAAAAATCTCTGTCTTTATTTTGAAGAATTTTAGTAGCACCTTGCATGTATCTAGTAAGAGACATTGGTCCTGATTCTTATTTTCATGAATACTTTTTTAAACACTTTGGCCAAATAAAAGACTCCTCATGTTGTCATAAATTTTTTATATTCTTTCTTTCTGCTCTTGACAGCGCTTTGCTCAGGCACAGTGCCATACTACACTGCTCTTGAGCATGCCACAGTTGTGCTTCCAGTTCAGGGACTAGGTCGGGGAATATGAGTTTGTGTGCCTTGGCCCACAGAATGAATGAAGCCAGCCCCATCACCTCTACCATGTGAATATTTCAGTCTATATTTTGGACCATCTTGTCTTTGTTAGAGAGACCACTGTGCTTTTTAGCCTATCTGTTATTAATTAATGAAGGTCCAAGTAGCAAAGATGAGCTCTCAGAAAGGAGAAGCGGATAGCAACCATACTATTTGCTAAGGATGTGCCACTCTGCTGCAGAGGGACATACGACAACACTCATTGAGTGAAGGTGCTTAATCCTTTAATTCCCATAACAGAAAATGATTTCCTAGATTTGTCCTTAGTGGATAACCTGGTGTAATTTCTATGAATCTATGTAAGAATACATTCTTACTTATAAAGACAAGCCCCTATGTGAGGTCAAAAACTTTGAGAATAAATTCCTTTGGGTGAACATTAAGTTTTATTGTGTTTTTCACAGTAATTGCTTGTCTTCTGTTACTTTGTTTTGCATTTAATCTTCCTTGTCTCTGTAACATTTTTGTGCGTTTCTGAGACACCTCTCAGCTGCCCCATCACTACAAGTGTTTCAGAGGAGGTTGCAGTAGTGTCTGAAAGATGTTGTTCTACTGATCTGTTAACCCACATGTTTTTATCCTCTCCAAGGAGGACCATATGTAGATGACAACTCACTCCTTGTTTATTTTGGTTGCACATAGATGACCTTTACCTTTTTTGTCACTTAACTGTTTAATTTCAAGCAATAACATTATTGTTTCCTTGCTACAGAACTGGACAACCTTATTAGATCTTTTTGCAGCTCTAGAAGACTGTATCAGATACGTTGCTGAAATAATGTTGCATGATTTTGAGCCCAAAAGACAAAAATTCAATCACAACTATTTCAGCTGGGGTAGCTGACTGCTTGTTTAATTGCACAAATTAGAAGGTAGGGCTGCAACTTGCTTTAACTGAAGCTTGAGTTGAAAGATTGTCACAAATAAGTACTCCTGGAGTATTACTGGACTACTGGAGTGATTACTATCTCAGTACTACTATAAATAAGAACATATTACTTCTGTGTGTTGCTTAACTATTTTCACTGTAGTGAGATGACAACCACTAATAGTAGTCTTTTGGGCATGGGAATAAGCTTTTCCAAGAAAAGATACGAAGTAAAATGTTTCTTCATGTTTTGTTTTAATCTGGGGAGGGAAAAAAAATCTGGGTTTTGTTGTTGGTTTTGGTGTTTTGTTGTTTTTTGTTTGTTTTTAAATACGAGCTTTAAAACTAAGGGCAGCCTCTACCTTGGTTTCTTCATTTAGCACTGTGCCTGGTTGAAGCCCTTTTTTCTTTTAGGATCCAAAGCAGAGGGCTGGCCTGAGGAATCTGAAGGGCTTTCAGTCACAAAAATCACTGTAAATTTATCAAAACCAACAATTTTTCACTGACGAGTCCTGAAAGCCAGAGGACTCATCCTAACAGTATTCATATCTAATTGTCTGAAGGGACACCAGCAATAAAAAATGTTCTTTGCTTCTGACAGTTAAAGGTAATTATTACTAATTAAATGAAAGCTTCCATCTCAAATAAATTGAAAAAATATAGAGCTAGTCTTCAATATCATAGTTTCAGTTTCTGTTATTTTGTTTCCTTATTTCCCTACAGTTACTATGTCAGCATAAAAGTCTTATGGTGATATGAGGATGTGGAATAGAAAGTTGGAACATACTTATTTATAGAAGATTTGTGGGTTTGGACTAATTTGGTCATTTTTGTTTAGACAGTGGCAAGAAACTGATTCATGGGAAGCATTAGCGTTGGTAAATATTTTTAATCTCAGAAACATATTTTCTGTATCTTTGCCCTGGTTAACCTCTGATGTTACAAATAGTTTTCTACCACTGTCCTGAGAAGATTGTTTCATAGCTTGAAACTTCTATTAGGAAGTTTTAAAAATTATTATTTGCATTCTGATATTAATTCTTATCATTGCTGACTTTGATGAAAACAAGGATGTGGTCATTAAGGGGGGATACACATCACATAATTTAGAAGTCTGCAGCATAAACATCTGCAGTTGGGTGTGTGGGTGAGTTCCCTTTAAAGTCAATGGAGAGACAGAGGCCTTTAAATGCACTAATGCTAACATATTTTAGATGTTTACTTCAGGAAAAGAGGTGTGGCAACCTATGTTGCACTGACTATGTTTACTAGATATCCTTTGACTCCATTAAGCCTGGGAAACTGGATTTTACATCCCAGATTGTAGAAGTCTAATGAGTCTTATCCAGAAAAGTACATGCAAATCACAGCAATGATGAGAACAATCTGCAAGGATATTATATGATACTAATTTGCAAATTATATAGGCCCATCATTAGGCCATTTGGCTGTTCCAGGCTGCTGGCCAGTGAGGGAGAAAGGACAATATATACTTTGCACAGCTGGAGAAAAATGCTCATGTGAATGCTGGGATGGTGAAGAGAGACAAGATCCAATGAAAATTGGATGTAAATCATGATACAGATAAATCTCTGTCACTGGAAAGCTTTTTGAGACCTCTGTGTTATGTGAGATGACAAGCAAGTATCTGCTGGCAGAATACTGAATTAGGGATTCATAAGAAAAAATCATTTGGAAAACAGAAAAGAATGAGTTGGAATAATGAAAAAAGTACATTAAGAAGTTGACATACAGACAAAAATACACTGAAAATAAGACAGAGTAAGGTGAACTAAGATGATGTTAGTGCCCTTGGTAAAATCCAGGTGAAATTTGATTCCCACTGGACCAGAAACTGGTGGAGCCTAATATAAGAGACATCTCAAATAGTTTGAAAACTAGATATTTTTCTGTTTTCAAAAGAAGTTTTCCATATTAAAATTTACAGGTATATTGAGTAGACTGAATACCAAGACAATGATCTATGGGGATTATTCAGTAGACAATCTTAATAGTAAATGGTTATTTCTCTTTCCCTTCCTTGTTTTTTTCCATCCTTGTGCTTGTTTCATTTGGTTGTTGCCTTCAGCCACCTGTCTATAATTACAGCAAAGATTATTCAGGAATGTGTTTGTTGGAAGTAAGCACAGGAACATCACCACAGGTCAAAAGTGACAGACTGATCCATAAATCAGTGACTACCAAAAAGGACATCTTAGCCAGTCATTCATGAGTGAGTGATACATCCACTGAGTTGCTTTCCGGTACAGTAATGGTATCACAAAAAAATGCTAGTTTCAAAAATTCTAGTTTCTATCACAATGCATTATATCAAGAGGATTAAAGAACTGCAGGAGATCTGTAGCACCCACTTTTGAGACCATTTTGGATAAATCACCCTGTGCAGCTCAGGCTTGTTTCTTCGGCATGAAGAAATCTACACAATTACAAGAGATGCCAAGTAATAATAAGAAAAATAAGCAAATAGGGACACATTTTCAGAGTGCACAATTGTAGTTCTCTGAGAATTCTGTAAGAATCAATAAAGTGCAATGTCAGAAGTCAGTTTTTGTGTCTGACAAACTGTTCAATAGACAAAAGAACTAAAACTGGGCCCCATTAGCAGTGTTTAAACATACAGATCACAAAATTCAATACAAACAAGTTTTAATGACATAAAATCTACCAATGGATATGTTTGTATATAAATGTGTTCCAGGTCACATGGTTTCAGTGGGAAAAGTTATGTTTAAAGAAATTCAAATTCAGTCAAATTCAGATTTAAGTGACTCAGATATCTAATTTCCATGCACCTTTCTAATGGTTTGATACACACCCATTGAAGTCAATGATAATCTCCGATTAAACCCTATGGGAAAACATATGGTAGCAAATGAATTATTCTGTTTTCTATAATCAGATTTCTATCTGTAAAATTACAGCTTAGCATCCTCTAGATAAAATACAGAAGTACATGTAAATATTTACTTTAAGGATTTAAGACTAGGTTTAAGATTAAATACGGGCACATTTTACAGTAGAAGAATGAACTTCAGTATGTAGTTACATGATGTGAAGGGCTAATTCCTTAGAGCCTGGCAGCACATAAAGATGCCAGTTATCACATGTAATAGGCAGCGAAAAGGTATATTCTATATTTAGGTTATAAGAAACACTTTTTAACACTGTTCATAGACAAAAGAACTGCAAAAATGAGCTCAATTAGGGGATGTGGCGAACTAATTTTTAACACAAGATCTAACACAAGATTCTTATAATCTGGACAGGTTCAGATGATACTGGTGAGACTTGCATTTGTTCATTTTTACAGTAAATCTTTCTTTTTGATCTGCAGCCTGCCAGTATTAATCTTTCCTGATCCAAGGAAGCCACAAGTGTTTTAGTTAGAGCTTAAATTAAGAAGGTTGGAACCAAATAGCAGTAATGACACTGGGAATCACTAGGAATCTGGGAACAATTGCAGTTGCTATTGAATGTATATATGTATGTACAAAAGTTTCAAATATGGAGGTACTGTTAATAGCACTAGTTTAATCAATGGAGTTGTGAATTCCAAGGAATCTTGCATGGTCTTTACTTTAGAATAGTTTGTGAAGATTCTTTTACTACTGGATAAATGAAATGGACATTATGGGATTCCAGCGCTGAAGCCCAAAGTCGTGAGCAGCATTTCCATTTACTCCCTTGGACAGTAAATCTTAGACTCCTCAGAATCTTTACCCAGTTCTTTAGGCTGCAGCTGATTTTCCTCCTGCTATTTTTCTTTTCTCTTTTATTTCTAGACTGCTCACTTTCTTAGATTCAATTTTGTCTACTGCAACAGAGTTTTCAACTTCAGTATGAAACATATTAGGGGAATAAACCATAAACGACTCTGCAGTTTACAACTGGGTGTCCATAAGGTGCCCTCACATAAAAGCATAGAACAAGAAAATAAGTGCAGTAAAATAATAAAAGACCTATTTCACTGCTCACTCACTCATGCCATAAAGCCAAAACTGATGTCTGGCTCTAGCAGACATGCCATATTCTTTTAAATGACTGAAATGACAAGAATTGGTAGTAATGATTAGTTTCTGTAGTGGGTAGAAGGGAGATCTCAAAGGAAGCCTAACATTTAGCCTGTTAGTCCTTTTTGCATCCCTCTATCTGTTGCCCTTGAGACTTGCAGGTGAGTTTTTTGCTTCCTCTTGAAGCTAGTAGTGCCAGTTTTGTCTTCAACTGTTTCTTTCCTCTCCCTCAAAAACTTAGTTCATGTGTGAAGGACTTGCTGTGCTGGGTCTCTAACCGATAAATCTCCCCAGACTTGATGCTTGAACTAGAGGTACACCAAGAATGTATAAGACAAGATCCCAGGCAGCCATAATTCTTGTTTATGGCCATAAATGGGGTTATTCTTATTTATGTTTATTAAAGAAACCCAAATGTATTGTTACTGGGATGCTTCTTCACTAACATCACTGATATACCAGCCTCTTATACTGCATAACTAACAGATGATTTGCCACTATTTCTTCCTTGCTTTTCTTGGAACCAAGTGGTAGAATGAAGAACTTTTTACCTACCTTTTTACCTAACTTTTCAGCCTTTTCAGCTTTGAATTTGGTGAGTCTCTTGAATGGCCTCTACAAGCTAGGACATGGAATGGGCTTGGTGTTTGGATCACTGGGAAGGTCAAGAGCAGCACTATTTGTATCCATTACCGATGGCATGTACAGACTCATGAATGATTAATCTCACAACAGCTTAAGTATGCCCCATAAGTTCCTCTCAGATTTGTCTCCCACATCCATGAGGACTTGCAGTTTTAACCTCCATATCATCAATTCCTTGCTATTTCTCTGTCTCAACTGTCTTTCCTTTAAAACTGCTACAGTCTTGAATTAGGCCGTTATTTCATCCTTGAAAATCAGTTTCCATTTATCCAGTTCACCACTTTCTGAAACCACAGTAACTCATGATTGCTGGGGCCAGAGGGGAATTGCCTGAGAGATGTGTAATGCACTGAGCTAACGTGTAAGGCTAAAGTATAAAATTTAAGTTATAAATGAAAGTGACAAGCAAAATTTTTCTCCACTTAGCTTTATTAATGATGCAATATTTTATTGCCTGTGGCTAAAAGTATTTATTGTCATTGTGTTTGGCTGTAATTTGGTTTCATAATTCAGTTTGCTTTTTACATTTGTTTTTTACATTTTTTTCCCCCCAGTAACACTTTGTTTCCATGCAGATTGTTGTCACAGTGTGTTCATGTAGTAAGTGTGTGGTCTTCTGGGAGCAAACATGCAGATTGGCATTAATGTGAAGAAGCAAAGTCTGAACTGTGGGCTTATTTTTAATCATGTGAGTATGTGGCTAAAATCAGTAGCTACACAGATTGTCGTTCTAGAGTGACTGATAAAACTGCATGTGTGTTTTTGGTTGTAGGCACAAACATGTATCTGGCAACATCAACCAGCAATGTCTTCAACATTTATTTAATTACACAAAAAGTCCCACTGACAGCAGAGAGAATATTTGTATGCTTTAATGAAGTATCTAGTGGGTCACAAGCCATGTTAAGAATCTTGCAGAATCAAGACTTGAATATTATATATTAGAGCGTGTTCATAGAAAGATAATGAGAGTCACAACAAGAAAATTACAAACAAGAAAAAGCTTTCAAGAGAAGAATTTGAAAAGATGAAATGGTTTGATTTAGAAAGGAAAGGTATAAGAGCAGATATATCAAGAGTATGTGAAACAGTGACTACTATTTAAATGGAAGAATGAGAATGTCCCTTTTCTCTCATAAATAGTATAATAACAAGGAAAATAAAGGGCAAGCTGGAAACCATTATAAGGAAACACTTCTTTCTACAGTATTTAATTAGGTAATAGAATTCATTTGCAGAGGAAATGAGACCACTGAAGATTCTTAGTGAGACTGAGTTTTTCCATATTACATGAATATACCTGGAATTATAACAAATGATATACAAACAATGTAATAATACTTATTGAAATGGCCATTAAACCTTGTGCTCTAGGGCTCAACATAACCTAAATGAGACTAGTGCTGCTGTACAAAAGCAGTTGGTATCTGACAGAAGGCACAAATTATATTGCACCTGTTTGATAGAACAGTCTTCTGCCATCTTCTCGGTTACCTGGTGATGATCAGTCTCACAGACAGCATTAATGCTTAGATAAAGCCATAGTCTTTTCTTCTGTAGGTCTAACCTTGTATGATAGTTCCAGTTCTTCTATGTATATGTCTAATATCCTTCAAAAGGTATAGATTGGACATTTAACGTATTGTCTCTTGGTAGCTTTGTGCAGTATATTACTAGTTCAATAAACTATGCATTTGAGAGATTTCTTCAGTCTGTGTTAAAAAAGGAAAAAGGAGGTAAAAGACATCAGATCTTTGAGGTTTTTTGGTGGTTTATTTATTTATTTATTTATTTTAATTAATTCAAAAAAACCCTCTTGATCATTAGGTCTTTTGTTTGCAGCATTTTTCAGCCTTAGTGACCCTATCATCAAATATGTTTCTGTTCTTTCACCCCTTTTTTATTGATTTTTAATATTCTTTTTTTAAGATGAAAATTTTTATAGTACTTTCGAATCAAGGATCTTCATAGAGTAGTTCCTGCAATTTTTGGCTATCTTTCATCTTTATTGCTTTCATTCTAAAGAGAGTATAGAAGGATGATGGTCTTGATGAAATTCATAATGGCCAAGACAGGGCAGAAGTAGCATCATGAAACTCCTCTTTGTGCTCTAAGTACATGGAAGGCATAAATGACAATGACAGAAGTGATTTTTGCTAAAACTCTCATCCTCCAAATCACGTGGCTTTTTAAAGCTGATTCAAGGTAGGCACCTAAAATTCCCAAATTGCCAGCATTGGCTATTATGTGTATTTCTTTGGCTTGTTGTGCAGCTTCAAGTCTGGATTACAGAAGTTAACATCTTGGTGGGCACTGGCATGTTCATAGAATATTGGTTCTGTTTCACTTCTCACTTCTGTTACCTGCGCATCTTCGTTGTTTAATGTAATGTTTCTACTTAATTACAGGAAATGTCACTTACTATATTGATGGTAAAATGAACACAGGCAATGTACATTGTACATCTTTACAATGAGAGGGAACATGATTAATTATGAGACTCAGCAAATTAACTCATACATCAAATGCTTCTAAGAGGTGTAAGAGGTGGAGGTAGGAGGTGCCTCCAGTTTAATCTCTTCTGTAGAGGAAATTAGAGTCAAATTATAGTAGACGGTAAAGGGCAGAAATGGTCTCCATGGCCTAGAAGAGTGTATAATGGTACCTAACATTTATAGACACACAACGCATCATCTTGAAGTTTATATGCTGTGAGGATCACTTCATTTATCACTTCAAGTATAGTGTAGCATCATAGCATACTCCTTCACAAATTTTATTAGAAAGCATGAATTCGGACATGGCTAGTATAAACCAGCTGGAGCATGCTTGCAGGGGAGGGCACATATATAAGAGGAATCACAATGAATTTCATGAAGTAGAAGCTGCAAATCGATGACTTTAGGTCTGACATGGAAAATTTCTGGAAACTTGATCTTAACTAGTAAAGTGGCTATGAGTCTATAAATTATTTCTGTTTACTGTCCAGAGTAATCCCTGGGGATGAACACTATTCATCCAGTAATAAGGTCAGATTTCTAAAGAAGTATGCATACTTCAGCCTTACTCTGCCTAACCTAGGTTTAGCCTTTTTTTTATACTTTCACATATAAGTATTTAATGATTTCTAGCAAGCTGGAGTCACTATTCAAAGTGTTTTACAGGCTTAGAAGGAAATTGCTTGAGAAGCGGTGTTTTAGGAGGGGAGGAAAAAACATTTATTTGCATGAAGAAGGACTTTTTTGCTTATGAACCCTTGAAGCAGTATGCAGCATACAGCTAACACCAGTCATCTCCATGAGTTCACAATAGTCCAACAAAAGTTTTCAACATTTCCCTTTCAGATTTAGTACAGGTCTTTCTCAGGATGAGGAGCCAACAAAAATTAAGGCATCATTTGTTCTGGAGGGCAGGAAACAAGGACAGAGGAGGGGAGTTGGATCAGCAGAGGGTCAAGGTTTTGAGCCTGGCAGAAAAGGAATGGCCAACTGGAAGAAGGAGAGAGAAGATTGAAAGACTCTGAGACTGGTTATTAGATACTCAGAGTGGGGATAGTCTTTGCTTTTATTTATTTTTGGTGAGCTTTTTTAATAGAAATCATTTTCATTCTAATGCAGAGTGTAAAGAGATTAAAACCTCTGTGTTTGCCACAAAAGAGAATTTGTTTCCTGGACAGCCATACTGCCAACCAACTCTTCGCATTCCTCCCTCTGCTACATCCTTCACGGTAGTTCTTTCCCTTCCCCATTCCTACTGTGTATATAGGTATACACACACGTTGAGGATTCAAAATGCTGCTAACTCTCTTGGCACCACAAAGCCAGCAGAAATAAGCATAAGTCACTAATAAATGTTACATCCCAAAGCTACAGCATGAAGAAAGATGGCCTCTTTCCCAGAAGCTGTGCACTGAATATTTAAATTTGTTTGCAAACCAGCACTGAATGCGGTGTTGTCAGCCAGTGCACGTAGCTAAGTGCAAGTGGTGCAGACTGCAGTTAATTAGTAAGTTTGCTTTGCTGGGCTGTGACTACAGCAACTTTCTTCTCATAAAATACCTTTCATGTACATAGCTGGAAACAAAGTGTTCCTCAAAGAAGTTCTGTCCATGTGTTTAACTACTCTCCAGGGTGTCACCAATTCACAATCTTCTGAATAAAATCAAATCAATGTTAGTGTGAACATACAAGAGGTTTTGAATGTCTATCACATCTCACTATTATCTAAAGATTTCCTCTTGAGTATACATTTTTTTGGGTGTACTTACTGTATTCTTCTTCTACGAAGTCTCTTTCACATGCACTTACACATACACTACGTGTTTCATGTGGTTGATGTAATGTGTAAATTATTTATCAGTCGTCCATTCCTAAAGAATTTGAGAATTAAAAAAAAAAAGAGTTAAAATAATATAAAAATTATAATTAATCCTAGATACAGTTTGGCAACCAAGTCTAGTCCTTGAATATAAATGACTAAATATATTTGTGTTATTTGGAATACTAAATAATTTTATTTTTTTTTTTTTATGTGAGGCAATGAGACAAGAGGGGAAGGGCAGAAGACAGGGTCAATGCCTGGTACTATCTTTTTTTCCCTCATTCATGAGGATTAATAAATTGAAACCTTGAAACCAAGCCTGCTCAGGATTTTGGAAGGATCTTTTTGCCTAAGATTTAAATCCTTTGGTCCTAATTTGCTTTCTCACGCAAACCAGAATAGTATGTCTTCAGCTTCATTGAAGTCAGTGGAAGTACATGGAAGTAAAACCAATAGAAGAAAATTAAACCTTTTAAAGCAGTACCTTTGTAAAGGTGAAATTAGTTAGTTTAGTCTGTTAATCACTTGTCAAAGTCTGACATTATATAAAGCATTAGCAGCTGGAGTTTACTGTCCAGACAAGGATAATCAGCAAATCCAAGTTTATAAATTGTTGACTGGAAACAATGGTGTCGAGATAACCCTGGAGAGGTTGTGAAAGACTTCACTGGAGTTTATTTGCATTGCAATTCTGCTGGAAGTCACAGAGCTTTGGCTTCCTACCTACTTACTGCCATTTATTTTTGATATGCCCCAAAGCATCCATGACACTTATTAAAATAGAATGGTGTCTAGGCAGCCAGCAACGCTACTGTATCTTGTTTCAGCACTTGCTCTATTTTAAGAAGTTCCAAAGAGGTTCAGTGTGCATCTTCAGACCTGCTATATACATTGATTCATGTGACTTGTGAAACCTTTGACCTAGATCCAAATTTCCAATATTTAAGAAGGAAATCTGCAGTTTCCAGTGTCCACTTAGTATTGTGGTTTAGCAAGCTGTTAATCTCATTTGTATAATTTATTATTTTTTTTCTACAACCTACAGGTTATATTTGCTTGTAATCTAAAAAATTCCACCTTGCTAATCCATATTATGCACCTTTATTTATCTGTATGGTGTCTTTATATGCCTTTGCGCAAAATGTGCCTTTGTTTTGTGTAGTGTCTTTAACACTATATATGTAAGAATTTCCCTTTCATCTCACTTTTATGGCAAATTCTTTCTGCAATTTCTGGATGTGAGCCAGCCATGTTAGAGTGAAAATTGGAGCTATTCTCTCCTCAAGCCTGCCAATGCTCTCACAACAGGGAATATTAGTTTATAAATTACCCCAGGGAGAAATGCCAGTCACAGAAAGCTCAGGAGATCCACAGGAGCCAAATCACACCTTTCTGATATTTCACTTCTGTGAGCATTCACATTCAAACGTAAACAATGTTTACATTTAGAGCTGGATTCAGCATTATAAAAGACCTCTCTGCCTCATACGTCTTGGTGAAGTAGTTCTGAAATGTCTGTTTCTTATGGACTTGTATTGTATTTTATGGGGGGGGGGGGGGGGGAGTGAGTTGGAAGTAAGCCAAACTGTCTAATTATTCCTGACATATTACCTATCAGAATATAACTGTCAGCAAGGAAATAAAAGGCCAACTTCTCCTGGAAGTTTACTCTAGTTGCTGGTAATTTAGTTTGCTTCTCCCAAAGAAGCAGAGTATTGAACTGATGAGCATTTTGAGATGACGAGTCTCTATCTCAGGAACTGACAGTAGGATAATGCCATGACGTGTAGGATACAAGTCAGAGAGCATAGGCTGTAATGAGGTACTTAAAAGAACATGAAAATATTCCCTCAAAAGTAAAGGCTATCAGACTGGAAGGATGCATTTCCATATTCTTTCAGTCAGCATTTTACTGCATGAATCATTGCAGTTACACCAACTGTAAATCTTCCCTGCAAGAACTAATTGTTTGATGACAATTGTGTCACCAATTTCTGAGCCTTGCTTAATGCTTCATATTTCCTACCTGCAGTGCTGTTACTGGATGTTGCATGGTTATGTTGTTTATGACCCTGTCTTGTTCTCAGTGAATATGCTGGAAAAACAGTTTCTTGCTGAAAAGGTTCAGGCTTACTATCTATCACAAATGTCCTGGACACTTCACAGAGAAAAGAAATAGCAAAACCCATGGCCCAACGGCCTGGAGGTGCAATTAGATGTCTAATTAGAGGATAAGATATAAACTCCTACATTTGCATTAAATTTGTTTGTCAGAGGTTTCCTAAGTGTTTATTACTTTCTGACCTAGACTACCTCAGAGTGAATAAAAAATTTAGTTCAGCTAAACTTTGCCTATTTATGCCTACATAGTATGTTGTTTTGAATTTCTTTATATACAGAATGCAACTGAAATGTAATTCCCACCAGCAAAACAGCATACACCCCCTTCTTGTGTCTCACAGGCCACACAACAGGGAGTAGCATCATTTAAACCTTGGTGGGGAAAAGACATAGAAACATTTGTCCTGCAAGGAGCAGGGAGTTGGACTTAATGATTCTGATGGGTCCCTTCCAACTTGAGATGTTCTATGAATTCTGGGGCCAGTGGACCAAGGCAGGTTTGTGGTCCTCTTTGTGGAACAAAAAGCACTGACAGGAGGGAAAAGACACTATGAGAAACAAGACTGGCCAAGTAGAAAGACAAAGAATTAAGTTGTGAGTTCAAGATAATGACAGGAAGAGTTAAAGTTGACTGGAAGAAGGGCTTAAGGGTGGGAGGAGATATTATCAGACATTTATGTAAGGGTGATGTTCTTAAATTGGACTTCAAAAATACTTTGCCATTTACCTTTTTTAAGATAAATAGTTAATTCCCATCGATTTGCACACCTCTCCCTCTGTTCATGGATACTCTGTCCACCAGCTCCAAAACAGCATGTGTCTACCCTTCCAGCTGCCCTCTGTTCCTCTCGCCTTCTCCTTTGGGGTAGTCTGAGGAGGTCAGGCACAGCGAGAGGTTCCCGCTGCTCGGAGGGATAGCTTTTCTTCCCCTCTCCTCATGTGGCCCAGCCCCAGACACCTCCTAGCAGAGACAGAGAGAGGGTGTCTCAGGAGCAGCAGGAGTCCTTGCTACCACACGGTCACTCCCTCCAGCCCCAAGATGTGCTTTCCCACCATCTAAAATTGGCTGCAGGGTGGACCACTGCAGAAGCCACAGCAGGACCCTAGGGACTCAGGGGCATGTGCGGGAAATGCTGCTCTGGAGAAAAACATTTTCCATGTTCCCTACAGACAGCTTTGTTTGTTTATGTTCAGATACAAATCTCTTCAATTGTTTGGGAATGATAGGTTTCTCCCCTTGGAACTGAAAAACACAACCTTTTCGAGATAGAGGTAGAGAAAAGCGGCTGACATTCATAAGCTGCTGCTTGGCATGAACAAAGGATATTGAGATAAGACAGTGTAAAAGAAAGGTTTCTGTTCTCCCCATTAAGGGCTTGATTATGCACAGATGCAGTACAGGCATGGGGGAGGCTGGGGAGAGAGAAGAGGCTGTGAAGTGGCAGGATCACAGATACATCATGCACTGTGGGAATTTATCCACCTGCCGCCTTCACACCTTAGCACACCAAGCTGGAGTAGTATTTCCTCTTTTTGTTTTCCTGTCTAACTGTGTGGTCAGACATATTTAATATTAAAGCAGGTCAAACACAAAGTGACAGAGGAATGGAAAAGGATATAGATATAAAGGCTGTGTTTTTCATGCCTTTTTTCAGTGCTGCAGAATTCTGGAAAACAAGATTTTATCAAAACCTTAAAGGTCCCAATTGTTTGAGCAGCTCCTTAGGCAGATTAGAAAGTGAAAGCAAAGACGATTGTAGACTATAGTTTTCCTGCTTTTGTTTTTAATTTTTATATTGGAAATACGTGGCATTTCAGTGTGATCGGGTCTGTTTATATTTTTCTCTACATTGTAATAACTTTGAGAAATAAAAAAAAAAGAAAAAGGCTTAAAGTAGTACAAACCTTGAATAGAAACCTTGGCCAGGCCCCTGAACTGGGATTATTTCTTTGTTTGATAGAAGTCAATAGAAAACTCATATCAATGTCAATGCTTCTGGGTTTTTTGTTACATTTATCGTGCTCAGATAGACGAGTGATAGATAGAGAGCTACACATGCCTGGAATATCTTTTCCATGAAAAACATGACAGATATTAACAGACACTATTACAGTAACAAAATACTTCAGTGCTGATTTCCAAATATTCAGGATGGTCTCCATTAATCAAGAATGCACAACCTGTAATTATAATTTATAGTATAAACATTATTAGAATAATAATTAGTGATTTTCTTGAGCTTTTTATTCCCTTTTCTTTCAGAATTGAAATGATTAGCACAGGTTGCTAAAATGAAGAAAAGGATCAGTCCCACATTCTGTATTAAACTAACACAGATAAGCTTACAATTAATTTAGGACAACTCATTTGAAACAATCTATTTGAGTAAAAAAACCCTCCCTGAGTGAATTAAGTGTCTTTGCTGCTCAAATAGAGGCTTAAAACCATTAGGTATAGGATCCATAAATGATCCCATTTTCTAAAGGTTGCTTTAAACTGTATCTCCTGGACAAAAATACCCTTCATATCTTATGACCCATGTCAATCGAAACAGTAGCAGAGTTTCTTCGTGGCTGAACTCAGACATTCACAATCTGCACCTAGTTCATCGTACAGCCATTTGCCCTGAAGACAGCACATCCCATCTGAGCTTCTGGCTTATCGCTGCCTCCCTCCCAAAGCCTGGGTGCTGGTGTCCCCCTTCACTAGTAATGCTGCTGTGGGACCTGGTCGAGTCCTTCTGTGCACCCACAGTAAGTGTTGTTCCCAGTAGCCATCGGAGTTAAGTGAAACAATCCAAGGGAATCTCAGGTAGCGGGAGGTCACATGGGTTTCCTGGAAACTTTGGAAACTTGCCTGAGCGTGAAGGCTTTGCAGTGTCACCCAGCTTAACCCTGAATGCCAAGTTCAAAACCCAGTGACTGCTGCCTTCACAGCCAGCCAGCTGAGCAGAAGGCAGAGCTGTACTCCATGGCCAAAATACATAATGGACCAGATACTCATCCTATGTAAATAGGGAAATGACTGTAACACGGCTATGCCAATTGATTCTAATCAATGCTCCGGGCCAAGAACTCAAAGGGCATATCTACATGGTTCAAACCAGTGGTGTATTACAGATCTCTGAGCTAGCTTCAAATATTTTCTTATATGGCTCAGTGCAGTTCCATATTGTGATATTAATTCGGGTCCCAGAAGTCCCTCAGATTGCCAGTTAACTTGGCTACAACACATGGCTACAGCTATATGCATACTGGTATATACTTACGGTGTCAAGGAGATCTCTGTGTCCTGCTGTGTGGCATGATATTGAGCCCAAAGTCACATAGATTTAACTGGTGACAGCAATACTTAGGGTTTGCATACCACCAAAGCAGCTTGATTTTTTTTTATTTTATTTTTTCTTTTTAGTTATGCTTGAATAAACAAGATTGTACCCTGCTTTTGAAAGGAAAACAAATTTGCCACGTTGTCATGCTCCTGGTGAGAGACGCATTCACTGCTTTTGTCTTCATCACACTGCCTGTATCTAGCCCTCGAGTACTGGAGATGCTGGAAGGTTTGAAATCCTTCTCAGCAAGCCCAGTGACTAAAAATTACCATCTACCTACCTGAAATGATTTAGGTCTTTCCTTGTGGACTGTTGGATCAGATGGACACACACAGTCCTGCTGCCGATGGCAGCAGAAAGGCCACAGATGGAGTAAGCTGGTTGGTGACATCCCACTCCATCTTCTTGCACAGCAAAAGCATCTGCGGCAAATGCCAGATCATTGTGGGGAAAATTACATTTTAAGCATCTTATAAGCAGCAGTTGTAAATTTTTGTGATTCTCAGAATGGCTTCTTTCACAAATAACTTGAGATAAAGTGTGACTGTGCCTGTATACTTACTGCACTGATGTGCAGAGGGTTTATATAAATCAGTGCTGAATAAAGGCCTTTTTTAAAGTTTGTCTTTTGGTCCCTTGAGAGGGAGCAATCCAGTGGGTTTATTTGTTTTATCATGCTCACTGCTGCTTAAAAGAAGACAAAATGTGGCAAGCAGCTCATTAAGAGAGAGAGATTGGATCTGTGTTAATATGCAAATGCTAATCCATTAGGACCCTGCTCATACACCAATCAATCAATTAACTCATCTGTCTCTGTATTGTTCATTATTTGAAAAATGCTTTTAATCATTTTGCTATGCATTAATTAATAGCATGCCTAGTTGAAAAGAAAAAAAGAAATTTAGCATTCCTTGGGGCTTACATGTACAAATATTTAGTATTCAGCTGTGATTCTGTGATTAAGATGTATCATGTAGCCAAAGATAACACAGGCATTTACAGGAGCAGAAATACAGGGCAATTTGATTTTATATCAACTATTGCATATATATGTTTTATAAACCACTTGCATTATATGTAATAGGTTTACACAAAATAAATTCAGAATTGCAGAAAGATAAATCCTTCCCTGTTTTTCCTTCTGCTATTTAAGAGGTATCTGTGGGCCAAAATAACAGCAAATGGACACAATCCCACTGACTTCAAAAGAAATACTACAGGAGATATGAATTTTTCTCCAAAATTCAATGAGCTAGCAATAGACAGAAAAGCTATTCCAGATGGAACTGAATTTTCTAAACAACAGTGACTTTCTATTAAAAAATAATAAATGTATCAGATAAGGAAGGAAATGGGTTACAATAAGGGGATGAGAATTCTAAACTGGGCAATAGATGCGCAGTGGGACAGGCAATTTGAAATTGATACAGAGGTATTTGGAATTATTTGAGAATAGGATGAGTTGAGCTTCCTGAATATCCTAGAAGTCAGGCAGCATTGTTTTACAAATGCTGTATGCTGGAGTTTGGGGATGTTGTAGAAAAAGGAAGAGCAGCAGTCAAGGTGAGAGGAGAGTGATATACACGAGAATTTAAACAAAGGTGGCAGTCACAGAGAGTGTCTGAGGCAGATTAATAGACACAGGAAAAATAGTAGCTGAGGAAAGTTCAGGATCAAGGATGAAACGAAGGTGACAAAGAGGTAAAGCAAAATGGGAAGCCTGGTTTTAAAAGAGTCAGGAGTCTATGGGGCAAATGGATGTTTCTCTACTGTGTGCAGAGCTCTGTTTCTCTCCTTCAGATGAATATGGCTTTTACGCAGGTGAGTAATCCCACTAATTTCGTATTCTTTCATATCAACTGTTGACTTCAAAGAAACTCTGTACCTGAATACAGGCTCACAGATGCAGTGATTTGCAGGCTCAGCATTCTGTCTGACCTAACAGCTAATTTTTAAGCTGCCCCAGGGCCTCATCCTTGTCCCTGTGTCAGAGAAGCTTTGGAGCCCTGTTTGCACCACCATGAATGAATGACTCTTTTCTTTCATGGCAGCCTTCTTCATGTGGCCATTACCAGAGTGATTTCTGTGTCCTCAGACAAAGAGAAATGCATTTCTGCTCAAGCGTTTGCATTTTCTGCCTGCTCTGTCTTCAGTAATTTAGTCGAAGGAGACTCGGAAAACCCATGCATTATGGACTGCTAATTCTCGGCACACATCTGCCTTGTTAAGTATGACTCACCAAGCTCAAATTGCAGAGTGTTTATCCATTTGAAATCCTGAAGCTTTTACTGTAACAGAAGGAAAATGACTGATCACCTCACTTAAAGGGTTGTTTTCCAAAATGTTACTATACTAAGGATTTCTAGGAACATCACTACTACCATAGAGCTAACCATCAAGTTAGCTTTTATTAGTGAATATATGCTGAGTAATGTGCATACAGAGTTGAAGTGCTATCTGTAATTGTGAATTAACCCTTATTTTATGTGGCATCAGCTTATACTCTTTTTTATTTTTCTTTCTGAGTTCTGTGAGTTGTGTTTATGTATTCTATTTTGGGAGCATGTTTGAGAATCTGTTCAAAAGCAGCATGGAGTAGTAAAATAAGCAGGGGCAGGACCTTACCATTTATAACTCAGGTCATGCCACTTATTTACTATTAGTTACTCATATTATTTTCTCCTAATAATATTAATATACATTTTTGCTTCGCCATAATGATTTTCTTAGGCACAAAAATCATCTCGTCCCTTGGATAATATTTGTTTCAAAGCTCTTGAAAACAGAACTAGAAGAAACAGTGCAAAAATACAGACAAATGAAGGTGCTTGTTCAAGGTCACCCTCCAGGCAAGTACCAGAGCTGTGAATAGATAAACACTGATGGCGAGTGAGCACTGTGAAAATGCTGAGGACCAAAGCATGTTTTATTTGGGGGGGGGNCTATTTTGGGAGCATGTTTGAGAATCTGTTCAAAAGCAGCATGGAGTAGTAAAATAAGCAGGGGCAGGACCTTACCATTTATAACTCAGGTCATGCCACTTATTTACTATTAGTTACTCATATTATTTTCTCCTAATAATATTAATATACATTTTTGCTTCGCCATAATGATTTTCTTAGGCACAAAAATCATCTCGTCCCTTGGATAATATTTGTTTCAAAGCTCTTGAAAACAGAACTAGAAGAAACAGTGCAAAAATACAGACAAATGAAGGTGCTTGTTCAAGGTCACCCTCCAGGCAAGTACCAGAGCTGTGAATAGATAAACACTGATGGCGAGTGAGCACTGTGAAAATGCTGAGGACCAAAGCATGTTTTATTTTGGGGGGGGGGAACTGTTGGGTGGGTAAGACAGACCAACTTGAGTAATTAAACCTGGGCTCTAACCTACTCTATGCCCTGTAACACTCACAACATACTAGGCTTTGGGGGAAAAAAATCTGTTATGGAAGAGATGGCAGCTTCTGGGCAGGAGCTGATTGGGGGCTGGTTCCTGAGCAGATGCGCTGACTGCAAGGGCAGCTTCCAGGGAAGGGACAGTTTCCCGCACTACACTTTGGGTGTTTCATAACTGCTCTTATAGGAGACAAAAGGGCTTGTTAGAGAGAACTGGTTAAGATATCTATAAGTGTATAAGATTTGAACTGAAAGTTTTTAACTGATTTGGTTTTGGAAAATTTTCTAAGCTTTCAGAGGGTAAGAGAAGAAAAAATAATTTTTCTTCAGCTTTTTCATTAAAGTAGCTGGAAATGAATTTCTGCAAAAAATAGCACTTGTAAGAATACAGAACAACTTTATTTAAAAAAAAATAAAATGCTTCAACTGAAAATTTTTAACCAGGTCTAATTTTGAACGTTACACAAACACCATGCCTTTCCCTGTTGTAGGAGGTGGAGTTTGCTAGCAGCAGCCGTGGGGACAGTCTGAGTAACCCCTCTGGAAAACCACCATGCTAATGTGACAGGGAGTGGCTGCAAGATTCAGGAATAATTTTATTTATTAAAAGCCATCATTCACTCGCTGACAGGAAGGACAAATAAGTTATTGTGGCAATGGCCCAAGACGTGAAAGCGCTGGCACACATTCTTTACTCTGCCTCTGTGCTCTGAGCCTCAGACGAAAAAGTTCTCAGAAGTATTAGATGCTGAGCTGTTTTTATTTTAATTTGCCATCCATAAACTGGGAGTTTCAACACTTCCCTGCTTCACGTAGAGTATTGGGTGGAAAAGAGCACGTGATGTCTGCGGAGTTGTATGGCCACAAAAGCTGGCAAAACATCCAAGGTCCTGTTGCTAAGGAATATTAGACAGGAATTCTGGGGGCAGAGGAGATATTGTATCCAACAGTATCCCAAATTCTGGTGGACACAAAGGAAATGAATAAACTGGGACTCATTCATCTCACTACCATTTAAAAGATTTGGACAATGAGTTCTCACTCAGAAAGGACAAAAATCAGTAATGGAAGTTTTATTTTCAAGACATTAAACAGGAAATTCCAAACAATGGAAAGTTTAAAACGTGCAATCTAACACCAAGACCATGAATGTATTTCCTTTCATACGCATTTGTTTAGATATGAAAAGAGTGAAAAACATTCATTGCCTTTTCTTCAGTGGTAAAGGCAACATTTTTAAAAAAGTCATAGGCATCTGGTCATGGGGTATGTTTATACATAGCTGAGGCCAGATAGGCTGCAGATTTTATGGGTTTGTGTATGGAGATGCAGAAATCGCATAGCTCTCCATGCCGATCTCCCCTGCATTCTTGGGAAGAGAGAACTGCAGAACTAAGCACTTCTGACACTTGAAGAATTCACCAAGAGACGTTCGCCTAACCCTGTGATTACTTCTATCTGTGCCTATAAACATACTGTAAATCATTATGGTATGGGAAGTTGTCTCTTTGCATTGATTGCAGATAACAGATGACATTTTAAACAAGAGAAAAATGAAGTCCTCCTGCTCCTGACATTTTCACCACTTCTTTTCTTTACTAATTTTCAATGTCAGAGACAGTTTGTGCCAAAGTGCTAAAGTGTTGCTTCCATAGATTTGCAAAGTGAATTAAGCTATCCATCCATCTCCTCTGAAGAGTGTATTGATATGCTCCTTGCTGTGTGTGAGGGATGAGAGAAACAGCATTTTAGAGGCATGGTACTGGTGATTATATTTAAGAATTAACACTTAGGCCATTGGTTTTCAAAAGAGTTGTATCCTCACTAAGATTTTAGCCTTCTGTTTCTGAGAAAGCTGTGACTAACTGTTCAAAGCTGAGACATGCACCCGTTAGTACATTGCCTTGTACCCCAGCTCCCTCCCTGCCCACTTGAGCTCTCAGAGCTGGTTCGCAGGTTATTATGAGAGTTAGACAGAAACCTGGACATACGCTAATGAAAGGCTTCCATGTTTCAAACCCAAACACCTTTCAGTCACCATAAATGTGTTGTGCCGTGGAAATCTGTCCCTAGCATGTTTTTATCTACCAGATCAATTATCCCTCCTGTGTCTCCCATAAGGAATATGAAAGCCAGCACAAAAAATGCCTCTCTGGAGCTATACAGTCCCTAGTCCTCAGTCATCAAAAATCCTGGAACAGGAAGTCGTATAAAAAAGTAAGTAAATAAGCAAAATTGCACATTTATTGGAGTCTTTTAATTCATTACTATTTTCAGGGCTCCCAAGTTCATATTTTCAAGTATGATTTCATAAATCAGGGCTAGGAGGTCCCATTCTTTTCCCATGGCTCTAGGAAGTGCAACTTGAAAAAGGCTTTCCCCAACACCTCCAAGTATTGCAGAATCTTTGAAGATAAATTCCAGTTGTGATCACTGACTTGAATGCTCTGTTTTAAAAAAAAAGTAATTTATGCCACTATGCTTGGGAGTGGCTTTGAAGAATGAACTGCTTTTAAATAGAAATAGGTGCTCCTAGCATTATTAAAATTCTTTCTCATAACTATTTTTTGGGGGAGAAATGAAAATAGTTGTACATGATAACAGTGAGACAATACAGATGATCCATCCTGGACTCCACCAGCTAGTGACTAGTTCTCTATCAGTCCCACACTTTGTGTGCATAGACCTTTAGAAAAAAACACCAGTGGCACAAAGCAGATGAGCAGAGGGGTTAGTTTAGGAACCTACACAGCTGATCAGTGGCCTGGGACTGTGCATGCTTGTGGCTGAGTCCTTATCTGACCTCAGGAGAGATATTGTCCCCTCCCTCCCCCTTGTGCCTTATTTATCCTGTTTGTAAGACAGGGTTAATTGTCTTCTTTTGTAAAACACATTGAGATCTGCCAATGAAAACTGTCGGAGGAAGAAGGCTGGGACTATTACAATGACTGTAATCATCATTTCTAGGACTTTGGAAATAATTAAGACAACACTGACCCAGAAATAAATCCTTTCACTAGCTAGACACTCATTGGGTGCAAAAATGTGAATTGCATCAAATATCGATTGCACATCTTGGGTAGAAAATTTATTTCTCCCTTTATTTGGAGGTGAGCATCTTTCTCTGTGATTTCTAGAGGATCCCTTTTAGCAGCCTGTTCCTGCCCAAGCAAAATATCTAAACAACAATGAAATGCTTTGTTGAATCACACCTTTCAAGATTATTTGCTGGGAATTAACATTTTATCAAATTCCTTCATAGAGCTACTGGGTCACACTGCTCTATTTGCCTGCTAAGCTCCATTTGTAGAGCCATCTAAATCATATCCCTAATTCTTCTGGTGTGGTCTAGGCCTTCAGGTCTGAATCTTATCCTTTTCCCTTATCTCTAATTACCACAGCAATGACATTTTGGTTAAGCACTTAACTTGATTTCATCTTTTTGAGTGAAATTCACCCTTGGGAACATTTTGTGGTAGGGCCAAACCACAAAAGAGTGAAGAAGTCCATGTGGCTGTGTTGCTTCTAGAGATGTCTTGAACAAATGTGGCCCTGAGTCCAACTCCCATTCAAATTGTCTGCAGGTCTGGCTGCAGCACCCAGCATAGATGTTAATGTGTCTTCCTGGACAACTCTCCAGGACTTGTCCCCACTGTTAAATAAGTAATGTTTTGCCAGGGATTTTTAAAGAACACCAAGCCAAAATTTCAACACAGTGCAAATATGAAACAAGTAGTAAGGAAAGACCATGGGATCAATACAAATCTTCGGCCAAAAACCTTTTGCTTAAAAAAAAAATCTTGGAGGCAATTACATTGCTTAAATTAAACCCCTGTTAAATAATAGCACCAACTACAATGAATCAGTGACAAGCCCAAGTTTTTTGTTAGCAGGTTGTAGCCCATAGCGACGGCAGACTGATTAATACTGAAACTGCCTCCAGCAAAGGGGTCCTGCGTCAGGAGATGAGACCTGTGCATTACTCACAGAGGTCTCCTGGAGAGGCCAAGAGCACTTTCGGCCATTCAGTTTCAGTCTGACAGGTGGGTCAAAATGTATAAGCTTGGAAATGAACAGGAGGGAATTTCCCCTGGCTCGGGAAGTTAAGATATTAATATGTATAACACAATTTGAATCACTTCTGTCATTCCCAACCTGTAGCTACACAACTGGATCTACATAGTATGCTTTTGGAAAAGATTGTTTTATTGCATTTTTAAAAAACATTTCCCTCTACTCTCCTTCCCCTCTCCCCTCTTCTCCCCTTTCGTAAATCTTTCATAATCAAGATACTTTTCTCATTACAATTTCTGTGTCTGACATTAAAAAATGTTTTAAAATTCATAACACATTGCTTGATGTTAAACTTTGCTCAGTAATAGACCATTAGTTTACTTGATGCATGACTCTCTGAATACTTTGTACCGGTAAATATAACAAACTCATGATAATTACTATGTGTAACATGTTTGCATTCAAACATGACCTTGAACTTACTTCTCAAACATTTCAGAAATGTCAGCTATGATGATGATCTTTGTTCATTACTGAAAGGAGTTTCTGGGTCTGAATTGTGTAACACACATTTATATCTATTAAAAATGACACAGTAGAGCTATTTTTATTGTTTTAAAATTTTAAAACACTTTTAAATCTCAGTAGCCCTCTGAGTCATGCGATCTTGTGACCATCTCGGCCCTTTTCCAATGCAAAAGTCTATTAAAAGCTTTGACAAAAGAAACCTTAGTTTATTTCAGAAGCAGTGACAAGGCCAACCTGTACACTTATTAACACCCTGCTAAAAATGACTTAGGCATATAGCAGCACATTTTTCTAAGAGGTGTATATCCCTTTTTTAAAAAGCAAATGATATTATTTTGTGTAGAAATGAATGTGAATGAGTGTTAATCTACGCTGGAGAACATCCCCAGCAAGTGGAGGCGACCCCTGCCTTTGTAATCATTTGAGCTTGATATTGATCCACCAGTTCCAGCTGGATCAGCCTCTCTGCAGTGAATGCGATAGCTCAGTGGTGCCTTCCCCCGCCTTGGGCTTGTCTCCCACTGTGGCAGGAGAGTGTCTGGGGCATGGTACAGACCATCACCTCCATTCTGCAGAGCTGCAGTAGCTTGGTTCCCTGTCCTTGGTTTAGAGAGCAAGCTAAAGAGGCTACAACTAACCAAATAGTTCAGGCAACTTGCCATGGGAGAGAAAATATTTCAGCATGAGATACCATGACGGTGAAAACACACAGCTGCCAAAGTCTCCCGCCCTCTAATAGTTGACAGTGACCTTTAACTTAGAGCTGAGAAGTGACCCTCACCTACACTGTGTTCTGCAATCATTTAATAGCTTTGCCCCCGGTGGAAAATAACAGTTCTAATAAGGAAGAAATTGGCTTTTGTCTAAAAGTGTGTGGCATAAAACCTAAGTGACTGTGCTCCGACAGAACATGATACCGTCTCAGCTGGAGATGCCTGTATTCAGAGGATGGGAAAATTCCTTCCCTGCTTCCATCAGTGTATCTTGCTCAAATGCTATGTTCATGAAGAGTTAAAATTAGAGGGTCTCTGTCCTTGTGCTAAAAGCAGCAGCCAGTTCCACTTCTCTGATGCCTGTTTGCTTCCAAAGCACTGAGATTGCTTTTAGTAACAAAGTGAAAGTGACACTGGTGCCAGTCATTTATATTTCCTTATGTGCATTTACATTTAGCTTCTCCTGTGTCTTTCCTAAATTAGGTACTGTCCACATTAAAATTCAGGCCATGCCTGCCACAGCTATGTTTAAATGTGGTTGTGTACTAGTAGGATTCCAGCATACCATTGCTGACCACAGGGGAATAAGGATTTTTAAACTCTTGTTGCTGTTTCCCTTCCCTCCTAAAGCAGTGTAAGCTCCACTGTGCTGTTGATGGAAGGTCAGGCATCGAAATGATATAAACTGTCATTTTGGTGAAGCCATATATATTTTGACCTGTCTCTACTCTGCTTCTGTTTCTCTGGATAGACTACACGTAGTGTGATTTGGTACTGGTACAGCTGGTCCAAAAAGTGAGGTCTCAGAGCTGGGATTGGGACTAAAATTCATAAATCAGACTGGAGGTCATCCACTAGTTTGCCTATTGCTATTCACTGAACGATGGAATCATCTTCCTCATGTGGAAGTCAGGTTTAAATCCTTACCTATGCTCATATGGCTGAAACCTAGGCTGTGGTTCACATTCAACCTCTGCTGTAGTCCTATGTAGGGCAGAGAATACATTTTTGGCTCCTTAAAGTAAGAGATAAATTGCAACTTAAAACAGAAAGTTGCAAATTTTTTTTTCTATATCATCAGGAAAGGCACTCCAGGAATTGCTATAAAAGCCATTTTTGACAGGGCAGACAAGACAGTTTTTCAGATAGGAAAAATAAGTGTTTATATCCTTAAGAATACTGTTTCTACAAAAGATCTGGGAAGCTTTCTAGGGAAAAGTATCTCAAGTTTCAATTAGGAGACTATCTTGTAAGACCTGGTACTTGGCTCTTCTGCTCGGGCCTGTATGTACCCACGCACCCCCCCTGAGAGAGTGCTGTCAAAGGCAAAATGAATTTGTTGAGCACACTGTTGAGTATGATGGCATTTCTGTGAGGAGTCTGAGAAAAGGAATATTGTTAAGGGAAAGAACAGTGCTTGTTTCTTGATTAAGGAGGTGGGCTCGTACCCAGGACATCAGTCTGTGCAGCAGACATTAACTGGCATTGGCTAAGCCACTTCTGTCAGGACTTTGGGAAGCCACTAATGCCTCACCTGGAAATGGAGACAATAAAGGCTGGGAACATAATAGCTTTTTGCCCCCGACCCATCAGTAACTTCCCCTCTGCTTTTCATCTACCTCTGTCCCAACAGACCATTCATCAGCATGTGCCTTACCACCCTTCTGCCTGGCATTGCTGATTTGAAGATTGCTTGCTGGTGTCCGGCAGAGATTACAACAGCCACGCAAGCTGAACGAGCGCTAAGGGGCTGCCTGCGGTCGCTCTTCTGTAGAGAAATGAAAGGAAAGCTGAGTTAAGTCTGGAAAATGCTCTCAAGTGAGAAATACCACATTTGATTTACTTATTAAGAATCTGTTACTTTTACTTTTTAGGTAAAAAATAGAAAGAAAAACAGTATATTATTTTGTAGGTCTCCTGGGACGGAAGCCTCTAATGGAAAAGTATCTCAAGCTTCAATTAGGATGTTATCTCAGAAATGTCTCAAGATCATAAATTAGAATAATCTAATTGGACCTGCCTCATTTTTATGCCAGCTAAGAATGTGACCCTCTACATCTATCGGCAGAAATCTTCATTCGAAAATTATGTTTCTTTATAAAATGTTTCAAAGCCTTTGATGGCCTCTTAAATGGCAGATTTCAGTGCTCTAGGCCACCTTCTTTAGCTTAATGGAATAGTTGTGGAATTAAAGAGGTAACGTATTTTTGGTGTGGTATACATTTGAGTACTGCTAGTTCTGTCTCCCTAAAGAATAAAAACCCTTTGTTTAATGGGAATGGCCAAAAGAAGTAGGTGGACTAATTTGTGTTTGGAGTATGTGAAGGAGTTTTTATTTTTCAAACAGAAACATATTCTTTTGATTAACGGACTTTCGGTCTTCAAAATGCCTTTGCTATATCCATGTTTGGATGAAAAGCATATGTTCACCTTCTAATAAGCTGTTATACTACTGCTGGCACAACTTCTTACCACAAGTTTGCCACAGGAACCATGATTCATAGTATCATGTGTTCTGGACTACTTAAAATTACAGTTATTAAGCAGTTCTGAGAAAGGCAAAGCTCTTAAAAAAATCAGCACATCCTGCAGGGCCTCAACTGTTTTACAAACACTTCAGGTATCTCATCCCTGCCATGCACCCCACCAGCAATCCAGACAGGTGTTTCAATAGAGTTAGGTCCAGAGCTATATCCTGCAACAATCTCTTTTGGCCTATTCATCCTTCAAAAATGTCCTTATTTTTTGTTTCTTTAGGTTTCCTTTTTCCCCCTCTCACCATCCATTTTTTTTGGCTACTACTTACCACTTCATGTTTTCACTTCCCTGGTGCTATTTCAGAGTGTTCCTAGCTCTCTTTTCTCTTTAGCTGCTTGCCAGTCCTTCTTTCGCTTCACACTTCCCCCAACACCACAACCAGTGTTCATCCAAATAGCGGACCTGGGTCGTACTACGACATTAACTGATATCCAACAGAGACAGATTTGGGCTTTCCCTATTGTCAATCTTGCCAGTATATTGAATCCAGAAAAGTTTTTTGCCACTTTCTTGGGGAAGGGGAAAGAAAAAATGGAGGGGAAAAAAAAAAAAAGTTAGAAAACCCTTATTGCAAAGGGCAGAACTTTTTTTAAATGGGTGTGTCTGTCATGCTGGGGCCCACAGATTAAAATAAATAAAATCCTGGGATGACTGTGCCGGCTAATTTGCGAGATAAGCCTTTTATGTTGGGGATTTTGTCTGCACAAAGTGAACAGGCTGGAGAGCTGAATATGCAAGCAAACCACTTACCGTGCCTCTTGCATCACATACACACATAACTAATACGTTAATCATCAATGTTCAAACACACTTATCAGATATGATGCCAGAAATAACTTCTGTCTCTGTTATTTTTGTTGACATGCCATATTTCTTCACTTTGGTCTCTTGTTTCTAACCCTCATTCACTTTTGGTTTTGAAATCAGTGGACAGATCAAGAATTTCATAAAATCCTTCCTTCTCTGCCCTTGCCTTTGTATGAACTATCCCTCTGATATGCCAAGCATTGCCGTTGGCTATTAACTTTCACTTGACAGACTATGAATTAATTTACCACGCTGACATGGGCAGTTTGAGGCACAGCATGAGTCACAACTCATGTTTTAGTTTGTTCAATTATATCCCAGTCATTTGAGCTAATTGAGTCAAATGATACAGTGTCACAGGACTTACTGTAAGTCCAGAGGATTTCTCCTTCTGCCTAAGCTGCTCATCTTCAACTGTCAACAGCTCACGGCACTCGCCGTAATCGCTGCCAGATCCCTGGCAGTGACAATCTCCAGTAGCCTGAGCCCCTCTGCAAGTCCATGGTGGTTGCGTGCTCCCGGCCAGCAAAGCACCTTCCTGGACTCTACGCTGTGAGCTGCAGCTCTTGTGGCTTTACTTGGAAGAGGAATGGAAAGTCACGGAGTTAAACTGCGCTGAAAGTGTTTTTTGATTTATTTTTTTTTCTGAGCTTCACTTTGGTGCCCAAGGAGGACACAGCGCATTTGATTCTTGCGCTGCCTTTTCCCATCCACAATTCCTTCCTCTGCAATGGGATTAGTCCCATTTGACACCGAGGTAAATGACAGTAGCATTTACCCTTGTGTTGTAATAAAGCATTGCATTTAAATGGGCACGTTTTACTCGTGTTGTAAAGTGCTTTGCAGATGTAAATTAAGTAAGCCTCCTGTCAGCCCTCAGAGATAAACAAAGAACATTATATCCATTTTAGAGGTAGATAAGCTGAAGCACAAAGAACTTGAGACAAGAAGCTTGGTTGCCTAAAATTAGACACCTCAGTCCAAATGAACAGGTTGTGAATCCGTTACTCATGTTAGAAAGCAGCTTTTCCCCTCCAAAAACATCAGGAAAAATGCTGTATGTGAAGTCTTAGAACTTCACCTCACAGCCAGGCATGGTAAAAGCTTGGGGGGATGTTTAGACACTGAATTCCCAAAATTAATTCACTGAGATTATTTTCAAGACCAAATGTGAGCATCAGTAAAATTAATTGTTCTGGCTTGTAAAAAAATCAGTCTTTCATCAAAAATTGCCTTCCACAGAAAAAAAAGTTTATGTTTTCTTTGGAAAAGCAATTAATTTAGCCCTCAAATATTACAATAGTACTTCATGTGAAATTATGAGGGCAGAACAACTATGAATGTGCGCTCTCAAGTAGAGTCCAGAGATATCTTTCAGATGCCTTGGTTTTGGATAAGGATGAACCCCAGGAAGGCTTCTCATGCTAGTTACAGAAACAGGGGCTGGAATTCTGCTGCGGTTTTCAAGTCAAGTTTCACAAAATTCTTGCCTCATGTCCGCACCCAAACTGTGAGAAGTGAGAGTCCCTCACTAGCGGAGAGCTAGAGGGGTGTGGGATAGTCACGCCTCCGGGTAAGACCTGTGAGAGGTCTTAGAAGTCCTCTCCAAATCCTAGAAGAAGGGATCTGCCTAGAAGGCAGAAGAAGGCCAGGAGGGAAAACTGCCAGTGGTGGTTTTGGCGGAAGGTTGACAGGCTGCTATGAAATAACCTTTCTCTCAGTAACTCAGAACCCAGAGGGATTGACTTTTCACCCTTACAGATGCTATTCTTTCTTTGGAAGTCAAGTGGTGACTCCTACCAGCTCTTCAAACCACTGACTTGTAGAGGATTTTTAATTTAGTGAAACAAGCTTAATTCAGTCAGGTTTTTTTTCTGGATACCGGGAACTGATGTATTCCCTTAATAGCAGAACTGACAGTAAAATACATCACTGGAAAGTGTCCCTTTCTCCTGTTTTATTTCTATTTTTAACCTCTGCTATGAAAAAACTTTTGAGTTTATGCTTTGCTCAATTAACATACATGATTCACGTTTGGTGACATATGAAAAGTGATGCTTTTACCAGGCAAGATTTTCTCATTTAATTCCATTAACTGACTTCATACCGACTGACATTCTTACAATTCAAAGAAGTCTGTTTTTCTGATGTAAAAGACTTGTACAAAAGGTCAAAACAATGTAACATTGATTTAGATGCTACGCAGGGACCATTTGCACAAAGCTAGTTGTAGGAGTACATATTAGATCTTCACTTCAGACTGAAATTTAAGATGTATGCAGATTCTAAGTGCTGGCTGATCTATTACTTTGCCCTCTTGGCTGCAAATTACCCTTGTGTCACTAGGCACCTGGCACAGCAGTACCGGCACATCACTCTGAATGGATGGCCAAAGGAGGAGAAGCTGTATTCTCACACCAACAAAATTTGTTCTTGATGGAGATCTATTTATACATCTATAAAACAACGCAAAACACACATCTGTTGAAGCATTTCACTAATAGCAGGAATTTTTATTGCTTTTTTCTGAATGTGATGACCCAATTTACATATTGTTTTGCCTAGCATCTGCTGTGATGCTGGAGGAAGAAAGCCCCATAGAACCACAGAAGTCACAATAGAAATGTGAGTGGGAGGGGATCTCTGAAGGACATTCACACCAATCTCCTGCCCAAGGAGGCCTGCCACCAGCACTAGACCAAGTCTACTATGGCTTTGTCTACCCTAAATCTTTAAAGTCTCCCGGGATGGAGATTCCACAGCCTCCTTGCCTTTTCTAGCATTTCTTCATCCTTCCTGTAAAAAAAAAAAATTATCTGTTTTACCAAGTGAAACCTTCCAAGCTGCAGTTTGTGGCTGGTGCCCCTTGCTATGTTGTCTGTTACAACTGAGAGGAGTTTGGCCCTCTAATCTTTGTAACTGCTCTTCAAGCAATTGTGGGAAATATTGTGCTAAATAAGGAAAGTCTATGTCACCATATTAATTAATAAATTTGAAAACCCGTGTATTAAAATACACCAGAGCACAGCTATCGGGGTGGAGGCCACACTTATATGAGCCTTTCTGAATCTCCCAGCTGAGATTCGTCCTACAGAGGTGAGGTGGTCCCATTAGGAAGACAGTCCTGCAATCCTCATCAAGAGTCAGTAGAAAGAAGACTTCAGGTTGCCAGTATCAGGTTCTGGTATCAGGAGGTGTCTGACTCTCACCACTGCTGGTGTTAGTTACCTCAGCAGCTGTGGACAGCTGCCTGAAAGTAGGTGGAATTTGATGTTTTACATGTCCCTTCCTGTGTCCCCCATGCTGTGTAGAAGAGGAGGGTACAGCTTATCCTGCCCAAAGCGTTAAAATAGCAAAGGCCAGTGTTTCTATCATTCTTACCACATTAAGAAAAAATCCACAATCCCTTCTTATTTTCTGAATATTTATATGTTTCTTGAAACTTACATCAGGTTTTATTTCCCTCGAAAATAAGAATAAGATCATCAGAAACTAATTAGATCTGGTTCTAGTGTAAAACCACAATGGAAACTTTTCTGAAATGTCAAAGCTGCCGTAGTTATTACTTGTCCTGGGCTCTAAGGGAAGCAGAGTGTTTTCCAGGCTTTGTGTAATTTCTTTTCTTACCATTTCTTTTTTGCTGTTGGTGGTTGCTGTTGTTGTTATTGTTGCCTAATATACACAACAATGGTAAAATATAGTGAAAAAGACTACTGTGTATCCCCAAACCATGTATACCACTCTCACTTTTATTTCTTTATTCCCCAAACACTGACAGTAGCCCTGACTGCAAGAGTCATGAGCTTTGGGTATAAAAAAAATAAGCATATCTGTCTTTTTCTTTCACTCCAAGATATCTGAATAAATAAGTATGTAGCCAGACTATCACAAATAGCTGGGCTGCTAGACTAATATTTCCATGAGATTGACATTATTCCGTTAAGGGCTTGTTTTCCTTTAGTTGGAAAATGTTGACTTGGAACAAAAGAAACTTGTTGGAATGGGCTACTTTTGATAGAATTTATTTTCTTTTTTTTGAGATTTTATTGCCTTTCTCATGCACTTGATGAAATTTTGATCGAAGCGAGAGTGGAAGGCTGAGCAATGACTTGTTATGTGCTAATATTGAGGCATGCATTAAAGTCCCTTCTAGTTCTCAGTGGGAATCTGAGCTATGTCTTGTGTCAGTGTCATGATCACCTGGCTCTGGGGAAGGAGTGATGGTGGCATCTCCCACTTTCTTCCTAAAATTCTTACTCAGGCATTGAAGTGGTGATTGGAAGCTAGACTGAAGCCCTAAGAAGGGCTCTAACCCCCTGCCAATAGACTTCTAAAATCGCGGGACTAGAAAAGACCTCAGGAAATTATCTAGGTCAATGTTCTCCATGCAGACAGGATAAACTATGTGAAGTCATTCCTCACAGATGTTATTCTAATCTGTTCTTAAAAGCCTTCAATACAGCGAGTCCACACCTCTGGGGATTTCTGTTTAATGCTTTAAAAACTTCTAAACTAGAGTCAGTATCGTAGTTTCTAATTTGGGGATTTTTTAATTTTACAGGAAGTAAGAGCTAATATTCTCATCATCTAGATGGGAAACTATTACAGACAACACCAGGCTGATTCTGATGATGCAGAAAACTCCATCTTCCCATAAACCAGCTATTCTACACAATGGATATACACTTAAATTTTGTCTTAATGAATATGGCAACAGTTCACAAGTGTTGATGGTATTTTCTGTCTAATTAACCTTAATGTAGCAATTTACATCAAAGATAATAGTGTATTGTTTCCTGTACATGTCCTACAAAGGATTCTCTCCACACATGGGTTGTGTTTTTCAAAGGTAATCACATGGTTGCTTGTTTCCTATGATTCTTTCTAAAATCTTGCAAAAGATTTCTCACAAAAGGTGAACAAATTAGCAAATAACTGGAAAGGATTCAGAGAGTAAACAATAAATAAAGGAACAGAAAGGGTGGAGGATGATTGTCTCGTATTTTGAAATTGCATTATCTTTCTAGGGGAAAAAATCAGGACAGGTTATAAACTGAAGTAAATTGCAGTGTCACTAACTTTAATGTTTTTATTGCAAGTCTTGCAATATTAAGCATTTGCTTTGAGCTCACAACCTCTGACACATGGAATTCTTGTTTTTTGTAATTAAAAAACAATAAAAAACTAAAGTATCTAGTGTCAAACTGCAGTGCAAGACGAGAAATTATGTACTCCAACTTTCTGTAACCATGAAAATCATCAGAACCTATGTTATACATGAAAAAAAAAATAGGTAATTGCTAAAACAATCTCATCTTTGTTCAGAGAGACTATGTAAAACAGTGTTTACACCAGCTGTAGATTTGCCCCTAGGCTTATAATAAGGAGAAGTTTACAAGACCTGCAAAAGCCAAAGAGTAAATCCACCTAAATAGTGAAGTCTTTTTGCCACTCTACCAACTGGTATTAGCTATAAGAGCAAATTACTTGTTGGCATTTTAGACTGGCTCCCACCTGAATGGTTTTCTGGGATAAATAGGCTAGTATCTGTTCTAGCAAATTCTTGCTGGTTTAGATAAAGCCAAAGGCCTTGGAATAAATGTATTTCATTTTCTTTACAGTAAATTAGGCTTGATATTGATGGGTTAACTTTTTACCTTCATTAATTATTATTTCCCTGTCTAAGTCTAAGGAGACTTAAAATACTTTTATAGAAGAATCTTCGTGATCAGCAAGTCCACTCCCTCTTGCCGTACTCTTACATCATAAAATCACTTCTGTAAATCTGTCAGATTTCCCTGTAACTGATATTTTTCTTTTTCCTAACTACTTCTCCTAAATGAAGGTTGTTCCAGAGCTCAGATGAAGTGACAGTTTGAAACTTTTAATTTCCAGACCATGTTATTTCCTGGTCATTTGCTTCTGGGTGGTAGCTGTCATCTATGTCCATTTTGCATTACTACTTATCCTGACAGTATACATTTCTATCTATATTATAGTTCTAAGACTGCTTGAGATTCTTGCATTTGACTTTGTAAAAAGTATGAGTTAGTTTTGATTATTATGGGTTTTATTTAGTAAATGGAAAAATCCCATGATTTTCATAGAATTCTTGATTGCCAGGAACTTTTTTACCTGACGGCCTCACTTTTTCTATTTTAAATCTCTTTCTCTAACCTGTAAGAACACAGAAGTATGAGGTGGTTTGTGTAACCACACATTAATAGCAACTAATGTTGTAGTGTTTTTTTGGCTATGTTATTATGCAGAGTTATTGAAGGCCTTCAAGGTGAATGCCATCTTTGACTAAATTCAGCAGATAACTCCTATCTTTAGTTACTCAGGCTCACAGAACCCAACAGGTCTGTATGAACTTACAGTTTGGTACCACAATGTTCGACACAGCTGTGAGATAGGCTATCCACTCCTCTCAGGTTTGTCCTTTGACCAGATTATTTTGTACTTCTTCAGAACAAAATAAACCCAGGATTTTCAGCTCCCTCACTTAGAGTATAATAATTTCTTTCTCTTTTATGGAAATAAGTGACAATGGGAGGAAAAAAAACTAGTAAAGAATCAAATCTTTTGATCACTTCCTAGAAAAGCCTTAATAATACAAATGTAATACAAATATTACATACCCCCATTTATGATACCTATTTCTCTATCCATAACTCTGCTTATACACAAACCCGCTAGCTTGTCCTCCCTCCCCTCATGCCCGTCATCCCCCTGGGAAAAACCTCTGGTATTTGGGGAACTGCTGAGAGGAAAGTTCATGATGGTGCATTTTGAGTCTAGCATATCACTTTGACTTGCACTATCTGTAATCAAGGGATCAGAGGAACTTGATCACAAGATTCTTTCTTTTCTGCCTATCCAGAGTCATATTTGCTGTGTGTGTGCCTTCATCTCTTAGTGTTATTTTTCCTCCTTCTCTCTGTCCTTCCTCTACTTTAGATAGACAACATGCAGCTGGAACCTCTCATTATTTGTGATGTCCGTGTTCTGTTCTTCCCTATCCTAATTTTGTTTTAAAGCAGGGGAACATTAACATGAGACTTCATAAACCTGAAGTGCATGGACTATATATAGAAATATTTTGCTTGTTTTTTTTTTTTTTTTATCCAGTTTTTGTTATTTGCAATCCTTAAAATATCTGTGCCCAAGACTAAAATTAGTTTTATTATTCAAAAACATCTTATCGTTTCAGCTGCTGAATTGCCTTCTTGATAATTCTATTGTGATTTTCCAATATATCAGATTAAACAAGTATTTTCAGGGGTGATATAGACGATGCAAACTACAGCAAGGAGTCTGTGTCACCAAGGAGGAAGTGAGAGTATTTTTGAAAATATCTGTTTCAGAATAAACTGAAACAGGTATTTTTGCATAGAAACATGGCCAATTATTTTTGCTGTTGTTAGAACTTCAGAAGTGTAAGAAACACTAATTTTTAAATTTCTTGTCTCCTGTATTGATTGTTTAGACATACCTTGAAAAACTAGTCTCCTACTCTGGCCCCATTTAACTGTTAATGACAAATGAATGGAGGCATGAATAATTTTCTTCTAGCTTCTGTACACATTATTATTTATAATAGTTGCAAGTGATCAGGCCATGGTAGCTCAAAGAGTTACTATTTAGAAGCTAAAGCATGTCAGCTCGTTGGGTTAAGTGCTCCAAACCATTTGCAATCAATGACTAAAATATTGCTTCAAGCTAAACGCGTTTCACTAGGGAGTGGTAGTGGGACAGCAGCAAACACATGCTCACTTAACTGAGCTCAGCTAATGAATGGTAACTCATTAAGCTGCAGTCATTTGATCACTTACAATATGAATGCATAGATGAAAGCAGGCATCGTCCAGTGAAAACTGAATTAGCTTTAAAATCAAAGATCTGACTATGTACTATAAAATTGTGTATCCTGGGATTCAGTATTAGAAATTATCAGAAGCATTCCCTCTCCTTCTTTTTTATCCACAAACTTGCATACAAATAAGTGATTCCTCATTAAAATGCCTTTGCTGCTTTGTCTGGGGTTTTTTTGTTGGGTTTTGGTTTTTTTTTTTTTTTGTCTTTTTAGCACTCCAATTATGATTTTCCTGTGATACGATCAAAAGCACAATCCTGATGATTTCTACAATGGTACAAAAATCTTCTCCCTCAAGATCTATTAGTAGATTTTGCTGCAATGACACTTGAATTAATAGAATGCCTATCATATTCTACTCATTATTTTGTTCTTAAAAATTTTATCTAGTCAGAGGCCAGAAAAGTACAGAGATGGAAATACTCTTTTTTTTTTCAGAAAAAAATATGTTGTTCTGATCATCCCATGAAACAGGTAATAAAATAAATAAAAAAAAATCAAAACTGTCCTCTTCCTGCAAAAACAGTTATCACAATTTTTTGGATGTGTTTAACACTCTGTGACCTGGGTCACCAACTGTGAATAACAAAGACCAAGTGATGAATAGCTGGAATGATTAGTTTGCAAACAAATCATCAGCTGAGTATCACTTGTCCAAACTATTCACCAAATATTTATAGAGTAAGAAAGTAGCATTGCTTCATGAACAATTTGATTAGATGTTACACTGGGTATGAGTCAAGGAGCTGTGATGTAGATGGTAAGCCAGATTTAGAGTGATACCCAGAAATGAAGACAAGACGTGCTTTCTCTAGGGCCTTTCAACCACTGATGTAGCAATGAAACCAAATATACATAGGATGAAATCATCCAACTTTCATAGACCCAAATTTATGTAGAATTTATGTCTCTCATACTGCAGTTGAAAAAGCAGTGAGATTTTACAGCTGGCACCTTAAATTGCAAAGTCTTTTATGACTTATTTATCCTCTGGATATATGCTTCTTATTTGAAAAAGGTCTTTTGGTATATTTTTTCCTTCTACACTCCTTTTGGAATTTTGGAAAAAATGTCTTAAAATAATATTGCCTTCAACCTTAACTGATATCTTCTTTTGGATCATTAATGAAGATACTGTGGAAAATGGAAGGGAATGCACAGCTCCAATCTGCTAGTTGGAAGCTTCCTATAGGTTGCAGTAGTTTATAGTTCTATTCTGATAGCAGTACTTCAATGCTGTAAAAATACTTTTTAGTGCTAATTTAAGAGCTAATCTGAGTTGTTCAGAAGGTAGCACTAGTACCATTATCTTTTCAGCACAAAAAAATAATAATAAAAAAATAATGAAATTTCTGTATTTCATTGAAAAACTCCACTTTTTTTTGTGCAAAAATCGAATGTCAATGTAGTTTTTACTGGAACCTAGTCTATTTTCATTCAAACATTTTGCCATTGTTTTTTGGGGGGGAGAATCCTAGCTTTGATGGGAAAAAAGGCTTTCTTGGGATTTCAGATTTTGCAATACATTTTGCAAAATAATTAACAGAAATATTAACATCTGGACATGATTGTTTACTTCATTTCCCTGGGTTTCTGCCAGCATGGTGGTTCTGAATTCATTACATATACAGTGGTCTAACAGCACAGTGGAACAGAAAATTGTGTTCTAATCTACTTCCTTTTCCCCACAATGTTTTGAGTTAAGCAAAATTTTGCTTTCTCTTGCACGTCACCTAGTTTATGACATAGAAAAGGAATTATGCAACTGCTATATAAGACTTCTGAGTAATTACTTTATGAGAGGCCACATGCGCTCTACCCAGTCAGAATCTGAGTTTGTTCTCACACCAGGTGTAGATGGGTCGAATGTCACTGAGACACAATCTCATTTGATATGAACAGGCAAGAGTACATAAAGTTTATGGTGCTACATAAATATACACAAGCAGCTCCTTGGACTTTTCCTGTTGAAAAACTTCTGCTCCATTGGAGGAATTCTGCATTTAGCAGAGGTAAATTCAGAGCCAGCGTTTTGCACCTACTGTCTTTCATCCTGTAAATTCTCTCCAGATTCACAACTGCTAGGATTAAGGCTGGGAAACTGAATGCTTTTTGAAGAAAACAGATCTAGACAGGAAATCTGAAAACACAGGATCATATCCTTGATGGACCAAAGTTCATGTGGGCTATTTTCCCCTCTTGGACCAGAGCCAATGCTACAGGAAATGATACAAATTTTGAGTAATTTGGCCCCAGGATTCATACTGATCTCTATCAGAGTGGCAAATACGAAATGCATGATTTCCTCTAATATGTTTACTTTTGTTAATTGTGACCAATTATGACCGCCAATATTTTTAATATTTGTATTGTCAATATTTGTGATAGTATATATGTATATTTATTTACACACACACACAAAGTTTTGACCTGTGTAGCTTCCTTCTGTTATCAGTTTTCCAGGAAAAGCATGTAATCTGGATGCATCTATAGCAAAATTCAAAGAAAAAAAAAGGCCTTGAATTCACGAACTCCAACAATTCCTGAAGTAGTTTTTACGAGGGAATGTTTTGGTTTTTAATTTAATATGAAATGGACACATCATTTCTGGTCAGATGGTGTACTTGTTTTGAATGTTTGGAGAATGGTATTTATAAAGGCTATATTAAGCATTTAACTATTGTGAAATTCAGTTTAACAAAGCCTACAAACTTAAGTCCTCCCTGTTGTTAATGGAGAGAGATTAATATCTGCAGATGGTGAGTCTGAACATCTTCGGAGGATATTTAATGTAGGATTATGTGGATACCTTCTACTGTGGGAAATTTTGTTTGGTTTTTTGTTGGCTTTTTGTCTTTGTTTTTTTTGGGCATAAATGACATTCTGGTGGGCAAGTAAAATACAGAAAATAAAACAGTAATTTTGTATATTTTTGATATTTTTTTTTAATGGGCTGATATGCTCAAAATGTGGTCAGCGACTTGAATCAAATGCAATCCCTGAGGTTAGAGAAGATGCTAACCCCACGCTGTTCTCAATATCAGAAAAGCTCCATGTGTAAATATCTTGGATCTTACAGCAGATCTGAGATTGAAACAAGGATTTATGAAAATTGCCCAGTGACATAAAACAGATTTTCGTTACAGGAAATATTTAATTTTGACAAGTTTTTCTTAGAATTACTAACTTCAGCTTACTAACTTCCTCTTTTTGGTATCACAGTTTATGCCACTGTGACTGTTACCATAGATATGGAGTATGGTTGTTTCCATGGTAACATGTGGTGTGTCATAGACAAACAAACTACATAGCGATAACTTAATTTGAATGTCATTATTCTATGCCACTGTAAGCAAAATGTAAATATTAATTGAAGGGGAATGTGAACAACATTTAACATTTTTACGACATATTCAAGTTGTTGCATATTTTAATGAAAATTCAGCAAGGTAAAATCATCTTTACAGTCTTTACAGTTTAAGAAGCTTAAATCCCAGTTCTGACTCCTCTTTTGCTCTGATCATGTAACTTCACCTCTAGGACTCAGATTTCACCTGTATGATAAAAAGGATAATAATAATTACTTGCTTTTAGAAGCCAAATGAAATAATTATGGTTCAAGAAATTATTAAAAGTAATTACTGTTGTTATTATTATATAAGTAGTTGTTGTTGTTGTTATTATTACTATTATTATTATTATTATTCAAACTACTTATTTGAATGACAAAAAAAGAATCCAGAATATATTCATCATTACACCTGGTCTGTTCATTGAAAAAATAGCAGTCTTGCCTGAAACTGCAGCTGGCTTAAATGTGTAAATTGCATATGAACCCAAGCTTCTGATAGCCATAAAATATCAGTCTCAATATTTTAAATTGTTTAAAGATTATAATTTTAAATTATTAAAATATTGCTTTTTTTTTTTTTAATCTCAGCTCTGCAAGCCACAAAGCAGACATAATTTCGACTACAGTACAGTTAATGGCATTTAAAATTGTTCTTATCTTTGGATATCAAATTAGAAGAACCTATCTTTAAGACGGTCCAAGCATGAGTGTCCAATTCCATATGTGCATGTGGGCTTAGAAAGAGAAAGACAGGTTTCTTTTCTGTTTGGCTTGACAAAGCATTGTGAAAAATAAGGTGTCAATCTACATGGTTCATTGAGGCTGCATGAATGTTACACACATGGGTAATATGAGGGAAGTTAAATTTACAGAGTGCAATAGATTGGAAAGAGAAGTAGAATCACAAGAGTACTCAGTCTTTCAGCACTAGTAAAAGCATATAGGTTAAATCCAACCTGGGTAAATCAAGAAAGTGTAAGCAATTTTAGAATAAGGCTCTTCTAAAAGTCCATGAAACCATCATCAGATCCTTCACTGTGTGAAGACCTCATGTCAGCTCTGAAGTTCTACACTGGGAACATCTGAATTCCCCTCCCAGCCAGAAGCAAAACCACCCTCCTCAGCAGCTGCTCTCCGTTCAAATCAGACAGAAACTGCTGAGCAAGGATGTTGAGGCCTACCAGGGGACGTGTAAAATTTAACCAGCCTTGGCTGTTGAGATAATGTGTTTTTTTCATTCCACTTCTTTAATATGAATAGTGTGGTATGATTTTACTAATACAGCATCAGATGATTCTCTCTGTCACCACAGGCAAAAGGCTGAGGACCTGTTATTATCTCTGCTTGAGAGCTGAGGAAAGGCAGACTCAAAAACTTCATTCCTCCCCATTTCCCAAAACATGATTGAGATATTGCACAGCCTACCTCTGTTGCTGGGAGAGGATGTTAGCCACAAGCTGTCTCCCAAGCATTCCTCCAGAGACACCTCTTCTAGCAAATGCTGCTCATGGCACTTTACTTCTCCAAAGTGTGGTATCTCTTTCTAAAAGTGCAGGGATCTGCCTCTTCTTGGAATAACTCTGTGAGATACAGTAAACACCATTCACGGGTTTAAGAATTTTCTGCTTCTAGGAACAGACATCCTCACTCATATTTTATCTTCTCTCTCTCTAAGGAAAGAGGAATGCTATAGAAATACATGCTTGTGGTTCATTAGAGGACACTGCTTTTTTCACCCCGTTTCCTAGAGGTTGTGTTCTCACCTGCAGTAGACTGACACATACCTCTGCGTGATACAACCAGGACTCGAGTCAGCAATCCAGGAAATGTCACTTACAGAGATTGCTTGGTGGAAAATGCGTAAGAGCAGAGCCAGTCCTTTAGCTGTCACAAGTTAGTAACTCTTTGAGTTACTTCTGAGTTGGTGCGGTCTCTGTGGGGATGAAGAGATTCAAAGCATGGGAGCAGACCTGCACAGTGGACATTGCACTGTTCTTGCCTGGAGAAAGATATCTGGGTAGCTACTACAGCCTGCTTGGCGATTACATCAAGCAAGACTATAACTTGCTCTGCTGTGTCCATGCAAGTGTCCTAGAAGTCTTAATATCTGAAGTGGCTGGCTGCCTGCCTTGCTCCTCCTTTTTTTTGTGCACTGTAAGAAAGAGGAAGAGAGGAATAGGATGTAGTTTGATTTAACCCACATTCCACTTTCAATTCCTGCACCACTATGATATGTCAAACCTCCCTTGTTGCAATTGAGCTACCTTTCCCAAATCTGTTGTATCACAATAGCTGATGGATGATTTAAAATCACCTATGTACAATGGCTTACATTAATGTAAACTTTGGTAAATACTAAGTAGTAAAATTTATCTAGCTTTTGTGGCTGGAAATTTTCAGGCAAGCAAGTGCTGTGAAGCTCAAGTGCTGAGAAAGCAGAAACAAATCCCAAAAGGCCTCAAAGTATACTTTAAATCTCATGAGTCAGTGTGGGGATTCTTGGCTGACCTGATTACTGAATGGTCAGAACTGGCAGTGCTTTGCTGGCCGGTAAAGCAACATTCAGGTCTCTTTTCTTTATTACATTTCATAAGATAGCCTGGTAAACAATAGAAATGCTGAAAACGGACTTTCCTAATCATAACAGTCAGGGGAAAAAAAAGGAAAGATATATGCATTTGTATTAACAGCCTGGCAGAAGAAAGCACAAAGAAAACAAAGGTTTGTCTTTCCTTAAAAGCTCTGAAGGTGCACTAGCTAAATGTGTAACTCATATCAGGGCTTGCTAACACCATGCTATGCTCTGTATTAAAAACCTAGGAAGAGCAGCCCCCCTCCCTGTGACAAGATCAGCCCCAAGAAGGCAGCACCACAGTAACAGATGGGTGAAATGGGAGTCAGGTCTCTGCCCTCTCTTCTGCCAGCTGCAGAAGGAAACTGGAAGACAACATACAGTTAACCCTAACCACCCCTGTCACATCTCATTCATAAAATGGTACACACTCAAATCACACATTTGGATACCTCCTCACCTCACCCCTTCCTTTCTCCCCCACAGCTTGACCCTCATCTCTCAAAACTGTGGTGAAACACTGAATTGTCCCTTTCTGCTTCCTGGCCTGCATCTGACACATGAAAAGGGGACTTCAAAGCACAGGTGGGACTTTTACCTGACACTTCCAGCCAGCTGAGTCCCCAGCCCGCAGGGGCACAGTCTGCACATTGCCGAGCTGCAGCCTTGCATGACAGATTCTCTCCTGCCATGTTGAGCACAGCTTGGCTGAGCCCATCTTCCTGTGGCCCCAAGCAGACTGTCTCATGGACTGGGAGGGCAGACACTGCCTTTAGGGGCACGATGATCTCACCCACAGCGTGATTAGTGCATTTGCCAGCCAGAATAAACAGGGGTTGAAGTCACAGGTTCAGACTAGGAACTTTTTTGGACAGGCACTGACAGATTTTACTGTCATGTGCAATCACAAAAGCAGTGTCACTTGCCCCTAAAATGGATTTTACTGTTTTATGTTAGCTGGTAAAAGGAACCTCAGTCAAGACACCAGCTCTGAGATTGAAATGAAAAATTGAAGAGGTGGTAATGCTGAATAAAATATGATATTAGACATAAGGCATTTTAAAGAGATAAGAACACAACGCTGGGATGCCAGGCTTCAGTATATTCTGTGTCTCGGGATCTTCCACTTATTTGGATAAAACACCTTTGCACAGCAGATGAAATCTGATGCAATCCTGTCATCTGACTGAATATGGTTGTTTTCCTCTGCTGCTGAAAACATGTGAATTGCCCCAGTCAGGATCGAGTTGTACTGATCTGCGTAGGGGGATCAAGGTTCCTTAGCTCAAGGATCCTGGATGTTTCTTGCATGACTCACACACTTCTAAGCCACTAAAGCTAAACACCTTCTAAAAGAGGGAGACTGCCTCTCTCCAGAGAAAAACTGGCTGTGAAAAGTTTAAGTAGAGGTGTCCAGCTTGGTTGTTTTTTTAAATATATATATCTACATGGGAGGAAACTGTGCAGAGTGCTTTTGTCATGAAGAGCTCCAGGGCGGATACTCATTCTTCAGTTTGGGCTGCTCCTTAGCATGAGAAACCCCCTTGCCTTCAGAGGAGAAGACTGGAAAGAATTAGTGTGCAGCTGTTTATGTGCACTTGGGCTTAGTCATCGTTTGTATTGCAGTGTGTGGACTCACATCCAGCTCCTGCAGCTGAAACACAATGTAGTTCTGACTTCAGTGGGTACTGGGTCAGATGGCAAACGAGAGAAAAAAAAAAATCAACATTAATTGAGGTCACCTATACTTTAGGTAATTATTCAGCAGTATGAATGGCAACGCAAAACAAACATTGGAAGTACAGCAGTAAAACAGCTTGAGGAAAGAGGATCTGTTCATTCAACTAACACTGTAACTGCTAGACATAGTTTTCAAATGAGCTGTCCCTCTTGTATTTGGCAGACAGGATCTTTTGGTTTCACAGGAAGAAGCAATTCTCATCGGAGCAGCTTTAGACCAAGCTGCAGCAGTAAAGAGATAGCTTGACAATTCAGGCCTTCTTAGGGTTACTGCCATCAAATTAGTCACTTGAAAACACTAAATATTAGCTTCGTGAGATGATCTTTTTAGTAGGCAAAGGCCTTTTAATTTTTATTAGAGCAATTAGTCCTTTTAGAAGTCTCAACATAAAATTAATCACTGTGGTAATACAATATTAAATAACTCCCCTGGTTTCAGTCAAGCACAGGATTTTTGAGGAGGGTTTTTTTTTTATTTGTTTGCTTGCTTTGAGGAGGTGGTGCCTTCTTCATCTCAGTTTACAGCAAGTTTTATAAGTAAGCATGAGCTTGGAGGCACAGATCTCTGAAGACAGTGACTGTGTTCAGGAGGGAAGCTCACCAAAAAGGGAATTCCTTAGCCTTTCTCAGTCACATCTTCTTCTTTCATCTGAATACACGCACAGCTCCAGTGCAGTTTCCCATGAAACAGTGAAATGGCACATCCATATAAAAAGATCAGATGTTAGAAAGGTATAATAATAACACAGTCCCTTCACTCTATCTCTTTTTCTCCTCCAAGAAAAGTTCTACTTGGATAAATAACACCTTGTTTCTTCATTTGCATTTTTAATGTCTTGTTTACCTTTTCAGAGCCATCAGGGTACAGAGTGTTTTTCAAGTACTTTCTCAACATATTTTTAACCATTGCAGCATATTATTTTTTTTCTATTACCTTTGCTTTTCTATGATTTCCCACATTTATGCATTAAAAATTGCATAATTTTGAATAATGTACACAGTCACTTGTACAGTACTCATTGTATAAGCGCAAAGCATCAAAGTCATGTTACCAAATAAAAACTTTCTAACAGCTAAGGCATTGATTATAATTTACTTAGCTGCAGAAGTTTAAGACATTATTTAACCAGAGTTCTTTGTTCATTTTTTCTACTTGACCTCACTATGTGGCTGCAATTCTCTATTTCAGCCACTGTACAGCAAACTCCAATATTTCAGCTCAGTCCTCAGGTGGCCATTAACTTAATAACCATACTTTTCCCCAAAACAGCATAATTTCCCCAAGTCTCCAGTGGGGATGCTGAGGCAAGAAGATGACAGTAAATGCAGCTGGGCCCAGGAATGATAAACCAGTGCAGTGAGATATTTCAGTGCTCAGCTGTCAAAAGTATGGTCTCTGATTTCACAAATCCTGACATGTGTTCTAAGTTCTCTACAAGTGAGACATTAAATGGGATTAATCAAATTCATACATATAAGCATGTGCATGTGTTTCCAGATGCATGACATAATAATGTTGGCAGCATGATACAATGAAATTATGTATATAGTGCCAGAAGATCTCACTATTTGGGAGTGAAATTCCAGCAGTCGATCATCTCCATTTTAAGTATCCTTTAACAACATAAGAAACAACCAAACTACAGTAACAGTCAAAACCAAAATATCATGCTGTGAATATAGTAATGATATTGCCATTTAAATATTTAAATCATCATTTAAATATTGCAACAATTTGATGTATTTATGCACGTGCACTCACAATATTTAATAATTACATCATTGAGATATCAGTATGGGGTTCATTTTATTTAACTACATAAGTCTACAGCTCAGCTAGTCATTTAGCTTGCTATATGGTTACTGGAGACAAATAAGCCTTGGAAGGGCACAATTCTTCTGAGTTGTTTGGAAAGCCTTTAGTGAATACACTGTCAGAACAAGGCAGGAATCTGAGGTCTTCCTAGGCATCTCCAATGTAGTTACACACATCTTGTCAAATGAGTCCTACCCTTATTGAATAGATGTTCTTGTTTGTATCCCTACCTTCATGAAAGTGGTTAACAATCTGTATTGATGTCTTTTAGTCTTTAGCAAATAAAATCTTAATTAGTTTTTATGCTGATATTTACTGCAGGGGAATATTGACTTTAATGCTATTTTCCTGTTTTCTTGCCACATTTCAGCTTGAAATGTCCCCTTTTTAGCTGATCGCTCCAGTCTTGCCTTATAGAACTTTGCAGTGTTTGGTTTTGATAAACAACGATGACCCCTTTTTTTGTTTTGACATTTCCAAAAGAGACTTCTGGAACTTCCTTCGTCACTTAATGTTCGTGGTATTTTGACTTATTGTGTCAGTCTCCTGCTGGACACAAATTCCATGTTCTGACTTGACCCAGTACAAACTCAGGGTTTACTTCAAATACCAGAGCAGTTGGTAGTTCTTAAAACAGCCTTTCTAAAGGTGTAGAGGAGGCTAAAACCAAATTTGTTCTAAAATGTAGCTTTATAAATTTACTGAAAAGACTGTCTGATGTGGTTGCTTTCAACAGCAGGGAGCTATGACAGTGAACATAGCAACTGAGTAATGCATCTTTGTGTGCCATGTTCCTGTGTCACTCAATGTACAATGACATTGTGGGTAAGTTCATGGTGTATTAAGGAAACTATGTCTCAATGCAATCAGGAGGATTTGATAATTCTTATCACCTACTCAGGACCTGTTCCAAGAAGAGTGAGCAAGAACTGTTAGAAAAGTTTTATACCCTTAGTATTCTCCTGATGTAACCTGGCTTTTTTCATTTTATTTTGTATGCTGGTAGCATGACCAAAGATAAATGTTTGTCAGAATTTGCTGATCAGTAGGAATATTACAGTTCTCTGTGCATTTCTCTATAGTTTTGGAAAAAAAGACTGTTGCTCTCCTTTCTTTAAACTTTCTGCACAGCACAAGACAAGAGATTCCACCTCACCATTCCTACCATTAGCCACTGGTGGGATTGTCCACTTGAATGATGTGGCTTTGAATTAACCATACAAATTATAATTGCAATTATAATTATAATAAATTATAACTTATTAACCAGCTACTGTATTTTACCAATATAAGCTGTGAGTTTGATGCTGTAGTAGAAGAGAAGTTTCCTGAACCACAAACTTTGAGAATTGGTGTTTCATTGATTGGTGTCCCTGAAAGTTGGAATATTTCCTATAGTTCCAGACTGTGAAACCTTTGGGGACTGGGCTTTCAGAGTTGGGGATACATTGGACTCCATCCCTCAGAATGCCTATATTTAACTTTGGCTACCTGTATGAGAAAGGCTTACTTAACTCAGTGAATCTATTTGTTTACATAACTTCAATTATTTTATTAAATGTTTATCTATTATATTCACTCCCTTGCAGAAGTAAGATCGTTATGTTTCCTGGTATTAGTGATGTATAGCTTCTTTGAAGCTGCAGTGTTTGCATATGAGTTTATATCCCCATTTCAGCAAAAAAGAAGAGTGCTGCATCTGTTTACCTTCTGATCAAGCATCTGTTCTCAGCACAGTTCACTTGGGGCCTTTGCTGTAATTCCAGAGTGTGGCTTCTTGCTTCTGGTTACATACTGATATATATTAACTGCTCTGTAAAACCTCTCAAGGCTAAGCATTACTGGAGGCTCTTATTTCACCTTCTCACAGCCTTCATTTATTGGGCTGAAGCCTGATTCTAATGTTTTTTTAGAAAGACTTATGTTTCTAATTGGGCTACCCTAAGCCTGCCAAACTGTAGGTTAGTCCAGTTAGCACAATTTGCAAAATAACTTATGTGTTACAATTCTGTGCTGGTTTGGTAAATCAGTGAGAGAAGCTTGCTGTCCTTTGGTGGGAACACTTTGATCTACTCAGTCAGCTATGTAAAGTGAAAAATCAGCCTCTGGGTCTATCTCGTGTTAGCTGCCTAGTGTCATTGATTTCTAAGCTCCTGATTTTTATTCTAGTGAGTATCAAATGTTCACATCAATATTATATGCTCACATATTTTTGAAGATGCAACTTCAAATAAAGACCTTCTTTAAAGATGTTGGAAGAAATTATTAGGCTTTGAATGGACAAAGCACATTTGTCTGACTGTGAGGTAAAGGCAAGAGCATCAGTGTGGTACAAAGGGGTTGAATTTCTGGAGCTCTACTGTGTTCTTTCTTTTTACAATGTGTTGGATGCATTCTAGTGATCAGTGTTGTCTCATGTGTGAAAGCAACATTGTGGTGCAGATTGTAGCTGTCAAATGACTCTCTCTCAATTATAAAATAGTCTTCAGAGACCAAGAAATGGAACCATGCAGTAAATGACAACTTAACGCAGATTATTAATCAAAGTTATGATCTTATTCTGTATTTTCTGAAACTGATGAATTACTTGTGAATTCACTGCACTCATTGCTCTTAATTATAGTCACATGTGAATAACCTAGCTTCTGGACACCAGCTGATCCTACTTGTGTTTTATTGAATCATATGAGACACATGACTCTCCTTGTGCAAACATCAAATCAGGGCATTTGTGTTCTTATGACTCAATGATACTAATCTCTTAGTCATTTTTCTAAGTCAGTAGAATTTCAGTGACTTTGCATCTCTCAAAAATCTCTAGTAATTTAAATAAAAAAAAAAATTATTTGATCATACGGAAAAAATAATTTCTCTTGGGTTAAAAGGGGCTACCATTTCCATAAAATGTATCTGAAGTCGTAATTTGTTTAAGGCAAGGCACTGAAGTGCCTAACTGATGTGTATAGTAATTGGACATGAATTTTTAAAAAATCTTGTATATCATTTAGGAAGTCTATTTTTGGTTTTTGGTTTAAGAAGCAAATTTTTGTCTACTGTTGGAGAAAATTAATGATCATAAGGTGCTCAAAGTTTACCAAATGTTTTAAAACCTAACAATTTAGGAAATGTTATCCCTCTAGTGAGAATTCTCAACACACATACCATCGGAGAGTTAGCAATTTCTTCTCTTCCTGATTTTCTGAAGAGAAATTTCTTTTGGTATAGATGAAGAGACTTATTGGCATGGCTAGATTAGCACACAAACCTTTTTCCACGTTTTTATTCATTTTTACTCAATAGTGAATAGCTACTGAAAATAATTTTTCCTTTTAACTTACCCAATTAAACTAATCAAATTATTCAGTCTTCTTACAGTAGAGTGAGTCTTTCTAAAGGAAGACATGGACCTGTTGGAACAGGTCCAGCGGAGGGCCACAAAGAATATCAGAGGGATGGAGCACCTCCCCTATGAAGACAGGCTGAGGAAGCTGGGGTTGTTCAGCCTGGAGAAGAGAGGGCTCCAGGGAGACCTCATAGCAGCCTACCAATATCTGAAGGGAGCCTACAGGAGAGCCAGAGAGGGACTCTATGTCAGGAAGTGTGGTGACAGGACAAGGGGTAATGGTTTTAAATTGGAAAAGAAGAGATTTAGATTAGATATTAGGAAGAAATTCTTTACTGTGAGGTTGGTGAAGCACTGGAACAGGTTGCCCAGGGAAGCTGTGGTTGCCCCGTCCCTGGAAGTGTTCAAGGCCAGGCTGGATGGGGCTTTGAACAACCTGCTCTAGTGGAGGTGTCCCTGCCCATGGCAGGGGGGTTGGAACTCGATGATCTCTAAGGTCCCTTCCAACTCTAACCATTCAGTGATTCTGTGTGATTCTGTAAATACATTATGATTTGTTATTGGGGTAAGTCCATTCTTCACACACTCTGAAATAAGACTTCTTCCAGACTAATGGGATGTGCCAGTCATGTAAATTCTTATTGTTGGAGATGTATAGGCATATTTGACCATAACACATAGACCAGTAAATCCACAGAGTTCTGAAGATATTTCCATTGTATAATGTAGTAGGCAGTCATACATTTTATGGATAGATTTTTTTTCCACCCTTTAGTGAATTTTTTGTAGCATATTTGCCTAGATTGTCATCTAGCATCTGAAAGTAGAGGAAATGCGTTGATTTCAGTAGCATTACTTGTGATCTATGGTAGTTTAAGGGATGTTAAATTTAACCTAAAATGTTTTCAGAAATGGGCGAAGAGCTAAAAGTCCAATTTCTAACACACAGAAATGATCTTTTGTGAAAAAAAAATCCAAAACAAAACCGCAACCTTTTGTACAAGTTTTGCAAAAACATATATAAATTTTAACACCTCCACCCCCCTTTTGTAGAAGCCTTTATTCTGTATGAATGTATATTATGTATATATTAAACTGTAATATATATAAAATATATGTATTTTATATCTCTAAAATATATATTAATTATATATATTATTAACTGCATATATTAAATAGTTCTTGTCATTTATGGTTTGTCTAACTTCCCTCCATTATGATTGCTGTTTTGTTGTGCATAGCACTCTGGAAAGTGGAAGGTGACGAGAATTGCTTAATGTCATTGAAACCCAAACTATTTGTTCCTGTGACTTTTGAAAAAGAGACAAAGGTATGATAACGATCAATCTCACATGACTGGGAAGTTCCAGCATGGATTCACCAAGGACAAATCATGGTTAAGAAACCTAATTACCGTCTGTGTCAAAATAACCTGCTCGGTTGATGAGGGGTGAGTGGTGGACATTGTCTACCTGGATTTCTCCAAGGCTTTTAACGTGGTTCCCCACAGCCTCCTCCGAGAGAAACCGATGTGTTACAGTCTAGACAAGTGGTCTGTGTGGTGGGTGGGGAACTGGTTGACAGGCCGCATCCAGAGGGTGGTGGTAAATAGCTCTTTTTCAGCCTGACAACCAGTAACAAGTGGAGTCCTCCAGGGACGGATACTGGGCTTAACACTGTTTAGTATCTTCATAAGTGATCAGGATGATGTGATCAAGTATTCTGATGATACCAAACTGTGTGGGGAAGTGGACACTTTGGAAGGGAGAGCCATCCTGCAGGAAGACCTGGATAAGCTGGAAGGGTGAGCTAACAAGAACCTTATGAAGTTCAACAAGGACAAACATAAGGTCTTTCACTTGGGAAAACATAATCCAGGAGTGTATTATAGGTAGACATCTACCTGGCTTGGAAGCAGCCCTGTGGAAGGAGAGCTGAGGGTCCTGGTGGATGGCAAGCTCAATGTAAGTGTAAGTACTGCAGAAAAGAAAGCCAACAGGATGCTGGGTTGCATCAATATGGGCATCACAAGCAGAGCCAAAGAAGTCATTATTCCACTCTATTCAACACTTGCCAGGCCACACCTGACATACTGTGTTTCGTTTTAGTCCCTGCTATACAAAAAAAGATGTGGACAGGCTGAAAAGCGTCCAGAGAAGGGCCACAAAGATATCAAAGGGCTGGGAAGCCCACCATGTGAGGAAAGGCTGAAAGAATTTGGTTCGTTCAGCCTTAAAAAAAGAAGGCTTAGGGGAGACCTTATCATGACATTCCGTTATTTAAAGGGTGGCTACAAACAGGATGGAGACTCCCTTTTTACAAGGAGTCACATGGAAAAGACTCCTGGGGGGATTCTGATTGGACAAAGAGGAAATTTTTTCCCAATCTCCCGAGGGAAGTGGTGGTTTCCCCATCATTGGACAGTTTTAAGATTCAGCTGGACAGGGTGCTGGGCCATATTGTCTAGACTGTGATTTTGCCAAGAAAGATTGGATCAGATGATCCTTGAGGTCCCTCCCAACCTGTGATTCTGAGTCTATGAATTATTTTAGCTCTTTTTAATTTCCTGACATTGATGTATAAGAGTGAGTTACAGATCCCAAAAGTTCACAGTACTGAAGTTAGAAAAAGAACATAAAATAGAACATAAAAACTGCCCTAAATGTAACTTGAAAATGCCTATTATAAACAATGCTATTTCATTCATTAGTCAGACTGATGCCTGAAACAACAAATACATGTGTGCTTATACCTGTATCCCTGAATAGTCCCAGTGAATCCTAACAGAGGTGTTTAGAATGTGGAGAGCAAAATGCCTTGGAGGTCTGGTAGCAAAATACACTAATTTTTTGATTCTGTCTATTTAAGATTTTAATGGCCTCGGTGATTTTCCCTGTTCTTTGCTAGAAATAGGACAGCCAAGTAATATATCTATTGGCATTTCATCTCTTCAGTTCACGCCTCAACACTGATTTTTATACTGCAGTCCTGGATTGTGAATTTTGGTGACTGAAGCATGGCAAAATCCATTTTGTTACCTTTAGCAAAAAAGCTTGGCCATACAATATGGACATTGGTACCTTTGATGTGCACAGTTAATCAGAGCCCTTAGTGAAAGGCTCATTGCAGCCTAGAAAAAACATAAGTTTTCACGGAAGTAGATGAGGGAAGGAATCTATTATAAATTATGATGTAGTTCATGAGAACTTACCAGAGACACATTTTTCTATGTTATTTCTAAGCATGAATTTCTTTTTTCCTTTAAGAGCATTTGCATTACAGGATGTTCCCACAAAATGATTTGGCACTTCAATGTATTATTTATCCTTCTAAAATGAAGCTGACCTAAAATCAACATGCTGCAGAGTGTTACTGTAGGAGTGTTAATATTAATACTGTTTCTTTAACTCCCACACTGATGGGTTTAGGCAATAGCGCTAATTGAAATTTCTTTAAAACATTATGCTTTCTTTTAACTTGTGAATTCTTAGGTCACAGCAGTCACAGCAAATTACTTAATAAAATAATTTAAACCATGCAACATTAGGTGCTTCTACCTGAGATTTCATTTTAGCCTGTGTAGTGTTTTAGATATGGGCCCATATGTAAATTTTAAAGTCTCTGAAAATAGTGTTTGTCCCATAGAAGTGAACTGGTATCTTCAGAGAGAGGGGGAAAAAAAAATGTAGACACATTTTAAGCCCTCTCTTCTCAGTACATCTGAGAAGAGGTTCAATTTCTGAATTCTACTCATTCCTTATGATTCCTTTTGGTTTCGTGAAAGAAAGCTTTTGCAGAATTTTATGCATACTCTTGAATTCCTGTGGATATCAGTGGAACTGAAGAGCAAGATTAAATTCTAGCATATGTTTTTCTTACAGAAGCTGACTAAGCCAAATCAAAATAATATCACCAACTGCTTTTTGGATTAATTTTTCTGCCTGTTTACTGAGTTATATCAGCTCACTGAGTACTAGATCTGAATCAAAGGGATCAGCATCAGTCTGAGGTTGGTGGTAAGGGGAAAGGATTGGGACTGTCCCTTCTGGTATCACCAAGCCATTCCATTATCTTAATTATGCAAGAATTTCAGAGCTTGTCCTTGGCTCCTGGGCTAAGTCCTAAAACCTACTAAGTCCTAAGGAAAATAATTCAAATTGAGTATTTTTAAATGCTTATTGATAACCGTAGTAATCCATTTAATTTTTTTTAAAGCAATTTGTCCTTTCCTGAGTACTCAGTAGCATTGAACTAGTATTACTTTACTGAAAGAGTGGTCAGGCACTGGAACAGCCTGCCCAGGGAGGTGGTTGAGTCACCATCCCTGCAGGTATTTAAGAAACTTGTAGATGTGACACTTCAGGGAATGCTCTAGTGACACACTCTTGTGGCCGAGATTGTAGGGTGGGGTTTTTTGTGCGTGTGTGGTTGGACTCAGTGATCTCAGAGGTTCTTTCCAACCATGACAATTCTGTGATTCTGTGATTCTGTGACTACAAGATGAAGAATTACAGTCACACTTTGTTGTTAAAAGTGTAGGTTCTAAGAAATTCTGCAAGAAACAATCTATCCCAAATAGACCAACCAATTCAGTTCTTATCCATATAAAAAGATTGTGTGTTACTTTTCACATGCATGTAGTGTAACTCTGTCTTTCCACTGTCTATAATCTGACCGTTTCTTTCACATATTCTTTTTTTTATCCCTTGTGTGGTCAGCTATTAAAAAAAAAAAAAAAAAAAAAAAAAAAAAAAGAGACCAAGCTTAAACCTATGATTCAAGAACCAGTTTAAGTACTTTGGCTTTGCATTTTGGCCTGTGCTTTGGGACTACTTTTCACTTTCTATCCTCATTAGGAATCATATCCTGGGTGGAATGGTGCCCTAGGACTCAGAGGTATACATACTTTGTGATGCAGTACCTTCTGCAGAGGGTAAATAGCAATGTGGGGTTTACTTACTACTTCCTTTCCTGAAATGAAGTTATGTAAGCACTGTGGTGACATAAGCAGCATGAAGGAGGCATCATTTATCATTCTTCTTTTCTTTTACAATTGGGAGAATGACAGTAATATACCTAAACCTTTAAGCCGAGTGATCCACTGTTGTTTCAGATCCAGATTCAGGCACCCTTGCAGGCTGAAGAGCAGAAGTTTCCATAACCTTGACAAGTAAAGAACTTTTGGAGAACATTTTACTTTATTCTTTTGTTGGATGAGTAGAGTTACAAAGCATATTTCAATTTCTGCTGTAGATATTAATTCCTGTTGCCCAGTATCCATGTCTGTCTGTTAAAGAAAGATTTTACATACATAATATAAATTATATGCAGTCTACAGTTTTCATTCCACATGACAGAAATACTACAATAGCCTTATGAAATATAATAACTTCCAGTTATCATATAATATGGCACAAGGTGCATGTAAAGCAGAGAATTATACAGACATTATGAAGTATCCATATCCATGGAGTGCAAAGAAAAATGATATCCAATTTTCATGTGCGGCTTAGATTTGAAATTCTTTCTTGAGATGAAGACATTAATATTTTGATAGTAAAAGGTCATTTTTCAGTAGCATTCACAGATTGCCAGTAAAAGATAATGTTTCCCTAGTGGACAAGTTTTTTGCAATACGTCTTCCACATACTAATGAAATCCCCAGAAAGCAATGGCTGCTTCTGTAGTTTGCTAGATAAAGAAAAAACTGGGTAAAAAAAAAAGGACTTGGGAGAGTACTTTATTCTGAATAATGTATTTGATTTATTTCAGTCCCTTTTCTGCTTGCAGAATATCTAAAAATCCAATTAAATTTCAGATTTTTATGGATTTGTTTGTTATTCAGAAATGCTCCGTAAGCACTCATTACATCTTGTATTCTTAGTGAAATGCCCACAGCATGATCTAATGGTGACCTAAGTAATACAATGCTGGTTTTTTTTTTCCTGATTTGATGATTTAAGTACCATACTTAGGAAAAAAAAAAATCTGTCTGAAAACTTCTTAAAAACATATATTTGTATGAATGTTATCACCAGTCCCAGAACTACAATTAACAGCTGCAGCATCTTAGGGCTCTTCTCCTTTCTTCTTTTTAAATTTCCCAGGAGATATAGCTGTTTTTCATTAATATAGAGAACTTGGAAGCCTCACCCAGTGGTATTTAAAGAGCTAATTTGTTGGCGAATAATAGCAAAAGTAATTGGGAATTTTCTGATGATAGAATTTCCCTCCTTGGGAAATTCCATTTTGTTGAAATCGAAACTTCCCACAGTAACGTAACAGTTTCAAAGAAATGAAGAGCCTGGGAATGTATAGGGAAGAGCAATGCAAAAAAAAAGGACTCAGCCATATCCAAACAGACTCATGGCTAGGTTCACCATGGGAAAGGCATCTCAGGCTCAGGTTCTGCCTTATTCAGAACAAAACTTTTTCTTCTATTGGGAATCTCAAATAGTGGCTTTAAGTCACCACAAATTTGCAGGGTGTCTTTCCTGTTGAAGATCCTGCTTTGCCTAGTTAACTAAATATTCATAATATCCGTTTCTTCAAAATCCATAATCTGTATCCTGGGGGAATAGTTAGACATCCAGACAAGTTTTAATTCTGAAAAGTATCTTCTTTAGTTGTTCTTATTGGAGCTGGAGCTCCAAAATTGGAGCATTTTGCGTAAGTATCTTTAAATGTATTTCAGACTTGATGCAGCAATTGTGCTTTTATTGCAAAATAAAGAGCATTTTGATATTCTTATCTCTGCTCTGAATAAGCCAGCTTTTGGTCACTATCCGTCTGAAGAATCATGTCAGGCTAGAATCTCTTCTTCAGTGAAACAGGAACTCAAAGTCTCCTCCTTGTCCCAAAGTAATTAAAAAACAAGTGAAGGTGGATATAGTCTTCCATCTGGCAAGTTTACCTGCATTCCTTGTTTTCGGATGCATGGTTGGCTGCACTGAATCCCAGAGTGTTGAAATATATCCAGTTTGGGTGACATCTAGGTGACAAAGTTATCATCAAGGTACACTGTAAAAATAGCAGCTATTACAAGGCTAAGACCTTCAGGATCCTACTGGAAAAATATCAACTCATCAATCACTCTTTTGTGAAAGATAAAACCACATAAGTTTATAATTTAAGGTTCTCTGGACAACAGGGAATCAATCACGCCATGTCCTCCCCACTCCCCTCCCACCGCCCCAAAACTAAAGTTTGAATAAATATTAAATAAATTAAATCCATTGATTCAAAACAAATTTTTCAATCAAAGGGGTAAAAGGAAGTTGAAGAACTCGGAACAGGTTACCCAGAGAAGTTGTGGATGTCCCCATCCCTGGAGGTGTTCAAGGCCAGGCTTTGAACAACCTGGTCTAGTGGGAGGTGTCCCTGCCCATGGCAGGGGGGTTGGAACTCAGTGGTCTTCAAGGTCCCTTCCAACTCTAACCATTCTATGATTCTATGAACTTGAAACAGCTAGCATGGCTGGTATTGTACTATTCATCCAACATATTCTTGGTCTTTGAGAGAGTCCTCATTCAGTTTCTATAGAATAATCATTCAAAATCATATTTAACTACATTCCATAGAGTAATCATTAAAACCACATTTGATTATGTACTTCACTAACTCACTACCAAATTTTCTCTGAATAACCACAGACAGCTACAAAGATAAGTAATTAAAGTGATTTTTTTGTTGCTTGTCATTTTTTTTCCCTTGGAATAAAAGTAGTTGCAGCATGAGTGATATTCAGAGTAATCTGTCCTTTGACTAGAAACACCGAAAGCAAGGCTTAGGAGCTGTAGATGAAAATCTTTCAGTGGAGTTCAATACTATAGTTATTTTACTTGAAGATTAAACCAGAATGACAATAGGTTAATACTGAATAAGGAGGGTGTTATTCACTGTGTGATGTTTTACAGTGATTTAGCGTATGGATATTTATGATGATGGGTATTTACAATTATACTGAGAAGCTCTAAAACTTCTTATTTTGATTACTCAGTGTAAAAGGAGAGAGGATCTCTAAAAGGAGATTCAGGTTCTTTCAAATAGCTCTAAATTGGACTTCATACTGATGCTTCTTTGTGAAATCACGGCCTGTAGAAGGCAATGGTAGTTCTGCTGTTAAATTTAGTATGTCCAAGATTTTGTCTTACACTCTTGATAGTATTGACTGCACTTAGCAAAGGCAGAGGGGGACAAAATTAGTCATAAGGGAAAATTAGAGGTCCCTTCACAGTCTCATCACTTTCTTCCTACCTTGTACCATTTCTGTGTCCTAGTGAGACCACTCATTGCCCCAGCCATTATATCAGCTTTCCATAATCCCAGCGGTGACCTTGAAGTCTCAGGTCCCCATGCCAGTAAATCTTTTCTGTGTGATTCTGACCCAGCTGATTTTTTTTTGTTTGCGATTCCTAAATAATTTCACTTCACTGTAAAAACAAACAAAAAATCATCATCGCAGTTGTGAGAATTAGGTTTTCATAGAATGGTTTGAGTTGCAAAGGATCTTTAAATAAAGATTATCTAGTCACCCCACCATGGGCAGGGACATCTTTCACAAATGCTCTATGTAATATGTTATGCTCTAAAATGCTATGTTTCTCTCTGGTGCATTATAGCACTTCTTTGTCTAGAGAACAATTGAAGCTAGAATACAATGCCATTAAGCAGAAGGATTTGGAGGTTGATTCTCTAATGTTTTGAACCATGTGTATTCAGCTGTCTGTGTGATAAATGGGTGTAAACTGCTATTGTTCTAACTTGGTAACACGGTGGATCCACTATGCAGAGCTGTAAGTGACAGCATCAGGGAGAGAGCCAAGGGTGATTGCCTTCTGACCCATATAAACCATGATAACATCAACAAAGATGACAATAGGAACAAAGTCAGGGAATCACTAGGGTTTTTTATCGGTTCCACTGATGTGGAGTATATCTCCAGGCAGAGAAAACAACTGAAAAAGAGCTGAAGGGGCTGGAGGACATAAGATGTAAGACCCTTAATGCTTGCTAAAATAATAATAAAAAAATAATCGCAAGATACAACCTTATCCGTTAAAAACTACTTTCCCTCTCTCTGTTCTCCTCTCCATCACTCAGCAGAGGATCTAGAAGAATACTGAATTTTTGGTTCAGTAAATGGATAGTAAATTGAAAAATAAATACTCTGCAAAGATACTACTATATATCAGATCAAGACGGTAGAACCCTGACGCTGAACTCTGTAACACAAAATGCAAATTAAATTTTAAATTTCAGGTCAAATGAAAAACATTTTAAATTCCAGGATGAAATATGGTTTTCAGTTATGAATTACTTAATGTTATCTGAATCCTTGATTTCCTCCACAGCCATCCCCTTTGAGAATTCTCACTCTTCAGAGAATCCAAAAACAAAGTTACGCAGTTTTACTTAACAGTCCAGGGATTTAGGAATAGGAACAACTTTTGTTCTCAAGTCAGTAAGCTCTGAGACATCTGTTTAAATTTAAACAGTTAACCCTTGTGTCCCTGTTGACTTCAGTGGGAATAGTGGCAATCTTAAAGGTAACATGAATAAGTGCTTTTGTTAGTTCAGGACACTACTGCCATTCTCAATGGAGTTCAGCAATGAAAGTATGCAACAGAAAATATGCATGGCACTTGAACCAGAGGGGTTTTTAAAACATAGCACAGCCAGGCCCGTATGCTGTGAAAATAATTCACAATGCTATATTTTTGATGTCTTCCTCTTGAAGTCAGATAAGTGTTGCGAAGTGGGAAAGGTTACACAGCTGCACATATGCACATGCCAAGAGCTCTTATCTTCTTGTTACCTTACCACAGACTGAGCTGATGGGCTTATAAAATTAAGGGTTAATTTAACAGCACCTTGGAAGAAAAGGATTTTAGGTGTTGTAGAACAGTTGTCAGTAGAAAAACAGCTATCTCCAGTGAAGTTTAAGACAAAACAAATACTGAAAAAGGTCAGAAGGTCTACCGAGCCCATACAGGGGGTTATTTCTAAACTCCAATGACAGGGCTATTGTCATGGAGGGATCACCAGCTCAGACTGCACAGTTGCAATTCAGTAGGAGCAGATCACTTCTCAAGTTGCCTGTCACCCTGAGAGAGGGGTAAGATAACTCATCCTGTGCAAGTATGCATTGATTTTTTTTTGACTGTGGGTAGTTATCACAAAACCAGCAGTCCAACCAGCACAACTGCCTCCCCATGTTCCCATCACTGGAAGATATGGGTGAGAACAAGATGGCTCAGAGAAATCTAGCATTAAACCCACTATCCTGGGGTTGACCAGAAGTTTGTAGGGCTTCATAAACCACCATCAATCTGTCAGTAGCAGAAGATTACAGAAAAAGAATAAGCAACTGTGCTTATGTGATGAGATCAGGAAACTGACTTGGCTGACACCACTTAGTTTTCAATTGAATCTGTTTCCTGGGCCAGCTGGATAAAGGGACGAGGCTGGAATACATGCCCGGGGGGAGGAAGTGCAGTGCTTACATCCTCTTGAACTGTTGTGAAACTGCAGTCTAAGAACCAGGGCAAGTACAGTATGTCACTAACTGGCATACTTCTTCCCATCTTTGGCTAATCAGTAATGTAGAAACCCTCTGAGGCAAAGATTGGATTTGGACTGTCGTGGTTAATTGCCACTAGTGAGCCCATCCTCTATGCATTTTTTTTAATCTCTCTTTGAGCCTGTTTGTACATCTGACATGTCCAGACTTCTGTGGCAGTTGGTTCTGCAACCTAAGTGGCCTTAAAAAAAGTACTTTGCTTTGAACACAAGAAAAACATGCATATCCTTGTTCCTCTGTCCACTCACATAAAGCAATCACAGCTGAACACCAGATCTGGTCACTCAGCAGTTCTGCAAACAAAGAAGAAAAAGTTTGAAATGGAAACTGCAAATATCTTACATAAACTTGGTTTTTATCTTGAGTCTCTCATTTTCTTAAGTAGCACTGTAATTTATTTTTTTTTTTCAAAATTCATTAGTTTTCCCCTCCTCTAATTTTACCCAGCACTAATCACCAATGAATGGCAAGAATGAAATTATTTCAGGATTGATCTCAATGCTGGAAGAGGTTAGAATATTGTGCATTCAACTGCCATACAACAAAATTGCAGAATGGGGCTGGTCATTCCATTCTTAGTTTCACAGACAGGAAACACGCAGGCTGTGACAGTGTGCTTTCCCTTTAGCAGCTGAAAAAAATCATTATTTGCATAAAAAAATCATATTTGCATAACTCAAACATATGTCCTGACCCTAAATTTAATCAGTCCCCTCCCCTGTACCCACAAAGAATATATGGTAGGATTTTTGTTCACAGAACACAGACCTGTATAACCAGATGTGTTCTCCCAGGGATCAAAGTCAGTTTCATCATGTATGTCAAAGATCTCCTTTTAAGAAAATTTTTGAGTGACTGATATGGCTAAGGAGGAAAAAGATTATTTTTAAAGAAATCACAAAGTTAATTGCTCTTTAGTGGAAAAACTGGATTGTTCTGCCAAGATTTCACAAAAAGAAAATCTAAGTTCTTTCTGAGGCAAATAGGGATCATACCTATGATCTTTCTTTGTATCTATGAAGTATAAAGCTTTTAGAATCTCTGCTGTGGTATTTTATTATCTCAGTTAGTTGCAGTTACTATGAAAACAAGGATAAGCTTTTCATTATTAACTATTGTGTTTTTTGAGACTGAAACGAAACTGTTTCTTTTGGCACCTTGTCACTTTGGGTAATCTTAAGCAAGGGAAAATCCTGAAAGTAGGGTTACTGTTTTAACAGACCTGGTTTCGATTTAACTTAAGGGCTCTCATCTCTCTGCTGGCTTTTCAACACTCTTCTTCACTCTGTTGCAAATCAGAGCAACAAAGTTGTTGCTCTGGACAGTTGTGTGTGTTCTCTGCTGTTAGATTGTTGTTTTTCACTGTTACAAACAGAAAAGCTGTCACACTGTAGCGAAGACTTGTGATTTCGTTGTCATAGCTAGAGGACCTCAGTTAGTTAGTATTATATCTGTGAAGTTTTGGAGTCAATTAGGTTAACACAAGAATAGACATGTGCTACAGGTTTCATTGTGTTATCAGAAATAGAATGGTGAATAACAAATGCCATTTAATTACAGATACCAGTGAAGAGAATCACAGAAGGTTAAGTATGTTTCTAAAAAGAAATACAATAAATTCACACTTGAATGACTAAAATAGCCAAAGCTTTGTATAAGTTCCTAAACAAAAGACTACTCTTCTTAAAGCTGGCAAGCTGCTATGTCCTTCACTAAAGCAAAAAAGGTGTTCTGGAAGTTCAGACTGAGCCTAGTGAAGGCATTTTTGGTATTTGGGGTCTTTTTCCTCCTCCATCTCTTTGGGCTCCTTCCAGTTGTTAGAAAAATCTATCCCATTTCCTTGATCCAACTCAGATATCTTTCTTCTTCTGGATACTCCTTCAAACTCCCACTACTGTAGCTTTATGATTAGGATTTAAATATAGCTTTCTCATAAAACAGCTGGCTGAAAAGGTAACATGTCTGTGTCTAAAAAAATAAACAAATCAAAAGTAGCCATGAAAATTTTTTGGTCAAAAATTGCAAACACTTTCCATTTAAGTTCAAAACCAATTAAACTGAATAGAAGATAAGAAGTTGCTGTTTTCCAACATGTCTGTGTGACTTTATAGCCTATGACCCTTGGCCACTTTAATGAGACTCAGGTCAAGTCTGTAATACAAAATTTTGCTGGAACAGCTATGCTGATGAGGAGGCTGGTAAAGTGTGATGTGTGATTGACAGAACCGTGCTGGTGAAATTGCTAGTGTAAGCACAGTCACATTGGCAAAACTATGCTTTTGCTGATGCTTCTTTTTATTCTGAGGAGTGTGGAGGGGAGAGCGGGAAGGAGAGATGTAGTATAAGATTAAATGATTCTAGGCTAAACATAGTTTTATTTGCATAAAGTGCATTCATATTAGGAAGGTTTTGCTGCTAAAAGGTATAAATAATTAGAATCAGCAAGTCAATGATAATGTCACACTGGCACTTCAAATATGTATATTGGTGGTAAGGTAGGATAAGTAGGTGTCATACGGATTCACAGATTTGACAGAGTTGGAAGGGGCCTCTAGAGATCATCTAGTCCAACTTCCCTGCTAAGCAGGATTTCCCAGAACACATTACTCAGGACTGCATCAAGGCGGGTCTTGAAAATCTCCAGAGAAGGGAACTCCACACCCTCCCTGGGCAGCCTGTTCCAGTGCTCTGTCACCCTCACCCTAAAGAAGTTCTTCCTCATATTTGAGTGGAACTTCCCATGTTCCAGCTTGTGCCCGTTGCCCCTTGTCCTATCACTGGAAACCACTGAAAAGAGTCCGGCTCCATCATCCTTCAACCCACCCTTTAGGAACTTGTAAACATTGATGAGGTCTCCCCTCAGTCTTCTCTTCTCGAGGCTAAGAGCCCCAGCTCTTTGAGCCTTTCCTTGTAAAGGAGGTGCTCTAATCCCTTAATCAACTTGGTTGCCCTACGTTGGACTCTCTACAGCAGTTCCCTGTCTCTCTTAAACTGGGGAGCCCAGAACTGGATGCAGTATTCCAGTTGTGGCCTCACCAGTGCATAGTAGAGGGGGAGAATGACCTCCCTCGACCTGCTGGCCACACTCTTCCCTATGCAGCCCAGGACTCCATTGGCCCTCTTTGCGACAAAGACAAAGAGTCTACATTTATAAAGGGGTCTCTGACACTTCCTTTTTAAATTAACAGAAGAAAGAAGAGTCACACTGTTACTGAAGAGGCATCCCAAAATTTTACAAGGAACTAAAGCAACCTCCTATTTTACACCCAGAGATCACAGAGGTCTGTGATGTCTTCAAACAAGTTGCAATTTAAAAGCTAAAACATAACGCAAGTGGGAGAAAGCCCCTCATATCATTGATTGATATATCAGAATACCTCCTTAAAGATATTATACAATTAGGTTGTTTTTATCTGGGCACCAAGTACCCAAAGAAAAGAAATGGTTCATTTAAAACCATGAGCTCTATTGGGTAATTACTTCAATTAGGTAGTTTTTGAAAACTGTACATTAGCTACATGACAGATCAGAATTGTTTTGGTCTATTGAGTAATTATTTAATTAGGCCACACTTTAAAAATTGTTTATCTCCCATATAATGTTTGGAAGCAGCTCCTTCTGGTTTATTCTATAATTATTTAATGAGGCCAAATGTATCCATTACAAAAAATCCTTTCCAAGCATAGTGTTACTCTGTACTGCAGGGGAAAATAAAATGTTAAAAAAATTCTAAGGTGCTTTAATAAGAATTTACTATATGCAGGCAGCAAATGTCTTTCATTGGTAATATTACAAGGATTGAAGCTAGGAGAACAGAAAGGTTAGTGCCTTTGCAGAGAAGTATGAATGCAAAAGGCTAAAAGTGAATAAGAAAGAAAAGGTTTGTCACTTTTGTTAGACCATCTATGCAAAGGTTAAAATGGAAAGCAGACAATAGTTACCTTTTTTTCATCTGGCCAAAGGAAAATGATTCAGGGATACAAGATATTCTGGCAAGGTAAAGATGATTCAGAGTTCTTAATTAAACAGGGATGAAAGCAGAAACATGGTCTAAGGAAATTTTGTTTCTTTGTAAAAAATCAGTCTGGATTAGAGGGAAATGTTGATCCAACATAATTTTCAAACTAGGGAGATCTACAAACTAGATATGATCCTGTCAACACTAAAGTCAGTGCCACAATTTCCACTCATTTGAACAGCAGAAATCTTCAATGTGCTGTTTAAAAAATTACTAATATTTTGCAAGGAGCCATTTAGAAAAAGAAACAGCTATTCCCAAGAATACCTAATTTTTTTTTAATTTTTTTTTGGTGGTAAATGCCTGGATGAATCTGTATTTGGCTAAGATATTTAATTATAATATTCTTAAAAGGACATTAGAAAAGCATGGAAAGAGTGCTGCAAAGCCTGAAACTTCTCCTAAACTTTTATGCATGCAGGGAACTTGTACAAAATTCTTACCAACCAACCATAGATATGTGATTAAATTTGTAAGTGCTGGATTTCATGGGGTGATGATGTTTTTTTAAAAATAGAAAGACTGGAGGGATATAGAAGCTGTGGACATGGGAGAAATAGAAGACATTGGCAGTGTCTATCCATTGCATCCCATTGTGAAGAATGATATTCTTCAGATGTCATTGCATGATTTTCTGCTGGTTGATAAGGAACAAAAAATGAAGGTAGAACAGTTTCAAAATAAAAGGAAAAGAATGGCAATAGTGATAGTGTTGCTGTAGCTGTCATGTCTAACCTTGCCTTGCTGAAATAGCAATAGAGTTTCAAATAAAAAGATGAGAGTCATTTCAGTAGCTGTAATATATGAGACCTTTGTCCTGAATCTAACCAGAATCATGTCAATTTAACAAATTATAACCCACCAGTAGAACTGCAGGAACTGTCTCTGTGCACACTGTGAGCCTGTATCTGGCAGGGGGCTTGAATATGTTCAATGGAGATTTATATTATGTCAGATTATCTGAAAACCAGGGAGAGCTTGTGAACATTCATAGTAGTTCCTTGCTACCAGCAATTGAGCCACCTGAGCACTTTCATGAGTCTGAGCCAGTAAGCTCCTGAATTACTTTGGAGAATTTATTTGGCTCCTGAAGATGGGTGAGTCACAAAGCTCAGGGGTAGAAGGCGTTTAAATCCGCAAGGTATTGTCAGCTTACCACACTTGAACTCCCATGAACCATTGACTTTCATCCAGTTGGTCTGTATGAGGGCCAATGATTTTTATTTGTTTATTTCCTACATAGTGACTGAGGTCTTCAGGAAAAATAAAGAAAGAGGAAATAAGCAAAAGCTCATGCTGCCCAAGCTGCTCCTAAACTGGATTTACATGGAATCTGAGTCACTCATATTAATTCTTCTCTCCATTCCACTCCTTGGCTCAGTGGCTACCTAAAAAGATCCAGTCAACAGCTTTAAAAACTCCCCAGCCCTCAGTTCCTGAAAGGGTAATGATTCTGGATAGAAGTAAAAAAATTGCCTTGCTTGGCTTCATCTTAAGAGGTCCTTCTTTCCTTCAGACATTCCTTCTACTATATTCTCTAATTCTATCCAAATTATTGTTTCTTGCCAGAATACCCTCTGAGCTTTGGTGGAAAAAACCCCTACGTACAAGTCTTCTCTTGACTGTATTTTTCCTTCTTTTGGTGTTGGGGCAGATTTCCCTTTCCAAGGAAAAATGTGTTTAAGAGTCCAAGAGTAGGAAAGTTCAAGAAGTTTCACTGTTTCCCTCACATCATTCTTTGTGTCAATGTGGAGAGGGAGTGAGGCAAGAATGGGGGAAGGCAAAAGGACTGGATTGTTGAACTTAAGTATTTAAAGTGCCTTGGTCCTTAAAATCTTGAGAATCCCTGAGGTCTGCTAGAGCCTGGGATTATTCTTTCCTACAGCTCTGTACCTCCTCACAGATTCTCAATTCATGGGTCTCCTGATAGGTGTCTCATGGCAGGATCCTCACTTTACCTAAGGCACACTCTATTTAATAGTGAGGCTGAGTTGGCTTAACAGTTTAATAAAATGGAGGGCTACAGAAAGGGAGAATATGTTGTGCATCTTCCTAGGCTTTTGTTGCTCAAAGAAACAAGACACTTCTTGACACTTGACTTTCTTCTTTCTTAAAGTCAGTGGCTCGATACTAAAAGGAAGGGACAAACTGAAAATAGGCCTAGCTAGGACCTCTTTAGTCAACATAAACTGAATCAAACTGAGGGTTTGTCTTCCATGCCCTTTGCCTCCTATTCCTTGTGTCTCTGATACTAATGGGAGATAAACTCTGTGTGCCATAGGGAAATGCCCAGGGATGGTGCTGTTATGCCCTCTTCAAAGCACTAAAGCAATGTATAGCCTGTAAGAAGGTCTCATGTGATTTCTCCATCATCTGGAATAAGAAATGACTTGTACTTTTTTATTTTTAGCTAAATTTTAGCTATTTTTGACCTCTCTAATAAAAGGCACCAAGATGAACTCTGTGGTATTTTTCTTGGATTCATCCTATTTTAGAATTACACAAGTGTAAAAATTAGTTTGAAAATATTAAGTCATTTCTTTTAATACATACAAATAACTCGGAGTGCCTCTGTTTATTTGTACATAAAATTTGGTAAGGGAAGGAAAATGCTTTTGGGCAGTTCTTAGCCAGTCCTTTATTTGCCAAGTTTCGAGTTTTGATGCCAAGTATATTTTTACACGTCAATTGTAAACCTGTGATAAATATTCTTTCTATTGGATTACTAACATAAGCTGAACTATAGAACCAACAGAGTTCTTCAGGGGTTCTCAGTTGTGGCAAAACACAATAATATGCATGAAAATAGCTATGAATTTAAGGAGATCATGTCGCATTCTGGCAAAAGTTGCCTAAATCATGCTTCAGGAAACCCTCTGAAGTTCCCATTTAGTGCTCTGAATTTTCTTTCCAGCATGGTTGATTGCCAGGATATTTGTGCATGAATTAAATTTTATTGCCTCATTATACTTGACTGATTTATGTAGAGGCATTTGTGTAACGATGAGCGAAACTTTAAAGGTTTTAGGGGTTTGGTTTGCTGCAGGGAAAAATCCCGCAGTTTTGATCTCACTATTGGTTTGGATTTCCTGAGAATGGGCTTTCTCATCACATTTTCCCCAGTATTTCCTAGTAATAAACCTGGCTAAACCAAAAGGCTTGCACGCAGTCAAGATTTACAGGGGTTCTCAGAAGTGCTATGGTTGTCATTCTGGAATAGTGGAATTTCCTTAGCTCGTAAAAGGAAATTTTAGGGCAGTGACAGCTTGTTTCAATATGTTTGTAATGCTGTTTTTCTGTCTGAGGGGTGAAGTGGAGCTTTTTTAATGCTAGAGAAGAAAGAAGAAAAAAGCCAGTTGATGAAAGTGACTGTCTCTGTCATCTCCATGTTGATCACATGTAGCTGAGGTGTTATTGAGCAACGGGAATGGCTGATGCCCTTTTTCTTTGCGCTGGGAAGCTGGACAATGAGCAGAGACTGAGGAAGCCTGTGGCAGGCAGTGACACAGGGCAGATGAAGGAACACCTATCAGGACACCCTGGTGGCTGGATTCCGGATCTGGACTCAGGAACACACAGACTGGGGTCAAAGGCAGATGAACAGACAGCAGCCATTGAAGAAAGAGGCTGACCCTTTGATCCCTCAACTTTTATACTGAGAGTGATGCAGATGGGATGGAATACCCTGTTGGTCAGTTTGGGGTGACCTGTCCTGTCCGCTCCTCCCTGCAGGTGCAACCCTACTACGTTCTTCTGCTTTGCTCCAAGGGGACAAATAACAAAGTCAGATGACCTTGGCTGTTATAGCAATAAGTATAAGCAGGAGCCTCTCTGCATACCATTCCTTGGCATAAATTAAATCAGGCCTTATCAGACTCTGGGAGTGGACAGTGTCTGAAAAATATGCTGTTAATTTCAGAGACTTCAGTTAGTTAGAAGAGGCTTAGCTGAAAAATAAAATTACTGAAAAGAAAATTGGTTCTGTTTTACCTCAAACGAGGACACTGGGGTGGTGGAGGCCCCAGGGGGCTGGGCAGGGACAGGGACTCCTACCAGTGCCCTCAGCCCTGACAGCGTCTGCCAGTGGGAAACCTTGGTACCAGCATGCCTTGCAAAGCTGAAAACTATGTCCAAGTGCAACATCAGTGCAACACTGGGTAGCTCCATCAAAACCTGCAAGATGAATTCCCTAGAAGTGGGAAGAAGTAGCACTACTGTCTCATCTCAATTGCTGGTTCTTGGATGTTGCCAAAGTGGCCCTTCCTTGGGCTGAACTCAGCTCAACCGAGTTCAGACCACACCACCATCCTGTTGTGGAGATTAGCTAGAGGCTGGACATGTGGTCTTTTGTGGACCCCTGAGGGACTGAGGAGATGAGGTGGGGGCTGGACACAAGCCTCTGGGAAACATCTTAGGCTGAACAGGAAGGTGTTTTTGGAGTGTTACTGTCTGCTGGCTTTGACAGCCACTTGCTGCATGGGTTTTCTGGATCACTTTCTTGGACTTAACTGCCTATATTTCATCCAACTTCCATTTCAGGCTCAAAGTAGGCACTCTAGATCTCATCTTGCAGTTCTCTCTCCATAGCCTAGCTCCAAAAAAAGCCAGTGGCAATGAATAAAACCCACCAACCTGCTGGGCACGAGGCATTCAATATGTTTTTTTGAGTGTTTAGATTTTTTGAACACAAAAGCTAACTTTTCTTTTGTGCTTTCTCAGTTGTTGCCACTGAGCTAAAAGTGACAAAGAGGGTGCTGATTGAAAAAAAAAATCAATCTCTGTAATGCCAAAATCTTATTATTTTGGGCCCCTAATTGAGAGAATAAGCGTTATATTTTCCTCCTGCCATTGTGTCATGTGTCATTTAGGGACCTTCTCCAAACTGCTCTTTTTTTTTTTTTTCTTTTTTTTTTTTCAAGAGGAAATTGAAGACAGCAAAAAACCTTTCAAATGTTTTTCCGAAGTAATTATGTAAACGTACATGTTCTCTAGAAAATATGGTTAATTTGGCTCTTTCTGCTTCTGCAGATTTCAAGATAGCCAAATTAGATTTGTCCAGGTTAACTCCAGAGCTGGAACTGAGTGAATGGACTCTGTAGGTAGCCGAAGTTCAAAAGCAGGCCCACAGCATTTACGTTGTTTCTTGATTACATAGTGCCCTGTGGAATTCAGACTTTCCCAATACGGAGTATAGATCTCTGTACTGTACTCTTTTGTTCAATGCAGTTTTCCCTTCAGGCTTAGCACATCTCTCACAGTCATCCCACAGCACTGTAGAGGTAGAAATCTTAGATTTAAAGTTTAGATTTAAAAGAAAAAAAGAATCTGGTCCTCCGTTTAGAGAAAAGTGTGCTTACTTCTGTCTGAATGGTGCAATCCTTGCCATAGAATGCCATCAGTTCCAAATAGATTTTTATTATTATTAAAAATATTGACGTGAATTCTCAAATGTCTCACATCATGTCAGTCCATGAGAGGTAATGGAGCTGCATGACATGCAGACATCACCTAGCTTCTCTGGTAGCTGGAACACTGAAACATTCCTGGTGACTTTCTGCAAGACCCTTGGGTTATTTGTCATGTATAATATATAAAGAAAATGCTAAACCTCAGTATTATGCCGTAAATTTTTATACTCTAAATGCCTTTCTTTCAGAAGGTGGGCTGGATTAGAATGTGCAAAAGGTTTGATCTTGCATACTTCATGATTTGTTTTGTATTTAAACTTTATTTCCATTTTACTTGTGCGTGCAGCTATATCTCCTGCTGCTCAAAACTTAAGAAGAAATGTTCTAACCATGGTATGCTGGAGCTTAATTTTTCTTTCTTTCTTTTTTTTCCCTCTAATTTTTATTTTGCCTCTGCAACTATGGTTTTATATCAGTATGGAGTGTTAAGACCTAATCCTACTCTTTTGTCACAGAAGGAGCAGTGTGGTTCTGAACAGCTCTATATTCCCATGAAGCCTCAAGCTTAAAAGCACAACAGCTCTGCCACCATTAATCTTTGTTATGATTTGCAAAGGATGTCGATTTTTGCATAGATTAACCTAGAGCATTTTGGTATGTACTTTTGATGCTTGATATACAAAGGCTCTGCTGAGATTCTTAGTTTGATTTTAAGATAGAGTCGCATTTATTGCTTCCTTGGATATCGATAATTTCAAAATAAGGGAAGTGTCTGAGGAAATTTCTGGGATCTTCTGCTTCACAAAGGGGATACAGAGGCAAGATGAAGGATACAGAGGAAAAAAAAAAAGATTTTTTTCCTCTCTGGTTCACACAGGTTTAGCTGGAGGCTTTAATTGTTCCTACAACAATTAAGCTATGGTATGTTGTATTGTCTGGGCTCAGACTTTACATTTAGCTTTCTCTTATCAGACCCATCCAAGGTCAACTCCTAGCTTGTCAGGATGGAGTCACGTGCTTGTCTGACTTGTTCAGCTGCCTCCAAGGCTGGGCTTTGTTGATGTGGTTTAGATTCTGTGTCCCTTTGGGGCATGAAGATATGACCCACACCTTGGTACTATAATTTTTCTAAATATGGCTGCAAACTCAAAGTGTTGATCATTCTCTTTCAGAAAAGAAATGCAAGATGAATGTATATAAACCCAAAGAATGTTCATTCATAAATAGTGGGGAATGCTGGCTGGAACATTTATTGTTGTATGAAAATATACACATATCTATTATTTCATGTATGTATGTGCAACATTTTCACCAAATCCACAAGGTGTTTGTAAGTAATCAGGATGCAGTCGGTAACCTAGAAGCTTTTCTCTTCAGAATTTTATGTCAGTTCATCTATTAGTCTTTTCCTTACAAAATGGGACATGCTTAATTCATAATAAAATCTTTTATACAATTACTTCCCTATAGAACACAGGCTCTTTAATGTTAACCTTAATAAGACAATTACTGAATTGTTTGCAGTACAAATTAGAAATTAGTATAAATTGTCCGTTCTCTAGTGGTTTTCTTTACTCTAATGAAAGATATGGTATCCGTGGAGATGTAGTCATAATTTTCAATATAAATATCCAACCTTTTGCTGAATAATTCTGTCCAACTTTCTTAGAGGTAAGTCTGCTAAAAGGAAGACAAAATATGCTTAATACTATATAAAATTACCAAAGAAGAATTTTCATGGAACAATTCCGCTCATATTATTTTGCAGATTCATGGAGTTTAGCTAGTAAGACTCAAAACCAGTCAGGAACTTTGAATTTTTATTCTGACCACCAGCATATAATTTTGCCTAGTTACCCCTGACTGGAAATGGAGAAGTTATGTGTTTATTTTTGCTTATTTTCATGTAACATTTTGATTTGAAAATATAAAGAGATAGAATATGCCAGTTCCCTGGAGATTTTGTTTTGATCATGAATCATTCTATTCTTAAGAATCTGCTCTTCTATTGTTTTGAATAGGGTTGACTTTTCTTCCAACCATTGTTTTTTACTATACCTTAAATGCCCATATTTTCCCCATTATCACCTCTAAATCTTCTGTCTGATTAGTTAATCAGGTAGGGGTCTGTAATCCCTGATTTTTAAAGTATTTTGTCTATAGCCTGAGTTATTTCTGCATCCATTCCAACTTCTGAAGTTTTTGTTTTTTTTTTTAAACATAAACACAAAGAACTGCTACGTTTTTCAGGAAAGTGCATCCCATTTTTGCGTTCACACCTAAAACATGCTACTGAAGAATGTATGTATGGAAAACACATTAGAACATTCTATTATAAAATGTTTTCTATCTGTTTTCTACTGAAATCACTGAAACCCATCATTATGAACCTTGAGATCTGCTCTTTATTGGTATTGTCTGCTTTTTTTCCCCAAATGTATACTTATAAATAATCCACCACATATACTTAGATGCAGACCTTCTTTTTATCAGAGATTTTGGCCTTTGCGAGTTATCTAATAATTTGATCATCTTTTACTTTGCTTAATATATATTTTCATGCTCTGTTTTTGTCCCTTTGGTAGAAGGAATATCCAGAGGAAATCTCCCTGTCAGCTGGGAAATCCTACTTGGGAGGCACAGTCTGTTTACTAATATTACAAGGAGAGATATATGTATATTTTCAATGCAGCATTTAGTCTTTAAGCATTCTCTCTTCATTGTTATTAATGTGATTTGAATCACAAGAAATTGCATTGTCTTCAAACACTGAATTTGGGCCAAATGTAACTTAATAGGGGTGAAGCTTGTTTTGTGAATGCAAGGAGAGGACTACATGTGTTCATGCTTGCTTGGAGCTTTCTTGTATTGTGTGTTGCAGAGAAGTTCACAGGGTTCATTTTGCACAGAGGTACAGAATTTTTGCCAAAACAGTCCCTTACACAGACCCATTTGTCATTCAGGTATCATGGACCTGCTACATATTGTGTTGGGACAGCAGTTACACTAGATCCTCAGAATATGAAATGGAGGCCATCTGGAGATCTGGATAACATTTCATTGTGCAGCTGAAAATTTGCATTCATCATTTAAAGGCTGTGAAGATCTCAGAGAGGTTGCTTGGCTGAAGTTAATCAGTTCCTTAGAAAGAAAAAATATACAAGTTCCCTGGAGTAGATTTGGCACAAATTGATGCTGGATTTGACACTGTGAAGTCAAAGCAGCCATGCCAGTTTTACCAAGAGATGTATTTGCTTTCTGATCCCTTCATGCCTATCGATTTACTGAGTTATTCTGCATGTCTACATGTGCAATTGAAAGTCTTTTTAAATACCATTAAATAACACAATGTATCTAAAGACAGACTTACAGTCAGATCCTGAAGATTTTTTATATGAAACCATAGTATGCAATGTACCAGTTTTTTGGCTTTGAGTACCATGCACTCTTTGACTTACGCAAAATATTTCACTTTATGTTTACTAAATAATCTTCTGTTTGTTTCTGTTTTCTTTCTTCTACCAGTGGCATTTCTTTACCTCTTAGTTTCCCTGTTATATTTACTTTCAGGATGCCTTTGATTTTCCCAGAATAATGAAGATGTAGACTTCTGTCAGACTTTCACTTCATTTACTGGTAATAGGATGATTTAATTCACTACTTTCAGTGTTTAATAACTATGGAGCAAATAATACGTCCTGCTGAGATGCTGTCCAGCTGTTTCCAAGGAATTGTGACTAAAGGAACTGGGGAGTGATGCTTGTTGTATACCAACAGTTTGAAGGGGCACCAAGAGGTCTGCAATGTGAGCAGAAATAAATTTTGTATAAAAAGGGCAAGTCTTTCAGCACGTGATATTGGTTTCCCTAAATGATTAATATTGATCTCTTTTCTCGTTTCTGTTGTCTCACTAAATTCCCATGTATTAATCAGAGTGAGAAAGTGTGTAGAGTCTCTCCTAAGAGACTCTACAGTAGACAAGCATCTTCCAACTTAAGAGGGATGTTTAAAAATCTTTATCCATGTGCTAGAGCATGGATACTTTATTCCATTCTCACAGTGGAAAATATAGATCATAAGGATGCTGATACCTTAATATTTTGCTAAGACATTACTTAATTCAAAATCAATAAGTAATAATATAAATACACTCCTTACTGGTTTGAATTTTTATATTTCTATTGAATTGAGCAGTTCCATTGACAGCAGTGAAGATGCATTTTTACTGCAAATTTTTATTAGTGGTTTTGTAAATCATATGTGGTTTTCAGTTCCATGAAAAATATGCAGGAGAGATAAACACTTGGTATCCTGTGGCAAGTCAGTTTATTGAAGGATAATTTCCATGCTCTCTAGCAGTATACATGGTGTCAGCCTTCACAGTGTTTGTGCAGCCAACTGAGAGAGCGAAAATGCAGCTTTCTTCCTCCTGGGGCAGCATCATTGGTATGCTGTAGCTGACAGCTGAACTGCAGATTGTGCTCAGGACAATCTCACTAAACACCTTAAGCGTCTACCCTTTTCATTAATGGACTTAAAACAAACTAGAAGAACTGTTGACAAAGCTTATTGCAAATATGTTACAGAGATGAGAGCAAGCACTAGCACTTCTGGGAATAAGACAAAGCATCGGATCTGCCTAAAATATTACCTGCTTCTATTACTGTTCTGTTCAAACACTTCATGGTCTTTAACATTATTTACCTTCACAAAACTCGGTAGTGGCAGCTGTGCCTTTATCTCTGATTTAGAAGGGAGGAAGTTAGAGTACAGCTAAACACCTTGCCTAAAGTCATACAGGAAGTGTATAGAAACTAGGGAAGTTGAGTGCTAGATTAGTTCCCTGTTCAATAGACTTTTCTTCCTCATTAAATATCTCTGGTTTTGTAGATGAAAATGAAGGAGTTGTTTACTGTGAAATGAATTCTTATGCCTCTGCATGACCAATGATAACATAGTAAATGTGTCTGAGCAGTTGCTTAATGCAAGCTGGAAAATAGCAGGAATCATAGCAAGCTTTTTCTTGGAAATGCATGTAGGCTGTATAAAATTTGCAATTATTAGTGTGTAAATAATTCACAGTAGTATTGCCCACAACTGACAGAAAACGGGCTTGAGATGGAGCAGCAAACATCTAGAAGTCAATAGATTTTAAATGAGAGTGGGTGATGGAAACCCTTTGCTGTTGGTTCACACGTTGTGCTGTTACAGAAGTCAGCCAGCGATGAAGTGCAGTCATTGAGTCTTGTGTGTGAAGAAATAAAAGATGTAATGTGGATGGTGAAAAACATTTAGGTATTTACAATTTGTTATTGCATACCAGAGCAACTGTGAGATAGTAAGATTAGGATTAACCACTTGGCAGATAATATCATATCAAGCATCTTTACTGGGGTTGCACATCTTAATGCTTATCTCAGAATTCAGGGAACTATCCAGGAGACTTGGTTCATGAAATAGCTTCTTCCCTGCATTTAGGATGATTCAGAGATAGAGAAGGGTAGAGGGCTCTGCCTATAGACTTGCCACAAGGCATCCTACTGAAAGATTAGTGGGACAGGCCGGATGGAACTGGAATAGTTTTGTATAATCTTATACAAAGAATCTTGTGCCATCCTATAGAACAAAACACTCTAAGTTGCTTTGAAAAACCAGGTGATTTTCATTAGATACAACCATCTGATTTTTCTCGGGTTGCTATTAATGGCCCCATCTATCACAACCCACGGTGATATACAGTTCATAATCATTTCACTTCATTTCTGCATGGAGGGAGTTTGTTACAGTTGAGTGTTGCTGGAGGCTACACTAGATGGCATTCTTGATAACTGTGCATTTCTATATATACTTGCTGATGCTCAAATACGGTTTAGGGATTCCTGGAATAATTTCAGTGTGCTAAATTCCCCATCTGTGGCAGTTGCTTAAATGCTACACATATAGTTCTGGCTGTATATCACTTTCCTAGATACAGGCGAGTGGATGGCTGGTGCTTAAGCTTTGACAGCTCGTTAACTAGTCGTCATTGAATTGCTAGGTTACCTGTTTGGAGATAGTAGTCTCTTCAGTGTAAATCAGGCTGCCTCTTCTGACTTCAAAGGGAGTAGGCTTCTTTAAGGTAGCTTTGGATCTGGCCCACTGCCTTTAAACCTGTATGCATTGAAAGCTCTCCTGTGAACAAGCCTGGGGCAGACAATTATGATGACCTTCTTCATGATCTTATTGTAACATTCATCCTCTTTCCCCTTGTAATATTTGGCAACACCAAGTTGCCTTTAATGTTAGATAAAAAACAGCTTGGAGCAAAGCCATTTCTGTTTACATTTTAAACTGCAGAGCATTCTTTGGGGATCTGTAAAAATAAAAGCCAACAGGGCTGACGTCCATCTCTTCTGTGGCCCTTATCTGCACCATATAAATGAACACAGTCAGTATTTAGAGTTCTTACAGGAGATAAATCTATTGTATTTACATTTTTGTTAGCAATCCAGGAAACTTCAGGCATAAGATTTGTTATAAATAAATATTTATGAATTGGACATAATATTTCTATCTGACACATATGTAGCTGTGGGAGGATTTTGTGCTGTATTAATATAAAAGAATGAAGTATGATCAAAATGTCTGTGTTAGTTTGATTCAAAATGTCTAAGAAGGAAGTAATCTGTCAGTCAAGAATTATTACTCGCTAGAGGGATATTTATCAATCATTCTAACTGAAAAAAAAATCAAAGAGCAGACTCAACCTAAATATTCATCATTACTCTAGCTTTTGGGGTTTCAGATATGATTTCCTGGTCAGTGACCGTTTTTTTGAATAAACTGCTACAAGGCACAGGCAAAAGATAGACTGTTGATGAAAGAAGCTTCTGTGTCTGTTCTTTATAGTCATCAGACTATGATCATCAGGCATGATCTGAAGTTTTGAGTCACTGAGCTGAAAGAGATCTTAAAACTTCATCTAGTGTATCTGTATGCTCTAAGACAGGATGTAGTGTTTTTAACCTGTGTCAAATAACTTCTTCTGACCATCACTTTGTGGTCACTGTTTGCACAGCATTTTGAACATATGTTAAGACTAACTAAATAAATAATCCAATCCAGCCAGTTCTGTCAATCTTAAATATGTTGAACATTAACTTGAATATTCAGCTGAGCAAAATGGGAAAGGAATGCAGAGTGTAGCAGTAGTAGTTGTTTTTCATTAAAGTAGTCACTTTACATGCTATAAAACTGTTTTGGTGTTAATGTACTGTATACAATCCTTTAAAATTGTATTCCTCCTCAACTTACTAACTGTGTTATTTTGCTATGCCTGTTATTAATTTTAAATTTCCACCTACTTAAACCCAGGGTTAGAGTGGGGTCAGTCACACAGTCACACAAGCAGCTTGGCAAACATTAAAAATTAGAGTCCCTAATTGGCAAATTATGTCACCTGGAGTTTTATTTGTGTAACTGTGTCATGTTTTGTCTTTTGATACACAGGCCTGAACCTCTCCCTGTGTTTCATTTGACTCCAGAGTAAGTTAGAGGGAAAAAAGCAAGAAAACTTAGAGGAAACTGCCCAGATTCTGTCATCTCACACTGAGTGGTCTGTTTCACCAGAAAATGTTTTATCCAGTGAATTTAACTGTTTTTGAAATATGTACAAATGTACTCTGACATGTTCCAGTGTGCTCAGCATTTGAAATTACTCATCAAATGACATACTTCAAAGGTTGACCATGAGTTGTTCATAATGTGCCTGTGGGCACCTTGTCTGTGTGCCCTGCTCAGCACAGCCCTGTTCCAGTAACAAGGAGCAGATCCTGACCTAAAAGATTGACTATTGTTTTGAGGTTTTAATTGTTTATTATGTTCTACTTGCCAATGTATTTGGTCATTTCTTTCACATGTGACACCATTTCTGTTTCCTTGTTGGATAAATTCCCATGCCAGCATTGGTTCTAATGACAGGCTCACAAACTGTTCGAGCACAAACACTTCTATTTGCATGTCAAGCCCTTTTTACACAGTAGGCAAACAAAAATTTGCTGATACAAACACATTGGCAGATAAATAGAAGCAATAGTAAATCCCATCAAACTGAATTTACTTTTTTTGTTCTGGATAAACAAGTCTTTTGTCTTGGTCTTTTCTACCTTTAATGCCATTTATTTAAAATTATTTCCTGTAATGTCTGCTTGAAAACAAAAAGTCTGTACAGGTACAGTTACTTCATCCTCTAAAAGATCACACAGGCATTATAATGACCCAAAGGTGAACGTCAAGCTACTAACAAAGCCCTAACCAGGTGAGCTTTAGTTGATTCCAGGTTTTGTAATGAGATTTCACACAGTTCTGTACAGTGAGTAACTGCATAGAGTTGCGTCACATGTGATTTTTAAAAGGCAATTATAAGAATTCTTTGTTAGAATGCAATGTTCCCTGTAAAAGGAGACATACCTCAGTGCTACCAAGAAATCACTGTATGATTCTTATATATTAAAAATCTACAAGTATACATATGTGTGTATATGCAGACATATGCAACTATGCATGCATATATATATACATGTGTGTATACAAAGATACATATATATACACATACACATCGGTTTATATACATAAATACATAAAGTTACAACGTGCACACATCTGACATTTATATATTATACAATTTTATAGCTATAGAGAAGTAAATGGAGCTTTTTGTTTGAAGACGGCAGATTTTTTTTTTTTTAAGTGTGAAAGTTATTTTAGCTAGAAACACAAAGGAGGTCAGTTTTGGAGTCCTTGTTGTGCCAAGAAAAGATAATGCATAATTATGCTATGCTTTTGGTGTCTCTCTAAAATAAAATCTCATTGGAACATACAAGGGTTCAAATAAATGTTACTTTACTTAGGCTCTCAGTGATGATAATAGTTTCACAGTTCATTTGCTCTTCTTTTACTTCATACAGCTGTGCATGGGAATCTGGTCTGCAGGTCATTATACAATCTTGATGTTCCTAGCTGAATCATCTGCAGAGATTGATTGAAAACATACTTCACCTTTGATGTATGGTGTGGGGTTTTTTTCCCCTGCATTTGCCTTCATATTTACTTCATTATGGTATTCCTGGAATGCTGAGTCTTTTTGACATTCATACATCCATGAAGACAGCAAAAGGTCTAGCTTGCACTATTGGACACAAATTACATCTAATAACCTATACTTAAATAAATCTCAAAGTGCTGCCTTAAACTGATAAATGCCAAGAAATACAAACTGAAAGCAACTTTGGATCATACTGACATGAAAAATATCATAGCGCAAAGATTTAGGCGTTGAATATTGACCTTAACTTTGCATTCTCTGGCTGTTCCTGGATGAAGTCAAAAGCTTAATATTAGGCTTTTATTGTATTCATTAGCAATCTTTCATTTTGTACTGGAGCTGCATGTCAAGCAAAAACACATTAAAATGTGTGTTATATCACTAAGAGATGATGCAAATCTTTATTGAGTCTTTATCTCTTTTCACATTGAAGGCTGGTTAATCCCCTCCATTTTATTTTATGAAGGGATAGATAGACCACACAAGAGCCAGAGGGATGAGACTAAATCATATCATCTCTCACCAAGAAGTAATAGAAGCACTGAGCATGTGTGGTTCCGAGATATGCAGGATATAGCTAGCAGATCTGGAGACCGGCCATGATCAAGCATATCATCTTTCTGACCAGAAGTAATTTCTCTGTGTCTGACAATGCTGTATTAACTATAATCTTATTTGTCCCTATTTTGCATTATTGAGCATAAGTTGTATTTGTGAACTCTGCGTGGAAACATATTTGTAAGAGGCTGTTTTATTAAAGAAGATGTATATTACAAGAATATACTGAAAATCTCTGTTCCTACCTTATATATAAAATATATCTTCTTGGATTTCCCATGAAAAACAGTGACTTCTTATATGATGATTGCTCTCATCACAAAGACCAGGTTATGGCTAACAATCTCTGAATATTTGTGTTCAACCTGAAGTAGACACCAGCCACAACCACTTCCATCCACTTTGTATATGGCACCTGGATAGGGTACAGACTGAGCGTGAGGCTCTTTTCAGCTTTCAGGAATCTTTCAATGCCTCGTTGCTTATCCTCAGGCAAATGCAATAAACACAGAGCTCCAGATAGTATTGGCAGCTGGAGGAGGAATGATAAATTCCACGTGCTCATTGAATCTTGCTTTGTCACTTTGTAGAAAGAAATGTAGGATTTGGGGAGTTTCAAACGCAATGCACAGTTGAAGTAGCCACTCAGTGGCCAAGTCACAAAGGATGTGTCATTCTCAGAGGAGTCATGATGACTTTTCTGGTTTCTTTCTTAGAACCTTAGTTATTTTCTGCATAGCCTTTTAGCTCTAACCACTGACTGAAGAAGGAAGAAACCCCTTTGGTAGAGGAAGGAATTAGGTTTCATCTCCCACTTCCTGGGGAAGCCACTATGTTTTAAAGAAATGGTTAGTTGCACTGTGTCCTTCTCCAAGAATCCAGTAGCTGTGAAAACACTTCATGTTTTCTGGGGCTCTGATCTGGTCTATGTGCATAAGCTCTACCCTGATAGTGCTTATCAGGTCAGGAAAACCCTGGGGGAACTTCAGTGAAGGAACGCCTCCTTGACACCCAGCCTGGTCTTCAGTGTGAGCTTTACAGTGCACTGTTCAACCGTGCTAAAACATAAGCGCTTCTGCAATCGTGCAGAAGTTAACCTCTTTGGGAAGTTTCAGGTCTCAAAAGGCAACAACTCTGAAGCTTTAGTGACTTGATGCCTATGTGGTACCTGAACAGGAGCTTTCAGGAACACCATTTTAGATTCAATTACCAAAATATCGCCCTTCTCTCAGATAGGTGCCTAAATCCTCTTGTTTTTTTTTGTTTTGTTTGTTTGTTTGTTTTTTTGTTTTTTTTTATTTTGGGTTTGGATTCAGCCTTTAATCCCAGGCCAGATAACATCTTGCCCCTAAGCAAGACTTGTGTTATCTTGTACTCAGTGAGGTGACCTTAAGTATGAAATTGGCCCTTTAGTCACCTGTCAGTTGTCTGAACAGCTGTCTAGCTCTTAATATGTCAGCTTTTCTGTGGTTTCAGCATGAGAACAATTATTCAAAAAGAGGGGGTTTGGTCTTCTGGACATGTAAATGTATATGTAAAAAGGTGTGTTTAATGCAAGCTGTCTATCAGCTGACCAATGTGATGAGGAGTATAATGGTAAAGCAAGATACTCTTAGTCAGGTCCTATTCCCCACTGCAGGTAAAATCTGATCCTCATTGAAAATACGTTCCTCTTGATTTAGAGAAGGACAGAATTTCTTCTTGTGGTAATGTAGGACATAAGCATTTACCTAACACATGAAGCACTGCATAATTTAAATACAAACTTACAAGGTTCAGTGAGGTTCAGATGAAGGAGTCTTTATAACTAGGCAAAGTATCTCTTTTTTTTTATTGTAGAGATTATATTTTCATAGCAATACTATTATCTTATACACTCATCTCTGAAGAGCTTGCTTTCTCCAAAAGCAGGAAATTATTCTGATAACAAAGAAGAGTACATTTGTGCAAATAGTGCCTACAAACCCACTTCCTTTGAAGAAACAACATAAATTGTAGGGCAGAAGTTATTTAGGTATCTTAGGTACTGGTAAAAGAGTTAGGCATGATCAGCACAGTAATACAATTGTTTTTATCAGCTATTTTCTCTGTATTAAAGAGGTTTCATGTTTTGTCCCCTGGAGGAAACTACCTCCTTGTGGCTGGAGAGTATACTTCACAAGTGAAGGACCAGTTCATTAGCTGGTCCATCGTCAGTATTGCTGAAGAGACTCAAGTGCTTCTGTCAGTGGTGGGACAGTCTGCTGATACTAGATGAAAGATGAAAATTCTCATATGATTCAGGGCTCTTCCTTCAGAGATGGAGACATTTGACAGGAGAAAATGTGTGAGATGGAGTTAGGCACAAGCCTTTGTTTATCACTATATTGACCAAGGTATTGGAAAGAATCACGGAATCATAGAACGGTTTGGGTCGGAAGGGACTTTAAAGATCGCCTAGTTCCAATCTCCCTGCCATGGGCAGGGATACCTCCCATCAGACCAGGTTGCTCAAAGCCCTATCCAGCCTGGCCTTGAAAAATTCCAGGGAAAGGGCATCCACAGTGTCTCACCACTCTCATCACAAATTTCTTCCTAATGTCTAATCTAAACCTCTCCTCTTTCAGTTTAAAACCATTACCCCTTGTTTTATCGCTCCACTCCCTGACAAGGGGTCCCTTCCCATCTCTCCTGTAGCCCCCTTTAGGTAGTGGAAGGCCACAATAAGGTCTCCCTGGAGCCTTCTCTTCTCCAGACTGAGCAAACCCAGTTCTCTCAGCCTGTCTTCCTAAGAAAGGTGCTCCAGCCCTCTGATCATCTTCATGGCCCTCCTCTGGACTCATTCCAACAGGTCCATGTCCTTCCTGTGCTGAGAAATATGAGACCCTGCTATAGAAAATGTTTCTAAAGCTTTGCTTTTGCAGATTCATAAGCTTTCAGCCGTTATAAAATCATGGTAGAGCGGACAGCGCACAGTCCAGAGAGAAGGGCTTTCTGTCCCACTTGAAACCTGTTCAGATCACTTGTGGGAGTTCCAAAGCAGCATGCACAACCACAATGGATATTTCTTCAGGAAATGGAAATATCTGGCGGAGGCTCAACCTTTGTTTTCCTGACATAATTAAGATCCAATGTTCTCACTGCATTAGGAGCACAGATTTTTTTCCAGTCTTTAATGTAAGCTTCCAACACACTGTGGGCAATGAAGTGTAGCCACGTTGAAATCGAGCAGCATATTCTAGCAAGCATAATAACTAAGCATAGACAAATTAAAATAAATTGTTAACAGCTCCCTGCAGATGTCCCTACTTCACTACGTACAATAACTTACAATTTCTGAGGTGTCTTCAAAAGAGGTGGTTTTGTTTACAGCATTTCAACCAAATATTTTGCTTTACATTGAGCATTTTCTGTTATGTTTAATATTCAAACAAGGAAATAGGCAATCTTTGTACTTACAAAACTCCAACATTGTGGTTGCAGTTTTGGTTGGTTTGGTTTGAAATGAATTTTACTAAATTATATTTCTTGAGAATTTTAGTTTGATTCACCAGTTCCTCACCCTTAAGAGTATTATTTGTTTAATGGGAATACTTGGTAAGGACACCAGAAAATATCTGACTTGTTAAAACTCATAGATCTCTTCCTGGGAGGCCCTTCCAATCTATTGTCTGGGGAAATTTCTGAGCCACACTGCATCCACAGAATTTAATTTAATAGAGACTGATATATTTATCCTTCATGAATTTCCTGAATCCCATTTTGAACCTAAATATATGCATATATTTGGGGAGTCTATAAGTTGCTCATAGCAATGAATTCAAAGAATTATACTCTGAGCTGATCTATCAGATCTCAGGATAGTGTAAAACCCTAAGTGTTTCATGTTTATTAGATCAGGTTTTACATGACCACACTGAAACCATGCTAGAATATGTCATAAGACTGATAATTGTTCAAGCATGTAGCAAACTACTGGGAAAATGTAAGAACAATGGTATGACTTCTACATGGAATGTCAAAGGTTATAAAAGAGTGATTTTGAGATTTAATGCAACTTCACATCATATCCTTTAGTCTATTTGCAATCATGAACAGAACTTGTGTACATGTAACACCTTTTATATTTTACCACCTGTACTACCTTATATAAAGGCAGAAAGCTGTCATTTACTGTCTTGCATTCTGTAATGTAAACTTCCTAAAATTTCTTCACTTTCAAACTCTGCCAAATCTACAAGGATTACTTTACAAATTAATTAGTACTAAAAAAAATGCTGAACTCTCGAAGTCTGACCTAATCATTGGAAATAATTAATATTTCCAACTGTATTAATAGTAGTGTCTGCTTTAGAAAGACAATTAATTGCTTCTCTGAGCTAATAATGATTCTCAAAAAGATTAGTTCTGGTGATTACTCTTTCTTCTCTTCCCCCAGCTTTCATAATCTCATACATCTTTTTGCCAAGAAGTCTTAGACACAAATACAGTGCACAGTTTCATCATTCACCTGCATTCCCTATCCTGAGCTTATACCAACTGTACGAAGATACACAGACAGAGCACTAGAAAAAGTAGAATAGAGCCTACTTTTAATCTGATTATAGTAGCCTTCATCTAGTTTCTGAGATTTGTATGGTTTCTGCATATACAAGTTTCAAAACAAACTACTCCGTTTTACTGGCCTGAAGGGAGTTTTAATAGATAATTATTCCATCGGTGTATGTCTACAGCTATCAAAAAGGGATATTCTGTATTCCTTAAATGAGAGAAAAAACTAGAGTTAAAAAATCCCAACTTTTAAAATAAAAGATGTTTAAAGTGACACTTGTGGAATGGTTAGGTGGGGTGTAATGAATCAGTTTTGAGAGCCACATTTCAAGACAGCCAAATAGTTAGTCTTTCACTTTTTTTAGGCCTCAAAACGGAACCACTAAATTTGCACTCCATTTAACAATAGTCCTTTAGTAATCATAACATTATTGAGATTTTAAAGAAGCAGACTATTAATTTCTTCCTCTGAAACTTTTAGTGAAAGTTATATATTATAGGAAAGGTTCCAGAGTAGATGTAGGCTCAGCAGAAAAATGAATCTGAATGAGGAGCAATGAACACTGAACTTTTTAATGTTTGGGCTTTTTTTGTGTTCTCCCAGGCTTCCACAGCAATGCTAGGGTGCAGGGTGAAGTGTAGCACCTCCCTGTAAGCCACTAACCAATTTGGAAGCAAAGAATATATGGAAATGTGAGTGATCACCTGCACAAAAGGTCTCTTTGGAGGTTTAAGATATATTTCCTAGACAATATTTAGTGAGTTAATGTCTCTTCTTTTAAAAATTCAATGATACAAACTACTGAACTGATGGCTTTTTAACCATAAGTACTAAAATTTTTAATTTTAATCTGCTTCTTTATATGAAAACAACATTTTCATGTAAGACATGTTTAGAGTGAGTTGACAAAAATGAATATAAAATATATGGCTTTTTTGTGTGGTACTACCACTAGCAATGTGTGAGGTTTAATAAATTGTTTCACAAAGACACTCAAAGTACATACTCTTGCAACCACTATTCAGAATTGCATAACAAATTAGAGCAAACTGAGTTCTTCGTCTTCTTTATAGCATCTCTGGACTCAAGATGTTCATTAGACTGTAAAGAATTAATACTTCAAGAAGAAATAATTGTTTAAAAGGAAATATAATATTATTAAAATAATTAAATGGGCCTGGCTGTGAACATAAGGATCTGTACAACTCTTATGCCAAAATGACTATCAACAGACAGTAAGCTAGACATGATAGCCAGTCATTCACTTCCTACTAAGAAAAATCACAAGATTCCAATTTAAACTCTTTTGTAAAAAAAACCCGACAAAGTCAAGTTAAAAATCCCAAAAGATAAATGGACTGAATGACTGTCTTAATTCATTTATAAAAAAGTAGATCCTCAATTTCATGAAACATTTACCCTCTAGGTCTTTAAAGTATACAACTTTTCTCAAAGAATTTTACTTGAGTCAAGCACGTAAACTTTACCTAACAGTTGAAAGTGTAAGTCATTATTTCTTCTTCAGTATGGTTTTTGGTTTTGGTTTCTTTTTTTTAATTCTGTTTCTCCTGTATGTTTAAGTGCACTGGCTTTCAGCTTTACAATTGTTCTTTGTTCCTGGGAAGTTCTCAACATGCAAAGTATTTAAAAGGTAGAGATAAATTAGTCCCTTCAGGTTCCTCTCTCTTAAAGCTTATAAAATATTGAAAAGTAATAGAAGGATATGCATGGCAAACAATAGTAAAAAATGAGTTGAGATATCAAGCATTTCATTTTTCTCATGGTGAATTCTGTTAGTCTGTATTTTAATATAATAGTGACTTAAGAGAATAAAATAGGTCATACTGAATCAGTACAGTTTCTTCATGGATAAGTTTAGTTTATATAGTCATAGACAAAAACCACAAAGAAGAGAAAAGTCAGCACCACAGTTGCTACTTCATAAACTTTCAGTTTTCCCAGTAACTGAAAAAGAAACACATAAAAAGTTGTCAGATTACTTAGTGATCCAAATTCCTAATAAGGATGTGAAACAATTATAATTTGCGGCGCCTCCAGAAGACTGCTAAAAAAAGAATTGATAGTAATATATAGCAAAAACTGGGATAGATAACAAGGTTGAAGGTGGCATTGTGGCTGCAGGGACTTCTGTGAGCTTTGGAAAGACTCTTAAAAGGTTATTGGTAGAAAGGAGAAACCAGAGAGCTAATGTTCATCTTGTCTCTGCAGCTAATCTTTTTCTTCTGCATTCTGAAAAACACCTCACAGGCAAAACATCACCTCTAACCTTGTTTTCTGTTCTGTGTATTTTATTAACCTTTCTTTTCTAAGTCTAGTTTTCACTGGAGTGCAGCCCCAGTAGCAATCTAGGTTGAATGATTATTATTTTTCACAATGAATAAGGTGTTACCATGATATTATTTCAGCAAAAAGGCCATGTTTAGTTGCCATGGCAGTTAAGCAATAATAAGTGTAGTCTTTCTTTTCTATCAGGGTTGTCAATCCAGCTCATCCTTCCTGCTACCAAATTTGGCAATTTTTCTTCAGTCAGTATTTCTTTATTCAGGTAATGCAGCTGAGCTTGTTCTGAAGTAGGAAACAAGCAGCTGTGGGCCAATTAGAAGCTGGGCAGTAGTCTAAGCACAAGTCAAAGTCGGTCAAGTACTAGACTTGAGGAACCAAATTTCTTTGTCACAGCTCAGACAACAGACAAAAATGAGGGAAGTTCTACCTTACAGTAACCTCTTGGAGGCACAGACAACATTTCTTGTTAGAATTGTACTTCACCATCAATATCCTTGGTTATTCAGGGCACAACCAATTATTTGGGTTATCTGTGAAAAAAAAAAAAAAAAAGCAAGAATAAAGCACCAGCCATGCAGCCATTTCACTTGTTTCTCTTTGAAGGGTGCTTAGTAAGAGGACATGGTTTTCACTGGAAAAAGTAAACTTTTGTAACCTTGGGGTTTCCTTAGGTTAGGGTGTTAAGGATTTGGAAGAGCTTCCTAGTTCCCATGCGGGATACATAGTATAGTAATCCCTGGGTTGCATTGCAATTTATGGCAGAAAGAAATGGAGTCCTGCTTCCTCCCCTGTAGCTTCTATGCAAGGGAATACACGTTCATAGGCCAAATGGGGCTATGGTTCACACAAATAGGGAGCACAGCTCTGGGATGCTCCAGAGCATGGACCAGAAAATACAGCTTCAGAGGTATAATACCAGGTGGTGTATTCTCAGCGGGCATTTCTCAGACCTTGTTGACAAAAGGAATGTGGTCTGTGCACATCTTTTCTATTCACAATTTCACTTTGTGGAACTGCACCTGGTTAAAGAAAAGTTCTTCTGATCAATGAAACATCTCTGGACAAGTAAAACCAAGTCACTTAGCTTGTTAGACCATCTGACAGATGGTAACTGTTGGTGTTGACAATAAACTGCTTCTTTATGCAGTACATTCAGTAAATAGAAACAGCCTCCCAAGTTCTAGAGCACTTTTTTCTCTTGAGCATTGGCATCAAAATCCTAGTTATAGGTAACTTGTCTCACAAAGATAATACATCTTTTTACTTGTCAATAAATTTTTTCTTACCAGTCTATGTCAAAACTCTTCATGTTCTAAATTAACATTAGGGCATTCAAATAATTAATTTGACATTCAGTTACTGAGGGCACAGAAGAATAAAAAGCTGGAGGATGGAATGGAATCTCCTAAAATTGGTCCACAAGTGAACAGAAACTTTTTTTCTATCATTATTGAACTACTTTAATTCTAGTCCAGATCACCAAAACTGTCCATTTCTGTAACCCGTTTCTGTGACTAGCTCCTTACAGGGTACTAAGATTTGTGCTAGGCCATTTCCTCTTTTGATACCCTATATGGACTTGTGAAGCACACTTGCTCCCAAATTCTGTTGGCTAGTTCTCATCAATGTTGAAGCATGTTTAGACTATAAGGAACATATAAAGGAGAAGTCACTAAAAGTTTCTTTAATTTTTGTTCTGGCAATCTCTTCTTACAGGACTTACTGGACAATCTGTATTACTGGACATTACTTCCATCCCTGCTATATGCTTTGCCAGAGAGCTTCCATAAACAATTTTTTTTTTTTCTCTGTGTGATGCCACTTTTACTTTCTTATATTGTTTTTTTGTTTTCCTTATCTCATTCTAAAAGTACATCTCTTGCTTAATTCATTTCTATTGTTGCTTTTTCTAATCCTGGACCTGACATGATGTTGGCCAGCCATCACTACCCACTCACTCGCCCTACAGTTTTCCTGCCTTATATCTTTATACCTCAGTCTTTTCAAGAAAGACTATATGCTGGCTTCTGGTGAGTCATCAGAACATTACACTGTAGCCTTGATCTCTGTTGATTTTTAGTGCTTCTGTGATAACTATCAGAAAAAATTGTGGACTATTTCTATTAATTGTAGCCAAAGTGAAAGAATTTGGAATGCACCCTAAGCAACTTGCTTTGAACTGCAGGAAAAGAAAATCGAACACTGCTTCCATTGTTAAAAACAGTGAACATCTTGAAAAGGCAGGTCACCAGCAGTGCTCATCCCAGAAGACAAGAAAATGGGGAGAGAGAGAATGTTTTCCTGAATTCCAAGGAGCTGTTATATCAGATTCTCCTTCATTGTGGCAAGGGATTCACATTCAAGATAAACTAACAAAAGAGATTTTATTTAATAACAGGCAAGTTGTAACAGGGTCAGACATACAACAGCAGAACAAGTCACAGCTGCTGACTTCTCAGTCTAAACAAAAACAAATTAACTTCTCAGCCTGTTCAGTTATAGAGAGAAGGTGCCTCAGCACAGTATTTGTAAGGCTGCCTTGACCACTGAAAGACAAAGTCACACTACTTATGTGGTGCTTCAGTACCTGATGACAGGCAAATTTTAATTCTGAACTAATTAAATTCCTTTTTCTAACAATCTCTTCCTTACAAAACAAAACCAACAATTTTTGTATTATTTATCCTTTACACTCAAAAGGAAGGAAGTTAAAAGCGGGTGAAAAAAGCAAATCATGTCTTTTTTAAAAAAGAATTCTGACTTATTCAGCTTGAGCTAAGATATGTTCAACAGCATAAGTAAAGAAAAATCCTTTCAGTTGATGGAGGCAACATTAGTACAAAAATGGCCTTTTAGAAAATCCTTTCCCACTAGTGTTTGAAGTGAGAAAAAAGGATCCATATATTATTTTCCTACAAGCATGAAACTATTGCATCAATATTTTTTAGTTTCCTGACAAAATCTTTTTCCTAAAGGATTCCCACTTATAATTCAGCAAATTCTTGCCATAAGGAAAAGCTGAAGGTGGCATTATGGAAAAGGCTGGAATGCCTGTAGGTATAATTTCACAACGTATGCTGGTGTGTAACAGGAACTTTTCCTGAGAGTGTATTTTCAGTTAATATTTTTTATAATTCTATAAAGTGTATCAGAGTCAACATGTTGAACTAAATTTTGATGACCTATCAATTTCTGAATTTATGGGAACTTACTACATGCTGAGCATACTTGTCCAGACTCTAAACTTCTCTTCTCTAGTTCGCGAAATACAACTCAGAGCCATTACAGGGGAAAAACAGAGTCCCCAGCTGTCATTGTTGAAACGAGTATACCGTGTACTGTTCTTGTTTTTATGGTAATCAACAACTGCATGAGGAAATAATCTTAATAGTACCTTCTCAAAAAGGATTTTCAGTTCAGTATTGTATAATAAAGCTCACTTTTCTCCTTCCGTTAGAGTAAGAAATCAAGAGCCAGTTGAAGGACCATATGGCTTAGAAGCTATTTGTTTAGTTAGCTGATACCACAGACAGGAAATCAACGTATAGGAATTTCACAACCACATTTCCATCTGTTTTATGTGGGTGATGCCATCAAAGAAGCTGACAAGTCTCAGCAATCCTCCAGCATATGTCAGCTTTTGGTAGTGCTGTAGACCCAAAGTCCATTCTCTCACCTGCCTCAAGCAGCAGCAGGAGCCAAAATTGGAGATGATCTCTGTTGAAGGCCTACGAATAGACAACGTGGTTAGGTGTGAACTGTAATATTTCTGGTTTTAGCTGTGTTTGATGGGATATGCCATCTTTTGTCATAGAAGTTTTGGTGTAATTAGTACCAGCTGAAGTAATATTCAGTACACAAAGATCAAAACAAGATTTTATATTATATGTTGGCAGGCTGAAAATCTGCTCATCAGGTGCTCTGTCTACTGAGAGTTACAAGTTACTGGAGAGTATAAAGGGTCCCTTCTAAATCAGACATTAGATCTCACAGTCCCTGTGTGCTTTGAAGTCATTCCCACTCTCCATGTCTGGACGGTGTAAAAGAAAGCTATAGGATGGATTTGTGTGTCATTCAAAAGAAGAGATCAATTTAAACATTTAGAAATATTATTAGTGTCACTTACAAGTCATGGAGAATCTTGTAACTATGCTAGTTTTTATGATTTTCTCTCAAATAAAAGAAGTTCAAGCTGCTTGTTCTAATTACTGTTCTCAAAATACTGAAGAAATGGTCAATTAAAAATTCAGCCTCTAAAGAGGAATTTAATCAAGAGAAGATAATTTTCATTCTTGCATAAATAATCAGCTGAATTTTGCAATTTGCATTCAACTGCGTATGCTTTCACTTGCAGGTCTTAATTAGGATCACTATTGCATCTTGTAGACAGCTAGGCTATTAGTATTATTGGTAGCTTGCCACCATATTTGGCAGCCAAACAGAATCACAAAAACTGAAAAATAAGCCTATTAAAAAAGTCAGTAAAGCCAACATCCTTTCTGAAAGCTTTAATCTAGGTTTCCATATGCTGAGGGTAAGAATTAATTCTCAATCTACTACTCTCTTTACATCTATCAGAGCATTTTCTCTGAATATGATTTCAGAAGAAAATTTACTTTTTTAACTGTCAGTCTGGGTATTGATTATAATTTTCAGGTTCTACAGCCTTCCATGTGAGCACTCTTGACAAGGCTGCTTAGGACTAAAGAGAATACTTTTATTGCTTGAAATTATGTTTGGACTGCATGATGGATGTATATCCTTAAACAAAACCAAAATGCACCCTCACATTTTGTTGTGTATTGCACCATCTTCCTTCATAAGGTGAGCTTTATTGGCAAATTTGGAGTACACTAATTCTAAGGAGCAGATCATTAAAATCAGACAAACTATAGAACATAATAGAGAAAAGCCAGGAAAAGACAATGGCAGATCTATTTTTGTCTTAGCTGTGAATCTATTTTTAGACCTCAAGTTCTTTTATTTCCTTTTCTACCCATAGTGTGTCCCTTTAGAGTGTAAATTCATCTCAATGATTTGGTCATTCTTTGAGTTTGTGGAATACTTAATATAATGGGATTTCAGTTTTTCTTTTGGTCTAAATGGAATATCAATAAAAGCAAAAAATAATAATAATAGTAGTAATAATAATAATAATAACCTAACAGAAAATAATTAGTTCCTCATTCAACACATTTACAAAAGATATCAATTCCTGATTATGCACTATTAATATGTGACCTTCAGTCAGGAATATCAGAGAGCAATGATCCAGGGTATCATACAGTTACAGAGGGAACAAACCAACCTGTCTTAACTTTGCTAAGAAAGAGCAAAGATCTATATCTCCTCATCCATAATGCTTGCATCATGAAGGGTGTGACTTTCAGTTAGAAGAATATTGTGAAGTAACCTAATGAAATCAGAAAGCAATAGCTTCTTAAGTGATTTAGGGACCTAATTCCTTTAGAAATTTCTGTGTTGTTTTTTTTTTCACCTGAATAAACCTAATAGGTCAAAGAATTCCTATGTTGTTTGAATGTCAACCCGGGACCTAACAGCAGTAGAAACTCTAAATGGGACCTCTCTCGTTCACAATCAAACCCTTTCTTTAACCTCTGCTACAGATGAAATCTAGAGGATGATGCAGATAATATAGTAATTACCAGATTTGATTTTTCTTTTGTCTGCTTTATTTTATCTTAAGTGATATCTTTGTAGGAAGTTGAAATGTGCAGTGGTTCTATTCCCAGAAGCAAGCAAACTTTCCTTTATTCACGTGATTTGATACAATACATTACAGACACAGCAAAATTCATAGCAGTAGGAAATGCATTCATTTTATCTTAAGATGCTTTCACAGTTTCTTATTTGATGCCAGTATCTGTATTCAGTAGTTGTTAGGATGTGTCCTTCCCTTTTTTCCCATTCTTATCTTCCTCTTCCTCCTCTTTGTCTTCTTTTCTTTTTTCCTTGTTCTTTCTTCCACCCTGCCTTCCTACATTCCCTCCTTTCTCCCTCTAGAATATAACAGATAAAAATACACAAGAAAAAGGTTTCCTAAATTAGACAGTCTATTATTCTCCTGTGATCTGGAGATAAAGTATTTTAATATTTTTTTCCAGGAAAATGGTTTATACAGTTTACAAGAGGAAACTCTAAGAAATCGCTCCTTTACCTTACAAACTTACACACAGAGCATCAAAAGACAAACAACAATTTTTATGAAAAACTGAAAATGATCCTTAGTTCCAAAAAGCTCTCTTATGCCTGATTAGCTGCTAAAAATATCTCTTTAGGAAGGACAGGCAGGGGACACGATGGGCGGGGGAGAGTGTGACTCTCTATGTCAATGGCTAGGTGGAGTGCATGGAGCTCTGCCTGGGGATGGATGAGGAGACAACCAAGAAATTACAGGTCAGGATTAAAGGGAGGATGGGGACAGGTGACATTACAGTGGGGATCTACTACAGACCACCTGACCAGGAAGACCGAGTAGATGAGGGCCTCTATAGACAGATAGGAGCAGCTTCATGTTCGTAAGTCCTGGTCCTCACAGGGGACTTCAACCACCATGGTATCTATTGAAGGGATAACACAGCAGGGCATAAATAATGCAGGAGGTTCCTGGAATGCATTGACAATAACTTCCTTCTCTAAGTGACAGAGGAGCCAATGAGGAGAGGTGCTGTGCTAGACCTTGTTCTCACCAACAAGGAGGGGCTGATGTAGCTCAAAGGCAGCCTTGGCTGCAGTGACCATGAAATGATGGAGTTCAAGATCCTTAGGGCGGTGAGGAGGGCTCACAACAAGCTCACTACCCTGGACTTGAGGAGGCCTGGACTTTGGCCTCTTCAGGGATCTGCTTGGCAGAGTACCATGGGATAAAGCCCTGGAGGGAAGAGGGGCCTAGGAAATCTGGTTAATATTCAAGGATCACCTCCTCCATGCTCAGAAGTGATGCATCCCAACAAAGAAGAAGTTGGGTAAAAATGCCATCCATGCCATCCATCTGCATGGATGAACAAGGAGCTCCGGGAGCAACTCAGACTCAGAAAGGAAGCCTACAGAGGGTCGAAGTAAGGTCAGATACCCTGGGAAGAACACAGAGAAACTGTCCGAGAAGGTTAAGAAAACTAAAGCCCAGATAGAATTAAACCTGGCCAGGGATGTCAAGGGCAACAAGGAAAGCTTCTACAGGTACATCAGTGGTAAAAGGAAGTCTAGGGAAAATGTGAGCCCTCTCTGAAAGGAAACGGGAGACCTGTTTACTCTGGATACGGTGAAAGTTGAGGTACTCAAAAAAATTTTTTTGCTTTGGCCTTCACTGTAAGTGCCACACCACACAAGTTGCAGAAGGCAAAGGGACTGGGAGAATAAGGTACTACCCACTGGAGGAGAAAACCAGGTTTGAGATTATCTGAGGAAACTGAAGGTGTACAAATCCATGAGTCCTGATGAGATTCATCTGCAGGTCTTGAGGAAACTGGCAGATGATGTTGCTAAGCCACTAGTCATATTTGAGAAGTCATGGCAGTGCAGTGAAGTTTCCACTGACTGGAAAAAAAGAGAAACATAACCCCCATTTTCAAAAAGGGAAAAAAGAAAGACCCAAATAACTACAGACCAGTCAGTCTAACCTCGGTGCCCAGCAATATCACGGAGCAGATCCTCCTGGAAACTATGCTAAGGCACATGGAAAATAAGGAGGTGATTGGTGACAGCCAACATGGCTTCACTAAAGGAAAATCACATCTGACAAACTTGGTGGCCTTCTATGATGAGGTTACAGCATTGGTGGATAAGGGAAGAGACAATGGAACAGGTTGCCCAGAGAAGATGTGAATGACCCTTTCTTGGAAGTGTTCAAGGCCAGGCTGGATGAGTCTAGTGGAAGGTTGGAACCACTTGTGGCAGGGGGGATGGAACTCAATGATCTTTATGGTCCTTTCCAATGCAAATCATTCTACGATTCTATGAATATTTTTGCAGAAAAAGAATTCTTCGGCTTATATTCTCACTAAGTGACTTTTAAGGCCATGAAATACTTCAGCTTTACTCTGGCATTTAATTACCCCAAAATGCTATTTATTACTTTGGGCATTCCAGTGTTACACTGATTATCCTTTAACTATAGCACCAAATATAAAGGTTCATAGATGCAGAATTCTATTTATTTTATGATTTCTAATCCATTATACAAAATAGTAATTATAAGAAAAAAGGATAAATTAAAAGTAGATTCAGAACAGAGCTTTTTCTGTTTGGTTTGGAAGGAAAAAAAAAAAGAAATTTCTTGTTCATTCCACCTACAAAAACACTGTCATTTTTATCCTTACTTATATGCAATGAAATAAATGTATATGAATATACATAAAACTACCAGTATCAAGAATTTTTTTACTAGTCTTTGCCTAAAATAAATCTACCTTGGTTAATTATTATTATGCCAATATAATGGACATACTGACTCTTATTAGTTCAGTTATTTACACATAACCCCAACGTGAGATGTCAAACATGAGAGCACAAATAACTCAGAAGTAGGATAAGCTCCTTTCTCTCAAGAGATACTGTGATCTGCTGCAGTGACAGTTTTATTTTTCACGCACGCTCTGTGTGGTGGCTATAAAGGATCACAGTCATTGGTGCTGGATCCCAGCCCCTCCAGGACCAAGTTTTCTCCACCAGTTGGCCAAAAGACCTTCCTGCTGCCAGGAAAAGGCAAGAAATGTTGATATTATTGTGCTCTGCCAGCCCAGATAGCTATAGGGGGGAAGCTGGAGGCACATATGTGTTCTTGTCCCTCCACATGGCTGTAGGTTATGGGTTAGACCCATCACAGTAGTAGCAAGGAAGGAACTACTACTAAGGATGCTAAGAAAGGAAAAAGAGCTGGCAGGTTAAGGAGAAATCCTTATAAGCAAAGAATCATGACTAGTCAGTGTGAAGAGCAAGAGAAATACTGTGGCTGGGGTAGCAGACTTTCTAGAAAGGGCTAAGAACAAATTGTTTTTACATGATGTCCGTTTCAATGTTGGGCAGTAAATTATAACAAACATCATTTATTACATAGAAACAGTCACCAAATCTTGAACTAATAATTCTAATATCAAAATATAATTGGAGAATGTTTTATGCAAGCAGGACACCCCTCCCTCAAAACAAACAAACAAAAAAAAATATCAGGTTTTGTATAAGAAAAGAAAAAGGAAATTTCAGTGCTACAGAATGAAGCTTAGGCACATTGTTCCCTCTCAATCAGTATAGGAAGCAATAGATCGATACTTCTGGACAGTCTCCAGAGGTCCCTTCTGACCCCAACTAGCCTGTGATGTTGTGTGATTCTGTGTGATCAACCAAATTGTGTCTTTCATGTATACTCCAACAGAAGTCCATCTCAGTGACTTGCAATCATTTTGGGATTTGCTTTGAAGATGATGGTGTTGATTTTTAATACATAAATTTATTGCTGTTCAAGATTTTATGTAGTTCTGATGGTGTTACTTTTTCCAAGGTTAGGCTGTATTCGGTGTATTTTCAATATTTCAGGTGTGAAAATACTGAATACAAAAATTCTTAATGCTTTAATGCTTTTGTGGATATACAGTAAGCATTTTCTAACACCTGCTGTAGACACAGGGAGAAACTGGAAAACTCAAGATAATAAAATGAAATGAATGTAGTTCCACTAGCTTAAAGGAGCAAATGGAAGAAATAGGGAAAGTTGTGCCTTATTGACTTTTCAACCTGAAACTGTCATACACCTATTACTGTTAGAAGAGGAGCAGGTGTTCATTTAAAAGTCAAAAGATAGGATAGAAAACATAATCTGATTACTTTTAATGCCAATATCATAAGGTCAATGTCAGGGTTTTTTTTCTGTTTGACTGATGACTTTTGGTCTCCTGAAGCTGGCAATACTCTGGGTGGTGTCCATGCTGCCGCAGGCCCACCCACCGATGTTTCACTAAAGTACCAGGATATTAATAGTGTCCCAGTAACACCACATCAGCTTCTCTGAACCGGCTCCCTCACAAGACTGTGAAGCCACTTGCACACCAGCTGGCTCTGGTCCTACTAGTCTCTGCCCATCAGCTTTTTTGCCATGTGCCGACTACTACGTTTGATTATTTTTCATTTTTAGACCAGTGGCCAAGGTGGTTCATGTGAGCACGTTTAACATTGTTATAGACCAAGTAATACCCTCATCTTTACACATACAAATAGAATTTAGTACATTACAAATACAAATAGAGATTAATACCATACTGTTAAAAACAAATAGGGTCTGTTATACAACTAAAATACCATTGCAAGATTTTCCTGTTGTGAGACAGAACCACAAAAAATAAATGTTAATCTTACAAAATTTGGACTCTGTGGGTCCCAGAATTATGAAATTAGTGTAATTATATCCCAACCATACTTGGAGTAAATCTCTCTAACCATGCAATTAGAACTTGAACTGATCCAATTATGTGATGTAATGGTGTAGAGTAATTATGCATAATGACAAAATTGTAATTTGTGATTATATCGTAAAAATCTTTGTGAAACTTTCAGAAAGAAAATTGGGCACAAACTGTCACTCTTCTTTTTAAACTGAAAAAACTCATCTGTTTCAGACATCAATTCCAAAATAGTTATGCCATGGTGCGAGTAAATGATATACTAGCTTAAAATAAATAAATAAATTTTAAAAAGGATGAGTCAGAGTTTTAGTCACTTAAAAATGACTTCTAGGGACAGGGGAAGGTAAACATAGCATTGACTGCAGCTATGTCTAGAGCTATTTAAAATGCATTTTTAAAAAATATATGAAAGGAAATTTTTACCATGTCTATTAGAATTTTTGTCCTAGTAGTCTGTCTTAACACTTTTCATCACATTTCTTCAGCACTCTTCCAAGTAGATATTGAGAGCATCTCAATAAGCAGTGGTGTATGAAAACCCGATATCAATAAATTTTAAGAATTTATATAAAAATGTTTTTATAACAGGAAAAGACATTTTAGGGCAGGTAGATATTTTATCATTATTTTTCAAAACATTTTCTTCAGCTGAGAACAAAAAATACACACCCACTACAGAGACATTAAAGGTGGAATAGCTCTCTGGAGACATCTGCCAGCTCTTATGTACCTCACTGAGGCTAAAGTCACAGTTGCTCATTGAAAAGATGTACTGTCTTCCCTATTTAAGCAATGGAGGTGAAGCCAAGGGGCTCGTAACAGCACCACAGCTTTGAGCGTGGGGAGTCCTGGAAAATACTGAGGACTGGTACAGGTATCCTTGTTCTGATATTGAAAAGCATCCCAAAGTAATTTCAGATTACCTTTGGAGGCACTCCTATACCTTACGCTTACATACTCTTAAATTATAGAAGTGAAGACAATGACCATTATCCTTGCAATGAAGGAACTCCACATCTTATCCTTTGCTATTTGCAAGAAATAGATTATAATACCAAACCAGCAAAATCTTATAAACATAACTCTTCTTTACTGAAACAGCTCAGCTGTTTGAAATGCTTCTCCAAAAACCGTTCTAAATTATCATTCAACATGGCATTTGCAAACAGTAGGAAAATTTTATTCTAAAGATACTTGTAAAATGACATTTGTCACTAGGGATGGGATTAATCTGACTAAATTGTGGACATCTGCTTTGAGTTAATTGTATAGGCATCCCACTGTTATTACGGTAGATTAGTCAATATAGTCAATTCTTATCTCACTGAAGTAGATTTTTAAAAGAACTCAAATAAATCAGACTAAAAATATCTGTTCTGAATTTATACAGAATAAATAATTTCACTGTGTCCAATGAGAATGGAATTTCTTTCTTTTTGTAAAGTGATATTAGGAAAACTACTGATAAATTTATTACATAACTTGTACTTATCACTGGAAAAGAAGCTTTGCATCTGTATCAGCTTTTGCAGCTCAAAGTAGAATTTCTCGTGGTCAACTAATTTCTGTTTATGTCTGAGTTATCTGAACTCTGATGCTATGGAAGACTTTCCATTTTGAACAATCACTAAAGGTACAAACATTGTCACAGACATTATTATCTGTATTGTCCTTGAAGAGTTATTCTGAGCACTACTTCTCCATAACTCAGTTTTAGTTAAAGTGCTGTACTGGTCTAATAGTCCCAACAGACAGGATTTTGAAACGAGAGATAATATCCTTTATTACAACAACTGATACAGCTAGGAAAAAGAGATTTGAGGCTTTCAAGTTCACAAAGAGACTCTGAGCAGAAAAGCTTACCTACATATTTTAAATACTTTCTTTCTTGTAAAGAAGATTTTGCCTCTCCTGGTCTTGTTTTTCCTAGGGTTACTTTAATATATATTGTTGTCTTTCCCAGGAATCCTGAATTTTCCTTTTTTGTTCTGAAATAGGTAACTTAGATATGCTGAAGATATAAGTTAAAGCTCACTATATTTTAGAAAATACAGCACTTACACATCAGAGTTCTTTCCTTTCTACTATGTCTAAATATGCCTTTTATAAGTATTTGTAGTGATATGAAAAAAAGTCTTGAATTCCCTTGATGTTTCCAAAGTTTCCTCAAGGAAGTCTTCAAGACATGATTCTTCCTTTTTTTAAGTAGTCCACATTTTATCTAGATTTGTAGGAATTGTTTCCATAGCTTCCAAAAGTGGGCTTTAGCCTCACAATAGACACTCCTATAGATCAAGAGCTTTAAGGAATGTTGCAAAATTGAAATAAAACTATGCTTTCTATATGCTTTTAAATTGGGTTATTAAGGTCTCTCTTAGTTCTTTCCTTGAAAATAGCTCCTCTTTGCACCACACTGACCAGGAAGTTTTCTGTGAACAACATTATTTTTATTTATGAAACACTATTGCACATTATAAAAGTACAATGTAGAGGAAATCTGCTTCAAATAGCATATCATCTAATACTGAAAACGAATAGAATATTTCCTATGAAAAAAAAAAGCAGAGAGAAAAAAAGGTTTTTGACACAATCTATCTGTTTTTAGGTAGCAGAAGCTCTTAGGCATTAAGGTAGCACACATTTTATAAATAAGAAGTAATTGAAAAGTCAATCTTAGGAAAGTTACTGAGTCAGAAAACAGAAGTTGGAGATTGTGGTAAACAGGGAAGAACATGGGGGAAAAAAAAAAAAGAGGTAACCATAAAGAGTACTGGAGAGACATGGGTAGAAAGAAGGGGAGGAAGCTAAAATGCAATTTGAACAAAAAGAAGTTTGGGACAGGATTTTGGAAAACTATGAGAAAACATTTACTACTATAACCTTCTAAAAAGCAATGCATAGAATTAAGCATAAATTAAAAAAGAAATAAAAAAAACAAGCAACAGGAAAAGCTACAAAAGCAAGGAGTTGCTAAATAAACTAGAACAGAAAAGACAAGAACATATAAAATGTAAAGGATAAAAGTCACGTATTGAAGTATTTCCAAGGTTGTTGAGTAACCCTTAGCTAATATAGGAAGGATGAGTAAGATGAGGTACAGTAATTAAAGAAGATGTGTTGCAATTGGAATAGATCAGGACATACATGTCTTATTTTATGAAGCTTTTTAAGACTTCAGCAAGTTTGCTGATGACACCAAGCTGTGTAGAGCGGTCGACATGCTGGAGGGAAGGGATGCCATCCAGAGGAATCTGGACAGGCTTGAGAGGTAGGCTTGTGCAAACCTCATGAAGTTAGACAAGGCCAAGTGCAAGATCCTGCACATGGTCTGGGGTAATCCCTTGCACCACAGTCTGGGTGAAGAATGGATTGAGAGCAGCCCTGACGAGAAGGACCTGGGGGTATTGATGGATAAGAAGCTTAACACGAGAAGACAATGTGTGCTCACATTCCAGAAAGCCAACTGCATCCTGGGCTGCATCAAAAGAAACGTAGCCAACAGGTTGAGGGAGGTGATTCTGCCCCTCTACTCTGCTCTCGAGATATCCCACCTGGAGCAGTGCATCCATCTCTGGAGCCACCAACATAAGAAGGACATGGGCCTGTCAGAACAGGTCCAGAGGAGGATGATCAGATGGCTGGAGACAAGCTGAGGGAGTTGGGGTTGTTCAGCCTGGAGAAGAGAAGACTCCAGGGAGACCTTATAGGAGCTTTCCAGTATCTGAAGGGGGCCTACAAAAAAGCTGGGGAGGGACTGTTACAACGGCATGTAGTGGTAGCACAAGGGGTAATGGCTTCAAACTGGAAGGTAGATTTAGATTAGATATTAGGAAGAGATTTTTCATTATGAGGGTGATGATGTACTGGAACAGGTTGCCCAGAGAAGTTGCGGATGCCCTGTCCCTGGAAGTGTTCAAGATCAGGTTGGATGGGACTTTGAGCAACCTGGTCTAGTGGGAAGTGTCCCTGCCCATGGCAGGGGATTGGAACTTGATGAACTTTAAGGTCCCTTTCAACCCAAACCATTCTATAAATCCATGATTCAGTAGTTATCTTTTTGACCAATAAGGGTGAACTTAGAATCCAAGAATCCAAGTCATGATGCCAGGTAAATATACTTACCTAAGATGCAGAAAATTCAGGCTTTCATTTGTGTTTGGTCATGCTCCCTTTTTCCAGAATGCACAGCTGGGACTGTTCTGCATGATTCTGACTTAAATTCTGAGTTTAATGATTCTGAGTTAAAGGTGAAGGTTTATCTTGAACCAGAGAAATCTTGATGACAGTGTCCTTGTGAAAAGTTTCTCTTTTGGCAATTAAAAAAATTCTAATGAAAAATAATAAAACTTCTTAAAAGATTTTCAAGCCAGGTTTTATTTCTGCTAAGAAAGAGTGGAAAGAAATCAATCAATATAAAGGTAGGATTTGTTCACTATGACAAGAGAAAGACTAAGGAGAAAGACTTAGGGAACAAAGAGGATCCAGTCTGAATTCCTTCAACAGGGAAAGGTGAAAGGATATCCAGATTGAAATAGACGATAAAAGGGAATAAAGGAGGGGAAAGCAGAAGGGATAGTGGGGGTGGATATCTATCTATCTATCTCTCAGCAAGCATTTACTGACAGGTCCAGGTACAGTCTCCTAGACAGTAGCTATGGAAGGAATAAAATAATTCAGAATGACAATACACCAATGAAGACTGAAAAGGAGGAAAGACTGTTTCTGATGATGAACAAAACAACAATAATATGAGTATTATCCAGTCTTGGTAGTGAGAAACTTCAACTGTTGCATGTAACTTCATTGGTACTTAAGGAACAATATGTGTTAAATGGCTTTTACTTTCCTTAAGGTTTCTTTTCTTAATTAATACATCTGACAAATTAATGCACATTTGGTGCATATAGAGAGCACTGACAGCTTTAATTAAATAATCAGTTGTTATGTGTGATGTAGCTACTTAAGATTATTACTCACAAGACTTTCTTCACTGTCTACAGCTTTGATACCTAGATAAAAGATACAGCCACATCCTACTGGACAGTTTCCAGTGAAATTGTAAGAATTTAGCAAGTATTTGCTGCTGAATCCAAAGCAAATATTTACTAAGCTGGTTTTTTTAATCTTTCATATTGCTAGTGTTAATAAAAGCCAGGCAAGAGGATTTGAATTTAGATATTATGGGGAAATGTGCCAAGCTTTGCAGGCTCAACAGTTTCAGGACCTCATTTTACAGTGGAGTGTAGCGTGTTGGAAGAGTCATTCTGTGCCTTCTTGATGTCAATTTGGCATCAAACCATCCTTTTCAGAGAGCCATCTTTTTGCAAACAAAAAGAAGGAGATGGTCACAGAAATATTCTCTGATAAAATACTTTAAGAACAAATGCAGTTAATGAAGATGAAGCATTGTTAAGAGTTCACTTTCCTTGGATATCAACTGTCCAAGCTTATGCTGAAATTTTGATTGAAATGTTTCCATCAGTCAAGGTCATAATTACTCATAAATACATTCCTATAGCTACTTAGAGGCATATAAAATATTCAAGTCAATGTTATTACTGTAAAACCAAGAACAAATTTTGAACTTATTTCAAAAACCTATTACTTGACATATAGGTCAGTGGTACTCAGGACAAATGGTCTCAGAAAAGCCTATATGACTCTGACTGAGGAGCCAAATGGTCCATGCTGATGAAGAAAAAAGAAGCATATTTCGTAACATTTGCCAGCCGCATATGTAGACGTGTAGAAATCTCTGGCCTGAAGCCTTGAAAGACTTGGCACTATTTATTGCTGATACCTGTTTATGGACAGGAGTGACAATAGCCAAGAGCTGTCCAAGAAACTAACTGAAGAGATAAAGCCTCTTTCACGGTAAGAACCTTTCTGCTGTCTTTTCTGGTTGAATAAAAGAGACTGTGGGTATCAGAGTGGTCTGTATGATTATTATGTGGTAGCCTGAGGAATGTTTATTCAAGATACAAACATAATGGTCGGATACAGCTGGATATGATGGATGTCTTCAGTGTATAGCTACCTGACTACTTACTGTGGGAAGAAATCCATGTTCTATTTGTCAAAGTAGTCATCTACCCTATGGCTGGTTATTCAGACTTTGTGTTTTTCTGGAAAAAGTACTCTTTCCCACAAAATACAACTCTGCTCATTACAACTGTTTGGGTCCACAATCTGGGACCAGGAAATTGTGCTCTTCATGGCTAGCCAGCCAATGCATTCTGCCTTATCACATTTAGTAAGGTGCCTGAATAAAGAAGTGAGAGCTTGAGCAAGCTACTTTAATATCTTAGATAGAAAACACTAGAAATGACACCCAAAATATTTTTTTTCATAATGGCAGAAAGTTTTAATGGATAACTGTATCATTTCTTGAGTTGCTTGTGTTCAGGAGAAAGATGATGAAACTAAAGAAAAATGATAGAAGAGTGGGTTTTCTAAAGATTCAGGGCTGTGGCTTTAAAGAAAAAAAATAGTGTTTTAGATTGAGATACACCTGACCTATGCAGACATTTCTCTTAAATAGAAGTGAATCATGGCTTAAAAATTCCTACTCCTCTGACTACAAAGGGAATTTAGGAGTCTGGCTCAGTTCTAGATGTTTATTATACAGCTGTCTCTGCTTTGGTTCAGGCAGCGTTACGGCCCAGTGTGACTAGGAGGTTGAACTGTGTTATTGGAAGCAGTCAGCTGTAACTGTGGCAGAGTCTGAATTTGTAGTGCAATCTTTCCTGCAGAAAATCCTAAATTGTAATTCTCCCATCCTATTTCTCAACTATGAGATAAATGAAGTTATCAACGACCATCCATTTCAAGTAAAGCATAGGTCCTTCTTCAGGGAAGCTCACTCGATTGCACTTTTTACAAGATTTTAACTTGAATCTGTATGACGTATGTGATCTAGATAGCAGCAGTGGAGATAACAATGGAGCATTTTTATTTAAAAGAAACCGTGCTCACTTGCAGATTAACCAAACTGAAGGCTGTGGCTCTTAAGTCACATGATGTCTGAAAGTAACATCACTTTTGAGGGATTCTCTGCTGCTGGAAAAAAAACCTGATATGAATGAAGTGGATCTGAAACTTTAAAAACAGCAGAATTCTCAACTGGTGGCTTTTCATTTAAACTTATTCAGGACATAAAGTGAGGTTTTTTGAGTGATTTAACTGGTTGATATTTTTCACAGAACAATGCATATTTCTAACACAGTCACTAGATGTTATTCTTAGTGGTTCATTAACAGGTAGGTTTTGCCTAGCTGGGTCTTATGTCATTGGAGTGATAGGCATTGAATACAGCAATCTTTTGATAGAAATTCCTGACTGGAAATAATAAAAATTATCATGCATGATTTCACTGTTGGTTATAAGTTATGGAAAGTATGATCCTTATTTCTTCTAGTTATTCCTGAGTGTGAGTGTTAGGGGACACTGCCTTTGACTTAGAGGGGCATCCTGAAGTTTCAGCGAATCAAGAGCTGTGTTAGCACATTGCACTAAAATTGGGTCATCACAGCTAGAAAAATAAGTAAGAGTTTAGTCCTTTTAACACCCATTGCAATGCTGAGATTGTTTTCTTGGTGACATTTTCTAAACAGTGAGCAAATTTGATTACCTAGTACTTATTATCAAAGAGGCAAAATAATAAAAATAACTCCATGGTTTTTAATTCTATCTAAAGCCATATTTGCTGGCCAAAAAAGGGCTATACTGGTTTGTAACAATTATATGAAAACATAAAAAAAAAGAAAATAAGTACCCTCTGGCTACTTTCAGGAAGCTACCTACCACGTTTGCAAGTGGGCAAGTGGCACTTTGAAAGACAAAATGAGTGGTTATTCATTTCTCTTTTGTACTTTCATGGTTGTTCCTGAATCCTTTTTTATTAAAAAACAATAATGAAACTTCATAATCTTCAATGTTATAAGAAAATGTACTCAGTCTCCTATGGTTAATAGATGAATAAGAGTATTAAGCAGTAATATACTGACATTCAAGATATCACTTTTAAAATATGGTTTCAGGTAAACTTGTATTAACCAAAGACAGTTAAAAAAATACAATAATTCTGTCTAGTAGATCAGAGTCAGGAAAAGACACTGAAAAAGGAATATATTACTGTTTTCTCATTTTCCAAAGTATTTTCAAATATTTTTTCCTGCAATGATTTTTCCTATTTTCTTCCATAACCTTCAGCATTACTGTGATATCAAGGTGGTTTTATGTATTTAAAATGTTATTTCAAATGTAAATTATTTTGCATAGCAAACTCTCCAGCAACTGATGCTAATTTTCATAAATATTCCCCATGATTAATTTAAATGATCAGATCAGTACTTAGAAGACAACTAGTTACGGAAAACAAAACACAGTTATTTTACTAATTCAACCACTAACTGCTGTGAGCAATTTATGAGTGCATGCTTTCAGGACAGAACCACATTGTGTCACTGAGAGAAATTATGCATTGGCATGAATAAAATGGCAACTATTATCATACTGATAGCATCTCTATTTCTAATTAGTGTCTAATTATCCTTAAAGCACTTGACTTTTCTTAGTAATTTCTAAGATTATTTTTTTTATTGCTACTATTCTTTTGTCTTATGATAAAGATCTCCGTCATCTGTCACACAGGGTTGACTATATTTAAGCAAAATTTAATTTTCTATAGATAGCTTTACTCTTGAAATGCTGATAGTACATAAGAGTGAAAAAGTATAAAATTAAGGACTGCTCTAATCCATCCCATAAAGAAGAGCTTATGAACCTTCTTGTCTCCTGCAAGGCAAAAGCAAAACAACAAAAAAAAAACCAAAAGAGGTTAAAGAATGAAAAAAAAAACAACCACATAATTAAATTCCTTATAACAATTCACTTCTAAATTACTTTTTGAAAGTTAAAGGGCAACATTGTACTGTAGTAATCGAGTTAACTGTTATATGGTTTTCAAAATGCTTTTAAACTATAAGCATCATCTGAATCTTAATGAAGTTAATATAATATTGCCTCTATTTTAAGGGAATTTTTCATATACATGCACTCCCACTTATCTTCGTTGCAAACTCAGGAATCCATGTAAAATAAAGGCCATTCAATCTGATTCAGGTCTTTGTAGACATCCCTTTTGATCTCACCTGTGCTCTGCTCACCCTTCCATATCTCCTAAGGGCACTTCCAACATGATTGTTTGTTTAAACTTTATAAAATAACAGTTCAATTAAAGAAATAAAAGGTTTTGGAGGACACTGGTTTTGTGGTACAGGAAAAAGAATTCATTACATGTGTTTGGAAACAATCGGTGTAATAACTGATGAATAGCATAACTGCCTTGAGCAAGCGTGATCCTAGGTCTAAACTTCCAAACTTGGAGTTTCCAAATCTCCCTCTCCTAAAATTACTGTATACTGACTGCCATATGACAATTATTCATATGTGCCTCACAATAAGTAGTCTGCTCTTTGGCATACAGAGTTAAAAATTCCTCTGCTATGCTGTATGATGGATACAAGGTTGTTCATTGAACTTTATGTGGCTTTGGTAGTGTGATTCTGTAAGATTCATCTGCCTGTTTGATATTTAACACTTTGCTTTCCAGCTAAACTTGTTTCACTGCAACCAGTTGTGTTTTTTAGCACCCAAAGGAATAGTAGATATATGGTATGGAAAAGAAAGGGAACGTACTCTAGCATGGTTGAAAAGGTAAGACGCGAGGGACAAGGGTTTGTAGAAGGGTGATGTGAAATGGAACACTGGGAGTGAGAAGACTAGGGAACATGAAGGTTTTGGACAATTTAGGGACTACTCATCATCTGGCAGAGCTTGACAACATCCAGCCCTAACCCTAAAGTCACATCAGTATGTTCTTAAACCACACTAAATATAGAATTATATTCCTGAGGGAAATGCAAATATTAAATAGCAGAATCATTCAGTAAAATTAGAACTTCCTGCCATTCCTCTTTTTCCTAAATATGAAGTTTCTCCTGCTGTTATTATGATCTTGGCCCAGTGCAAGGAGATCTCAGTATGAATTAAAATATTTTTCAATAGCCTCTTGATTTTTGGAATGGGAGTTTTGTATTGACTGATATTCACTTTAGCCTTAGAGAAAATCAAGTCTAACCTTCAGTCGTATAATGTACTTACGACAACTAAAGACAGAGAAAACCAATTTTAATCAATTAATTAGTTTTTCATGTCACCTAATACAACAGGCTTTACAGAATATTGGTTAGAAGAAAACAGGCAGGGGGTAAGGACTTGTGTTAGCAGAGAAGAAACATCCTTTAACAGCACAACTCAAAATCTAACGTTTCATATTGATTTCAAATGTTTTTAACAATTTTCTTGCTATACATTGTGTGATCAAAACACAAGCGAAAGATCTTATCATACTTTAAAAGTAAGTTTCTAATCTTATTAAAATGAAGGGCAAAATTGTCCAATTAATTTAGCAATCACAGAAAAAGCTCCTGGTGGGCGGTATGGAGTAGGGGTGTGAAAGATTTTTTCTTCTTCTATTTCTCTTAATGGAGAACTAATCCATCATATCAAGGTGATGGCATGAGTATGTTTGTTTTATGCACATCCAATCTTTCTAATGTTGGGTTTTTTTAATGTTAAATTGAAAGGTATATTTAAAGCATGTGTTTCTTCTAACCGAGTCTGATTCAGCAGAACATTTTGGCATGTGTGTAACTTTAAATGGTTAATACTGCTGTTTAAAGTCAAATGCAGTTCACACACCTTAAAAGGTATGAGTGAGCTGAGATTCTTATGTGATGTAACATGTGGAAAGGAGGTTAGTCTTCAAGACTGCAAATGAAAACAAGAGAAAAGAGAGAAATATTTTACAAACTAAAAAAAACCAACACCAACCCGTACTATTTGAGTTACGCCAGTCTTGCTTCATTTTCTACTTTTGCTTCTGTAATCTGCTTCCTGTCACTATCCACATGAGGAAGTGTGAGTATGTACAGGGAGCAAAGTCCCACACCTGGAAATTCTTTGTGCATTTGGAACGCCATCCTCTTCAGGAACCCAGGCAGATATTTCATTTACCATTACTCCAAGGACAACAAATATACTACACTGTCTGTCTTTGCTTCCCTGGGAGAAGATGCTCAAAAGCCTACAAATACACAGTGGAGTCTGTTATTTGAGACTTAAACAGACAAGTGGGAGAAAACAAAGAGTATAAAACCTTCAAAAAAGCCATGATCCAGTTAAGATAAAAGAGAAATTAATTAACTGCTTGCTAATGATGCAATCATCATTTGCCTAGGATAGAGGTTTCAGTCTGCAGTCTTGAGCATTCACAGGAACTGAAGTTGCTCAGCACCACAGAGAAGCCCTTAGGCTATTGCAGAGCACATTTGCCAAACACAGACATTATCTCAGCCTTTGCTAACCTAATTAAAGACATTCTGTCACATAAAACAATGTGAAGCTGGAAAAACCTGAAACACTCAACCCTGTTTTGAAAGAGTTGCACTCTTTACCAATGTTTGCTTAGCACACATGATAGCTGCTTTATTCAAGGCTTTCCCATTTGTGGCATTTTACTACCTGCCTGCTCCAACTCACTTTCCTGTGGTGGCAGTATGGGAAGAGGCAACCCAGGTTCTGAGAAGTAAGGTGGACAATACCAATGCAGCCAACTCACTTCTCAATGAAACTCATTATTAGGATTTGGATACTCATTTAGGAAAACTTCAAAACTTTCTCACCTGTATGTTCTAGCTACTCTGAATAATAGGTAGAAATGTCCATTCTTGCTCCATTTTACATCTTTCACATTTTCACATGGAAGGGGAATAGTAGTGCTTTTCTTAGCCTAAAGGAGTCCAAATACACATTCCTGGCAAATGTCCTCAATGTTAACATGCATGTAAAATTGAAGTAAGGAAGAAGGAAAAAGAAGGCTAATTTCATGAAACCATAGAGAAAATAGTTTAATTAGTCTGTAGCACAGAGGAAGATATTCTTGTGGGAATGGAGGTGATCTTAGAGTTGGTCTCCACTAGAGAGACATGTGCTTTTTGCACTAAGAACAGATTAGATAAATGATACATTAGCTATTTCATTCCGATGTTGCTGGATATTTTGAAGTCCTCTCTAAGGCACAACCCTCTTTTATTTAGTGTGTATGGAACAGAGGATTCCAATTCAGACTTGTCAATTCTGTTACAGCAATCTTTTCTCTATGTCTTTTTGCAGATTGCCAAAGTTAATGTTCAAGGTATATTTAGTCTTAACTTTTAGAGCTTAAATCAGATGCTCAATCTAAAAGCATAGGCACCTTCTATTTATTCCATTGGTGGTGGCGAGAAACATGCACCTTCCCACACAGAGGTGACAAACGACCTACCACAGCCATCTCAGTTTCATATTTCAAGTTTTGTGGGACAGTGGAATTCATCTCAACTAGGTTAAGACACCTAGCTTTAGGTATCTGCTAGTTAGATATCTCAACCTAATTCAGTCCATGTAAGCTCCTTTCATAGTCCAAAAAGCGAATGTATGGGTGTTGTCTGCCCCAGTTAGATGTCTATCTTAAAATGGATTGCACTATGGAAACATCTGTTTTATCCTTTGAATCTCAACAGTGTCTTGAGTAATTTCCTTAGATTCAGATGTTTAAGTCTTAGATGCCCAAGTCTGGGCAGATGACTCACCCCTTGTGTTGAAAAGCCTCCATTAACAGTTAGTCATACTCTGAATCCAGTGAGTGACTATTTCACCTTGAGTCATGCCTATGTAGTCTACTACGTGATTTTTCTAAGAATAGAAGGTCTTTCTCAACAGGTGCTCTCTGACTTCATAATTTTTTCCATTTCCCTTTTAATGTCCATGGTCAAGAGGGTCCTCTCAAGGAATCCTACTGAAGGGTGTTTTGTTGCTTTTCTTAGGGTATTCTTTATTCAAGGTTAGGGTCTACGTAGGCTTCAATGTCTATTTTTTAGTGCCTTTGGTGTTAATGGAAAAAAAAAGTAATATTCCTTACACACCTAAATCCTGCACCCCAATTCTTCCCCTGGGTAGGTTCAGGTAAAGAGATTGCTAGTCATGTCACTTTTAAGTATACAGAGAAGTCAGAGAGAGCCTGTGCATGGGAAATAATAAACTATTCTCTCTGAAATGGGGTAAGCAGAAGACCTGTGGTCCCTGAATGGATGTCTGGAATATTTCAGATTCACTAAAGTAACTTCCTAGTCCTGGAGGCGTGGGGATGTTGGAACTAAGTTGTGGAGTCTAGTCCATACATGGAGGCAGGCTTAAAGACTCTGAGTAGTATCTGTGAACAGCATCACTGCAGGACAAGACACGATGAGTTATTTAGTCAAAGCTAAATTAATGTATTGATTAACTGGTTCCTGCTAGCTAACATCCCAAATGAAAAGGTAAGGAGTAACTCCATTCGTTTAAAAATATTTTTCTCTCTTTACTGGCAGAGGGAAGGGATTCCAAAATATCTTGAAATCCTCACGCATGCAAAAATGTGAATGAAAAGGAAGAGTGGGGGAGTCAAAGAGGACAGATGGCACTAGTTTTTGATATCTACCCTTCTTTTCAACACCTAATTAACTTACTATGTAACTTGCCAAGAGTTTCTGAAAACTCACAGTCTGTGGACAATGTGGATCAATAAGATGGATACACAAGTAATAGCCAGGGATGGTTTGGAAAAACATAAAACTTGGCTAATTTACTGCATGAATTACAAGACTGAAGAAATATGAAATGACCAGTAGAACATATATTTCAACTACACACCTGAAATTAAAAAGCTTATAAAGTGTAAGATGGCTTTTCTATCTCTCTCTTTTTCTTCCTCTCAAGACACTAAATTTCTTCACAAGTCATACATTTTGATGAACGGGAGTTATGTTAGATTAATAGATATGAATGGATACAATAGGAAGAGTAGATGAGTTTGTCAAACTAAGATGAAGAAGAGACTTAAGAAGACACTCTAAAGAAAAGAAAGAAAAAAATCCCCGAAACAACAAAACAGAAAAAGATTGCAAACACTTTAATTATGCAGCTAACTACAAAAAAATAAATGATGACATAATGAAGTAAACCAAGTTAGGTCAATATTCACTGAAGGATGGAAAAGAGGTTGGAATTCTGCTATAGCTTCCTTATCTCTCCCTATTACACTTGTATGTATAAAGACACATCTATAGTAAGGTGACTCTATCACAAGCAATTTTAATTACTTAAAATAATTACCTTTTAACATAATTGACTCCACAGTATAGACCAGAGAACAAATTATACAGTTAAAAGTAGATCCAGCATATTCCTTGCCATGATACTTGACAGATTTCTCCACCAATTAGTCACTGAGGTAATGCATGGTTTACTGCTGGTTTATGTATAGTTCTAGTAAGTAGCAGGGCCAAGAAAGCCAATTGCAGAAATAAAAATCCTTGTACTGAAAAAGCATGGATTGTCTGTGTTTAAATGTATGAAACACTAAACACAAAATAAGTCTGTAAACAAGGTTTTCAACATTAAGAGATTGAAAAAATAAGGATAACTGACTGATATAAAAAAAAAAAGAATAGAGACTGTATGAAAATTAAGACCTTAAAAAGGCTGCTGGAAAATATAGTGGGAAATCAGAATAGATTAAGGTGTTAAAGGTCTTGAAAACATTCAGATAAAATAAAAATGTCTAATAACTGCATTAGATCTTCCCAAGGAATTAGCACAAATCATCTTTAATAGCAAAATAAAAAAGAAGCCATAATGGAATTGACAATGCACTAAGAGTAAGATCAAAGCCAATGTTAACTTTAAAATAATAATTTCAATCTCAAGCAAGGATGCAGATCATGGATCAGAAGGTTAGATGGCTGATGGAGGTGTACAAAACAAGAGAGAAATTACTGTTATTTGGACAATGCCAAAATGTAAAAGCCATGCTGACAAAGATGTAATACTGGGAGTGATCCTTGTCCCTCAGAAGAGTTCTGAAGAGTTGCTCATGTTTACCCAGTTCAGAGTTTCTTAATCCACGTCAGACTGGCTGTATCCATGTTTTGTAATACTTCACCTAAATGGCTCCTGGGGCACATGTGGCAGCCCTAAAACGTATGCTTTTTGATCAAAGAGCATAATTGGTGTAAATGCTGTGCCATGATAAAACTTTTACATCATGCTGCTGAGGGGGTGTGACAGATGCACTGAACATTGGTGTGAGGTTATATAGAACATGTAGGAGAAGGATATATGAAGATCAAAAGTGTTTTAGAATAATGGTAAATGGCTGTAAGACAAAACATTTTTGAAGGAACTAAGCCTGGCATGGTCCACACTGCCTATAATAGTCCTTCCTCTGAGATACATCCAGAAATTCATCTGGTTTTCATCTTAACCAAAAATATTATTGTGATCCATATAGAATCCCCAGGTGTGATCCAACACATATATGTGGATAATTAGAGAGTCAATTAATTGGCAATATGAATATATTCAGATGACTGTATGCATGAAGATTAAGGGGACTGGTAATGTCCATGTCTGAATGCAATAAGAAATTGGAAAGATACAGGAAGTTTCAAGTCTGATAGAAAATATTCTTAATGATTGTATTAGATTTTTAGAATGAAACCATATCTATCCCTTTACAATAACAATTATTAGATCTGTTTAAGTAAGCAAGAAAAACAGCATAAAAAAGAAAGATCTTACATGTAATAATAAATAGAAAAAAAAAAGTTATTAGAAATGGTCATCTTATCCACTGGTGATGACATATGATCTAGAGACATCAGTAAATCATTAATGAGATGTGATCATGTACAAACAGTTGTGTCCAGAGTATCTATCAGCCAAGGAACTGCCAAAGAAATAGGGGAAAATATAACAAAGCCACTGGTAAAATCTATTATGCAGTGCCATGTGCAATTCTAGTTGACTGTGTTCAAGAGAAGAGCATTCATACTGGAAGATATTATAGCAAGGGATTACCAGAATGAACAAAGTGGAAGACCTGTTTTACAATGGGAAATTAAAAAAAAGATGGTTTTTTTTAGAGTTGAAACAAATTGATCTTTATAAATACCCTGAACTTATAAATACAAAGTTGAAAAAGACACATTTAAACTCAAGTGTTGGAAGAAGAATAAATTAGCTTAATCTGGCCTTGGCATAAAACCAAAAGATTCCTAGTTTTCTGGAGCATGAAGCCTGTTCTAGTTACCCTATAACAAGAAGTCCAACTGGATTCAACATCATAGGAATGGAATATATGATACAATTTCCTGACACAGCACTGTCTGGATATAGACCTGATAACACCAACATCTTTTTCCATCTCTTTTAATCCTATTTGCCATTATTTTAATTTAGGGTTAAAGAATATGGATTTTTTTTTAATACACTTGGTGACAGTAAAGCAATTGTGTAGACAGATGCAATATAAAGAATTGGAGTATGGATTAATGTTACAAGGCAAGTAATGTGATTAATGAGCTACTTTTCCATTTATCATTGCCATAATATGTAGGTAGATTCATAGAGATATATATCACACAGATGTACATAACACATATGGAATGTGCATAATATTGTCAGATATTATTTAAATAAATATGATCAACTAAAACATTACTGTTTATATTTGGATAGACAGTGATAGAGGAATATGTACAGTTAAAAAAGAGAAAATGAAAGAAATTGCAATGGGGAAACTGATCATTTTGAAAAAGAATATAACTTTGTTGCTGATTTGCAGTTAAGAGACATTTTATAACTAATTTGGAAGATTTTAGAAGGAAGATCTAGGAATCTAGATATATCCTTCAAAAGCTAAATTGTATCCTTGACATTTCATTTTATCTTTCTTTTTCCAGTTCCTGGTACATAATCTATCCACATATTTAAGTAATATTACACACAATATGTTTTCCCTTCCATTTTTTATGTATGTAAATAGAAGCGAGATTCATTTTTATGACTTCTCCTTCTTATTTTACTGAAAAGGAATTAGCTTAAAATTGTATCAGTCTTCTCTCACACAAACTTCTTCACACAGTTTCTAGCATATGTGGGATTAAATCTTCTTGTGCTGACTTCATGTTCCTGGAAGAAAGAGATCCTAGGAAGAATTCTCACTTTTCATCTATATTTCCATGTCAACAGTCTTGTCCAGTTATTACTAAAGTGAATGTGCATTTTGTGATTTATTTCAAAGGCAGTAGAATCTGTTCTCCGAATATGACACTTCCTTAAGAATTAAATCACTGTTAGGTTTTCTTCAAATTTAAATGCATTATTTTTATGACACAACTTCATCAGCCACCATCTAAATGAACACCTAATATCTCAGTAATCCCTATGATGAAATGCACTTTCTTCATCCTAGGGATCTTCTAAGGATGTGTTATGGAATAGCAACTACAGTATTCATGTCCTTATGTCCTAAACTGGCAAAGCTACACATGGATCTATCACGTGGATATTGGGCTTTTTCCTACCATGAACTGACCTTGTAAACACATAGCACACATGATGCTCATGAATGCCAACTATTCATCAACCCTAAACAGCAAGTATCTGAGTGATAGAATAAAAATAAATTTCTAAAATATGGTAAGTCATCAGAAACTGAAATAACACTTACATGGATAATAGAAAAATTTTATGTTATCTGGTCCATATCGGAGCTTACTGACTCGATGAATTGTTAGATTAATGTTGTCAAAACTAGTATGACTTAAACTAGACCAATGTTTGGTGCTTTTCTGTGACTGCTGTTGTTCACTAACAATGTTCCCAGATTCTTAATAATTCACAATCTCTTTGAAGAGGTATTGAACCATCATTCATACGAAGAACTGTATAATCTATACAAAGGGAAGCAGAAGTAGGAAAGATATGGAAGATATTTAAAGTTAGATTTAGTGAGTGTGATTAAGTTTTTGGCCAGAAATGTGAAAGAAATCCAGGCGAAAAGGGTTGATAGCATGTCTGTAATAAATTTTTGAGAGTAAAAATGTCATCTGGAAACAACTTCAGGGGTGGATGGAGCACCACTGAAAGAAAACTTAAGTAACATAGTGTAATTTTTAGGAGTTTTGATCTCCTGAGCTGGAATGTCCAGATGGCCTAACTAAATTAGAATCTCAAGCCTGACCAAAGGTCCCCAGCACCCTGAAGATTGTTTTTGGAAATATACAGTAAGAAGAAATTTTAGAACAACTATAATATAAAACATTTTACTATTAGAAAGGTGCACAGACTTCAAAAGGAAAGGTGAAGCTTTCTCTTGTCTCATTTGTTTATCCTTAATCACATTTTGGTGCACACTGCATTATGTTCATTTGAAGTATTATAGCTTAGTGTCATGCTTCAAGTATGTGAACAACCCTAAAAGCCTTTTTCACAATTTATAAATTGTGTTTCTTCCCTACAACTACTTTCTTTAACTCTAGGAAACTGCTAAGAATGAGAGAAGCTGTCTTACATGACCTCCAGAAGCACCAGAGAGGAGCAAGGCAGATTCCTCAAATGCTTTAGATGCAATAAAGTGGTGATAACTAGATTGGGCTGTAAATTTTTGGTTTCAGCATCAGCCTGTCAGAAATGGCTGAGTCAACAAAGCAAAACATTTCACAAAAATATATTGCTTTCAGAAAAATCTTTTAACAAAGGGTAGGCAGAGTTATGACGTGGCCCTGTTCTTTTTTCTGCTAGTTCACCCCAGCCAGAAGGGCACTAAGCTTTGAGGTTTCACAGCCCAATACTGCCAATATTTTCACCATAGGGGACCCAGGCTCTTAATACCCAAAGTCTTTCAGGTAAATTGACATCCCTGTTCCAATAATGTAGGTGAAAACAGAAGAAAACTCTCAAGGCCAGCTCTGAGATAAGTTTTGGCCCATTTGACATCTCTAGGCACTGAGTAGTCTGTGCAACAGGACTGTTTCGGTTTGTGGGCGGGTGTGATGTGGTGGGGTGTTTTGTGTGTTGTTGTTTTTGCTGTGGGGTTTGGTTGGTGGGTGGTTTTTGGCTCTTTGTTGTGTTTTTTTTTGGTTGGTTTTTTTATGTGGTTGGACTCGATGATCTCAGAGGTCCCTTCTAACCATGGAAATTCCATGATTTTGTGATTCTAGAATAAAGGACTTCAAAAACCTGCGGAGCTCAACAGATCTATTAATCTAGGCAAAAATCGGGTTCCATTCAGATCTGTGAGAATGCAATTTCAGACAGGACTTCTTAAATGAAAGATTTATAGCATTTCACAGCATTTTTTTCAAGTGTGAATTCCAAACCAGAGCAACCAAATATTGAAATTTTGAAAGTGTTTATAAACTGGAACTTTCAGGTTTGTTTTTTTTTTTTCCTTAATTCTCGATTTTATTAATTCTATTAATTTCATCTTTTAACATTTCTTTCATTTGATCAGATTTACAGTTTAAAGGATGAGCATGACAATAATATCCTTTCCAGAAAAAAAAAAATATTAGAAATATATATCGTCAGAAATGCATAGGAGGTAGCCCATTTACATACAGTCCTTTGTCACCTGATATAGATACAATATTTATTTCAATCTGTCTAAATTTTTTCAGTTGTTACATGAAATATTACATAGGAAAATGGCTGCTTCTCTATCTCATGCAAATTTTAGATTGTGCACTTCTTCCTCATTATTATTTTAGTGATCATCAATATTTCATGACAAAAAAATAAGTGTTTGCATTGGCTAATGAGGGTGGATTCCATGGCCTTCTGTACATAATAATGCATAAATAACATTTATGTTATTTCTGTAATAACATAAATAAATATGTAAATTCCGTAAATAACAGCATTTATAAGATGCCTATTGTCAATAATTTCTTGTTTCAAGTTTTACATTTAATAATGAGAATGTACATAATAGATGATGGCCAGTTTTATGCTACCTGGGTGATTAAGAATATACAGCAAAAAAATACTTTGTATCAGCAAACTAGAAATCAGCTCTGGAGCCAATACTGATGAGTTTATTGTACTTTTCTGTTCTACTATCCAATACTTTTCTTTTTTTTTTTTTTTTCTTAGAGGAACAGCATTCAGTAACATGGGTGTTTATATTTGTTTCCTTTGGTACACATTACCAAGCTGAAGCTGTGAGATATCGTAATTAATAAAAAAAAAAAAAAAAATTGGAGAGCTTATAATACACTCATAACAAGATTAAGTAAAATAAATCAAAGCCAGTTTGTGCTCTGTGGTTTTGGGAATAACGTTTCTGTCAAGTTGTTGAACAGTAATCATTAAAACATGGGAATAATCCACCTCCTAATTAAACAACAATAAACAATTGTCAATGGCACAAAATTGTTAAAAGTCAACAAAGGAAGCATTAGTGTAAACAAAGATTAGAGATAGTTCTTGAAAATGAGAATGGGAATGTTATTTAATGCCTGATAGAACAGACTAGACGCAATAAATATTTGCGATACTGGAGTTGCAAGTACCTCCATCAATATCATTTAGATAGCAGAGAAACTGAGTTGTCTGTTGATAATACAAGGAATATGTTGCATGTTTTGTCTCCCATCTTTACTTAGCCTTGGAAATGTCATTATACTCCTTGTGACATAGCTTATTTGTCTGTATTTTTTCATACCTCTTAGTCTTAGAACTAGACATATTTGCAAAATACATTTTAGGTCAAATCATTCCATTCTCCCAACAGATATTTCAGAAGCCACACACTGGTTAGTGAAGAACTGGGGTGAATTCACTCTCTGTTCAATTCCCAGCTAAGCTTCTAAGACATAAGCTCCTCTAAGTATGAGGGCACGTACACTCCCCATAAAACTACATATGTATACATAAATAAAAGTTAGGCAATTAAGACTAGATCTGCAGAGGTGTCCTTGTGTGTGACATGTACATCTTTAATAATTAAGAATATAAAAAGCCTTGTTTCAATGCGATTTAGAGATTACCCAAATTCCACAGACGACTCTGAGTGTAGATACAGGGCTGAGTTGTCAGAACGTAGAGTGAGCTATGAAACTTCAGAACTCCTGGGAACTCTGCTATAATTGCTTGTGCTTGGAGTCTTACTTTGTGAGTTTAGTTACCATGTGCTTTGTTGGAAATTGACTGTCAAACAATTGTCACAGGACATCTGAGATACCTAAAGTTTTAATTCATTACGTGGAAATTTGTCCCTGTTTCTCTATCCTTCTTAGCCTGAACCACTCCTCAGGTCCTCATTTTTATGAAGGAGTTTATATATGACCCTGAAAATTTTGAGGTCACTTAGTAGACTGAAAGTTGCACCAAATTCACACATAGCACGTTTTCTCAGCTCTTACCTGCACAGTCTGGAGTCCTATTTTGCTAAATCTGCAATCAGCATTGAAAAAAGTTTTCACACTCTGAAAAAGGGGCGCATGTAAATAAACATATAATTGAGCCTTGAATTGCAAAACCGTTCTAGCTTTATACTGCTGATGTCAATGACATGGTGAAGTAGGTACTAAATGTACCATAAAAGGTAAATCCTTGGTTCTGAAAAGTTTTTCTGGTGGTGCATATCTCACTCATTACCATAGTTTGGTTTCCTCCAAATCTGGATTGTCAACAGGAGGGAGCGATTGTTAAGGATTTAGGACTAAAAGCAGGTCATGAAAATATACATCATAATTAAATCTTACAATATTCTAGATAATCTTTAATGCTTTAGTCATATACCACAGACTGCTTTTATTATTGTTGTAACTCTACTGACTTGGCACTGTTTTGGTACTAGTGAGTATGACCCAGCAGCTTTTTTTTTTTTTTAATCAACACCTGTGGGGAGAAATCAAGCCAAACCCAAGACAAAGACTCTGGAATCTGAAAGTTTTCTCCAGCCTTTTGTCAGTCATTAGAACTGAATGACGTTGTGCACTCAGAAATGCAGGGGGTTAGGCTCCATAGGTACTTCCTTTGAAGTTCAGCAACAATCAGGTCCTCACAATATTTAAATACACTGCAATTGATTCAGCTAAAGTTGTAGTTTGTAATATTTTTCAACATACACATTAAAATACCAAGGAAAGAAAAGGCCTACAAGAAGCTAGAAAACATTGCAGACATGAGTTTAGGATGTTCTAGTGACTTCTCATTTATGAATGAGTCATGGGTTTTCTTTTGCTCTTTCATTATTGAAGTTTTATTCATAATCTTCCAGAAGGTAAACACAGTAATTAACATGGTAGTAGTTCACTTCACATCCCATTCAATCTGTCCAAAGGAGAGGTGCTGTAGTATAATGTTAGTGGAAGCTTATTTATATCTTCAGTATTAAAGTTTTGTGTTTGTTTAGCATACCAATACTTTCAAGGAAACCATTAGGGACTCCATAACAGTATCACTACTGTGTCAGCTGAGATCAGCTAATCCTATCTATGAGCATCATATATATCGTATGCATCATTCTGTACAAATCCAAGAGGGAACATAGATGTTAATTTTCCATATGCTAGCCATTGTTACTGTTTTCAAAACCAGTTTTCATGCTTATTTTCTTTAGGGGGCAATTATCGAGAGATACATCCATATGAAGAGACTGGATCAAGAAAAATCTATAGAGAAACCAAAATTATGGTATAAATGATACAATAGTTCCAGTAGTGATATTCTCATTAAAGAAATGGGATTGTGTTTTAAATAGAAAACTTGAATAACCACCAATTTGAAAGCTGCCATCTGGATAGACTGCTGATATGTATTAGATTAAAGTTAAGGGCATTGGTGACCTATTTGAAAGCACAGACTTCTAAAATGCTGCATAAAAATAATTTTTCAACAGTGAAAGGAGCTAATGGTCAAGGATTCAAAACATTCAGCTTCAATGTTTGCTGATGTGGGTGCTCTTCCTGCATCAGACAAGAAAACACATTCTTGGTTTGTATACTGTGTAATCCTTAATTTATAAGGTCTTGAATAGGATCTCCTTTGAGTACAGGCTTTATACTGTAGTTCAGAGGAGCTATTTTAAAATTGTTATTCAGGATGTGTAGGTGTGGCAGAACCTGGCCTAATGCCACTTCCAATTTCTGCACTTTCTCTTAAAAAAAAGTAATTGTCGCCCCTCCCCTTCACATGTGACATCTTGGAGTTCTTCCAGGGATAGTTATGTGTCTCTTTAGACACTTGGTGAATCTTTCTCATTTAATTAAAGAATATAAAGATTTGTATCTTTTTTATTTAGTCATTTAATGTTTTAATTAAGGAGATGTGATCCTGTTATTCAGAGATTAACTCAAGTGTATCATTGAAAGGGCAGCAGATGTGATAATATGCAACAAGGTTAGGGACTTCATGGATATAATTCCCTGGAATAATGATTAGTGTAATCCACTAATGAATTTGTCTCAGTAATTTTTAAGAAAGTAAAATTTCAGGGGTAGTTATTTTTCTTTTTCTTTGCAGTGAGTGGAAGCTTTTTTCAGAAGTGAAGGGGGCCATCCTGGTGTTCTGAAAACCACTGAAAAATCTCTCACTGAGGCCTCTGGTAGAAGGGTCCCTGATCTAATTAGTCCTGCTTCGAGAGGGGGGGATTGCATAAGGTGACATACAGAGGGCCCTTCCAACCTAAATTATTCTACGATTCTGTGTTTTGTATGTAGGCAGATAACATAATTTTCTTAAGAAAAGCAGTGCATGAAATTTATTGCCTCATCCAAATCCCATTGAGATTGGTATATAAGTATCTTTTAATTGAATTTATGTATTCTAATTTGATACCTTCTTCCCCTCTCTTACCAACTTTAAAATGAAATGAAGCTTATTGAATTCTTTGGGTCAATATACATAGCAGGACTTGACCTGGCCCAGCTCATGTTAACCTTGTAATTGGAAAATGTTTGGGAGCATAATGCAAGCACATGAAACCAGCAGCATATCACTTTTATTCTGATGCAGCACTGTCATATTCTCTGCATGAAGGAATGCAGACTTACCAGGTTGGTGGTTTTGAGCCGGGGTTCTTTGCACTGTCTCATTTTGAGAAGTCTGCATGCCTTTTGGGGAAGCTAGTCCCTGACAATTTCACCCATTAGGCCATAATTTTCACTTGTGTAATTAGAAAATATTTTTTGTTTTATTTTGTTTTATTTTGTAATTCATTAAATTTATATTTTTTTTTAGTTTTATTTTAAATTTTGTATGCTGAACGCGGTGTTGACTAAACCCAGAACTGAGTAAGAGTTCCAGAGTTGATTGCATGCAGTACTGAAGAGCTCCTATGCAGTCATACTTGTTTGGGTTTGGGCACAAAATGGGACATATAAAAAGCTCAAGTGACATTTGGTTGTGTAAACTGTAAAAGAAATATTTCTCCTGCTAATGCAGGCTGTAGACACATGCAAAAATATGTGTCAATATTAGATTCAAGACTGAATTCTGGATGAGAGAATAAGCACTATTATAGTTTAATGTTTCTACTTATAATTCCTGTATATCTTTCCACTTATAGTAACATTGGAACCCAATTGTCCAGACATAGGTATCTAATGTGACCTGACCTAATGTAGGGTTTGTAAGATGTGGGGCTAGTAGGTGTCTAGCATCTCTAGAATACACAAGAGGGTTTGAAGTGGTAGCTGGAAACCAGAGAGGGTATCTGGGATATTTTAAATGTCATGAAATGTCTTGCATGGCAAACCGAGTCATGTTCCTTTGAACAACCTCTTCTGTCGCTCTCTGGGCTGTCTGGTTTAGGCATTACACATCCTAATGGATTCACATCTAATCTTATTACCTAACAGTTATCTTATGCTTCCAAATTCTTGTTAAAAAGGCATTATGAAAGGATTAAGTTAGGGGCTATAACCTTTAAGAAAGGGCTACATTTGATAGGGATGGACATAGCCCTGGATAACCTGAAGGGAAGCTGTGGAGCTGCAACTGTCTTCGGAATCTCAGACTGATGGAGTCAAAAATGTACATATTTTTCTCCATTCATTCTTACACTTTCCTCTTCTCATATTGTATTTTTGTGAAAAAAGATCAATTCAAGTTTATTTTTACAAATAAAATTGCATTTTTTCTTTTTATTCTTTTCTGCTTTCTTCAACTCAGCCTCTGAAGTCAAAAGGAATGTTCTAATTGATTTGCTACTGCAAGCATTATTATAATTGACAATATAGTTAGCTCTTTTGACATTCCAGTGAAGATATTAGTGTTATATAATATTAATACAGAATATATTAAAGAGATTAAGGAACAATTAACACACTGAAAAAGTCAGTCATCCATGGGGATTAATCATCAAATGGGATGCTTCTGGTGTGCATACACATAATAGTCAAGTTATATGGCATTCGATATTTTCGTCAATGAACTGGAAATAAACATAAAATTATCATTGACAAAATATGTCAACCACATAAAGGTCAGCCATAGTGAGGACAAAATAGTTATCATACACAACTAAAATTGCTTGTTTAGTCTAACCCCTTGAAATGAAATGTGATTTAATGCTTAATTACTTAGTCAAATACAGGTTGTTGTGCCAAATAGGAGCGATAACTTGTGAAATACGGTAGCACATTATGTGGAACAAGTCAGTCTACCTGGCTGAATTCTACAGCTGTTATTTAGCAGCTTGTTAAAGATTCACATTAACCATTTTGTTGAATAGAAAACTACATATAGTATTTAGAATGGTCATTGAAAAAAAATATTTTTTCCTATGAACATGCAAGAACAATATAAGCTATAATATAAGCTATAATATAATACCAGGACCACAATTTACCAAGGATACTAGAAGAAGTATTACTATTTTCATAAAGCTATTTTGAGAAATTAAATGATAGTACATGACCAGGACCTTTATTTGTCTTATAAGAAAGCAGATTGCACTATAAAAACATGATGTTGGCTCTCTGGCTATTAGAAGTCATCCTACTCATCATCAGTATTTCTCCCTATAACACTTGATTCTTTTCTTGGAGATCTTCAATCAAAACACTGAGTTCAGATGAACTCAATTAACCCATAAAATCTAAGACAATAAAAGCACAAAATAGGGAAGTTGCAGAGAGTGCTATTAAAATGGATGAAATGTGTTTGGGAACACAGACATTTAGATAGTAGAAACTACATTGTCAGCTGCTTCCAAATGTGCCAGAAAGATCACAGAGATCAGTCTGTAGAGATAAATTGTGTTGCAAAAAAAAATTTGCATACAGTGAGAACAACCATGTGCAAATGAAGCTTTCCATGCCAGGCAATGAGTTTATGGAAATGAAAAGAAAGTAGATCAGACAATATTACACTATGCATAAACCTTTTCATTTAGGTCCCTCTTCATGTAGAATCAAAATTCAAGTTTTCACAAATAATTAGAAATCCCCACTGACTTTGTCTTTAAAATGCTACTGTGATTTTATATATGTGTTTATACTTCACTTATATTTCACTACTTCATTTATCTTTCACTTATAAAAGAAGTCAAGCACCCGCTTTCTCTACTATTTTCAGAGGATATGAAGCTAAAACGTGAAATACGTTAATGCCTTGGTGGAAGAGCCATAACAGAACATATTGCCTTATTCTATTTGTGAGTATGTGTTACAAGATTGCATATCAAAACCAGGGCTACATATTACCATAAGAAGGGTATGTAACAGGCTGGTAAACCACAGAAGTTTGTTGCCAGATGAGGAGAGCACTTCCAGTCAGGTTCTACTGGGATCTGTTCCGAAGCCTATTCAGAGTAATTTATTTCTTAATCTCTCCAATGGAACAGTTGGTACACTTGTACAACTAGGGTCTTATTCCAGCCTGAGAGTAGTTATGAGCACTCCAGGGCACTTCCCAGAATTAAAGACTCCTCAAAAATTGAGGGTTTGGAAATTAAATACAAACAAATGCTACTTCTACCTATGGCTTTGAAGTCAGTGAACACAGTAATACATTTTCTTTCCTGCAACAGCTCACCAGAGTTCACTAGTAAGTACTTGCTGTGTCTATGGTACAAAGACAGAAATTCAGCAATCTGGTACAGGACTTGAATCTTCCTTCCATTTTGCAAGTAAATATACAAGATGAATTTAGAATGGCACAACAGGAGTACTGTTTTTAAAATTTCAAGGACTTTAAGAGGAGCACCTGCATTGCTGAGCAAAAGCGTGTAGTGCTTAGAGAAAAATCAATTTCTCAAATACAGACTGGGCAAGATGTGGAAGTCATCAGCACTGCAGAAAATGACTGAAGTGGTACAGTGCGTTTCCAGCAAACACGAGTCAATATAGAGATGTTATTTCAAAAAGTGCTAATTTCATTTGGGATACATTAACAAAAGTCTCATATATCAGACAAGGGATTAATTATTCCATCCCTTTTGGAACTGATGAAGTTTCAGAAGGGATGTTTTGAGTACCAAATCTCAGAAAAGATGTAGACAGGACAGAGGCAGTCTACAGAATAATACTGGCAAAGATGAAAGATATATTAATTTCCTTTAAGCAAAGCCTGAAAGAATTTTTTTTTCTTTATAATATAAAAATGGAGATCTCAGGTGGAGGAGGGAGAATGCAGAGGACAGAATAGTCACAGTAACAATCTTCCCGTGTGTACAAAAAGTTGCATATAAAGTACATAGAGCTGTATCAGCTCTGTTTTTTATGGGGGTGGCAAGAAGCCACCTTATTACTGCAGAGGCACTTTCGGTAAGATGTTGCAAGAGATGAACAGCAGCACAAAATACCTTGTGGAATCATGATCTTTGTAAGTTTTCTAGAACAGGCTGGACAAATATCTATATGTAACGGTATAAATATAACTTATCCTGCACCAGCTCATCCTGTTTAATTAGAACAACGTTTTCCAACCTTTTAAAATATGCCTCTTTCCTGCCTCCCAGCTCTTTGGAAGCACAACACGATGTCTCCTGTAGCACTGTTACAGTGGTTTTCTTTCAGTCTGAAATAAAGGCAGAATGAACTCTGCATATTTATCATCTGTGTTTCCCTTTGCTTGTTTTTTGTTTTCTTGCTCCTGGCATGGGAATGTATAGATATATTTGAGGGGCTGGTTTTTTTTTTGTAATGTTTTTACAAGCTGTTTTCTGATGTCTGAAGACCCTAGACTGACAAACACTATGTTCCTCCTCAAACTGGATTTCTTTCAGTGTTTTGTAGTCATTGGGTGGCTGCAGAGGAGGTGACACTGCAAGTGATATAGAAACATTTTTGGTCCTACTGCTAATCATTTAATATTTTCAATTCTGGTTCAGACATGGTAGAACAAAATGAAACTGAGAAAAGAAGAGAGCATTTGAAAACAAGTGTTGCACACCTTTAAATATTATATGTGAAAGCTCATGGCAAAGACTGAATTTCGTTTTTCTGCCCCCTGCTTTAAATCCTCTTCTCCCCTGGCCCCATCTCTCCCTACATTACTTTCTCTATTGCTTATAAAGCCCTATGGCTGGTTTGAGGCAGGCACTTTTTATTCCCTTCCCTACTGTAGCATAACTGCTGTAATCAAGATTTTAGAGTCATGAAAGCTGAGCAGGGGAGTTCTAAACCTTAAGCACCAGATGTGAAAGGCCAGTAGTGCAACAATCCATATAACCTTTCAAAACAGACAGAAAAAGTTAATGAGTTACTCCACAAATATTGTTCACAATGTTTCGCTTCAGTCTTTTAACTATCAAAACTTCATGTTATTCATTTTCCCATGTCTGAACATTTTTAGTGTAGTGCACTTGCTTTTGAAAGATTTCAGCCTCTAGCACTCTGTGTTCTCTTATAAAAAAAATATTTGTCTTTTCTTCCGCTGAGCTTTTTTTTTTTTTTTTAATTTGGCACTTTGTAATTTATTACATTCCTTGCTTGCATGTACATGCACCTTGGCATTATGCTGGTTTAATGTGAAGACTGGGAACTCATGATACAACAGGTTTCCAAGGACTGGCAAGCGTGCATTTGCACAGAATATCTCAACAGATATCTGGCATTTACTATATATGGAGAAATTGCTAAAAACAACTTTGAGGAAAGAATCTGAAGAAATACTTTCATTAGCTTCCAAAACAGATGTTCACATGTACATATATAGAAAGTGGGACAGCAGACAAACACATTGATTTGCCTGTAATGCTCTTTTGAACCTGGCATGTAGTGAAAGTAAAAATGTCACCTGAAGAGAGATCCATCTGCCCCGGTTTAGGCATCTAACGTGGTAACTAAGTTACAAAGTGACTAAGACAGTTACTACACTCACTTTTAACAGTCAATGGAGAGAAATACCATCTCCAGACAGCAATTCATCTCTTTCTAAGATAGGTGTCTAGCACGGATCAGATAAACTGCCCTCTGGGGATGCCTATGTCTCTTTACTGACTGTTAGGGGAATGAGAATAGCTTGGACTTGGATATCCAGCTTCTAGGCCTCTGAAATGTGATGAATTTCATTCTGATATGGCCAAAGAACTGACACAAAATCGTTGGCCTGATAAAAAGAAAAAATAAAATCCATTCCAGTTAAATCCTACAAATTTTACAGCCAAGAATATGAGTGAATGACTATTCAAGAATATTAATTTTTTATCTGTTATCTGAATTAATTTTGCTTGATGATATCATCAGCTTTTCTCATGCTAATTTTTAATACATCTTTTACAGCAAAACAAAAATTTACAACATAGGTAAGATTTCCATATGAGACTATAAAAGTCTGGAAAAGAAGTAGAAGTATGACAGCAGCCTTTAATGTTTATAATAATTGTTATTAGGTGTAATTAAGATATCTAAATAAAAGGTAATCATTTTTTTTTGTTTTTAGTTCTAAGGCATCCAAGAGAAGTAGGAACCAAGTCATGAATTTTGCTTGGTTTTAGATGCATACGTACTTCAGGCTGTCTTGAAAATCCTTCCTTAGTAGTGTATATAGTCATATGATCATACATCTTCAAATCTATCTCATGCAAAACAGTCTTATTGTGCCTAAATGTTGACTTCAAGGCTGCCATTCACATGAGATGTAATCACAGGATCAAGACCATATGATACTGCTTTCAGGAAGTGTTCTCTTCGGAGATCATATTTTCTTCCAGGAATTTGTAAAAATGTCTTTACTTGTGCAGTGTAAATAAGAGAGGCTGTTGACAAAAGCTTAGCTATTCTTTTGTCTTTGAAACCACAAAGAGCAAAAACCATTCAATGGTATTACTTATGGTAAAAAGTAATGCATATAAAAAGGACTGAAGAACCAGGAATGCACTGTACTGGTGGGACAGAGGGCACACTGGCAACTTGCCAGAAGCCTTGAGAAAATGCATCATGTATTTAGCACCAATTTTAGAAAACAGCTTCTATGCATAGATGCCCAAAGCAGTAAATATGGTTTTAGAGCTGTGAAAAAAAGGTCGTCAGTAAGAAGAAAATATCACAAGAACTTTAAACAGCTGCTTCTTTTTGCATGTTTTTACCTCCGAGGTGGTAATGTGTTTGTAGAGCTCAGCTCTGGACCTTGTAAATAATTGCTGTATTCTGATTCATAAGGAAAAGAAACATGCAATTTTTCAATGGCACAAGTGACAATACTGTACAAACATAAGTCTAAAATTTATCAGATATGGTTTTTATCAAGAATAAATAATTGTCTAGGATTAGGTATAGAACAATATATCAATTTTGACTAAAATTTTCATAAGGAAACCCAGGTTTTATCTTCAGAGGAAGATGGGTTGGAATTTTGTTTTAGAATGCCAGAATTTTCATGGAGTGCTGTTTTATGCTTTTTTTGTTTTGCACTCTCATTTAATATGAGTTCTTAATATGTCAGAATGACAATAAATAAAGTTAAAGTAACAGGAAGCTCAGACTAAAGTTCTAAATTAAGAGTTCTTTCAAAAGAAAAAAAATAGATCAGAAAATATAACTGCTCCAAATGCTAATTATATATGAAAAAATTTAAATAATTATTATTTCAAATGACAATGAATTTTAGGAGTGATGAAATTTCCTTTAAATCTGAATAGTCAGAAATCTGGGCAATTGTTCATCAGAAACACCTGACAGTGTATAGCAAATTCAATCTTTTTTTTTTCTTTAAGTTGGCAAGGGGAAGAGAGACAGCAGGGGCTTTGGGGGGGCACTGTCACTTATCACCTATGAACTTGGCTGTATCTGTGAACCTAGCTCTGCCATGGGGAAGACTGAAGCAGTCACTCTCACTTGCTCATTGTGCAGACAATGCTTTTATATAACGTTACTTTATATGGCCCATATAGCTATGACGTTGGGCATATCCATTCAGAGTATGGTATGTTGACTGAGATTAGTTTGTATTGGCCTCATTTTCTTTGTATTCCTTTGGGAAACAAGTCTTGAACTGCCATTCCCATTTCACAAAGGCTGAACCATTTCCCTAAGCATTTTTGTGGGAATGTGGATGAAACGGGGCAAGAATGTAGTCTCTGGAGCTGAAAGAGAGGCAGTTTGGTATTTCTCAGTTTTATCTCTACCTGCCTTTCACCAACTGGTTTAGCTGAACAACCCTCTTTGTCGTGCCCCACTCTTCTCCACCTCCTGCTTTTAGTTTCTCATGTTTGGTCACTGACCTATTCAACACACGTGTGTTGTGCTTGGAATAAACCTAACAGAAAGACATTTTGATTGCTATTGGGACCTCGAGTGGTTCTGGAAAGAAACTTAGGAGTAAGAAAGGGAGGACCTGGGTAAAGGATATCTCCTGTGGATGTGGAGAATGGAGGGGGGAGGCAGAAGGATCAGAAAGTGAGACTGTAAACTGCTGTGGCCAACAGAGAGAAAAGAGGATAATAACTGTGTGTACTGAAAGGCGAATATCTGGACAAAGGTAGTTCCTCTGTGTTTTACCTCTGAACTTCAATCCAGTTATGCTGAAGGAAAATGCTCTCTTTATTTGGAAGCCTATTCAGCTTTCATTCTCTCCACTACATTGCCAGCGAGAGCTATCTTAACACCTGCCATGGAAAGGGGCTGCAATCTGCATCTGCCACAGAGGATCAAAACATCTCAGCAGCCAGTCATGAAGTGGTATTTCTCAGTCAGACTTCTTTTGGCAAATTTACTTGTTTATACCATGGATTAGCACTTCTCACTTATCTCCTTTGTGTTCACCATTTCCAATTAGTTCAGCCATTCCCCTAGGGATTAATCAAACAATTTCTCTGCAGAATAGCAAATACTAGCCTTCTAGAACAGCGCTTTCTTCCTCAGGTTGCATTTGAGCCCTCTAACACTGTGAAAAGCCTATTAAGTTTAATGGAAAGACTCATCATAATTTTCAAGGTGCTAGAAAATCAGTTATTTATATGGAATTTAGACAAGTGCACACAGTATGTGAGTTATTTTTTTGCAATGGGATAAAATGAGAAGATATTATCTCAAATAGGAAGTCCATTACAGCTAAATCATAAAGCTTGTCTGCTAATTAAATCAAGTCTGCTTTGGAGGCAGTTTGTTAGAGACCATGAACCTTACTGAATCTTTCTTAATGGTTAATGAGGTAAATGAATGAGAAATGTAACTGATGAAGAAAGGTAAAATTGGTGGATTTAGCTTTAGGACTTGATGGCATTAAGCCAGAAAGCACTATCTATTGTTTTTTCATTTTTAATTTCCCCATTCTTGAAGGGATGTGTTTTTCACTCCTGATTACAGTTTCTGCCTTTTTGTGGCTGTTTCTTATGGTTTCAGTTCTTTCCACTCAGTATTTTTGCCTCTCTATTTAGTGAAAAGTAAAGAGCTTTTTGTACTTCCAGTTTGTAAAATGTTGTTTTTCTGTAGGAAATTTCTCAGCTTCTTGCCTTTCTTCCTAGGATGATCATACTGCTAAGGGTCAGAGGGGAAATATTTTGGTAACAGATACAGAAATATGCAAATGTTAGCTTTCCTAGCAACTTAAGCATGCTTAAGCAAAGCTGCAGATTCTCATATTCATTATGCACAAATAATACCTCATAGATATTTAAGTACTATTTTTAGAGCAGCTAAGCATCAATAGTTTAAGAGAAATATTCTGCTGTCAAAGCTGGATATTGAGGAGAACACGTAGCTTTACACAGGATCTCTCTGTGGAGACTGCACAGTACAAGATCTGGGAATACAGATTGATGCATGCAGCTGGGTGGAAGAAAGATCCATGAGGCATATCTGAGAGGAAAACTGTTCTCTAAAAATGCCCCAAATATCAGGGAAATGTTAGAGAGAGACAGGGCCTCGCATACGGATCATGAGAAATGATTGGCCTTATAAGGAGCTGCAAACTCCTTTCCTTTACAAATGAGCTCTTACAATTCCTCTCACAGAGCGGTATTGCTACATAGCTAAAGAAACTGGGTAGGCTGATTTATAACACTTACAGTCAGGTATCTTTTTTCATAGTTTGGCATGTCTCTTGTTCTCTGATATTCATTTGATATATTTACTTAGTTGTAGTTTGGTAATGGGTAATTCCCATAATCAGTTGTCATATTTTTCTTGTAGGGCATGGAATGTTTTTGTCTTATTTGTAGTATTATATATAAATGAAAAGAGTTCTGTGTATGTGGAGAGAAGGGCATTCACAAGTTTGATCATAAGTTGTTCTTTTTGGCTGCTCTGTTTAAGGAACATGTCCATACTAAATCAAATTTTTTATAAGAATAAATTCATAAGCATTCTTTCACTTTTCTGCTTTTAAAAAGGATGAAGTCCAGGTAGTTTTCTCTTAGACTAAAGGCATTAGAAATGTCTCTGATCATTATGGGTTATAAGAATATAGAAAAGAAACAGCATGCAGAAATCTTCCTTAAATATTAGGTTAGTTACAGAGGCAAACAGAGAAGTTAGGAAATTATGGTAGACTAATGGTGGCCACCTATTTGCATCCTTTCCTTTCCTAAGCACAGCTTCTGTAGTGAATGAACCTGAGTATAGTTTCACACTTATTGTTTTCAGAGACACTTTGATACTTGGAGCAGGGAACTCCCTCAGGCAAGATATTCGTTTCATGGCTTTTTACCTGGGCTGTGAAATTCTTCTCAGCTTTCACTGGTAACCAAAACTTTAAAAGGGTCCCATGAATTTTCATTAGATTGCCTTCTGAATGGAATTTCTACTTTCTCCTACTGCAATTTTCCTTACCTTAAAAATAGATCCTTAGATTTTCTACTGAGACAGTGTTTCAGAGTTGTTTGGTAAATTTTAGGGATCCCTAATATATTATAATCCACCTTAGGTAAGGGTAGGATTTAATTGTTTTGACTCTAAGCTGATGGTTTGATCCTTGACTTACTGCCTGCATCTGGGATGCATTCAAATACATTTAACATGTATCTCTCAAACAGGGGATTTTTCCTGCTATGTGGATCAGTTGTTCTGTTTTGTATTAGAGAATAAGATTGGGGCATAACAGCTCCATCTTTTCCTCATTTTTGTCTCATCTGTGGGCTGTGCACACATCTCTTTCATAGAGAATGCTCTCCTGCCACATGTGGTGAGGTGAGCAGCTCCTGGTTATTTTGCAGATTATTTTGACTTAAGCAATTGTTCCTCCGATATTTCAAAAGAAATAAACTCCCTTGGAATATATCAGACGATTTTAAACATATCTTCTCTCTACAATGATTATCTTCCTATTTCCAGTGCAAGTTTGTTTTATTTTGTTTTTTAAAATGAAACTTCATTTTAACCCAGTCAGTCTCTCCCTCAGGTGTGAAAGCTTGTGCCAAGCACAGCAGAGTATTGAAGCAATTCACTGCAGATGGACTCTTGTCTCATGGTAACTAGGACTCTTTTCTCCTGATAACTAACATTTTGCCATTGCAAAATCCCCTCTGATTGGCTCCTCTCAGAGAACATGTGAAGGAATCCAATGGGGAGAAAATGTGACTGAATATAGACATAGTTGGTTCAGTGGTGAAGTGAAAATGTTTAAACTATGCAGTGCTGAATGGATAAACTATGCAACCTGACATCCTGGTACATGAGTTGCTGCCATGAAGTGTTTTGCCTTGTGATAACTCCTTGACTTGCAAATGAAGATGCGACTTTAAAAACAGCAACCTCTGTTTCCAGATATTGGTGAGATCCCATGTTTCAGTACTCTATTACCTTCTCATACACCTTTTGGGCAATGACTGTTATTTATGCACATAAAAAGTACTGCAATTTCACTGACTTCCACGGGAGTTTCTTAGCATTTCAGTGTAAATTATATCAAAATCCAGCTTAGCATTTTGAGCAATGCCAAACACTTTTTACCTGTTATGAAAACTATCTCGCTTGTATTCAGAAGGACTCTGACACTATTCCACTTTGCAGACGTATTTAATATAACAACAAAGCTTCACAGTTTTCCAGTAAAGAAGAGTTTGTTTTATCACCTGATAAATGCTAGATGAGTTTCAGTGCAATAACCAGAACAAGGATAAGAATAAACTTTTATTGTTTTAGCAACAAACCTGTTCCCCTTTACTTTTCCAATGAGACACTAAAGCCTGCCTTTTGTTTCAGCATTGGAAAGCCTCTAAGTTTATTTTTAAACACTAGTAATTCATTTTTCACTTAGCAAGAATACATTTATCTGAGCAAGAATACATTTATCTGAGCAAGAATATAAACACTACTAATATTGAACAAGGAAATAAAACTTTTTATATAGTTAACTGAATATTGTATGTGAATAATGCTCCTGACTTTCAGCTGGGGGCAATTATTTTTATTATTATGTTCACATCATGATCTGAAATAGCATAGCTGAGAGAGGGAAGTGGTACTGTAACAGTTATGCTAATTTAAAAATTTGTCTAAATGACTTATTGTGAGACGAAGATAACTAAAGAACCCAGTAGTGCTTGTTCCACAGTTATTAAATGGTTGTTGATTACATCATCCCCATATGAGGAACCAGGTTTTAGCCCGATTCCCTAGTTTCTTGACTATAAAGAAGAGATGGGTGCCATGTGACTTTGAAAAGCAACCATCGGTGCTGTAAATAAAGTCAGTGAGTAAGTAAGTAACAAAATTCTCGGTTGAATTCAGAGCTTTCACTTCCAGATATATGTCAATTTTCTTTCCTCTGAAAGTTTTTCAAAGCCACATATTTTCACCCAGATGGTCCAGATCTCTTATTTTCCTGCCATATTGCTTTCTTTGCAGTTACTATTCAGTCTATTTCCAAGATAAATCACTGCATGTTATTGAGCTTACATCTTTGCCATAAAAATGTGTTCTAAACAAACATGGACTGGGGGAGGATTCATACAAATTCTCGGTGTGGGAAGGGGAAGGTGTTTTAACATCATTTTATGTTGTATGGAAGTATCTATGGACTATGTGACAGTGAATGGCACTATAAAGTTTTATTGTCATAACTTTGGAAGGACCATTACACAAGACTAGGCTATTCTGGTTTTCTAAAAGAGAAGCTGTAAAACCCTAACTGCTGTTGTTGTACAGTATTTTGTTTATATCACAAACAATTTCTTTAAACTTCTTCATTTTTAACTTTTCGTCTTGTTTTTTACTGACTTTTCTGTCTTTTTGGAAGTACAGACACATAAGAGATGAGAATAAATATGTCACCATCATGTCTGATTCAACACATCTTGAAGACTCATCTCTCTTCAAGTCATCTGCCTAAAATTCCCCTATCACTCTCTACAGTCAATATGGAGAAAGGTAGACACTTCTAGAAAGTGAATAAATTCTACCACACTTTGTTATCCATCTTCATAAGACTCAGAAAGTGCTGATTTCTCTCTATTAATCTTACAGTGTGCTTAGAAAAACAATTTTGACCAGACGCATCAGATTAAGTTAATCTCATGCTAAGAATCTCCTTTGTCTTCAGTGGGAAATACTTGAGTCTGTGTCTTGTTTAGAATTCTGAAATGTAACATGAAATCAATGCTCCTACTCTTCAGTGGTCTACTTACATGATTAAGCCTGACATGTGCAAGAAAATTGAAGCAACCGAGGTTATGCGTTCTTTCATGGACTATTCCAAGAGAATAAAAGTTTGGAGAATCTGCCCAATGGTGACATAGTAATTTTTTTAGTTTAATTTTATTATTTCTATATCTGTCTTCTTTTTATATATTTATTTTATGTTGCATGTAAAGTGTAAGTATTAAGTAATATTTATTATTTGTAATGTAATAGCACCTAACATCAAATTAGGAACCAGTTCTTATTACAACAACTATTGCAGAACCAAATATGCCACAGGCAATTCCCACTCTGGAAAAAGCTCATTCTCTTGGATGTAGGTTTCTATCTCTTTTTCTATTTACATATGTTTCTCTTTTTACTCATCTAGTAATTACCTTAAAGATGAGTATTTTTTCGTCAGTTAAGTTAGACCAGAAATTGATTTGGCTTTATTTTGTTCATGTTTATATTTTTTGATAATTAACAAAATCACATTGTGTTACTGGAGAAATTAAGAGTTGGGGAAGCCTTTCCTTGGGCTGTCTTGTTACCATGTTCTTAATGTTTGGCTTTTCCATTCCTAAACCGTCTAGGCTTTCTGCAATAGTGATTGTTGTATTTAAGCACATGTTTATTCACGAACCCATTCATAATTTTCTGTTCTGAATATGAGACAAAACAATACTAAATAAGTGACATAAGTGAAAATGTATATGAAAATAATTCTTGATGTAATGCTTTTCCTTACACTCACATCAGAAATTAAAGGGAAATTGGTTTAAGCATTAACTCTGAACATCTACTCAACTTAGGCAATCCACTTAATTTATTGTACTTAGTTGCTATCTACAGTAGCTTACAGCTTCTTATAGAACATGCTGTAATTGTAAAAAGGAAAACACGTGAGCTATTTTGGGTCAGGACGTCTAGATCAAATAACTATCATCTGATTAAAGAACAAGGACTGCTTAGAACTATGAAAGAATGTTTGTTATTGTTTTAGGACATGTGCTTTGCAGGAATCATATGATTAGACACTGATATGGAAAATGTTTCTCTTTCGGACAGCCCTGAATCAGCTCTTCTAATCTTGTTTTGGCATACCATAGGAAAAAGTAATCAGGCAAGCTGTAATATGCTAATCCTGCTTCACCTCATGATTGCTGGGACTGTGGTAACTGCTTTGCTTCTGCATTCTTGGGAGGAGGTTTTTTAACCATTTTCTATTGCTTGAAGTTTCCAGAGCTCCATTTGGGAGAACAGATTCTAAAACTAGTACAGAAAAAAAGGAGGAACATGATGATTTACTGAAGTGAACTGAATGAAAGCAAGGTAGAAACAAGGTAAGTTGAGATACAGATTCAAGGAACTCACAGGAAAATGTTGCCAAAAATAATGATTCCATTTTCTTAGATGTATTCCAGACAGAAAAGATGATAAAGAGGTAACTATGGGAATAATGTGCATTATTTCCATTGCTTAGAGTGGAATAGAATGTTATCTGAAGAAATTAGTGTAAAAGATGTAAAAGCAGTGCCACGGTGTTCAAAATGACAGCTGAGATGATTTCAGTAGTGTGGAGGTTGTTTAAATATAATATTTCTCACCAGCCTCTGCAATTCTCTTCAGAAATGGATGGTCAAACTGGATGACAGTGTAAGAAAAGGCAAACAGAACAAGAGAAGCAATTTTTCTCCAAGCTATGACATGGTTGCTGTGTGATATTTGTTGTTTGAGTTATGTAAAACTCACTCATTTGGAAACATCCGCAAGGAACCTGATCTAATGTTGAAGTTAGTCCTGCTTGGAGGAGAGGGTTGGGCCCAGATGACCTCCTGAGTCTCTTTCCAACAAAATATCCTATGATACTATAGCATTATCAAAAGTATTTTTATTTTAAATTGAAAGTGATATGCAAATCACGGAAAGATAATAAACACTATAGCACAACATTACTCAATGTTTCATAAAACAATATAATAAAATAATGTGAATATTGAATAAAATTGGTGATGAATCTACATTTTGAAATTACGAGAAAAAATACTCACTGGAAATCGATGATAAAAAGCCTGATGTGTTTTCCACAATAATTTTTTGCACATATGCACAAGTCCAATTAGCAAAAAACCCTTTTCAAACAAAAAAACTTTGAGACAAATCATACATCAGTAAGATTCACACGTATTTACTATATGACTCCCATTTAACTGATTAATATCAGTGTTATTTCTCTAGTTTAGAAAGATTATTCTGTAACGGAAGTTTTCAACCCTGAGACACAGCTAAATTGAACTTAAGATGAACCACAGTATTAGTAAAATCTATTTATTAAACATGTGTTTACATACCCAAAGCTACAGTCAATATAGTCTTTGGAACAGGATTCTTATACGTTTGGGTAGAGTTGCAGCAATAGTACTTATAATATAACACTGGAATGTTCAAAGGATTTTCCTTTAGTATCCAGCAAAACAAAATCAAAACCAAGACAGCATTCTCTGTTGCCATGGAAATGCTACTGTCCACTGCAAATTATATTATGTTGAAAGCTATTTACTATACCAGTTTGGACAATTGTTCTAAAATATCATGTTATTTTCACAGAAAGGCAACCCCCTGCTGTTCTGAAGTTTAGTACTTTGTGAAAACAGATACATAAATATTGGCTGGACCACCAGCCAGAGACTTTCTAAATTGGAACTTTTTCACATTTTCTTCCTTTGAGTAATAGGAAATGACTAAGCTTGGAGTGCTGAAAGTCCCCTTATTGTTGGAAACTCCACTATTGTTTTAGGCTGGAGACTCATAAGGAAAACAAGTTATGCAGAAGGGAAATCCACAGGACTGGATCACTAAAAGGGTTCCCCAGCCCGGGCAGGAAAGCACAGGGCCTTGCCTGAGTGGTAAGATCTTTTCTTAACTTTACAGCCAACTGTTCAGCCGAGGGCTGGGCCTCTAGATCAACCCTTTCTGATACAAATAGGTCTATATCACAGCTGATGTTAGGCCCTGGAGCCCTCAAAGAGACCCCGAGGTGTGACATGCTCTCTTCCTATCAGGTTGAGGGAACATCTGCAGTTATTCCTAATATTTGTTCCCAGGACCTCCCTCCCCAGCTAGGACCACGGGCCTGGATGACTCATCTAAAAAGGAAAGGAGATTTGCATTCTTAGTGGTTTCTGTGAAAATCCAGGCGTCTGAAGCCAATTGAAGAGTCACAGAAATACACAAAGCATCCTCAAAAACTACACCCCTGGGGTGAACCCCGGAGAAAGATGCCCTTACATAGCTGTTATTAACTAGGTGTTGCCCAGCTCAGCACACATGCTTTTGAAGAGACTGCTCTGCAGGAGAGGATGCAGGAAGCATCACGTCTCCTGAAATTCCCTGATAACACAGAGGAAAAGCAACATTCCTTCCCTTCCCAGGGTTTCTAATTGCTACACAGAGTATCAGGGTGGGCCAAAGGCAAGGTGCAGATCCTTCATATAAATTGGTGAAGAGAGAGTAGTAAAATCCCCCAAATACAGAGCCTGCAGCATCTGTGACTTAGGCTGGAGTGAAGGGAGGAGTGAAGGATTTTTTTTCTTCTCTGCTACCGTCGCCATGGGAGGCCCAACAACAATGCAATGTGTTATGCAAGACTTATACAGTTTGATTTTGATTCCAAAATTCATATGGAGCAAATCTGGTGAATAATTTTACCAAAGTCAACAGCTCATCAAGCATCAGATTCAAAAGTTGCCACCAGTTGTATCTGACTAGCATAAAGGTTTTTTCTGAAGTTTATAGAAATTACTTTCAAGCTTTTTAAATTCCAGCATATGAAAGGCAGATATATCATTAATACACGTCGTTGACTTTTTATGACAGCATTCACCTTGTTCGCATACCTCACTGGACCACAGATTCTGCCCAGGCAGTATAGCACAGGTCTTTGCTGATATTACAAACATTGCCATTGTTCCATCTAGAAATCTTTATTCAGTAAATGATTTATAAGTATAACATATTAAACAGGAAAAAAGCAGCAACATTGACATAGCGTTCATGTGATGCAAGGCACAGCACCAGATTTCCATGGAGCAGTTCTATGTTTTCATGGTAAACAGCTTCTGAGACTCAGCAAACATTGTCTTGGGTTGCCTCAGGGACTCAACTCATCTGCACATGCTCCGACAATGTCAGATGATTGTTGGGGCTTTTAAACATCACATGAATGAATATCAGGTCTGCCTGAAGGCTCTCGAGGATTGTGGGCTAAACTGAATTTTGCCACCTTGGAGATGAGGGGCTGGAGCCTTGCTTGGCTCCTAGTTAAGGAAAGGGGATGAGAAGAAGCAGCAGAGCTGAAATGGAGAGTCAGAGGCAAAACTGATGTGGGAGGGGAGGAGAGGGATAGTAAAGCCTGAATAGTGTTGTCAGTTACTGCTTTTTTGTCCTTCTTTCTGTCCTAGCAGAAACATTCCTTCCTTTCGCACCGATGGCAGGAGATGCCCTGGGTGTCCAGCCCTCGGCTGCAGGCAATGGCGCCAGCAGGGACATGGCCTTTTACCTCTCCTTTTGCCTTCTCTTTCCCCAAACAGCCTTACAGCTTGTTGCCTCTGGCTTTTCTATGACAGCATTCACCTTCCTTGGTCACACACGTCACAGGACCACAGGTTCTGCTCAGGCAGTACAGCACAGGTCATGCTGTTGTAGCAAACAGCACCAGCGTTCCATCTAAAAACATTTATTCAGTAAATGATTTATAAGCACAGCAGATTAGACAGGAAAAACAGGTGGCTTGCTTAACATACACCTGGGTCTGGTTGTGATGAACGTTAAGGAATAACAGCACATACAAGCAGTAAATAATGCAGCTTTACTGACCTTGTACTAAAATTGTACCCACAGAGCTCTGCCAGTACCTTCCTAGATAAACCACAGTTATTATTATCTAAAGAAGTTATCTTTACTCAAACATTAGGGAATTTATGATCACAAAGATTTTTTTTTACCCAAATTTTGAACTTTGAATTATTTTTCTTTGTCCAGCATAGCTTTCCTCCCAAGAGCTGGATTTGCTCTTAGGTGAGCTATTAGATGTCTTTTATGACTCAGCACCCTGCCCTTGTAAGTCCCTGTCATCACTGGCAGTGTGACAGAGACAAAACATTACTGTGTTTTACAGTTACGTTTTTAGGACTAAAGTGAACCCAGAAGAAGCTTTTAATCTTTAGGCCAGAGGCTAAACAGGCAGCATGACAAATTCACAAGCGTCTGGACTGTGCAGTGACTTTCAGACTCGATGGCAACCTGAGGCTGCAGAGCAAATAACTGATGGAAACTTCAAAATGCGTGTTGGGGGGTAGAAGCGTGAAAGAGACCAGCTACAGGCACATATTTTAGACAGGAAAAATGCCATCTGTTAGCAACAGTTCACATGAGAGCACTGTGGCAGATTATATATCTGATTCTCAACATGGATGTGTTGGTGGAAGTCAGGTGTAGCACCAAGGAGGTCAAAACTGCTGAGAGATCAGGTTCAGGCTGAGACTGTGCCTCTCCACTCTGTGAAAGCAGAAGGGATTGAATGTGGCTGCTGAAATCACTGACTCATTTTGGGTACCATCAAATGCCTGTAATCCTGTAATTAATTCAACATGCCTAGTGCCTGGAATAGTGGCGTAGGCGTTCAGACAACATGTTCCTCTGAAAAAATAGACAGTGAGACGGAGCCTTGCACAGCCCTGCTTACCAGAGCTTGTACTTACTGGCTTATGGACCTCCAAGAAAATAAGGCTTGTTGGGAGTGCTGTATCTCCAAAAGGGGACATTAATAAGTGTACCCAGACGTCTGGGAAATACCTGGCTAAATCCAGGTAGAGCATCCAAGGCAAAAATACAACTCAAGACTGCCTACGCACAAGAACTACAGAAGCATCCCGTGCACTTTCTGGGGAGAAGAGCAGACCTGATCCTGTCTGGGTGCCACCTGTAAGGACAAACACACTCCCACTGCTCCTTGCTCATGGAAGTGTGCTCATAGAAGTACATTCATAATCATTCTCTCATCCTCAGTGATATTTTCTGCACTGAAGCATGTTAGCACTTACAAAAAACAGGAAAGCTGTGAGCTACTGACCTATATATGCATAAAGCCTCAAATTAATCTTCCTCTCCTGCTCTTTTCCATCCTCAGTGATGACTGAAAATAAGAAAGAACAGTGATTAGATTATTTTATTAATCTTTATCCTACTTATTAAATCGTAACATTTCATCCCCCATTGAATTGTGTAACTATACTACTGAGAAGTGTAATATGATTCCTTTTTCTTTCAAAATACTGAATAAAAGGCACGTTTATGACACATTTCAGAGGAAATTAGACAATGATATTTTTGTGCTCAGAAATGAGGTGTGTTTTTATCTTGCCATGCTTAATATTCATGCTGATTCACAATGCACTTTTTTACTGTTATCAGAGAACCATATTCTTTAGGTGCAAATTTGATCTACTGTCTGCTAACTCAGGATTACATGAACATGGCTTTTGTCCCACTTCTCTTTGTATTCTCTTACATGTTACCATGGAGTGCAAGACAATATATGCATCATGATATTCTTGAAATTTTTTTCCCTGCTTTTTTTTTTTTTTTTTAACCCCAGAAAATCCCTGTTTGATGGAGGGAGATGACACAGGGTTATTAGTCCATTCTCTTCTATCACAGATGGATGTGAAACTCTTTTTACTCAAAGTACTTCCAGCATGCTTTATACTTCATTTCATAATGTTTTATTCTACTGGACTTTTAATCACTCAAAATCTAATAAGAAAACCATTCCCATGACTGAAATGGAGCATCCTGTAGTTCCTCTCTCCCTTATCATATTAGGCATCTTCAAAACTATCCAAAGCTCTTTCTAGATCAATTTAGGGATTTGCGTATACATTTAAATCACAAAGCTCTCCAATCACATTGTTTTTTTTTAAACCTGCAAATTCTGAGAGCTTTCTTTTAACCACCAACAGGTAGGTGAAGTATTTCCATCAGGATTTTAAGGAACTCTGTACATAAAAGGTTTAATATGTGTAAGCTTACTTGGAAAAGCAGGAATATTTATTGTTAATCAGCTGGCCTGATAGTTGCCTGCTGGAGAGGTCTTCTAAAAAAAACAAAAGAAAAAAAAAAGGAAAATTTAGTCTCTCTTGCTGGTGCTCAGCTATCATCTTCAGGATGTATATATACAGGACATTAGATATGAGAGCTGTACCTAACAGCCACCTTAGCCAGACCTGAGGTGGTAATTACTCTCTCCACTGCTGTTTTCTGGCTTGCTGTTTGTGTTTTCTCTCCCTGGCTGCAGATTTCAGCAGGATCTCAGAAGAGGGAGCTTGCCCAAACGCATGGACACTACACTTACAAAACAAAACACTTCCCATAGTAGATGTTTTAGTATTAGTAAATACAATAAGCAAGGAGACAATGAAATATAGATGTTGCAGACTGGCAGATGTGCTGCTTTTTAGTATACGGATGACTTCTCAAAGGAATACCAAAAAAAGAAGAGCTCTTTTTTCCATTTTTTCTATGTGCTAAGACTTGTCCATTAATCTGAATTGAAACTGAAGAATGACAGATATAAGTATCCCAAAAGATGCCTATGGATGGTACAAAAGAAAGTTTCACATCTGCTGAAGAAATGACTAAGTTCAATGATTAAATCTGCAATGCATCTGTACTACATACCAGTGATATGTACAATACGAGATTACTCTCCAGGCAGGAGCTTTCCTCTGCAGTTCACCACCACCATTCATAAGGGGTAAAACCCATGGAACAGAAGGCTTTGAAAAAGTGTTTCTCCAGCACTTTCTCTTTGGTGTAATTGTTGGACTACTGTGTTACCAAAACAGGACTTGGAGCTGGATCGCAAAGGAAAACTGCCTACTAATTAACTGTCCTCAGTTTAGGCACTGAATAACACAGTTCATCTTGCTTTGCACAGTTAAATGAAATATCCATTTTCCCACTGGGAAAACCATGAAAACAAGTAAAATATATTTGACTTTTTTAGTTCTAATTGAGCAGATCTGTGTTTAAACCCACGTATATGCACTGATTTTTTCAGTAACCCAGCACTTTAATTGCATTAACGGAAGTGTCAGAAATGGGTAACATTATTGTACCAATTATCCAAAGTCCACATAAGGAGAATGATAATATATTTCAGTCTACCTATATATTTTCATAAATGATTCAAAATGTGAATAACCAGAAAAAAATGTATCGCATGCAAAACAGACATTCTGGTTGAAAGTGTAGCTTGAATTCTTATATATAGCTTTAAAATTATTTTCTCATCGATTCTGAATATTAATTATCATAATTAATGAATCTGTTCTCTTACCCAGGCAGATTTTAGTACATATTCTGCTTGAAGTCCACTCAACAGAGATAGAGCAAAATCAGGATGAAATCGGGTTCCTTCGTTCAGATAGAACTAAATATTTTGAAAAACCAAAATGGATATGCATTGGTCTAACGATCACAAGCAAAGTTCTCCAAGCTCATTCTTAGCCCTTTCCCAGTGTCTAAATGGCAGCTGACAAGCAGCAGATGTTTTGTGATAAGATACTTGTCTTTCATTCTAATGCACAGTTCCTTATGCCAAATCATTATCACCTGAGTTTTGCAGCGATGCTGCAATGGGTGCTGCTATGCCAGTAAGCCTGTTTTTTATTGTTATCCTTTTTCTTCAGCATCTATTTTGCAGTATTGCTCAGGTACAATATGTTTCCAGTTAACAGGGGGGAGGGAAGAAAGAAAAGCTTTTTTGTTTTTTAGGTCATTGACTTTTTGTAGTGGGAAAATTCACTATCGTAAGACTTGCCAGTAAATCAGGCCAACTGATTTTATAAAGCCAAATGCTTGGAAACATGGTCAGCTGATTAAGGCATTGGGCTATGACTCAGGAGATCTGGATTCAGTTCCTGGCACTTACTGCATCACCTTGGGCAAATCACTTTACTGCTTTTACCCTTACAATTCCAAATGTGGAAGAAAAATCTTAGTAATATTTCTTTTACTCTCTCCCTCCCTCCTTCTCTCTACCATGGACAACGAGTGCATCTTATTAGCTGTACACAGCTGCGAATGGGGTTTGTGTTCAGCATGAAGCTCCCTGGCATCAAATGAAAAGAAATATGTATACATGTAAGAAATTCTGTTTTGCAGCCATAAAGGCACTCTGAGGTGTTACTATAAATAAACAAATTGTGAAGAAAGAAACAAAGCTGTCCTTCAGAAAACCAGCTATGTGCCCTCCCTTATTTCCATCAATGCCTCTCTGGCAGTGAAAGACAGACATGTGGTGTTAGTAGTGGCAGCAATGGAGCTGCTGCTAGCTGCTTTTGCTGATAAATATGACTGCTGCCAAAGCACCTGTGATGCCAGCCTTCAGGGGGGTGCCAAGCAAACACCCGTTGAGTGTGGCTCCTCTGCTCCTGAGGGCACTCTGTTTTGGACCGGGCTCCAGCACAGCAATGTTTCCTTGTGGAGGCTGTGCATGTTTCAACAGTCATTTGTGGATATGCTCCTTTCAAAATTGTCAGCAGTGAGGGATGAAAGAACCACTTTTCAACCTCTGATCTCCCAAGTATTCTTAATGGGCATGTATCCAGACATTTTCATTAATGTAAGTAGCAGCTAACTAAACTGGCTAATAAGTTGTCTCTGTTTTTCACTCATTTTCAATCAACATAACTAATCAACATGCCAGAGAATGCAAAATACTGTACAAGCCCTTGAGAGGAGAAGCATTTTTAATCATCGTGATTGTTCATCTGTTGATAAAAAAGTGTCTTAAAATTAATATAATGATAGCTTGTGATGCTGAATCTTTAATAGCATATGGAAGGCACATTCAATACAGCGTGGAAAAAGGCGTTGTGGGATATGCTCTGAATCACAAATGTACTGACATGAAAATTCAAGGGTTTTAAGGCAGAGTGATGGACAGTTAAATATCCTATTTAGTTAGAAAGGAGAGATGAACAGGGGTCAAAATTCAAACTGAGTTGAAAATGCCTATGAGTAGGTGACAGTAATAAAGAGAAATAACATAGCTAATGATGTTTGGCATCGGTATCCTTTTGAGTTTATCAAGCACTTGATAAATCTGAATTAATAAAGGCAAACCAGGTGATAATAAGATTAATATTATAATTCATATTTTGCATATGGAACAGCTGACACACAGAGAAATTAAAACCAATATTACCCAAAGACACCTGCTTTAAAATGTCATTCTGATGCTCAAAAACCTGTCTATCCTTCACTGAGAAGTCAAGGTTCCCAGACCTCTAGAAAGAGAATTCATTTTAGAGGTCTTAACTCTCAAAAAAATATAATTACCTATACGTATGCAGCAAGCCTTTGCAAAATTATTAATGGAAACCATAATGATTCCAGCACATTAGGCTTCTTGGGCTCAATTTGTCTAAGTCAGTCACCATGGACATCATTCAGAGTTAAGGAATTTTCATTAGCACTGCAATGAAGTCTAAGGTATGATTCATCACATTCTACAGTGGCTGTTTTAAACAAGCCAGATGAATTACACCTTAAAAATACATGTTTCTCTGCAATAATTATAAGGAGAACCTGGCAGGAATAGAACATTTGTAGATGTTGCAGTACCAGTTCTAGAGCTCCAAAAATATTCATTGTCAGTAGGTTGCTTTTATAACTGCCTTAAATACAAAACAATTAGCAGATTAATCCTATGCACATAGAGACATTTTTGTTTTCTAAAACTTATTCTGATAATAAATTCCCTATTGACCTATTGACCAGTATCACAAGTATTTGTTGAAATTTTCAGAGAAACACACATGCTTCTATGAAGTATGCATGTTTATATGACCATTCATGACAGATAATTATGGTTGGCATTCTCAAAATTGTACAGATGAAAATCTGACCTGTAGTTTATTTGGTCAGATTTCTTTTTTAACCAGAGAAAAGATGAGTCTGTTATTATCACTGTTTGTGTCCAGTGGAGGCATTTTCTCTCATAAGCACTGAAAATCCTGCTGTATATACAAAGGCCATATAAAAATTAATTTCACAGCTCCATTGCAGAACAAGCCTCACTAACCTAGGTTATCTTTTAATTATGATGAATTATCCTGTCAGCTAAGATGAAAGACATTAATAAAAATACAATTTTGGAAGTGCTCACAGAGAAGTTCATCTGTTGTTCTGAATCTTTTTCTGCTGGAAGTATTTGCTCTTGGCACAGGGATGAACTCCTGCTTTTTACCTATGGTACTTAACGTGCACCTATCCTATCCTACCTAACCTATCCTAGTTGTGCTATATAGACTCCGATGCTGAATTGAGGACTGTGGAGGAATTGTATGTACAGAATGGAATGAAACCAGTCAGCTCAGTATTATCAAGACCAACATTTCTACACCTATCCAGTCTGAGTGATAGAGACAGTTAGAAATGTGGGTTGAGAAATGTTTTTGAGGATCTGAACCTACATATCTCTAGATCTTACTTGTGATATGTCCAGAAAATCACGTTTTCCAGCTTAGGATATATTTAAAAAGAAGTATTATGATCAAATGTTACAAGAGAATAAACATTAAATTGTATCATCTGGAAGGGTAACAGCTCTAATAAGCAGTAAACTAGTGCAGTGGCAAAAACTAGGTTGGGATATGTACATGGGTATATATGTGTGCGTGTTTATACCACAGAATGTGCTTTGAGTGTGGATATATACACCATGCCAAGTAGCACAGTAGAATGGCAGAATCCGAAGCTGTTCCTTGTCCTCAGTGTTGGCAAGTGTTTGAGTATGTTTGGTAGCCTGAGATTGAGAGAATGACCTTGTCACTGTTCTGCTTCTAACACTTTGCTTTTCCCAGCAATTAAATATATTAGCTATTGATTTTTGTATTGCTAATTCTGGAACCAGAGCAAAGGTGGCAGAGGACAGGAGAATGGGAAGGTATTATTTTTTCATGGCAAGTCTGAAAGTGAATTTAATGAAGGAATTGACACCTTGTGAGTGTGAATTTAATATGAACAAGAGAAAAGTCAGGTTGAGATCTTCAGTTCTCAGACAAGCGGGTATGATTCTGACATTATTTGCGGAGTGATTCTGAACAATTTTATCCTTTCGTATCTCTCATGCAAGTGAAAACAACTAAAGTAGCTGTGAGCTGGTAAACAGTTAAAAATATTCCTTACCGAAAACAAATGCTATAATTTGTGACTTCTTGGATACTTCAGAACCAGAGAAGTGAAAATAAAGTAAAATGAAGGAACAAAAAAAATTCTGTACTAGCACTCCTTGCAGGTCTCAGCCTTGGTTCACTAACTCAGATTTTATACTGGATTCTCCACTGAATTCAGAAGAATGACATCCTATTTGAGATGGCAGTATCTAGCTTCAGAAACCCTTAGGATTTTATCTTTTCTGATCACAGATTAATGCTCCCCTCAAGCTACTCTACGGAGCTGGTCAAAAGGTCATCTAAATCAATGGAAAGCTATGAGAGCATTTCAAAAAGCTTTGCATCAGTTCCTAAAAGGCAGAAGAGTTGAAAATATTTGTAAACAATACTTCAGTCAATAAAATATATTTATATTGTTTTTGTGAAGCAGTCCAGGAATTTTTGACACTCAAATAATAGGTGCATTGGAGAAAAACCTATAGCATTATGAGTACCATGTTCTTTTGAACCATGTTCTCTTTGAAATAAATGATCTTAAATTCCCTATCACTAGGGTAAATGTCTAGTAAACAAATGACTATGTGAAAAGGGAAAAGAAATCTCTTCTCTTGGCTGTTCCTGAAACATGAGAGTCATGTTATAAAGCCATCTGCTGGACTGAGTCCAGTGGTGAGTTTTTCAGATGAAGACTCAAAATTAATACACTAGGTTTCAGACACAGAGTCTTAGGTGCTTTGGGAAGACTACTTATCTAAGTACTGATGCATTTTAAATTCTGAAATTAAGTTTATATAGGTGTTGCCCTTCTTTTTTCTTTACTTTGTGTTTAAATATAAAAATTGGACAAGAAATAGTAGTAATAATAGGAATTATGTTAGTTTCAGACATTTCAGTATAACACAGCAGAAATTTCCTATTATTTTAACTTGCCTTCTCTTATTCTGGCAGAAACATCTGCAGATATAAGATGAATTATTTTAGCATCACTCTCCTACTCCTTCCTTTGGTCTTCACTGAAATGTGTTGCAGTAATGACCCTGCACAAAGGAAAACAACAATAGGGGTTCATGCTACCAAACTTTATACATTTAATTTCAGTGATTAAATTAGGAACTTCTATATCTTGGGCTCCCATAAGGTAGTTGAAAACAGACATGTATCCACAGAGGACTATTTAGCCTCTCTGATATCTGAATTGCCTTTCTTTCTTGGATTAGGACAGTGATAAAGATTAATTGATACCCGTGGTGAGTTGGGCTTCTGTCAAGAACTTGCCTGGCACCAACAACAATTAGCTAGAATGCCGGAAAAATTGTCACCAGATGCCAAGACCTGTGCCATTTCATCTATAGAAAGAACATTGAAAGACTGACTGCAAGCTTGATCAATGTTATCAGAATCTCAATTTTGGTTCATACTGAGGATTTAAAGTCTGGGTCATGTCTAGAACTTAGCTTACCATTTTTTAAAAAGTGTGGATAATACCAGAATCGTACATTCTTTAGTACATATGGTTATGTTCTTGTATAATGTAACACAGTAGAAACAAATATAGAAGTGTTAAGAAGACACTAAATAAAATAATTGTAGATTTTCAGCCTGAGCACGGCTCTAGCCATGTGATCTCAAAATATATAACAGAAACAGAATTAAATCAAAGACAAGAAACAAGTTGAAGCTATAGAGAAAAATTTACATTAAAGGAAAATGAAAATTTGGGTTTTGTTTGAATTTCAGTAAGGGTAAGTAATGGATTAAAAACTTTTAGGAAATAATGAATGAACTATAGATAGTAAAGCAGATGTTCTGCTATAATTTGTCCCATAATACAAGGAGGGGGAATAATCAATAAAAAATTGAAGCAGCATATTGTGCATTGCTCAGCAGAAGTGATTCTGAACATAACACCCAATTAACTTGTAAATCTAATAATTGCAAAATGTCCTTGCTATCCAAAAAATTGAAAGGATAAACAAAACTCTCACTCTAGCATACTTGTATGTAAAAATGGAACAAATCTATGCAAGTTAATATACATCATTACATTTTAAGATGTAAATGTTTATGGACACATCCCATAGTTATTACCCCCATGGGGTTTATTATACCTTGTTCTAAGCAACCTGACGCTGGTCAGCTTCTAAAGAAGAATACAAAATGAGATTGGCTGCTGGCTAGGCAAATATTGGAAATCTTTGCATCCTTTTTATATTTCACTTTGTAATTCTGACCTCATGAATAGAGAGCTCCATCAGTTTGGTGTCCAACAAAATGATAGCTGATATAGTAACTCTTCCAATTTATAGGGCAGATATATTCTAGTAGCATATGCTACTAGAAACAGAGCCAGCAGTGACATCTAATCACTGTGAGAAAGCTCATTCTAACTTAGCTGCCAACAATTTAGGTTAGATAACAGACGTGCATTGACTTGATAGCAGGTGGATAAAAGGGTATAAACTGTGTCTTGTGCCTTCTGTCTGTATTACTTATAGATTAGCTGATTTTAGGAATTCAAGAGAGATTGTGTCATACAAATTTGGTTTCTGTGAGAGTTGAGTACTTGTGAAAGATGGCAGATTGGTAGTTTTCCATTTGAAATTCTCCAATTAACTACAAGACTGATAGGTATGTGAAGACGGTCACATGTCTGGCAAACATTTATAATGTGTAGGATGAAGGGGTAGCCAAAGAGCACAGAAGATTCTCTTTTATTGTAATGTTTTCCTTCCAAAATTATTAGTATCTGTAGTTTCTTCTTATTTTAATTTTTTGGTTCCCAAATATCACTGCTCACGAGACAAACCCAGAAGGGCTTTATGTGGTTTTATGTCTTTACTGGTTGGGGAGCTCAAGACCCAGCAGCTGCTCGGAGAAGGGATGAGAGCAATAGCAGTGAGGAGAGGAAAAATGGGGAAATAACACTGCTGCCAGGTCTAGCTTTTCATAGCTGTTTCTGTTTTTGAGATGTACTTTGAAATAAAACTTATTTTCACACCTCTGGAAAGCACTATGATTTATAAAGCAAGCCTGCCATTCAAGTTATTCCAGTGCAATATAGGCAATAGCAAAGGAAACTTCCCAGACTAGCATTATCAAAATGTTCCAGTCTTAATATGGAGGAAAGACCTAAAAATGAAAATATAGTTCATTTCATTCTCTGGCCATGTGGACATTTTCAAGTGCAGAGAACCTAATAGCATTACTGTTGATTTATGCACACGTTTGACCACTCAAAACTGGATTGAACTCAAAAAATCTGCCAGAAAAACAGTTACCACATGACAGAATCTTTCATGACTGCACAATCCAGAGGAAATCTGAAGCAACAATTTAATTATGGTATTGTTTGTGTGTTTACAAATTGTTAATGGTTAAAATAGGGTTTGAAAAAGCTTATAAAAGGGAAAATTCAGATGGTTTACAAAAATGTTCTTAAGAAGGCAGGGTCAAACAGCTTTCTGAAAATTATATGAAGCCATTCACAGAACTTCTGGGACCCAAACATTTTTTTCTGGATGGAGAATAACTTAGAGATGTCAGACAAAGGGAGCAAGTGTAGAATTAGAGAAGTTAATCCAGAAGGTCTAAAGCTCACAGCTTCAGCTATGTCACATTTCCAGATGGCCTCACTGCTTGAAGTGGACAGGAACAAAAGAGGCTCTTTAATAACCCTCTGCTGGACCACGGGTCTGACTGTGTCTGGTACCCACCTGACAGTCAGGTGCCTGAAACGACTTTGTTCTTGCTTCTCTTGCCGTTTAGCATTCACACTCCCATATATCTATTGGGTCTCCCCTCACTATTGAGGAACCTATACACACTTGAACAATGTGGAAAGTGAAGCAAGATGTTATGGCAACAAATGTATTATGCTACTAATGTGGGTTTTTTTAATATAAAATGCCAAAGAATTAGAAGCTATTCACCTCTTTTAGGACTTCACACAATTCCTATTATAACCAGAGAGCAACTTCCACTTCACTTCCTTCATAGACTTGGGGTGAACATTTTGCTTAATCTGGCAGAACTTCACAAAAACAAGATAAACCTTCATCACGCAGTTTCTCAGCTGAAGGGATAACTTGCAGACTATGACAACTAACCAGAATTTAGCACTCCCTGGGGAGAACAAAGAATAAACTCCAAGTATTTTGTTTTCCTGCATATATTTTATGATTACCAAGTTTAAAATGACAGATGTAAAAAAAATAAATATTATTTTGCTATGAACCATGCAAGAGACAGCTTTCCTTAGATCACAACTTTATATTGACATTTACATCATTATTAAGGTATACCTAAGTCATTGCCTTTATTTAATATGTTACATGAAGCTATCACACTTGCTTTATGTCTGGACAGTTTCCATCATGTCAGCTGAAACTACTATTATTTCAGTTATTATTATCCTAGCTCATACATTGAATGATTTCTAGAATGTAACACTTCGAAAGAAACAGGATGAAAGGAATTTTTTTGAACAGATATTGAAGTCATAACTGAAAGTTGATATACTGAATGGGAAGTAATGAGAATAATGAAGCAAACTAATTGGTGAAAAATAAATAGATATAAGTAAAGCATCACCAAAAAAAAAAAAAAAGAGAGAAAAAACTATTTCTGGGAATATAATGTTTGAGAAAAGACAACAGTATTAGTTTCTGGTTGTCATTTGTACACATAACAAGAGCAAGAGAGTTGCTTTATGAAGTGCAGACAAATTTACTGAGATACCTTTTATACACTTTTATTTAATTAAATTTTTATTACTTAAAATCTAAATTTTCTAGAAACCTAAGAAAACTAAATTTTCCATTGAAAACTGTTGACTGACATAAGGAAAATACTTGCTATAAAATATTCTATGAGAGTAAACCATTGCAGTCAATACACCTGCATGTATGTACAATGTTCTGGAAAATCACACTGAGTAATTAGCTGAGCTCCTTTGTAAACCCATGGACAAATTCCAGAAGGTTTTACTGGGAAGAGGCTTTCATCATTTGTCTTATCTTTAGCTTTGGCTGGACTGTGTTTTTCCAGGAAAGGTAAAGTGTTCTTGTTGAACTAGATCCAGATCTATGTAACTGGGCTGGGTTCAGTGGCGTTACACACAGGATGAATTGACCCAATGTGTTCTGAAATGGTTGCCACCAGCTTTCAAATATTACTGTTAGTAATGAATAGGGGAATACTTACTCTATTTATTAAACTTTCTAAAACCCTAACAGCAGTTGTAGAAAAAGAAAGATTTATCTACCAATAAAAAACCAAAGACTACATTTACCAAATCCCCATTCTTTATTGTAATGAAATTTGTCTTTCAGCTTTTAAAATGCATTTATAGAGCCAGAAATGTATTCTGGTCCACTGTCTTTGAGATGAATAACCACATTATTACTTGCCTGTCAAATCTAAGTAGGGTTGTTAATAATACACAGACAGCTACTAAGAATTCAAAACATGGGAGGTTTCCTTTCGAGAAAATTGCAGTTTTAACCTCTGATTTCCCATCTAATTCTATTACTTACTTTCATATACACCTTGAAATGCCTGATTTCTAATCAGAAGTGAAAATAGTTCAAAGAATTCAAAGATTTTTGAGCAGATCAATAGAAACACACTGCCAGAATTTTAAGATTCTCCAGTCTTTAATCTACAGAATGACAGAAATATAGTATTTAAAGGTGTTTTTGAATCTGCCACTCTTTTCCCCTTAATCTATGTTTGCAGTCAGAAAACCGAACATCTAAATGTGGATACACGGATTCTTTTCTCATACCATTTTAACACAGGTTTATTTTACTGCCCTTCATTCAACGAACAAAAAAAAAGGTACTCCACACTTATGATAGATACAAGGGAGAGCCACCTAACCTGAAACATAACAATATAGGTATTTTTCCCAGTATGAACTGTGTGCTGAGACATTCAAAATGTCTTACTGGAAATTCTGATAGTTCAAAACTTCTCTAGAGTTATAAGAATACTTTTCCCCTATTTTTATTAATAAACAATATTAAAAAAAACCCACATAACCCAATTTAGAAATCTAATTTCAGTTCAGTGTGATTATTTCAGTTACTCCTGCAACACCTTTGTGCCTTGTGTGGTGATAGATCTGGTGCCCTGTATCTCTATCCTATTTTCTGTAGTCTTCCAACTGGATGTTTTTAATCTCTCATGCACCATAGACCTGTGATTCCCAGAATTCACTACGGAAATTTTCTGAGATATGTAAATGTAGGTGAGCAGCCCAGGACACAGAACAGAGGTAACAAATACTGTCTTTCATCTACCACCCATAGATCACAAACCCTTTTTCCTGGAGACTTTAGTTGGCCATCCTCATCAAACCGGGCTGAATATCAAACTAAGGAAGTGCTGTCAACAAAGTCTTGTTGACCAGATTTATTTCTAGTTTTTATGTTTTGAAAGGTCTGGTCATCTGAGGAAGAGGATGAAAATCAAACTGTATAATTTGGTTTATTCATTCATGATTTACCTCAGGGTTCACTATTCCTGCTCAGAGCAGTAAAAAAGTATTGCTAGGGTCTGATCCAGGGCTAGTGCACTTAAAGGCTCAAGCTAAATCTCCATCTAAATTTTGCTGTGGAGAATCCAGCTAGGTGTACATGGGTAGATCTTTAGGAATTTCAAAAAAGAAATGAGACGTGAACTCAGAACACAGATGCTGCTAATACCACTCTGTAGAATAGATAAGGATTGCACAAGCATATAAAAAGGGTTTCAGGGTTTGCTGAATGGTTTAAAAAGAGTTCACTTGAAAAAAAATAGTTATTTTTTTTTCATTTATCGGTCCTGAGTTGAAAAATATTTGAATTACTTTTTTCTGATGGGAAGACTGAAAGATTTGTATGCAATACTGTTTTTCCAGTGGGACAACAAGAATATTGCTAGTAGGTTACCTTTTGATCCTCATTCAGCAACATAGTAGTCCTAACCCTCGCTTGCATTCATTCAATTTAACATCATGTGCCAAACCAACCAAACGTATATCTCACATTTGAGGTGTTTCATCACTATGTTTAAAAGAAAAAGAGTCCCAAGAGTTTCTGCTCATTATTAAAAATTGCACTGCTATGGCCCTCATGTGTCTGTCTCCTCATTTATGCATTTGCCAGCTCTGGAAAACCTAATCATACTGCACTGCCAACTCTCCTTTCAAGAAAGTCAACAGATAATTATGCAATCTGTTCATGCGGTGCCCATAGCTTGGCATTCTGGGAGCCTACCAGTACAACAGGAAATAATCCGTACTTTGTGGGGATGTGAACACCTTAAGTGAATTCAAATTCTGTGCTCTTCTAATGCCACCATATGAGGCAGCAGTGGCAACATGCAAATATTTTTTAAAAAGCTGGCTTTGAGGTTGGATTATTATTTTTGACAGCTCTTTCCTTTCAGATATTACACTTGGTAAAGCCCAGTGTTCATCTGCATGACATGCTGCTTTTCAAACAAAAGCATCTGCCTTCTGTGGTATCATATGTTTCCAAGAAAGCTGCTGCTTGCAAAGTCTATATTTCTCTTCCCCAACCCCATCAGCTCCTCTCATTACAGTCAAATTCCCTTAAAGCATATAATGCCATTTATTTTCCCCCTAAGGCTGTTGCACAGCAGCTTTTTTTTTTTTTTTTTAAAAAAAAAGGCACTCTTGTGATACAATCTATGAATTCTCAGTTGAATGGCTGTATTTTTGATTATTTCATTTAATATGTATCTAATTAGGTGACATCTACATGACCTGCTAAATTCTATAAATTCCAGATGAACACAGAGGCTATGTCTTTGATTAGTCAAAGACATTTTTTGAAAAGTCTCAGAGTCTGATTGATAGTTACAAGCGGATAGACAGCTACAAATACAGCAAAACAGAGTACAGTTGCTTTGTCAGTTGGCTCTAGAGAAAGAAAAAAAAAAAACCTCCACAGATATCCAACTGCTGGAGTATTTTTTCAATTAGTCATGTAAAGAAATAATTTATTGTACTTGTATGCTTGCCGATCTATGCTTGCATACATATGATTTGTATTTTATGCACTCACTCCTTCTTAAAGCATGACAAGAAGAAATACATTATAACCTGCAGGGAATAATATGGGAAGGAGTGTTAAAACATCAAGGGACAGAAAAATTGTGGTGTAAGAGAATCTTAACCTCATGTAAGATTAATTTGGATAAATGTAATTTTCTATAGCCACGATGTCATGATGACTCATCATTCTCCCATAATTAATTTACAGTAATAAAATCAAGATAAGACTACGTTTACGAGGAACGGAAGTATATTTCCTCTTAGAAGAAGAGCAGTTACAGAGAATCTTATGAGCCTAAGCAAGATACGTCATGCCCTCAGAAAAAAAGATTACATGAAAGTATAAAATAGGGCTAAATGCAGAAAAGGATTAGGCATTTTGCTTTAGAGTATAAAAAGATTTTAGTTAATTGTACAACAGCAGAAATCCTGCGACACAAAGAACATGCTCTAAGTACAGTGGAAAAAATGAGAATAACCTTGAGCCAGTCTTGCAATAGCACTGCCAAAGGTCTATCAACACCTTCTTATTAGAGTTGCAGCAACAGCTCCCCAGAGATTTAAGCCCCTCTAAATTTGCAAGCTCACTGAAATCACCAACAAGGTCCACAGTGATGAGGGAGCATGAAACCGTACCACCACACAGCTAATTCATGAGACACGTTCAAAGTGCTCAAGGCAGAAAAGCTGATGTGATGAAAACAGATGCTATACAAGAAGCTATTGAAGCTTCCTAAAATCAAAATGTGATTCCTTTTGTCAGGAGACCACAGAGAGGTCCAGAGAGTAACAGATGAGAACTGGGGGTGAGGAGGTGAACAGATAATTTGGTTAAGACCAGGTAAAGCTGACACTTTTTTCTTTTGTTCTTGATGTAAATATACTGTTTAGGAAGGATACCAGAGAAAACACCAGAAAATAAATTCCTCCTTATTCCTAAGGAAGATCTAAGGTCCGCTTAATGTTCATTGCATCCACAAGAACCAGTTTGAGTGTTAAAAATCAATGAAATGGCTGGAAAAAACAACAAATGAAAAATACTTACAAATTTCATTATAAACTGATTAATATTTCTTTACCAAAATATTAATGTTTGGAAAAAAATTTATATCTAGAGCAAAACTATTTATAGTTAAAATATATATTTTAGTGACTTTTTAATCAATGGAGATAAATAAACATTTGTAAGGCTCAGCTCATATAATCTTAAAAAAAAACAAAACCAACTAAAACTGCTCAGTAAAACTCTACATGTTTTTTTTTCTTCCCATTAACTGCAAATATATTTTGATGGTGACCAACTTAGATGTAAATGTCTGCATGATGGATATCTAAAGATAGGCAAGGCATCATCCCATCCATCAGAACAGACCATAAGAATTCCCTTTCCTCTTTATCAGAACAAATATTGCAATGTCATAACTTACATCTGCTTTGGCAAAAATGGTGCAGCAATTTAAGGAAAATCTCACTTTCCGACTTCTGTTATATACATTCAGGATAAAATAGGAGGAATTAATACTTTCAATAAATTGACATTTTAAACCTGACATCATTATGCACCATACCACTGTTACTAATGCTTCTTAAATCTTCCACTGTCACTATATTTAAACCCACCAAGCTCAACATGGTCTGAATTAAAGCAATAATTTAATCCTCTGCTGTGAATTAATCAACAGAGAAGTTATCTTCTCTCTGGCCTTTCTGGGCAAAATTTGTCTTCTGTATGATGAATGCTATTCTGCTTCTCTTAGAAAAAGTGACGTCAAACCACTAAACAAATGTATAGAAAAATCCTTAGGCTACTTCTGATCCAGGTATGTTTCGGAACATCTCTCCACCTAGCTACCCTCCTGTGCTTGAAATGTTCATCAGCTTCAGTAAGAAATCTGGACATAACTTTGCCAAAGAAGATGGAAATAAACAACTCATGTTAAATAGCAAAGATATTTTATGTCTATCAGCATGCAGTAAGCATTTAGAAGCTTTTTATATCCCTTGGTGCAAGATTTCAAGGAAAAGCTAATTATTTCAGTCATGCTTCCTAAAGAAATGAGGCTTGTGTGATCATACAGTCTGTTCATCTGTCTGTTTGTTGTTGCCAACCCTGGAGTATGTTGCCCAGTCATAACCAAGTCCGACAGAGGTATAGCCTCAAAGATTAGGAGTTCTCACTTATTTCATATGAATGAGTTCCTTGTTACAGCGATAGCCCTAATTAGAATTCCCTTGAAGGAAAAGCCATTGCAATCCAGTCCTTTACTTGTTTCTGGAGGGGAGAGTGAGCTGGCCGGTCAGCACACGTGTGTGTTTGGACAGTAGGCACACGTGCAGCTGTAAATCTGTCACAGCATATGTTGCCACTCAGCCAGCCAAATACTTTGAAGATGCAGGAGGCATGAAGGCAGCAAGGAGTTTGTGAGAAAGACATGTGAGTATTGTAGAGAGGGTTAAGGAAAGGTGAAAACACGTCTTCATCATTTTTGTTGCTGATGAATCAGCCATATGTATGTTTTCTTGTGTATGTGTATTCACCACTGAAGCTTTTCCCATTTTCAGGAGTGCCACAGGTCTTCCATATTTTGCTTGTATTTCAAACTCTTTGCATTGCTGTTCTTTTTAATGAAACTATGTCTATTTGTGAGTGGGAATTTGGAAGCTTAGTTGTGACAAAAAAGAGGAAGTATGTATTTGCATTGTCATGAAAACATTATAGAGACGCATATGCAGAATCCAGCTGACAACACACTTCCTCATAGAGGGCAGTGCACTTGAATAGTCTAAGTGCTTAAAATTCCTGAAGTGAATACATAAAATATTTGAAAAGAGATTATATTTTATCGCTGGGCATATGGTGAAGGTTGCTTCAGACAAGGAACATGGTTAAAAACAGAATAGGTTTGAAGACCAATGTCTTTCATCTTTTTTAATAAGCTGTTTTAGACAAAAAAACATTCACAGGGTGAAGCAGAAGACTTTCTGCATTGCTAGGAAATGAGCTACAATCCTAGATATTCAATAGGAAGGCAAGCTTGTCAGGCTGTCATAGAAGCACCAGACTCTGCATGCAGCCAGTTAGCCTTCATGTAAGCTGCTTAACTACCTTCTCTGCAGCACTGTACATTTGAGATTAATGGTAGGCACAGGAAACTTAAAGGGAAGATTTACCAATGAACTGAAATGCTGAATGAATTATGTCATAAACAAAACGATATTCTCTAAAGCTCCAAATTCCTGGAAGGTCTATACTAACGCCAGGGAAAAAAAAAAAGAAACAAAACAAGCAGCCAAGAAAATAATTGCATTCTTTCATAAGTAATTTCTCAATCAACAGAACATTTAACTTTCATATGTGTTAAGTTATAAATGGAAACAAGTTTTCAATTGAGGAAAACAGTAACAGAGATTAAAGAAAAAATTCTTGCCTTCAAGAAAAGCAATATTTGTTTTTTCTGCAAGACCAAAAGTCTGGGCCCAAAAATTTCAGCTGAAATAATTCAAAGCTACACCTTGCCAAAAGCTTAGTATGGCTAACAACCTGTGTCCTTTTAGGTGAGTGAGTCCACCATCTTAGTGCTTAAGCTTCTGCTTCCCTCTGCAATCATCTGAAAATCTTGAAGCCAGATAAAATTTTATGTGGTTGGACTCGATGATCTCAAAGGCCCCTTCCAACCATGAATATTCAGTGAAATGTATTCTGTGAAATGAAAATGTTTAGGAAACTAACTCCCATTTACTTCATAAAAGTCATTAAAGTATCTTTCTTGGATCTGACCTAAACTTCCACCAGTAGAGTTACTGAAGACTTTTTTGTCTATGTGTGGAAATACCTGCCAATGGCGGGGGGTTGGAACTAGATGATCTTTAAGGTCCCTTCTAACTCTAACCATCCTATGATTCTATGATTCTACCTTCTAAGAATACCAAACATCTAGGTTCCTTTCTTCTTCATAAATCCTGTTCCTTCACTGATCTTGCCCAAAAGTCCTCATCATGACTGTGTGCTTTCCTTACACCAAGAGCTGCACACTGAGAGGAGGAAAACCTCTCTTATTTTTTCATGTGCTAGTATTTAGCATATTCAGCTAGGAAAAGGGTAATCAAGTCCTTCTTTTGAGGCATTTTAACAGAAAAATCCTATTCCTTAGGCCATTCTGAAACTTGGCTTTATCATTCCAATGGATGTCATTCCATTTTATATAAAGAGAATATTTAAGACTTCCCTAATGTATAAGTTCCATGAAGAGGTGAGGTCAGGTTTTTCTGGTCAGTAGAAAGCACTGAACATGGCCTTCTTTCATCCTGGATGTTGCAACCCTTGAAAGAAGGCAATGAGCACTTTGGAGGAGAAAGGAGAGACCAGGCACGATAAAGTGACTCAGGAGAGAGAGTGAAGAAAGCCCTGAGCTAGCACTGACACCATCTGCAACATCCACACAGCACACCGCATCACTATCTGGAGAGACTAGTGGAGAGAGCAAGCCCGAGGAGATCCTGCATACACAGCATTACAAAGTGCACAGCGATATTATCTCACTGGTGGCATATCAAATATGTTTCATCGTTCCTTTCTACTGTTGCTTTGAAGCATGCCATAATGTATGTTAAGGGCTGACATTGTATTCTTTAGTTGGTAATTGCTCGTTCTATATTTAATGCAAAATTACTTGCGATACAATATTTAATGCAATAATCAATGTAATTTAATCAAAGTAATCAGTCAGTGTAGGGATTTGCGCTGATGCAGCTCTACCAGTTCTGGTTCCAGAGCACCCCTGTCAGCAGTAGGATGGTGTTTCAGCCCTCAGTGTAGCGATGCCTTGAAGACCTGAAGCTTCGTGGCAGGAGTACGTGCCTCTGGGTTTGCCCTCCAGTGCTTACACAGCTTTTCTGGAGAGCCAAATCCCTAATCAGGTGACTAGTTGGACTTCTGCTGATCCTTCATGTTCAGTGACATCTGAAGACCCATGTTCTGTGTAGGTAGCTCAGGCATTTTGTTGGAATCTGTTGTGCAGAGCAAGCGCCAAATTACCTTTATCATTTGTGTCTTTTAGTTCTCTGCTTTGACTGAGTAACCTGTGATTCATCTAGAACCTGCAAAAGCAGTGGCCAATGAATAGATTTTCAACTTTATATCTTTTTATCATGCTTGTATTGTTGGGCTTTCAGTCATAATATGAACATCAAAGTAAATTAAAACATAGCAGTAGAAAAGTGTATGGAGTCCAGTGCAAAAAGACACATGACTCTGGAGAAAATAACTTCTCCAAAATATTTGTGAGGTAGTACCCAGAAAACAAAAAAAACTTATTTTCTTCTAAAGATCTATTTTTTTGTACTTGAAGAATTTTGTATTGAATTAAGTTTGTTCTAGAGTAATGACAAACACAAACACTTTAAGCGTGTCAGACACTGGATTACATTTAATTCCTTAAGACCACTGGTGCAGGCCTTCTGCTCTGCCGGGGAACAGAGATTCAGGAGACTACTTAGACTGTTAAAACTTGGCTAAATATTTGTGTAAGGGTGATTTGTTAGGAAATAAAACATAAAATTCACTTTATGCAAAAATATTATTTATTTCTTTACTTTTGTATTTTCCAAAGTAGCATAGATTTCCCTGAAGATTTCAAAGAATCTCCACAAGTTTATGAAATACTGGGTGAAAATTTACCAATTTTGGGCTACTTCTCCCAAGTGAAATTACATCATTTTGTGCACAAGAGAAATAGTAGGTGGAACAGCATTGAAAGTTTCATGTTGATATGAATCGTTCGGAAGACAAAAGCTTGTGAGTAAGACACCCTGAAGGTATCATCTCATTTTCTGCATAGAGAAGCATTGCTGAGAAGCATATGTAAAATGGTGTCACCCTACCAACCGCCTAACAAACATGTCCTGCAGTTATTTATCTCAAGTGTGCTATCTAGAGGAATAAACTGAATTATCCTTCACTAATTTTATGATTTTTTTTTCTAAACGCAACATTACATACAAGGTGAATCTGAGATATATGTTTTTAAAATATTAAGAAAAGAAAAAGAAAAAAAAACAGTAATTATTTTTGAGGCTGGTAGTACTCCGAATTAGGATGTCTTTTACTGATTTTATCCCTGAACACTAAGGTTTCCTTTGTCTCTGTGTATTGTGTGAACAGATCATCTTATGTGGCTTTGTGGTGAAATCAATGGAGAGTACATGGATATAAGTCACATGATCAGGTTTTATTTATGTTTATTAAATCAGAAGATTTTAGCAACCAAATATGTGATCAGTACCTCACTGGAATTGAGTAATTTCTACTGAATGTACACTGGAAAACATTTTTATGCTATCACATAGTTTCAGCTATAATAGTAGTTGTTGTGCCTTGAAAATTAATTTAGGATTTGTGACAGTTTTAAATTCAGTGAAATTAGAATGATCATATTTCTGCCACCCATAAGACATCACAAATTTCCATTACTAGTAAACCTTGTTAGAAATTTTCTGGCAAAACACTAAATTGTTTTTTTTAGTTAAACAGGCTTATTGGCAAGCCTGATACTGATTATAATGATTGATATAAGTATATATATATGATTTTATTAGAGTATTTTTTAATACTACCTATAGTAAAAGAAGAAGTTCTCTAACTTCATAAGCAACATTTCAAAGCTGTCAAAACAAAATATTTTGAGTAAACTGAATTGTTTTCTTTCAGTTTTGGCTTGAAGTGCTGTGGTGCTTCAACATTTTAGGACAGGAACATTTTTAATTTTTCAGGTTGCATATCAGTTTCCAGCCTAGTGATACTCATGAATTATCAGAACTGAAGAGCAGGACAGATGTGTCACAGAAATCAATGCAGGAACAGTGCAGAAAACACTAATTCTTCATGCTGAAGGCCTGTGCAGGAGGCACCTCAGGCTGCCCTCACCTGATGGCTGTGTCAGGGCAAAGAGCTCAGGAGCTGGCCCTGGCCATAGAAGGCAGCTGCTCGCATGGCAGCTGCTCATCCCCTTCATTCTTCCACTCATATGTCTCATTTTGCTGATATTTATGAAATGGCTATCTCAAGTGAGGCAAGATATTGACTGCCCTCAGTCTCTCCATTACTGCAAAGTCCTTATGGCTCATACCTTCACGCAGATTTAATCACATCAGTAGCAAGCTCCTCCATTCCATGGACTTTGACCGTCTATCTAAATCCAATATCTAATCCTGAAGCCTTTTTCTAATTTGAGGTCTAAATATTTTATATCATTAAGAAAAATTAAATAAGTCAACATTGCTGAAGAAAGTTAAACAAAATTATTATAAAGTATTTTATTTATTTTTATTTTTTTCTATTAAAATCCATAATTTCTTGTGTTAAAAGTCATACATATTTCAAGAAAAAAAGATAAATATCAAAATCAATAGACTGCTTAATGCAGTCCTCTCAGATTCCCTTAAATAACTACTGAAAGAAATACGGAAGCATCACTGCATATATACAAATAAGAAACTGATAATATACTAAATGCACTGTGGCTTAGACACTGAAAATAGGCCAGCATGTTATTCTCAAAGCTGGCACGCAGTATCCATACAATAAGTAGACTATTCACTGGGAATTTACAGCATCTAGTGCCTGTTTTTATCTTCAGTGTCTCCAAGGTATACAACAGAACAGCTGCAACTTTCTCAGGCATGGGGGGTACCCTCTGGCTCTACCTTCCAAGGTTCAAGTCAGTAAATATTTTAAATTGGCTATTATTAGTTTCTTAAATCTTGCTGGTCATGTGCTTCTTCACTATGGGACTTCAGAATAAATGTCAGGAATAATTAGCCGACATTTCGTGAAAATCCCCAAAGAAAGAAATGTTATTCTGTAAATCTCTCAGCAGAAATTTTAGAAATATTTCATTGTATTGCCCTTTCATTGAACACAACTGAGACTCTGACACTATTCTGCCTTTCCTTTCCTTTCCTTTCCTTTCCTTTCCTTTCCTTTCCTTTCCTTTCCTTTCCTTTCCTTTCCTTTCCTTTCCTTTCCTTTCCTTTCCTTCTCAGAAATGATTTGATTGCAGTTGATTTTCATTTTGTGTGAAAACCAATCTTTCACTTGCACCTAAAAAAAAAGATCCTCTATAGTTATTTCTTCAGTGACTGAAAGTGAGAAACAAAAAAGCAAAAAAATCACGAAAATTCTAGCTCATGTCCCATGACTTTGTCCATTTCATCTCAATGCTGATTATGACACTAATCCAAATACCTTGACCACCAGAGGAGTCAAAACTCACAAAGCATATGCAGAACACTTCAGAACATAGCCTAGGTAGAGGCTAGCCCCTGCTCAACACTGTTCTGGAAACAAAGCACTTCATTTGTTTGGGTTGATCACCTTCCACTGTATAGAAAGAATTAAACATGGCTTGGAGGAGAGATTAAAAATCTTCTAAGCGGCCTGAACATCAAGCTTATTGTTTTGCACTCTTCCAGCATTCATCCTTATTGTTTTGGTCTTTAGCTCAAGAACCATTTAAGTGCCAAACCACTCTGCTTGATGCTGGGCAAGCCTGGGAACCCAGAGCAGCAAAAATCAAGATTTCTAAGAATGACTCTCCAGGCTAGTATTTCAGCATGATTTTGAATAGTGAAAGGTGTTGGTCTGAGGCTTGTTTAGGTAAGGAAACAACAGGGAATGGCCAAATATTTTACTATGTAAAAGGGAGACTTCTCTGGCAGTTTTATAAATCATACTTTGATGTCCTTATTTTTTTTAACAAGTAACCGATGAGAAACATTTCATTCTGAAATTTACTTTGCATTTATTTGTCCGTTTCTTAGTTTGGAACAAAAAAAAAATGTTTAGATAACGTCCTATTCTTTTTTATATTATTGATATTTTCTTTTTGATCCAGTTCCCAAGTCCCCACATTATTTACACAGCACTACCTCATTCTTCTTAAACTTAAACATATGAGGTTTAACATATACCTTGGGCTTATCAGGCCTTTGCATAGAAATAAATTTCACCATAGTAAAAGTAGAAAGGTAAGTTATGCAAAGATCCAATCTTGGTCAGCACACAGAGATAAAAAAGAAAGGTATAAAAGCCTTCAAGAAATAATAATATTAACAATATAATTGAAAATTATGCTAGAAGTTAGTAATCTGGTTCCAGAGGGAAAAAAGATGTCTGTGACATTATGAGCTTTAAATTATTCATTTAGCTCAAATGTTAATGTTTTTCTTAAACATATGAAACTGTAGCTGTTGTGGAGGTACAGGTATATGGATATATAAACCAAACATATGAGTCTTTAGACAGTCATGTATCTGCAAAATCTGATTTGGTTTTGATATTCAAAATATAAATATTTTAAAATTATAAGTACCTTGGAAACATGTGATTCTACAATGAGCTGAAAATATTTGCTGTAGAGACATAAGTTATAAACCAACCGTCATGAACAGGGTAGCCAATAACCTTATTCCCAGATCTGTTTCAGGTGTTTTGTATTTTCTGTAGCTGTGACCACAGAAATTCTCTACTGGGTTATTATTCATTTGTTTATAAATCAGAATGTGATTATCCTAAGAAATTGCTAATAGGTAGTTATGACAATAAACAAAGTTGACCATTTGGTATCCACAAACATGTAAAGCTGTGGAAACGCAGAGGTGAATTTAGTATGGGCTAGTACTGAGGCCTGCATTTCCTGAGAACAAATGAAAATTTTACCTTTGCATTTATTTTGACCTCTCTCAGAAAGCTGCAGAGACCAACATTTACAATAATGGGGGGGAAATACTTGCAGCAAATCTCTGCTATCTTTATGATATGTGTGTTTTGACACCAAGCTACAAATGATACACTTATCTCTTTCAGGTTATTATTTTTACTTTATTCTCTCGTTTCTTCTCTTTAGATTAGTATCCTCTTCCTGTGTCCGCAATCAGAAATTCCCCAGGAAAATATAAAAAAGACTGGTAGGAGGGAGTGTGTGGGAGTCCAAATGACACTTTTTTACTTTTCTAGTCTCCAGTGAATAATGTGGAATACAGGTCAACTGTAAGAAAATGAGGCTAGTAGTGCTCTATTGAGCCACTATTGTCGGATATTGTCAAAATGGGAACCATGTCTAATGAGGGAATTCACTGTAGGTTATATGGCAATATCAAATGTGTCATTTCTGCAATAAACAGAAAAGGTTGTGGCTCATTTGAGAGCCCTCACTACTCCTTGCAGGGAGTGGACAGATGGGCTCCTGCCCTGTACTTGCCTGTGACACAGAGCTGGGTAATCACTCACTTCCGCTGCACTCTGTGGTTTCCTCAGCCACTCAGTGGTTTGAAGGACCCGAACACAACCTTCTCCCTTTCCCAGAAGTTCATATTCCATTTTTGGATTCCAAACTGGATCTGCACAGGTTAGGTGCATTTTGAACTCAAGCAGTACTTCAAATTTGAGCCCACCTAGGGAAGAACTCAGATCCTGACAAAAATACAAACAGTAGGACCTAGCTCATATCCGGACTTTTTTGGTGGGTGGGGAGGTGATGGAGGGTGTGTGTGTGGGGGATGTTTAACTATAGCACTCCCCCCTCCCAATTTTCATTTTGTGTATGTCAGTGTTGTATGGATTATTTAGGTACTGTTATGCAAATACCCTCCAATGTGCAAGATTCTTTTGTCTTTCAATCAGACTAAAAAAGGAAAAATCATGTCCACCATCCGTGTCACAGATCTGAACTGAATTATTACCAAAATTTACTCGTGTGAAAATCTCATTCAAATTCTTTGTTTTGATTGTGTGCCAAGTGTGTGGAAATTTTCCTTCCAGATGATGAGGCAAGAGAGTTTCAAGCTGTCCCAAACATAAACACTCCTAAATGATTTGTCAGTACCTGTTCAAGCCTTATACATATCTGATGCTAGTTATTTATTAGTGATTGTGAACATGATTAGTGGATAATGTTCTACTTTAGCCGGATTTAGTATAATACATTCTTTATGTATTATATATTTAGTATAATACATTATGTATATATATACACGTTAATTACATTGCCTCTTCTACTGTACTCACTGACCTCATTTAAGAATTTATAGAATAAATGGAATAAATACATTCTTTTTATTGTTTGAACATTGAAGACCTTTGTTTTTTAGGAAGTAAATGTAACCTATTGGAGAAAAGAAGCAAATATACATTCTTATTATTTTTTTATTTCTATAAATAAGATAAAACTAAGTGCCAAAAGTTTTAGTATTTTAGCGTATATTATGATGTCAAACAAGAATTTAAAAAAATCATATTATTTTTAAATAGTTTGGGGAAAGAAAGAAAGAGTCAATTATTGAAGGAAATAGAAAATACAGGATATCTGAATTGAAATTTTTTTTGGTCTAAATATGAATAGCCTACCGAATGAGAACCTAAGTCTTAGTCTTTTGTGATGTTATAAATAATAGATACCATGGGGAAAAAAAAAAGGTATATAAAATGGGGGCAGGGACAATTTGAAAGTACTCTGATTTTCTCCAATTTAGTTATAAAAATGTTCAAATAACCAATGTGGAAAGAAGAAAAATAATGTGTAATGCCAGGCATCATGCTAAGTAAGCAAAACCATACTTGAAATTAATAGCTCTGTGAAAAATTTTGTCATGACAGGCTCAGCGTACCTTCCCTCTTGTGATTTTTCATGATGAGTAGTCCCAGGTTGCACTGGTATTTCTTGCAGAAGGCGATCTGACAGCTGTAGGTGCTATGCTTTGCACTTATAAAGTGGGAGATTTTGGTGGAAAACTTAATAAAAATGACAGCAGAGAAATTAAGCAAGCTGAAAGGTTCTAACTGGCTCATTCTTTCAATCAGACAGTGGAAAATCAGAAGGGAGGAAAACCCCACCAATTTAAAGATGTTGAAAAATGTTTCTAAAGATGTTCTAAGTAAAGGATCTAACATCTGTAGTGAAGGTGGACATTTACAAAATATGTACTTGTGTGTAAAAAGGCAAAATTCAGTAATAGATCTCAGGCATTTTCCTGGCATTTTGGAGTAGCGGGATCCCATGAGACGCATTCCTTCCCTGATCCCCAGTCTCAGCTCTACCGTATGTTTCATAATACATGTCCACTTTTTCTAGCAGGAAATTTTTGAGGTTTTTATCCATTTCCCTGACTTTCCAGATGGTCATAAGTTCTGTAAGATCTATATTTCCACTTAGGCTGCCAGAGAAACCTTGGCTTTTCTTCCCCACACCATGCACATCGGCTCTACAGTAGTTGCACATCCAAACCACCCTGAGAATGCTCAGTAAAGCTAATGACTATTTTGTACATCAGGCTTACTTCTGATTGTTTTACCGAAAATGATTTACGTGTATGTGAAGTCCAAGGGACCAGCACATATCAGATTGACAGCAGTTTTGAGGCTCACCTATTCTGTGGGGACATATGTTGTGGTGCATCTAAATCCATCAGAAACACCTTTTCACTTCTTTCAGAAAGATAGTTCTTCAGTGGTCCCATGAGCTCCCACTTTCACAATATGCCATGAGGTTTGAATGAATCTATAGTCAAGATAAGATTGATCAAAAAATTTACAGACAGCGTTTTTAGTGTATCCTTCTGAGAGGTACTGCAGTAATTTTTAACTTAGCAGCCAGCCACAATCTGGAGCAAATCTTAGTTAATAGAAAAAAGCAAATGTTCCAATTAGGATCTGAACTGAGAAGGAAGAACTGAATGGGAAGTGGGGAGTGCATCCACAGAGTGAATGGGGTGGAAGTCTCTGTAGAAAGCAGGGAATTGAGTGATGAGGTGGTTACAACTATAATTCTATTTAAAATGCAGTCTCATGGAGTACTCCTATTACTCAAACATCATTTAGTGTCACTTCTTGGTTGAGTAACTGCAGCCACCAGTGTTGCAATGTGGTGCTCAGATTGGTAATTTCAAAAAAGCCTAAGGAAATTAGAGGCCTTTGAACTAAGTTTTCTCCCTTAGGCTCCGCTGAAAACTTCAGGCTTAATCTTTTGTTTTACTTCTTTCTTTAATCATGTCTCTACTTTTCCCCCCTCACTTGTGGGCATCAAAGGCACACAAGTGCCTCCCTCTAGCCCAGAAAACTGACAAAATTTAGTCACTAGTGGAGTAAAAATTGTTCTTAAACTCACCTGTTGGGAACCCCTACTCATCCACTGTCATTTGCATTGGAGAAATACATGCAAACACTTGAATGTGAAAGCTTGTCAGGTACTTGGCTTGGCATCCTTTTTTCACTCTACCAGAGCTGATGTGTGCTGTTTATGTTTAACAACTGTATTATTATGGTTATTGAGCAAAACAGCTGCAGAAATGAATGTTCATTTATTTCCCTTTGGTTTTCTAGAGATCAGGTGATGCTAAATTACAATCTCGGTAGCTTCGATCTTAGTGAAAATGTAGCATAATTTTAAACCTATAATTTTAATTTCTTTATTTGAATTTTCCCTCTATAGAAAAACAGTTCAAAGATGGAAACTGATACACAGTACAATAGTGTTCACTGACAAAGTAAAGAGTCACCTTAAGGTCGTAAACTTAATTAAATTTTCAAGGACAAGAACTAAATATGTTAGACTGAGCATCTGGTTTTACAGTCATTTTCCACAGAAACCAGGAGACTGGAGGAGGGGTTCACAAACGCTCTGAAACTTTTTTGCCTAAGTGTTTTATGGAGATGCAAATAGGCCCTTTATACATTCCCCCAGTTTGCAGTCACCACCAGAACCAGTTCAGTTTGTCACCTATTGGCTTGAGGCTGTTCAGCTGGGAATTTTCTTTATAGTGGATCCAAAAGGATTATCATGTATTAACCTCCCAGTGCATGGTTCCAAGCACCGGCAGACTCTGTGGAACCAGCAAGATCTGCTCTCTTAATTTACCTGACCTTACTGAACCCTTTGGCATCCAGTCCAGCACTGCCATATTTGTGTTGCATTTAGCCTCTATAAACCAGCCCATTATTATGCACATTTCCTGAGTGAAGGAATTAAGAAAGCCTGGTTTTCTGTGGCTTTGTGTCTTATGGCTGGATACCTTGGTGCTAGAGAAAGAATAAGGTGCAAGTGAACAGTGTTGCTCTTGAGGTGGGATCTCCAAAGGAGATCTCAGAAGAGTGGATTCTCTAGTGACCAGAGATGGGTAAACTCCCTCTGCAGGGGATGGGACCACTAAAAAATCCTTCTACCTTTGCTTGACAATTATTTTTATGAAACCTGAAGGAAGGAGAGAGATGCTTTTGTTACAAATGGACCAATAGTTACAAAGTTATTAATGGCAATGGGAAAACTGGTAAATTGACACATACAAATGCATACACAGAGCAACATACTGGAAGCTTCATTTCAAAAAGAAACGGTAAAAAAAATAATTATTAGGATGAAAAATTTGGTTGTGGGTGGGAAAAAGAGTTTCTTATTGACTCTTCCCGCCCCTTCATCTATCACACCCTCATCATCTCCTGCAACTACTTAGCGATTTCCAAAGGTCAGGCTAAATCTCAAAATATGCTTTTAATTTGAGGTCTCAAAGAAATGTTTCCCAAACTCGGAAAACTGGAAGCAAGCCTGGAAGTGCAAATAGAAGTGGAGTTGTGAATGGAAAAGTTTGGCAACTTGTGGTATAAATCTTACTCATTCCATCCAGCCAGATTTTCAGCAAGATGTTATAAGTCTTCAGTTTACAACTGAATTAAGTAGCAACTTGCATAGATGGTTTTCAGAAAAAGGCAGCTTGTAGAAATAAGATGCCTGTTATGCTCTTTAGATAGCAGCCTTCATATTGAAACTCAAATATATTAAGCAATATTTAGTTTTTCCTCTGCAGCAGATCTTTTAACTTAGTCTCTGTGGAAATTCTCCTATAAGAAGAAGCATACCACTACTCCATTCCCCCTTCTCCCCTGTGAGTACTAGATCTTCCACAAAATGGCCTCATGGATAAAGACGAGTACAAGGCTGTTGCTGTATGGTCTAACTACAGGATGGAGCCCTACTGCTGGTGATGTTGAAATTATTTCATAATTATTGGCTGAAATCCTGCCTTTTCAGATAATGGCAAAAAGTCCCTGGCAAAGTGTGTGGGAGACAGGGTTTCCCCTCTCATCATAGGCTGTTGAGGGTGAGTTTCTGTGTGAGGGTTTGTCATTAGCATTGCTGCAGTCGTATTGCACAGGGTTCTAAGAAATTCCCCATGACCATACTTCAGTCAAATGGATAAAATTAGCTCCTTGTTTGTAACTCAGTCTTCTCATCAGTGGTTGTATGCTTTTCTGTATCAAAGCAGAAAAACTTGGCAGGCATTTGTGCGAAGAAAAAGAAGGACAGAAAAATAGAATCACCCATGGACTAATCTAGGAGGTGTTTAATGTATAAGCTTAATTTTTTTTAATTTACTTTTTATTTATTTACCTTGGGGTTTTGGGTCGGTTTTTTGGTTTTATTTTTTCTTTAAATGTTTAATCCCATTTACCTTCATTAGGAACTGTCTTCATAGAAAAAGAAAGGCAAAAAGGGAAATAAAAGATGCCTGCAATATTTAAGCAGACTTGGAGTAAACGACTGATATGCTCAAGTGATTTTGAGACCTTTATCATAACACTATCTACCTTTGTGACCTTTAAGTCTTGAATGGTTCTGTTTTCAGTCACGCATCCAACCTGCAACATTTTTACTCTGCTGCTGTGCACACAGATCCTGTGGATAATTATTATAATCACCTCGCATTTGCGCAGGCTCTCTGGGGACTTGAACCCAGGTTTCTTACTCCTGCTCTATTACAGGGGAAGTAGAAGGAGCAACTCCCCAAGTTCACAATAGCATTGGCAAGGAGTAGTTAACCTGAACCCTCAATTATGTGTAGAAAATCTGCACATCCTGCCCAATTAAGATTTCTTTTTCCCATGGAGCAGGTTCTAAATTTTTAAATAGTTTGATTGGAATTCTAAAAACAGCAAGAGAGAAGATTAATCGTGTTAATAATTAGAAAGCTGAATGCTAACATTTTTCCCCCACAGGAGCTGCCTCAATCTTATTACTCTCACAGCTAACAGCAGTTATAGCCTGTGTGTAAAGAACCTGATATACATGTAAATTGACCAACAGTTTGTTAGAAATAATTGAAAAAATAATTCTGAGTTTAAAGTGAAGAGTTTAATTGTCTCTGCTTCTTGATTTGCACTACAAAAAGGAAGGATGCAGGGACAAGATGAATCAATTGGTCCCATGACTAACGTGGTCAACCTATCTCTTTGCTGTCCTTGTGGTATAAGGAAATATTGCTTCTAAGCCACATCCTCTTACAAGCCAATACAGGGAATTATGTGCAGCATGTCTGGCAATTGAGGATGCACGAGATGCTGTTCAAACACTCCTTTTGCAGTCTCTATGTTCTCGATAAGTCTGTCTATCACTGCTCAGTGCAGGCAGAATAACCCACACCATGAGGCAAAAACTACTCTTGGTATCTTCCTCCAGTAAGGTAGTTCCCAAATAAGCTTTATTTGTTAGCGTCAGTTTTCCTCTTGCCCATGGTCTGTGGCACAAGTCTTTCAGGAGCCATCTACATAGCAATTGCCACCAAAAGATGTGTTTAAAAGTATAATTTTTATATCTACAGTAAAGGGGACCCTGTAACTTGTTACAGCCTTGGCAGATTGGCAAGGAGCAGGGTCAGGATGACTGCAAGAGCTGTCAGATGCTGACCTCATAACCATCTTATTCAGAGCAGAAATTTGAACCAACATCTTTGTCTTCACTTGTGAACATGCTGATGACTATTAAGAATTTACATCTCTTTTTCGTTTTCTACAATTTAAGTATTTAATTAATTATACAAGGAAAGAACACTGCCAGCAAAGTGGCTGGCACTGATGACGTATCAGTCTGCTTTGATACCACCATATGCAATGAATGAGACAGGAGGCAAGGTATCATTACTAAAGTGAAGATATAATGAAATACTGTACCATACTGCAGAAGGGAGACTATAAAGATTGCACACTAACAATAACTTGGTTATTTCTTTTCATTTCTGTGCTTTACTTAGCAACTTCAATAATGGTATTTAAATATACGTCACCAAGCGTATGTGTTTATATAAGTATATTCTTTTTTTACTTTTCTGAGTTTGTTAAAAAGTTTATTCAAAGCTAGCTCTGTAAAAAGAATTATTTTCCTTACTACACAAGACTTTTAAAAACAAACCGTAAAATCTACCGGATTTCTCACTCATTTAAAAGCCACCACGGTTCACTATTCAGATCCAATAGTACATTCTCTGTAAATACATGCATTTCTCTCCTGAAAGTACAACTATATGAAGCAAAGGATTCTTAGCTGAGATTAATAGTTTTGTTCCCTGATTTTTAATCATTTTATACTAAAATAACTCTAAATTTTAAAAAGAAAAGTAAAAAATTAGATTTTCTAAAATATTTTTGACCAATTTTTTGTGTCCAGTAACTTGTGTCCTATATTATGAGTGTAGAAATTAATCACAAAAAATCCTTTAATTATTTTTTTTCCCCCAGAAACTGAACTTTTCAAAAAGAGAAAAGATTGGTTTATTCAAAATTTCCCAGCTACTTACTAAATATTAAAACAATTAACAATTGGGTAATATCCTAACTATTCCCAATATAATCTCTTTACACCATCAGTGGAGTTTGAATTTTGAAACACTAACATTGCAGCAAAATATTTGTCATGAGCAGTAAGATACAGGAAAAGGAAAACCCAAAGAAACCTGAAGTACTACTTTTCTGTCTTGAGGCCTTGGTCTTTCTTGCACCTAATGACATGAATATTTTTGAAGGAAATTTCTGTCAATGATAATATACAGATAAAATTTATTGAAAAATCTGAAAGAGAGAGTTTAAATGCTATTAAAGCCCTGCTTACCTATATAACTTTTTCTGGTCAATGTGTGTCTTCCAGAGTAGAGAGTGATAATGAGTCATACATTAAGTTTCAGAGAAACTTGCATGATGTGGTCCAGAAGTTTCCTATTTTTCCCAGCTTTCCCCGTAGATCAGGTGTGGCTTCTATAGCTACACCTGAACATGAGCTCAGCCTTAGAATTTTCCTACTTTCAAGGGTTTTTTAGGTAAAGTTGGGTTTCGAGTAAAACCAGCACAATAATTGAATTGATGGTGTTAATTTCAGCATAAAAGGATAGGAGCAAAAAGTCTGCTACATGTCATAAATATAGCTTAGCTACAAGATCCTTCAGCAGTCCAAGAGGTGCTGTTGTGATGGGCATAACTGGAAGGCTTACGTGACCAATCAGTCATGGTGGTCGTGATAGAACATCTAGCCTTACATCAGCATTTATTTCTTAAACTTATACAGAAGTCTTGAATACTTAGCAGTTGTCCTACTGTATTTTTAAAATGTAACAAAAATGATAATTACGAATTGCCATCATTAAATATAATTGTACATGATCATCTCTAGCAAAGCACTGCTAGTTAATGTCTCATATTAGCAGTTAATCACATACTTTAAATGGGTCCATGATGCATTTTTATGAACTCTTTCCTGTGCATTGGCGAAGAATGTGAATTGTGGTAAGGGAAGAAACTTAAGCAAAACCATTTTTTAATCTTAATTCCAACATAGGAAACTGAAAAGCTGAAAGTGGTCAGGGTGTTTAAAAAGACATTAAACATTCAGTAGAGTACAGAGTTTTTATTCTACATATTCTTTGCATGTTACAAAGAAGAGTGCTTCAAAAACTGTCAGAACAGTGACGTGGGAAATTCAAAACTTATGTGGAAATTGCTTCAGGGTAACAATTCATGAGACACCTCATGAAAGAACCTGAAGTTATTTTGCACATAGAAATTTGTAACCTCAATCGGTGATTATTACACTGGGTATCTTTTTAGTCTTTGTAACCAAGGTTCAAAGACTGAAAGGTGAAGAAGACAATTTTCTTCAGTCCTGTAGAAGTAGTAATTTCACAACTGACTTCATTTTTGTCTTTAGTCAGAAAACCTCAGTTTGTGTGCATGCATGTGTGTGTGGGTGTGTATACACACATATATATACACATACATACACATACACATATTTGTATATACACATATTCTTTTTAATGCAAGAACTGGAAATTCTTGCATTAGAGAATTCTTAGAGAAGAGAAGAGAAGAGAAGAGAAGAGAAGAGAAGAGAAGAGAAGAGAAGAGAAGAGAAGAGAAGAGAAGGCTGAGGGGGGATCTGATCAATGCTTATAAATACTTAAAGGGTGGGTGTCAAGAGGATGGGGCCTGTCTTTTTGTCCAGGGATAGGACAAGAGGAAATGGGCACAAACTTGAATAGAAGAAGTTCCACCTAAACATGAGGAGGAACTTCTTTACTTTGATTGTGCCAGAGCCCTGCAATAGGCTGCTCAGGGAGGTGGTGGAGTTTCCTTCTCTGGAGACATTCAAAACCTGCCTGGACAAGTTCCTGTGCAACCTGCTTTAGGTGGACTTGCTTTGGCAGGGGGTTTGGACTAGATGATCTCCAGAGGTCCCTTCAAACCCCATGTGATTCTATGATTCTGTGTTTCACTGGAAAAATGGCATCTGGGAGCAGGAGAGGATTACTGGGCACTGCTGCAGGGGCACCTGGACTAACCAAGCTTGACACAGGTGATGGAACCAATGACTCAGAGAGGAAGGGTAATGATGGTCTTTCTGTAAAAGGTGGTGAAAGCCACCTGCCAAACAGATTTGCTGTCTTGGGAGACTTGCTGCTCATCTGGGGCTCAAATCTGGAATACAGTGGAGATTTTGCCAAGGTTCATCCAGGAGTCAGGCTACACTGACTGCTGTTTGTCCATGTGGGTATCTGCCAATGGAGATCTTGAGTAGAAAAAGGGTTAGAATGAAGGGCAAAGAGAAACTGTTGGTATTCTCCTCAGTCCTGCTGATCAAGGGGAAACAGTCAGAGAGGAGATGTGGATCCTGTAGATCAAAACTTGCTTATATGGTTGGTATTGCTGGCAGGGTTCTGTCTTTTATGGCCATGGGAATTTCCTAATGACTTGGAAAAAGCAAATGTTACAGCTATTTTCAAAAGAGGCAAGATGAAGAATCCAGGGAACAGCAGGCCAGTCAACCTCACATCACGCCTGGGAGGACTATGGAAAGAGTTCCCTGGAAAGCCATTTGCAGGCACATGAAAGGCAAAAATGTGCCTGGGAGAAAGTAGCACATGTTTACATGGACAAATCATGCCTGACCAACCTGTTTGCTTTCTATGACAACCGGCTCAGTGACTGAGAGGGGGTTTCTTTGACTTTAGCTAGGCTTTTGACCAGGATGTGCCATGACATCCTTGTAGCCAAATTAAGAGATATGAACTAGATGGGTGGATTGTAAGGTGAGTGAAAGACTGGCTGTACTGCAGCATTCAAAGAGTGCTGGTCAATGGTTTAAAGTATAACTGGGGGACAGGTACAAGAGGCATTCCTCGGGAGTCGATACTGAGGTTGTTTGTGTTTAATATCTTCATCAGACTGGATGATGGAATGGGATTCTCCTTCAGGTACTCAGAACTGCTACTTAGATGGACGTTGACAAGCTGGAGGAACCAGCTGCAGAAATCTTATGAAGTTCAATGAAAACAAATGCAAAGCCCATGGGGACTCATTGACTAAGGAGCAGCTCTGGAGCGACTCCTGAGAGACTGTGATTAAACACAAGACAGAGGTATGGCATTGCAGAAATAAAGACTAAGTGTATACTAGAGCATAGTTGTAAGCAACAGAATAGCCATCAGCCTGTGAAAAGATTATCACCCTCTACTCAGCATTCATGAGGCTTCATCTGGAGCATTGTTCCCAGTTCTGACACCTTCCCCTACTATTAGGGCTACAATACATGGAGTAAGTTCAGCAGAAGTCCAATGAAGTGGGAAGATACCTGAAGCACAGGGCATACAAGGAAAGGCTGAAGGACCCAGGTTTGAGTAGCCTGGAGGAGAAAAATCTAAAGGGAAACTCACTTCTTTCTTTAATAACTTCATGATGGTTATAGGGAAAGCTGCCAGACTCTTCTCTGAGATGCACAGTGAAAGAATAAGAGGCAGCATTCATAATTTGTAGCAATGGAAATTCTGACTAGATAAGGAAAGGAGTTAAGCACCAGAACAGGTTGCCTCAAGAGATTGTGGGATCTGCAGTTTTGGAAATATTCAGAAGTTGACTGGACAAAGCACCAAGCAACTTGATTTGACTTTGAGGCTACACCTGCTTTTAGCAGAAGACTGGACTAAGTGAACTCCAAAGGTTCCTTTCAGCAAAAATTAATTTACTATTCCATGTCTGATTGATGTTAACACACTCCTAGAAGTGGAGAATATTTTATATGCTTCTCCAGTCTAGGAATGAAATTCAAGGCCACAAATTATTAGCACTCTAATTAGGATAAAAGAGCTTTCTGCATCTGAGTCTCTCCTAGACTTGTTGACTAGCAGTTAGTGCTATGTATATGAAAGAACCCTCTTATGCATGAAAGCTTCCAATAATGCAAATGTTTATGATCCTGATACATAGAAACCGTATGTAAACAGATGATTCATGAGATTCAGGCTTCTGTTCCCAGTTTCAATCACGTGTGATTTATGAAAAGTAAACAGTGGATCCAAAACCATCCTAGTTGTCAGTGGTCCTTGTGAGGCAGTAAATATCATGAATTTCAAACTGTTTAAAAATCTTTCAAAACTGCTCAGTATGCAACTGCTTTTATAGTTACGTTAGCCTTTAAAATGCACATTTCCTGAAAGGCAAGCAAGCGGGAATAATTACTATTCATTTTTTTCCCCTCAGCTTAGAGAGTTAAATTGTATTCAACAGTTATTTCTCCCTAGTGCATGATACAGCAGAAATTCTTCCAGAGCAAATGCACTGCAATCACAGAGTTGGCTTCAACAGCAGAAGCACTAAAAGAAGTAATACAGATTAATGAATGGATGATGCAGATACACTTTGTTAGAGCTGTTTGCTACAGGGATATCCTTAAGCTCTGGAAATGAAGACTTCCTCTGGAAGGTTTGTTTGCTCAGCCTGTGTAGATACTGAGGATCTGTCCTTTTAAGGACCATTTTTTTCCCCACTCCACTGATTTCAGAAGGCTTGTGTTTTCTTTTTGAACATGAAAAGACTGGACGTTGCAAATAATAAAACCCAGGTGTCAAAGGACTTCATCACTGTCAGCAAGAAGCTTGTGATGTTTTCTCAAAGATCAACCCACACATTCATCTGTCTTTAATAAAAGCAGATCTGCCTGGCTGTATCAGCTGATTTGCTGTACTTGCCGTGGAGTATCATTTGTTGTTCGTTGTTGGTTTGTTGTTTGTTTTGTTTTTTTTTTTTTTTTTTCAGTGGGAGGGATTTCAAGATTTATGGGTGTGCTGAGAAAACATGGAAGGAATTTGCCTGGAGGGCTGATGGGTCTCCATGGAGTGAAAAATGTACTCAATGAAATGCATTTATACATACTGTCCTTGGCTTGCAGTGTTGCTTTCCAAGGCTAAGCCTCACCCAGCCTCTTGAGAAACAACTTATTTAGTAGTTTTCTTCTCCACGTGATTTGTTAATTTATGGGAACTGAAATGTTGAGGCTTGTTGAAGAAACTCGAGTCATCCTATTAATGAAAGTTGCTCTGAAATGAGAGGATTGTGGGAAACGAGATCTTGAAGTTGTGAAACACATATATTCATATACTGTGCGATACCTGAACTTTCCAGAATTCAAGTAAGGTGTTGTAAGAAGGTCCTACAGCATTTTATAGCAAATTCTTGAGAAAATTAAAAAGAAAGTGACACTTTGCAAAAATTCAGACTTCTTCTTTAAAGAAGATGCCACCAATAATCTAATACAGTAAAAAAAAGAAAAACCTGACTGGACTACAAAGAATAGTTCAGCATAATATAAACAATTAGCCAGTTAACCACAATCACTATATACTGGGCTAATTTCATTCCTAGAACTGAACTACGCAATGGGTGTATGGTCTTCTAGGAGAGAGCTTGAAATTACTGGGTTTTGGTTTGGGTATTTTCATCTTGCTCATCTGGCCTCGATAATCTAGTAATCAGTACAATCATTTAAGATCTATAAGGCACATATTCAAATTTCTTCTGTGATGCAAAGTAGCAGAGATTTAACTCCTGAACTCCCAACCTTCTGCACTAGCTTAGAAAGTAGTCTAGCTTCATTTTTCTTCTTAAATATCCTGTGTTTACACAAAAAATTTAAGAATTTCACAAAAGGGGGAATGAATGACAGCTATTAACATTATGAATGTAACTAAAGATCTCATATTTTACCCACATAAGGATTCTGTACCTGGCCTCCACTGTTCAAGTGTTCCAGTGTCCAGATATGTGTATATAAAAAGAAATTGTTACAACCTTTTCACTCTTGATGAAGGCACCTTTCTACTCCTAGACTTTTTTGAGAGACTGCAGATCAGACAACAATAGCTAAAATCTTTCCTAGATATGAAGCAATCCACTACCATCAATCAATATCTGCATTAAACTATAGATCTATTAGGGCTGAAGCGCTGGTTTCAAGTGTAACTTATTAGGGCCTATCTAGACAAACTGGAATTTCTGACGTTTGCAGGTCTGCAGATTACAGCTGATAGCTCTGCAGTTAGTAGCAGAAACAGCAGGTAGGAGTTTAAGAAGTTTGGGCTTCTAGAAGATTTAGGAGTAAACAGTCCCAGTGAAATGGGGATCAGGTCTAGGCACACAGCTGAAACAGGATTTAATCTAGTCCTGGCTATGTTACAATACCATTTAAAATGCTTAATGACACATAGCACGGGTTCTGTGTACACAGAACATATGCTAATCGGCATATTTAGTTCTATATGCGTTAACAAAGAAAACAAATTGGATTACAACATTAATTACAACCCCTTTCCCAACTAAATTAGCCTTCTTTAATCTTCATTTCTTCTGTTGTTCTCCCCTGGCTAAATGTATAGGTGATTGCCTACCTGCGATTGTTTTCTTACCTAGTTTCCAGCTGTAAAGCTCACATCTAACACTTCATCTTGTAGCTTTAATTTATTGCCTTGCTGGTTGTGCTGCAATTAGACAGGACATAGGATAAACTAATAAGCTGTAAACTCCCTCAGTATGTATTAGTAAGGGCACTGCACCTGTTTTGATATAACTCAGCCTTTTAAAATAGATGAGTTATTGACATTATTAACTTAAGCAACATTTCTACTATAACTACTACTAAATACAGAAATTGAGAAAAACACATAAAATAAAAGCTAGATCTTTATGGGAAAAGGGTTTATATAAGTGTTTGCTCTCTGGAACTGATATTCAGTGTTGATGGAAGGGAAAGTAAGTCTTTAAATCTAAATCGCAGGTAGGGTATTGTTACCAAAGACAGGCCTCTGCTTTGTTTATAACCACATGCTAACTAAAATGAGTTAATTACTGAGCTTCTTACTGTGTGAGAAAATAGTTGGTCACCAAACTGATAGTGATAAGTATGGGATAACAAGAAGTAGCTAATCATTTCAAGGTTCTCTCATATGTCAAAGTATGTACTCCTATACCAATTAGGACAAAGCTGTGGCTACTTCAAAGGACAACCTTATCGTCCTCAAGAAGCTGACAAACTTACAGTAAACTTTTACTGTCCTGAGGTGACTCAATACCTTAAAAGGGTAATGTGAGGAAGGGTATCCATACCCGAGTGACCACTGGGGAACTCATGCCTGTGCAGAAATGTTTTGCTGATGTTGCAAAATTTAATACACATGTGCAAAAGGGCTATTTGTTCATCCTAATGAGCACGTAAGTCTAGGTGCAGTTGTGTATTAGGTAGGCAGAACAATGAGAATCTTTTGTGTATAAATAATGGGTGAATGTCCTCGGTAATGTTTGCTAGATTTGTGGATTTCCATCTGGCACCCGATGTCAAATAAAGCAGTATCTCCTCTCTAAACTACTGTTGGTTTTGAGAGCTTTTGTTTCAGGTAACAGTATCTGCAGAAGTCAGTGTCACAGTGATCCACCAGTATCAGAATGGGGAGTCTACTTATGGGTTCAGTAAACTGCACAGGTTGTGAACTTCAGTCTGCTTACACCAGCTGCGTTAGTGAACCCTGTTTTTATCTCAAATTCAGTTGTGCATATTCCTATAGAACAAAACTTTGCATTTTGATCGGTGTCAGTGAAATGAGAAAATGCAGCTCAGATGTGTTTGAGAAATTGAATATAGTCAAATCTGTATGACAGCCAGCAACAGCTGTAGGTCCTTCATGTCTGTATAAAATGCAGCAGCTTATAACGCATAAAATGTCTATACCTACACATTGAGCAGAAGATAGNAATGCAGCAGCTTATAACGCATAAAATGTCTATACCTACACATTGAGCAGAAGATAGCTACAAAATCTCTTGAGAAACCTACAGGATGGGTTTCTGCACACATCTCCAGACCAGATTGGTATCTGCCAAGGAAAATATTGAGCTCCAAGAAGCATCCCACAGGGGTAATACTATACAGCAAATCAGCTAGATGTTTCACACGGAATTTCAGGACTGCCTTTTTGTAAGTACTTGCAATGCTTTGATTGCTTGCTAGTGTATGTTAGTTCTTACATATCATTCTTTTATTTGGATGATTCTTGTCCAGAAGAATGTTCTGGGCTTGTTCACCTAACTTTGACGTGTCCACTGACACTGGTCTCTTATTGCCTAAGAGTCGTGGCAAAAGGTCTACTGGTCATGGTAACGTGTTTCCGGCTTGGATTACACCAACAGCAATGAAAGCTGAGAACACCAATGGACACCACCAATGACAGCTGAGAATTCCACTGTGCCTTGCCATATATACTAAGCAAACAGATGACTGAGTTTTTATTTCTTTCATATTGAAAGAGACAGAAATGTGCTGACAAACTAAGAAGTGGCTCAGACAAAACATAGATACCAGAGGGACAATCACAAACACAACTTCAGGGCTTTGATCACCATTCAGGGGAAAGCAGAGGTGAACAGCCCAGGTAACATCCTCAGATGCCTAGCATTAGCATTTTCTGAAGCCAATGGCCAATATAATTCAAGCCAGAAATCCAGAATTCCATACTTCATACTAGGTAATAAGAAGATGGTCAGAGACAGTCACAGACACGGGGGAAAAGAAAGGGAAAAATAAATAAGTGCCAGCTACCAGCTCTCAAGTTGAATAGCAGGAAGCACTGTTTTCTGGGTCTACTCAAGTCAACCATCATCTAGTGCTATGCTTTCAAACAGTGCCTTGTTGCATATGCTGATTATTTTACAAAAACTGCATTAAGCCTAGTCCCTACTAAAGTATAGTTTCCTTGGAGGCCTGACAGAAAGTAACATTAGTCCCAAGATCTGCCAGTTTAGAAAGTCAAAGAATATTACAGTGGTGCTTTTAGTTGTCTCCATTACAACCCTGTTGTCCCTAATACAATATTTCATCCGTCAAGTGCTGTGAAGATGCATATAAAAAGATTAATCTCTGCCAAAAATATGAGTTTAAATAGATAAGGCAAGCAAAGACAGAAATACCCTTCTAATACATTCAGATATTTCAAATCATCTGGTTTGAACTCCTCTGTAACACTGGCTGACGAATATCCCTGACGAAGGGATGAGGCAGGTAGATTTTTCAGAGACCCACAGAAAATGGAAGGGTTGAGATAAGTCTTCTTGCCCACATCTTCTCCTCTCAAGCACCCTTGTACTTAAGTATACCAGCGCAAGCACTGTAAAAACAGGTTTATTAGCATACTACTATCCTTCCACATGGTAGACACTGTATACATGAAACCCTCTTTATTTTGCAATCTCAGGAGATACAAAAAAAATCATTTACTTTGGATAATTTTCTCTGAAAGGAAATCTCCTTACAGAACATTTCACACATTTCACATTTGCACATGATTTTTTTCTTTTCTATTTTTTTTTTTCAGAGAACTTGTTCCTCATCTTGTGTGTGAATGTTTAGGGAAGAAGTAAGATCCAACCAGTTTGACATTTAAAACCAAATGTCTCAAGGTAAGCATAAGAACAGCTGTCAGTAAGAATTAGCAGGAGCCAGCACTTGAGATGGGGTTGGTATTTGACAGTGTTCATGAATATCTGTTTCATGAATAGTGTTTCACACTGAAGATGTTACCTTTCAAACTTTAGGTTTCTCTTTTCTTTTTAAACAATGTCTGGCCTTACTCACCTTTTTAATGTTATGAAGTGGAGCAATATTTTATACATGACAAGCATGAGGGAAGAACCCTATTATCATTCTCTTGTGTATGTGTTGTAACATGAATTAATGTAAGGAGGGAAATATTCATCCATTTCATGAGGACGGCTGAAACATTTGCTGCCAGAATTCCTCACCTGTCATTTATTACTGACATTGAGAACATTTTTTACACCCTTGTGAAAGAGATTTCCAAAAGCCACTGAAGTTTATTAATTGCTTGCAAATTTGCAGCTGATAAAGTTGAATTTTCAATACCTCGTGGGGCTTATGTTTCTCTCTGTTTTTGGAAGTAACTTTCTGTACATTCAAATTGCCTTACATGGCAATTTTGATTTGCCCATAATGTGTTACATGCTCGGTGACGTTTCATTGCTGCTATTATTACAGTTAGCAGTTAGGTCAGTACATACTTATGTCTCCTGCAGAGCAACTCAGCTCAGGGAAGGGAAACCCTTTGAAACTCAGCAAGGTTTCCAAATTCTTTTTCTAAGAAGAGTAAATATTCTGTGGATCACTAATGCAGCCAGCAGTTGAAGTACAGGGAAAACTTGTCAGACCACCACATATAATTACCATATTCATGGTAGTATTTAATTCTGCAGTGCTCTGAACTATTTTGACAAATTTTCTCTGACTCAAAGGGAAACTGAGAATCTTAATTTTCTTAGGGTTGCTTAGCCTATAGAACTGAAGTCATTCTAGAGCAGTTGCTGAAATAAACCTAGAATGATGAGAATACTGACTCTAGAGTGTGTTCAGTGTCTCATTAATTTATTTTGAAATTGTGTTAGGCCTATAAATATTTTAGAAAACCTAAATAAAAACTTTGATTTACCGGTAGTTTTATTTTTGCATGGGTTTCTAGACAATTTTAACAGAAAAAGACCATGCAAAACATCACTGCAGGATGGAGTGGTCAATATGTATTTATGTCAGAGAGTAAAGCAAAACAGAATATTGTCCTTGAAGGACTTCAGCATAAAAATCAGGAATTTTCTGCAGTAAAAAGCTTCCAGATGCAAAGGGAAACTTATCAGAACTGAAGCCTTCCAAAGGAACATATCAAATTTGCAAAAAACTATTACATGGAAATGTTTCTTAGGTTCAGGGTAGTACTTCTTCTGATAAAAGCCAGAGACAGAACGACATGCCATGAACTGGTAAAATCAAGACCGTTCCCTAGCCCTGAAGAACAAGTGCATGGCTTATTACCATCAAGTCATTACACCTCAAGAGAGCAAAGATGCAGAGACATATGTGTGCATATCCCCAGATGCTTCCAAATATATCCATTCTTGTTAGTGTATTGCTCTTTACAACTATTTATTCCTCGCCTTCTTTATTCTTGTACAGTTTCTTCCAGATAAAAATGTCTATTGAATTTGGTTCTTTCTCACTTCTATAGTTTCTCACCTTTCAGCTTTTTCTTCTCACTGACAGCATGTGGGAAGAATGTCCCATGCACGTGTATGTGCAGCTACCCATACAGTTTTTTTGCAACTCAAAACTTTTTTTTGAGAATCTGACTTGGGAAGGATGGAAAAGGGGGATCTTGGGGGTGCAAGGGAGTGCTACCTTAGTGACAGTACCAAAGTGAAGAGTGCATGTTGGTATTGTTTTAAATAAATTTTAATTTTCATGTGTTATTTAACAGAAATCCACATTTTGATCCAGAAGCAGTAAAGCAAGAATCTGTTTTGGTAAAACTCAGTGTCGGACAACTGACTCAGTTCACCAGAGACACTGAATGCATACACCTGTCTTACACGTGACTAATGCACACCCTCAAAGTTCAGTTAAGGCTGAAATGCTTAGCTAAAATGAGATCTGGATCATTCTGCTGAATAAGCCTGTTATGTCAGGTTAGTCAACAGCAAATCTATTTTACACACATTTTTTAAAAAATGTATGTAATTCATTCAGTATTTACAGGCACATTTAATGGTGTGCTGTGCTTAGCTGAGAAATAAGTTACTTCTTTGAACCTTAACATACTTTCTGGAATTAATGCCTAAATATCTAACTTTACGTTTTCCAAGTACATTCTGTGTTTGCTGGTTTCTGTGATTGTATTAACATGATATGAAAAATTAAGATGTTCTTGCTCCAACCCAGCTCTGGCCGGTACTTTCCTGCTTCCAGCTAACAGTTTGGTGCCCCTTCAGCTGTGACGTGACAAAAGGTTTGGGAAGGAGGATGTTGTAGATGGGATCACTAGAATCTCTGAGTTAAAATTCCAGGAACGATAAGAGGAATAGATAAGGAAAGTTACAATTTGGCCTTGCACAAAAGCTTCTGTCTCTTGAAAACATATTTTTACTCAAATAAAAAAGAATTTAAGAATATATCACACAGGTAATGAAGGCTTATTAAGGATATCTAGCACTTTTAAGTAAATTTAGAACATAAAAATAGTCAATTTTTTTTAATACCAAATTCTGTGTAAAATGTGGGAAATGGGGGAAGAGAAAAAATCTCCTAAAATTAAAGAGAAGAAAAGATTTGTGAAATCTCTATTTGTATTCTTTTTCTGACAGCTTGTCTTTTTTAAGGTCATATCCTCCCATAAAGTTGAAAGATATACACAAATATTCTCAGGAAAACTATTTTCTAAATAAACTATGCTATTTTTGTCCCATTGTGAGTGTTTTTCAAGGTGAAACTGATATGCTTATACATTTTCAATAGGAAAATGAAATGAACTGTAAACATGTGCTTTACTGAGTGCAGCATAAGCATAATTTCTACAGTAATTTCTGATAACAATATACATCAGTGCATATTTGAGATCACTGTAGCTTCAAATATTTAAGTAACCCTCTGGGAAAGGTTATAGTTTTCCAAAATACAAACCCAGAACTGTCTCTCATGCTCATAGCAACAGTGAATATTCCTCAATAGATGTTTTGGTGTCTCTTCCTCCTTCCCATCCCTTTAGCGATTTACAAGAAACTAAACAGCCCCATGGTTGTTATGGCACGATTTATGTTCTTACAGTTTGCCCCAGTTATACGGCTGGAAATGAAAAAGACAGCTTGTAGCACTGCGTCTCCAGCTTGCTGAGCATCAAGAGCCTCTGCAGTGCCCTGGCCCCATCCTGAGCACTGCTGGTTGCTATGGAAGCAGCACAGTGCAGTGCTTTGAAGGACTGGGAGATGCTGGGGGAACTATTCATAATTTGATAGAGACATACTGGTATTCTCATGTAAACTTATACGATGTACAGTTTCATTGGGACTGAGTGGTCATATATCCTTTGCTCTCTGGAAGCCACGAGGATTACGACTTTTGCTTCCTATGGGGGTGTGCAGGAAGAAGAGATTTTGTACATCTGGATCTCTTTCCCTCTGAGCTTCACTGTTCCATACCTTTGGCTTTTTTGTATGTAGTAGGACAATATTTCTCTACATGTTTTTCCATGTTTTCCAGCGGGAGGTCAGAGAAGAAAAAGGTGGGTGAGATGGATGCCCCCTTACTGAACCTTCCCAGCAGTCCCCAAAATCATCCCCTGCTCAGCAAGGTGGCAACCCAAGAGTGAGACCTGCCCACGGCCAGCCCTGGGAAGCTGCCTCAGCTCAGATGCAGAAGTCTTTCAGAGCAAGAGAGACCAAGCACACACTGATGCATCATCACAGTGACAAGGAACTTTTCAGTCCATTGCAGAAATCATATCTTGAAGGGGACCAAATTTGCTGTGTCCTAGTCCTCTACCAAGCATCCTAAACCCGGTTCTCCAAAAGAAGACTGGAGACAACTTAAGCTGTTAAAGAGTATTCCATAAAACTCTCCACATATAAAAAGGAGAACTTATTTTATTAACAGCCTAGGTAGGATTCAGTTCACAGGATAAAATGGCCAGATAGAGGTGTGAGGTATATTCTTTGAAGATTTTGTGCATAGCCTCTTCGCAAATCTATAAAGAGTGTTCTGCTTTTGATTCTTGTATCTAGAATTTGTTAATTAGTAATTTTTAACAGAAATCATCTCATTCAATTACATCTATCTAAAAATTAGATATTTAAGTTAAGACTCTTTTTGGACTTAGTGGAGAGAACTCTTTCTTAACCAGAAGCAAAATTCAGTATTTCTAGAATGTGATCCCTCTTTCTTTACATGTTTTTTCTGGATGGGATGGTTGATCTCTGAAGAATCCTGTCTCACATCCCTGATTATATGCACCTGGAGCATGAAGACTAGTGTCAAGAGGAGGTGGTTTATTTTTTTTATATGCATAAACCTGACAATAAGCCAGGATATTTCCTCCTAGTAATTATCAAGATAGCAATGGTTAGGTGATCAACATTACCAGTCTTACGTATAAAAGCTATTCTGTTTAGGTTCTTCTACAGAGCTTACTAGCTTATTCCATGGGAGAAAACCCAACATTGAGCTCCTCATAGTTAAGAAATTATGTTATGCAGTAGTTGTATGTCTATATAATAATAGTTTAAAGGGCCAAGAAACAAGTGACATTTTAGTTTGCGGGCAAGTAAAATCATTTACATTAAATCAATAATTCATTTCTTTTTGCCTACTGAGTGATGCCTCATCATTTAGTGTCAAAATAGTTGCTTCTGTGAAATGGAGGTGATTTACAGCTGACAAATTCCTCTTGGAGCACCCACCACATAGTGAAATTTCATGGGGAGCCATTCACATATGAATGTGGCGTAAAGCCAGAACAGTTGGAATCTCTGGTTCTTGTTGAAAACTGGATTGGATTTCTTGGTAGGTTTTCTTTCTGGTTTTCAAAAGGGACTTCCAGCAGAAATGAAATCTGGAATTGCTTCAACTCTCAGCATTTAGATGCTTCCCAAAATAAAAAGGACATCTGTTTGTAACATATCCCCTTACGATTTTTTTTTATTATTATTATTGCAACACTTGAATGTAGACTTACTCATGCACTGAATGTATTTTTTTGTATTGTGACACAGCATGTGACTTCGAAAAAGAAACCTCAAAAAACTAGTCGGATGGAAACTGTGAAAGTTTGGCAAGTGAAGTACATTTTCTGAATTTTCTCTCTTAAAAGATTATGATTTCATATAATCTCACACCCTTGAGCAGATGCTATCTGTTTTCCGTTACAGAGCTTTAGGCAGTAACCAATGGGAGACAAAAAGGAGGCAGAGGAAACCTCTGTGAGAGACCATGAGGATTTCTTTTCTTACACTAAAAAGCAGGAGAAGACCTATTTCTGCACTAGTTAAGATAGTAGAAATTATTATCAAAATGCAAAATTGAATTTTAATGAAAATCGCTGGACAATTTCCACTTAGAAGAAAGGACTGCAATATTTTCCTTTTGCTTTCTCTATTGCGTGCATTAGTCTTTCTGAAACATATCTATCTTTCATCATTGTAGCATGTTTATTATAATTGATGGTAATAACCCTGTTATTTCTGTGGTACAAATCGATTGCAGTGGATACATAAGTGAATGCATTTGCCTGTGTGCATGCTTGCCTATATCATACTCATAAATCTGTAAGTATACATATAAATCATCTTATTTTTTCTTGGTTTCTTATATTCCTCTTTCTGTATGTAATTAGATGAGGGTCAAAGCCTATGTTAAGGTTTTATTAAAAGACTAATGCTGTAAGAATTAGAAAAAAAAAAAGTCTTTAAACACCAGTTGAAACATTTAATTTTAGAAGACATGAAGAAAGGCACAAAGAAAATAAAAGGATTGATTCAGAGAAATACCGACAAAGGGATATAGAAATTCTTCTGAGAAAAAGCTTTCTAGGTAAGGAGCTTGTTTAGAGGAGGTTCAGTTCTCCCTCCTAACAGAGGCAAATGCATACTCAATCTTCAACTCTTAGAAAAAATGTCTGAATTATTAAGAGAGAGGATAATCAAGAACAGCATAAAGTCTTAGACTAAACACTTCTATTTGATGCTATTCGTTTTGTATGAGTAATTAAATATTGAGTTGACAACACCCAGCTTTCTCTTTCTAATGCAAAAGCCCATGCATAAATCAACAATTCGGTTAATACCTTATTTTCTGCACTGGGAAGGATATTTCAAGTTTGAAAGCTCCAATAGAAAGAAGAGAGGGATCCCCATCAAAAAGTGACCAGCGATCTGATAATTCAAATAACACAGAGCTCAATTCTCCTGATTGCAGCAATGAGAGAACATTTACAGCCTTGTTCCCCTTCTCCAGTGAGTATTCTAAGCGTTCTAGTGAGTTGTTTACTCTCTGGCTTAGTTAAAATTTAAATATTTTATACAGAGTAGAACGGCTCCCACAGGAAGGACAAGGAACAGTTTTCCTATTGCAGTGAATGAGATGAGTCCATGTTATTTTAGCTGGAGATATAGGTGAATCTGAGTCTTCAAGTGCCAGAATGTTTGCCTGCTTGAAAGAAACAGGATAATGACCACCTGTCTGGATACTTTCTCTAAGTGATCCTGACTCTAACTGATTTAACACTGAATTCAACCAGAATTTAAAAACACTTTGCGAATAATCAAAATAATATTTCTCATTAAAAATACTTTTATTGAAACATTTAAATAATTTTACCAATAAGTGAATTAACTATGTCATGGAAAACTATTGTTGGAGTGCTTATCATCAGCACCATGGATTCTCCGTGACTTCAGTTGATTCTTTCAGGAGAAATGCAGCCTTATCTACTAATATTATGACTGTGAACTACTGAATTGAGGCCTGTGGCATGTGATTTATACTAAAAGTGATCTTAAAACCCTCACTATTATTTTCTACAATGCTTTAGATTTTTTTTTGCTTTTGACAACACCACTAAAGTGTGGGTTTTTTTCCTAGAGACCTCAGCTGTTCTCCGATTTATCTCAAATATTTTCTAATTGAAACTTACTTAGCTGAAAGAAGTCTAGTGAGCTTAACAAACTCAGTGAAACACATTATCTATAGATAAACAGATAATATATTTTTTTTCTATTCTAAGATAACCCATGTTTGTACAGTCCTTTGGTTCATGCAGCTGATCACTTACAATCTGATGTCAGACCTCTTAGTAAGAATGTGTATGTGCATTCATCACAATCATTTTCTCACTTAAAGAGAGCTGAGAAACAATAATTTTTTTAGTTATATTAGCACCTCATGGCTCTCAGCGACTACGGGTTTGAAATGTGACCTTTTTAAGAGTCAGAAAAAAACAGGAAAGAGAAATGTAACAGCATGTTAAGAGCAGCTTTCATCATGCAAATCATCAGAAGTTATCAGAAATACTATTTTTCCTGCATATTTTTTTTATATTTGCCAGAATTTTCTCCATAATGGTTTTTACTTAATCTTACCTTGAAAAATATTTAACTATTGTTATCATACTCTTATTCTGATAATTCTAGGTGTGGAGTTTCATTGGGTTTTGAGTGCAACAGTTGAAATTACTGTGTTTTCTGCTTTTCTGGTAGTACTTTTTAAATTACTCTTGGTATGCCAAGTATGTAAGACCCATTCATTGGCACATGTTTTCACCTGTCACACTTTCTGTATTAATGGCAAAAACTCCAAAAATTCTATATTGCAAATGTGAGCAATCATCAGTACAAATGTCCATTTTATCTTTAATGTTCTCTGGTGTTTTTTTTTTATTTCTCTACCTCAATGAAATATTTTTTATTAGGTGATAAGGGTGGTATTTTTTTTGTTCTTCACAATTGTCATTAATTTTTAATACTTTATGACTTTTTTTTCTCATAAAGATGGATGTCAGTGAAATGTTTCTGAGAGAATGTTCTGATGAGGTTATTTTGTAAAATAATCCAATGTTCTGAGATACAACACCAAAATGTAAAAAACAGTTGTCTTGATTAAAACTTTAGCTTACTGTGTGTTCAAAAGGACGTATAATCTGAAATAAACTAGAGTGTATTTTGACAACACTGAGGTTTGTTTTCATTATCAGTTTCATTTAATGAATACATAGTCTTCACATACATTGTGCTTTATTCAAATATTTAATCTTTCTCATTTTTTGATGAAAGAACTTTTTCATGAGCTGCTACACTAACATAAATTCATAGATCCTAATTTCAGAAGTCAAAGTAACCTGCAGAAACGTGCATTCAAATACCAAGAACTGCCCTGCATGCTTAGGAACTGCAAAGCCTCATCTGAAGTCTACAGGATCACTCTTATCCACTGCCGAAATCAACAGAAATTTTGTCCTACATTTCAGTGGAGTATGAAAGAGCTCTGCGGAAAAGATCATAGTGAAAAACGTTTTCATACTCATTCCCTTTTGAATTTAGGCCAGAAGGTGTCTTTAATATTTCCATCAGACAATCCCGTAAACCTGTATGTTTATGTTATGACATTAGATGTATTCCAGCCATTGCTAAATAATAGAATTAAGATGGCATGTGCTAATTTAACTTCTAGCTTATGTTAAAGCCAGTATTACTTGCCAAAAAAACAGGGTACCTTTTTTTTCTCAAAAAGAACTTTTATGATTCCTTCTACTATTTAGTTATTTTAAGAATATGATAAAATTAATAAAGTTTTTTGGGGCAGTCAAAATATAATTGAAATTAAGAAATTCTAATAAGAGCATTCAATAAAATAATAATCATATGACTAGCTATAATAATAGCAATAGTAGTAATAATGAAATACGATCCAGTAATAGAATATCTACCAATAGAATATATGTCAAAAAGGAAGGTATAGTCCTTAAAATGAAGAAATTATTCTCTCTCTTCCTCTATTTTCATACCTCAAATATTCCATTTAAGCAATATAATATGATTAGTCATATGTTCTTTGGATGATATTGTAAGAATTTAAATATAAGAATGGGATGATAACCAACGTAGTAATTTGTATTTTCACATGGGAAAATTGTAGTACCTATTATTAGATTTATAGTGAGATCCAGTGATGAAATTCTTGCCTCATTAAAAGAAGTAGACTGTTTGCTAGTGACTGCAATAGGGCCAAAGTTTCAGCCCACATCCTCAGCTCATAACTCAGAATGTCTCCACTGAGTTCATTGATTCCAAGCCAAATCACACATGCTAAAGTTCCCAGGCACTATTTTTGAAATATCTTCCAAATGCAGGAGATAATACCTTCCAAATATCACATAGAAGGTTAAATTCCTTACATTTTTCACAGGACTACGACATGACTTTCTAAGGCATATATCATCTACACAGATGCACAAAAAAGATGTCCTTAATTAGTCTTTGGTAAATTAACTACCTTATGCTGTGTTTCACCAGTTCTAACCCTATTTGAAAGGTTGGACTTGACCATTCCTTGGAATTCCATGCGGGAAAACACAGGGAATACAACAAACAGTGTTTGCACCAGGCTAGTGGCCTTTGTCCCTGTAGCCTGAATTGAACAGTGGCTGCTTTCTTAGTGTACCTTTGGGTACACTTTGTTGTAGGAGCTGTTTTTCACATGAAAATAAATACTAACACTCTGTCTGGGTATGATACTACAGGTGTCTATAACAGAAGAGTACAGATTATAATTCTAGCTGGTTTGGCTGAATTCCAGTATGCACAGCTTCCTTCTGCCCACATAAGAAATTCTGCTATAATTTCATGAATGTTGTTTTGTGTCCTGCATTAGAAATGTCCTCAGCAATAGCTGTACTTTGGTGCATTGTTCTTTGAAATACTGTAGTTCTCATTGCAGACAGAAGATCCTGCAGGCATGTACATACTGAAGCTCAGATACAAAGCTATCAAGTTCCCTCAATTTAAATTTTTCTGCTTTTGTTTTTGTTTAAGTGTTTCCTCACCTCTCCCAGTTTTTCACTTCCTGATGAACTCTTGCTGGCAACCACTGCATCTTATTTCCTGCTGGCAGATCAAACAATCACCTTCTTTGAGAGCTGATGTTAATGCACAAGCAGACCAGAAGATGTGTAATGTTATGTAGCAACCCAGCCAGCCCCTCTTCACTCTTCCCCCTGACCTCCCAGATGCTTATTAAAACTGCATTCCTATGAAAGGTTGGACAGGTAATCCAGCCTTGAACCTCTCACATGACAGCAGTCTATAATCTTTTGTGCCAAATCATGTTATTTTCTCAGTGAGCATGTAGTTTTCCAGGACATTGATCTATCTCAGGTTTAATTTAGAAAACACTATTGTTTTCTCCCTCTCCCAATCACTCTCCATCCTAGTGGACAAAAGTCTATTTTATAAGACACTTGTTTTGTATGACGAAAAAACCAACGAGTTGTACTAATCAAAATCCTTAACTAGCTCAAGCAATCTACTTTAAAGAAAATCTTTCCTTCTAAGTAATATGTGCTTTCTGTTGGGGCCTTTCTGGATGATAAGATTGAACTAATTCCCCTTTGACCACTGCAGAATAGGTCTCTGGCCTCTTTGTGAGCAGAAACTGTCATTGCTGTCAGCTTTTATGGATGTTAGGTAGGAAAGACTATACTGAGGGCCAGTCCACTTAATGGTTACGGATGTAAGAAATATGCTTCATCAAATGTTATTGTTGGCCTAGCTTGTTTCAACAGGGCCTGTGCTTCACTCATGAGGCAGGACAAGCATGAAACGGGGCAAAAATTGTTGCCAGGGCAATGGTTAATATAGTATATCCAGAGTTTAAAGTAAATTATCTGTGCACCAAATGAGCTGGATCTTGTTGAAATGCAATCATGTCATCTAAGTAATACTATTTTAATATGGCTTTTTTATAAGCCTATTAGGTATACATCCTACTGAATTATATGAATGTGTACTCAAGGACAATAAATTTCAGCACCCATCCAATCATCATATCTGTCTAGTAAAGCACACTTTTTAATGTACATTTAACAAAATAATGATTTGAAGAGTTGACTATTTCATTTTCACCAGCTAGACTGATGTGTCCATATTTCTTACAAATAAGAAAAGGCTCTGGCTGCAGGAGGTAAATGTACATCTCTTCAAGAGGAGTGATTTGTTCTGAGTGCAATTCCTCTCTGGGTTGCTCACAGACCAGCAGTATGACTTACTGTACGTTGTTTCCTCTGCAGCATTTTGGTAGCTTCATATGTTTTAATTTCAGAGCTAATGTCTTTCAATGTTCTTTTTATTGAAAGTAGCGCAGCAGTAATGAACCAGTGTTCAAGCCAGGAGACAATGAAACATAGCTTTGTTTTATCTTTGCAAAGATAATGCTACAGGCCAAAAGAGTGATTTACTAATACTTTGAAAAGTCCTGTTAATGGAAAAGGTTGTTTTTTAAATAATAAATGGTAAAATATTGACCACCACGTAATTAGCAACAGGCCTTTAAAAGATTCTTTTCAGTTCTGATTGACCATATGTGCTTTAAAAGGTGTTTGGTAGATACATTTTAGAATAAAACTGATTTATGTCTCTAATTCTAAAGGAGAAAGCGTTATTCCATTCAATAGTTACGAATTCAAGGAAACCATGATACATAGTCTAATCAAAGACTCGTTATTTGACCACTGCCAAGAGGACAGGTGTGCCCTTGGCCCTTCCTGTTTGTTATGAGCTTGTTTCATTCTCTTTTTTCTCCAGTGTTTGTTACTCACCAGGTCCCCATTAATCATGTCTCCTGTCCTGCCCAGATTGCAGTGCGGATCCAGGCAGCTCCTACAAGATAAGTTCTCTATGAGTGGATGCGAGCCCAGCAGGCTGCAAGGGTCAAACACCGTAACTTTAAAGGGCTCACAGAGGCCAGAAATCACTTACAAGAATAAAATAATTAAAAAAAAAAAGGAAAGTTGTGTGAACACAGGGGTACTGAATACAAGGTCTGTGATGACCAACCACTTCTCTAATAAGAGATTATTCCTTTACAGACCATTTGAAATCTCAAATGGAGGAATATTAAGGTGAATATTCTTACAGGATAGCTTGCAAAAATTTTTCAGCAACTCTGGAAGCTCTGTTACAGAGACCACTCAGTCCAGACAGAAAATAGCGGTAATGCAGATACTCTCTTTCAGTTATTCAAGCTCATTTGGAACTGTTTCAGCTCCATCTAGCACAGCTATCTATGTGTTGACATACCCACAACAGCCTGCTCAGACAATGAAAGAGTCTCAGTACTATGAATCAACATATTACATTGATCAAAAGCAAAATAAAACAACAAAGCACAGAAATGTGAAACAAATATTTAAAATATGAGTGCTGTAGGGGAACCACTTCCACTCTACACAGACCTTTGAGTGACTGTGTTCAAAAGCTTTGCAACAGATAAAACTGGCAAAAATAAAGGGAAAAACACGGGTTGGCAGGAAGAGACAAGATATTAATGTATTTTAGCAAAATATGCTGGAAGAGAGGACATATTTTCTCTCTGAAGCTTTGGTGTGCTGTGGGAGAGAAGAGTATCAGTTGGACAGCCACTTGTGAGTTCAGGAACTGCTGGTTTGCTCCCTGTTTCTTCACTTCAACAAGAGAAAAGGCCAGCCAACAGACCTCAGTAATGTTGTTATGTAAAAAGGACTTGCCACATAATAAGAAAGAAAAGGGAGAAAATGATAGTGAGCCACCTGACTTTCAGTGTGGGTGTATGAAACATATAAGCAATATCAAGATTTCCTGCAAGTCCTGCTTGAATTTTCATGTTACGTTTCCATAAGTGTGGGACTGACAGGACAATAAGGTCCTTTCCCTTCACTCTAAATTATCTAGCAGGTTAAACAGTGAAACGCTAGCTTAATAGAGGTAATTTTTATGGGATGATATCAGAGGATACTTTTTATTTTCTGGTATATTAGGTTTTGAAACTCCAGAGACTCAATGGGACAAATCTATGAACCAAATTATTGTCCTTGAGCACCTTCATAGGAGACTGCAAAAGCACACTGCATGTTCTCTTATTGCAAAGTAAAGGCAGTCTAGTGTTTTTGCAAGTTTAGATCACTTCCAAGACACTGTAAGGTTTCATTCCTTATAAGTCCAGGTGACCCTCTGTCTTCCTCTGATGTATTTGTACTAACCAGCTTGTACAAACTAATCCTTTTTCTTTTTAATGTCCATTTATTTGGTAATAGTTTTTCCAAATGACTTGAGATCATGTTATTAGTGACTTAGTGAGTCAGTCTATCCTGACAACTCTCTTTAATAACAGTAGATGGGATTTCTCAATATAATCCAGGTCACCCAGAAAGTAAAGTACAGAAGACTGTCTATTTTGTCAGGCAGATAGTGGAAGATTTCTTTTGGCTTTTTCCCTGTGTTTGTTCCTGCTCCCTTCATTATCTATAGCAAAATATCGATTACTTCCATGACACAAAATTAATTATTACATGCTAATCACACTGCTTCTGAACCTGGAAGTCAGTTGTGATTTTTCCCATTGCCTGTCTTTTGCCAAAATACCATACAGAAGATACAGATGGGAACTGGAAGCCATGACAAGTCAAATCTTGACCTCAGAATACGCTACCAGGAATATTTCAGAACAACTGTTTTCACTTGGAAAATACCGATACATTAAAATGAAACTTTTTTTTTCAGGAACATAATAGAATTTGACGTTTGTTTATCTGTTCTAAGGTTTTCAGAACTTGCAAGGAATTTTTAGTCACAGCAAAAGCTGAAAAATCTAAAATTACCTGATTGTCAAATTACTTGATGGTCACCTAGGAAAGTAGGAGTAAGGTCAGTCTTGCACTACATTTTAAGAAATTTCCTGTTTACCGGTGTCTGGGCTATTTCAACATAGGTTACTCACTATTTGAACATTCCCAGCTTCATGGCAAATGGCAAAAGTTAAATATTTTCATTATCAAAGGTTCATTGGGTCTAAATTCATGTCTTTGTGGCTTTTGTGCTTGTATCACTTTCCTGATCTGAATAAGTATAACTATTAATCAGATGGCTTGTATGTAACTTGAGAATTTGCAAATCTTACAAGAAAATAAATTTAAAATCATCACTGAGGCATCAGATGATATTAGGAGAAAAGCTCTCTCACTTTTTAAACTGTGTTCCTCGTTACTTTTTTGTTCTTCCTTATTTTTTTCTTATAATTTTATTTTGTCTTCATTGGATATCATAGACTGCCTGTAAACTGAGGGAGGAAAAAAAAGCATGCTTGTAAAATTTCATCATTGTTTAAAAAGTGGTGCTTTTTAAAGATTAAAAATTAATCTCCAATTTCTAAATGATTTATAAAACTTAAAGTTTCATCAGTCCTGCCTATATTTTTAATCTTATATAAAGGAGTAACAAAGTAATGAGTGGCTTAGACCACATGGATTTTTTGTTGGAGCAGATAGAGTTAAGTCTCTTTTATGAACTGCATACATGCCTTTGAGAAATTCTGAAAGCACATGAAAGACAGTAGGGACTTAGAAGAGAAAGAGCCAGATGAAATGCTACCCTGTATCTGCCTTTATATATGAAAGAGATTCAATTGCATCCAAATCACGCATCCAAGAAAGCAGATGAAAAATTAGGAAGCATGCAAAATACAGCAGAAAATGGTTGTTAAAAGGTTATAGCCTTTTAAAATTGACAAGGCTCCTTGGCCAGATTACACGTACCCAGGAGTGCCGAAGGAAGTGGGGGATGAAACTGGCAAAGCATTAGCAGCATTTTCACAAGTTCACTCAATTTTTATTCACTTCAAGAGCCAGAGACAGATCTGAAGATTGGGAAAATGGGTCACACCGCTTCTTTACTTCAAAAAGTTGAAGAAGAGTAAGGGATACAGACATGATAAAGTTAATTCAGTCTTTTTAATAGTGTTGTAGGAAGCGAGTGAAAAATGTTAGGAAGGCTTGAAAAAAACAGATATGTAAAATATAGCAAAGAGTAAAATGTCACTCTGTTCGTTCAGCACTATTCAATTAAGACCATCTCATATCTCTCCAGAGAAAAGCAGTTCTCTGTGCTTAAATGTATTCATGTTCTTCAGGATTATACTATTGTGGCAGATAGGGAACATCAAAGAAGAATAAACTGTACACACCCTGCTAATTTCTCCACATCAAAATTACATGTACCTTAGAAGTTTCTTTGAGAGCATCCCACTTCAGAGTCCTGGACACACAAGCATAAACCATGCAATACATTTCTGTAGTTACAATTCCTTCATAATATTCAAAAAGGCTAAACCTTTAAAAAAATGCACAAAATAAAAGACAAAAATAGGAATTCCAGTATGCTATATCAGGATGGGATTTTTTTTGCCTTTCACAGTGAATTGTAGCTTATGTCTGTTTTATGCTCTTGACTGAGCCAACAGAATTTACCTGCAGCTGTCAGATATCCTGCATAAAATCTCAACTTTTTTGTTGTTCTTGTTGAAAGTGGGTATTCTACTCCTGTTCTGTGGGAAAACCATGATTCCCCGAAGAGCTGAGATTATTGTTTGCCTAATTCTTGACTGGCTGCCAGACTATTCTTTCTAAACAGTTTAAATACCAGACTGTGTAACTGCCTACTTTGAAAGTTAATGTGTGTGTAGAGTCAGTGACACTGGTCAATACCAAGTGCAGACTCCACCACTTGAAATCTGTAAATGCTTATTAGCAAAAATCATATAAGTAGAACTTCCTTTATTTTTTCTTTTAAAAGCTGATGCAGAAATGCGGCTGCCTTATGTATGGACATCACAGTTCGGTCTCCCTATGCTTGTTTGCTCTGGCATCATTTATGAGAGCTACCTTCGGCCACTAGAAACTGGTGAAGGTGGGACTTAGTGTTGCTTGATGGCTGCAAAAGTGTGTGATGGAGCAATGCTAATCTGCGCTGTGTTTTTGAAATGCTGCTTATTTTCAGGTCTACACAATCACTGTACCCCAAACTACAGACATATGTGTTTTAAGCCTGCAATTACCTGTTCCCAAAATACAAGCCGGGAAAATAGTAAATATAAGATGAACAGAGGTTGTATTGATGCACATTAATCAATTAACAGATGTGCCAGCATAACATTTTGCTTGTTCCTCTCTCAATACATTTTTCTATGGCATCAGGGCTTACTTCAAGTTACAAACTGCTGCAGCAGTGTAGCTGGGGTGGCCATACAGAATGTGGTCAATAAAACATGGTTGTAGAAACATGCCAAAAATGTTTCTCCCCAAGCATACTTCTTCCTGAGTGCATTGAAAAAAAAATCAAACAACTTCTGGCTCTCTGGAATAAATATTAAATTACAGCTGAACAGGAAAATCTAACTATGGAAGCAGCATTAACCAAATCTTTATTAAAAGAATAAGTATCTATTTTTAAGGTAAAATTAGTGTGTCATATCCTCTTACTCATAGGCAAGAAAATTCACCAGATACCACATACAGCTGTTTCATAACTCTCATCTGCAAAATCAGGAACACATTTTTGGAGGGTTAATATTCCACACTCTTTATACTTTTACTACAGCTATTATAACAGTTTGTAACTGTTGAGGATAGAGCACAGGAAAAAAAAGATTCTGTCTTAAAAAAATGAATTTTTTCTGTTTTTTAGCAGCTCCTACAGCTCTGAATCTAATCAATTAGCTATTACTTGGCATCACAAATTGATATTACCTATAACCTTTAGCCCAGTTTACAAGATCACATTACGAAGTTTTCATATGGCCAAAACACAAGACATGCATATAAATTTCAGAGAGCAAAAGTAAGGAGGAACTCCATAGGCAAGAAATGTTAGGTTCATCAGGAGACTCAGGAGTGACACAGAAGATGCATCACTCTCTCTCTCACAGCTGGGGATTTAGATTACTAAGTAGGAGCTCGTGTGAGCTCGGACAAAATTTGCATGTAAACTTTTCGTTAAATACATGCATTTTGAGAGTTATATGTTACAACACGTGTTAGAGACCATTCTTGAATTCTGACTTTTAGAAGAACAAAAGAAACTCATACTCTTCAATAGAAGCATTCCACATTATGAAATGATGTGAATAACCAAGATTATACAGCTACTCAGATTACATAAAGTCCTCTCTCAGCATCACAAAACTAGAAACATAACCCAACGTAAGTAGCCTATCTCATCAGCACTTCTGATATTCCATTAAACTGGACAGAATGATAATGTCTTGCATTTAAATAACCACTTTTAAAGGAAAAAAAAATGAAGTGGTTTGGGGTTGTCTTCCAACACTCATCTGCCACAAGCTGTCATCTAACCTAATTTCAGGCACCGAAAAAATTGATATCCCATGTGGGATAGATCTCTAGTTTTGTTATGCAGCCCATGGAGACAGGCACTTCCAAGATGATTCACACTTGGGTGGGAAGTTTTTCTTTTGGATGTGGCATAGGATGATAATGAATCACCAGCTTCAGGTCCTTACATTACTCACTGGAAGTTCCCCCATTATCTATAAAGGGATCAGTCAACTGGTTTAAACCAGGAGCATTAGTGAAATGCATTAGTGAAACAAACCTTACCCATGAAATAATGAATATAATTTAACAGGTAGCTCCTTTGAAACAACTGGCTACTTTCTATAACAAAATCTTGTTTGTCCTTGCTAATTTTGACAGGTGGGTCCTGCATTTTTAATGCAGCACTTATCCAGTAATTACTCAGAAAGGCTAAAAAATATTTTTTAAATGGTGGCATGTTATACATATACCTAAGGTAATGCTTTTAGTTACTAAATATCTTCTTTGATTTTAGCAAATTATCTAAATGATAATTCAGTAGCCCATTACAAATATTTCTGCCATAGAGACATTGATACTTTACCAGCTTAACTACCACCTTTATTCGTGACCGTCTTTATTGAAAAGAAGTTCTTGGAATTTACCTATCTGCTGCTCAAAAACAATATTTTTAATGACAAACCCATCTGTCAATCTTTCTTATTTCCTCAGGGATTAAACTGAAGCAAGACTGGAGGGTTGTGCTGATTACTATACAATATGGGCTTTTACAAGTACAAATCCAGTCTGGAATACTCATAGTCTTCTCATCTCTTCGAGTTGGGATTAAAGCTATATCTCTCATTTCCTTTTCTCCCCTCCCACCCTACCCTGAAATAATTTCTTTTTTTGCAGAACCTTAAAACCTCTCAATACTGCAAAATGAAGACCAGTTATTAATATTTTATAAGCCTGATGAATATCTCTCACCACTTTGGCAAGATAAAATAAAAATGAATGTTTATGGTATAATAATTAGTAACTTTGGAGATGATTCAAAAGCAGATGTAGATACGTCTTGACTAGAGATATCAAAAAAAGGAAAAGAAACTTCCCTTTTCAAAACTGACATGAAGTCATGGTTGTCATATGTTAGATCTATGAATATTTAATGCAGTGTGGAAATTAATATTTAATAAACTGAAGTTCTATATGACACAAGTACTTGGCACATTTCTTTCAAAATGAAATAACAAAAATGTTTAACTATGTTCTATGAGTTTGACCCTTAAACCTTTACATTTTGCCATTCTGAAAAAATGCCAAGCTCTGTCCTACAACATTAGCACAATAATTTCAGAAGTTAAACATGTTAATCTACCTACCAACAACAAAATAAAAATCACCTTTCTTTCAAAGCTGTTATGATATATGGAAACCGTCAACGTATTGGCCATTAACTGAAGAAGAATTTGTTACAGAAACCGCCTTAAAAGGACAAACAAAAGCAATAAGATTACCCACAGTTTGATTTTCAATCTGTTTTTTTCTTTACTTAAGCTCATATACAATATATGTTTTTGAATCAATGAAACAGCTAATGTTGAATAATTTACGATAATAATTATAAGACAACAATCAGAATAAAAATCGTTTGCAACAATTACCTCCTGAAGTCGGTGTCGAGGTGGCCCAAGACAGTCTTGATAAATCAGATTTAAAGTGACTATTGTGAGCATTAAAGACCTAATTACCTTTCTTGGCAGGGAACTAGATTCGTTGTTCCAGAAGGCTCTTTCCTGGCCTGTGTTCATAACTGGCTAACAAATTTATTATTTCACTGTATCACCTGGCCTATCATTTTTTGCGCACATAAAAATTGTATCTTATATGAACTTGTTTTCTGATTAAATTACCCCATGTTTCTCCAGCAAATAGGTGAGGACTGGTTTGTGTCAAGGCAAGGGCAGATAGCACAGCTGGCTCAGTCTCTTTCAACCTTGCTTTGGTGGGAACTGTTCAAAACAAATGAAATTAATTTGATTCTCCTCCTGTAGCCTATGAAAATTATAGAAAACTTTGGCAAGCCCAACTAATGTCTGAATTTGTCTTGAAACGTCAAATCAGGCAATATCTTTTCTTTCAGTATTTTTAATGGTGCTAATTTAAATCTCTAGTATATAATGTATGAAAAATGGGAAAGGGACTCTTTATCAGGGAGTGTAGCAATAGGACAAGTGGTAGCGGTTTTAAACTGAAAGAGTGGAGATTTAGATTAGATATTAGGAAAAAAATCTTTACTGTGAGGGTGATGAGATGCTGGAAAAGGTTGCCCAGAGAAGTTGTGGATGGCCCATCCCTGGAGGTGTTCAAGGCCAGGTTGGATGGGGCTTTGAGCAACCTGGTCTAGTGGGAGGTGTCCCTGCCTTTTTGTCCATTCATCAGTTGCCTCGTATTTTGTTTGTTTTTATTCATATCTTAAGATGTGTGTTTGTTTGTACATCTTTAATGTTAGCTTAACTACAAACTTACTAAACTATGTCCAGTTAAATTATTGACTATGTAGATCTTTAAAAGTGCTCCGATATTTTTCCTCAGAAGGGCTAAATTCAATTGCATCCATAATGTTATATTTCTGTATTTTTCTGCATAGACACAGTATTGTCAGTAGGTCAAGGGAGGTGATCCTTCCCCTCCACTTAGCACTGTCAAGACCTCCTATGTAATATTGTTTCCAGTTCTGGGTTCCTCAGTACAAGAGAGACATGGACATATTGCAGAGAGTTCAACTAATGACCAGGTGATTAAGGAACAGGAGTGTCTCTCATATAAGGAAAGGCTAGAGAGCTGTTTAGCTTTGAGAAAGATGGGTGAGCAGGAATCCTATTAATATATATAAATACCTGAAGGGAGGGCACAAAAATGATGGAGCGAGGCTCTTTTCAATGGTGTCCAGCGGTAGAGGCAATGATAGAAACTGAAACACAAGAGCTTCCTTCTGAACATCAGGAAACATTTTTTCACTGTCAAAACACTGGGACAAGTTGCCCAGGAAAGTGGTGAGGTCTACTTCCTTGGACATATTCAAAAGATGTCTGAATGTGGTCCTGGACAACTGGGTCTGGGCAGCCCTGCTTGAGCAGGGAGGTTGGACCAGATGGCTTCCAGAGGTCACTTCCAACCTCAACAATTCTATGATTCTGTGGGAGATAAGACCTGTAGGAAGGTAAGGTTTATGGTCAACACTGAGCTCAGCTTTCTGGCCATGCTCAGAAGAGATAAATTTCAATTTCCATCACTTAAGCCATTTCAGCCACATGGCATAAGGAAAAAATGTGGCCTTATTCTGCTGGTGATCAAGCTGGCTAGATCCAGCTTTGGATTGTGGAATAAGTGCAGTAATGTGTCCAGGGTAATACACTGCCCTTCTCTGCAGTGTATTTTAGGTACGTTGGCAGAGTGAGACTTATTTAACTACCATGTGATGTTCACACCAGGAAGGCTATCTTCCCACTCAGGTTACGTCAAGTCTTGATTACACTGCATGTCTTGCTTTACTGATAGGTAAGCAGGATTATTCCTCTCATGTCTGTGTAAAATCCATTTATTTAGGCTTGTAAAATTAGTCTTTGCAAAGGGTCGATTTTCACTTGCAGACTTTTTCACTACAAAAGCTGCAGACATAAATTAGAAAAGTGCGCCTTAAAGTATTTTGCAGGTCATTTTCTTGGGAAACAGGAGACGTAAACTGTAAATCTCATCTCATTCTTGTGGTTAATTGTGTCCTGTGAGCCTATCTACTCAACTCAGGGGACATATTTTATTATTGTTCTTTAATGAACAATAAAGATATTTCCAGAAGGCATCAAACAGCACCTTGGAATGTAAAATGTATGTACGAGTTTTTTAATTTATTCGTGGTGTTTTTTTTTTAAAAGGAACATGTGTGATAATTTAGTTGGATCCAGAAGGCTTTTTACAGTGCCAGTAAGGATCAGCCCCTTGAACTGTAAACAACTTTCTGCCCACTCAAAATCTGCAAATATAAAAAGCAGGAACCCAATGGGTGGACTAATGCCAGTATTCTCACAACGGTGCAAATAGCTTTGTCAGTCTCAGCCTGGCTGCACTGGGTAACTTCTGCCAGAGTTTAATACAAAAAGCTTCCTGAGCCAGGAAGATAGGCCAGTCTATGAAAGCTTGAATCAACATTTTGGTAGCTTCGTGTTACTGGTTTGCTTTTGTGTTACTATGCATCTGCTTTACTCATTTCCCAATTCCCAACTTCGTTTTTCTAAATCCTTTCTGATCAGATTACATACAATTAAATTACTTCACTGAACAAATCATGTTCATAAATTTGTCTTATTGATTGTCCAGAACACAGTGTCTGAAGAACCCAGTGTGCTGCATGGCTCCTGTACAGCTCTGCAAGACAATAAGATGATTTATTCTAATGGATGACCTATTTATGATGGAAAAACAAATCTAATTTCAATTACTGTTCTAATTAGGATGACTCATGAAAACTGGAACTTATGTTTTAGTATAGGTCAAAAAACAATGAAGAATGATTATTATCCATTATGCAGACTCCTTCTATTTGTTATTTACCAGTACAAATAATATATTTCAGTTTGTGTTTTTGTTGACAATAAATTTTCAAGAGAGAAAGGTTCTGTAAGCTGTCTTTGTTATTCTTTTAGAGGTGTCTGCAAAAAGACATCAATATTGTGACTGATTATAATACATGGTATAGACATTCATAGTGAAAGAAAAAGGTCATCTGCTACATCAGGTTTCTGTTTATTTGAAGGATTTTTCAGTAGAGTAAAGACCAAAGGAGAAGCATCAGGGCTAGCGAGATTGACTATCTACTCTATTGTCTTTGCCTGTGTTTGATCTCCAGAAAAGCCAAACTAGGACATTTGGGCCATCAGCAAGTGCTGGTGGTAGTAGCATACAGCAAGTGCCACTCCTAGAAACAGTAATGATGTACCCACTCCTACATCAGAAGAAACAGCAAGTCCAGCTCCTCAAGAAAACATCGCTAACTCTGCCTGCACTTTTCAGCCTAGGTCCACCCCATTTGCCATCCATCCCTCTCTATGAAACTTCTACTTCTGGGTTAGTCCCAATCTGTGATCCTTGGTGTGATTCTTGGTTGCTTAAAATTCTTGACATTGCTCTGAAGAGCAGAAAGAGATTTATAAGCTTAAACTGCTGTAGTCATTTAAGATCCTAATGAAAACAGCACCTTTCGTGAAATAACAACAATTCTTCTGGTCAATATGAATGGCATGAACCTCCAGAATGGCTCTTGATATCTCTGTGCCCTGTTAATGACAGATGTTGAGAAAAAGTCTCACAAAACAGATCAACATAGAAAACCATCAGATCTGTAGCCTCTGATAATATATTATTACCAATATTAAGGTTATTGTTTGGTTCTGCCATAAATATTCAGAGTCCTTGGGGATTTTGAGTGGCTGTTGGGTAGACAAGCAAATTCAGGAGGTAGAAAATGTGCAATTCATTGATAAATATATTGTTTCCTAATAAAGAGTGAATGAAATGAGGGTTTGTTTTACTGCTCAAAGAAGTTTCTAAAGCCCTCTGAGAGGCTGACATGCACTTCCAGTTCTTGTAATCTAAACTTTTTCAGAGAGAAGAAATATCTCGCAAAGTGTTTTTGTGTCCTCAGATTAGCTTCTCCTGAAGTGCCAGTCTCTGGACAAAATATTCCAGGATATGTGAATTCCCAGAGGAAAAATGTATATTGAAGGGTTGAAGCATCAGGGGACAATCTCTGAGAAGTGATGCCTCCCAATATTCAATGACAGTGATGCAAATCAACCCAACCATTAATTCATCACTGCATCTAGAAGCTTTAAATAAAGACTTTATTTCCAAGTGAAAGGAAATAAATAAAACCTTTAAGCAGTGAAGTAGCAACAAGAAAAACAAATCAAAGTCAGCTGGCACATCCTTTATGAAAATAACCATGCAAATATGCTGGTCAAGTCAGTGAGGTGGGGGGGGAAGCAAGTGTACTCTGCTTTTTCCATTTCTTTTGGGTGAAATATCAGAAATATGGTCAGAACATGGCCCTTTACCCAGTAGGAAATATAAGTAAGAGCAAATGTGCACTCCTTTACTGCTAAATAACAAAAGATCTTTACATAGAGCATACATCTAAGTAAGAGATTGCATATAATTGCACTGTAGTCAGAAGGAAAATTCCAATTCCATGAATCTCAGTGGGATTAGTACTTCAGTTATGAGACAAGTCCAAAGCAGGTCTTTCACGTATATTGATAAATTAGTTTGCCTAAAGACTAATGTTCATAAAACTAAGTTTTAGAATGTTGCTTTTTTATTTTGCTAATTTGGTTAGTTCTGTTTGGGCTTTTTTTATTTTTTTGACAAGAATGGAAATAAAGGACTGGAACAGCATAAGAAACTAATTTCTGCTGTATTTCTAGTGTTTAGCAATAAGTGATTCTGTAGGTTTTCCCAGTTCCTAAGTCAAAGGAGGTTGAATATATTGGGATAACTAATTTTAAATAGAATTTTCTGAGACCTTGTTTGAAAACCCATCAAAATCCATGGGAGTCTGTCCAATAATTTCAGTGGGAAAAATTCCTAATTATTCCAGGGAGATCAGGATTTGGCAGAAGCTATCAAAGGAGTGGAATTAATTATAAAAAAGAATTATTCCCTACAAGCATACTATAATAATCTGTACCAGAACTTACAGTAAGACCATTTTTTTCCCAAAGGGACTCCTTGCCTGTGTTTGTGTCACCACAGATTTCTAATAGGTTCCAATCCAAGTGCTAGTGAATTAATTCATATAAATAAATAGAAATTGATTTAAGAAGAAACCAAAACATATATAACTGGTTTCTGGAATCACAATTACACTGCAGTTATTTCATAATGAACATGAAGTGTGGTGCAGTAGCTCATAAGAGTAAAATCTCATTTTTTTTAACATGCAAAATTCCATTTGATGTCACTGGGACAGCTGCACTTCTTCAAATGAACTCCAGAATGAATGTGAACTTCTAAGATTAGTTTTGTCTATATGGAAGTTGGTTTTTCAATTAAATGTATTTTCGTTATCAGACTTCCAATGTACTTGGACAGCACCCTCTAAATTAAACATGTGTCCGTCATGCTGGTCATACCTGTTACAAATCCATAGTAAATAATTAGCAGAAATGGTTAACAAGAGCCAAGCTATAAGGAATTGGACATTCAATTAAGGGTTTCTGTGCTGAAGAAATATCGTTGTTTTAGTTTGCTGGAAACTATTAATTTCTCATCAACTTTGAAACACTATTCAGCTTTTGGTCAGTTAGAGATTTAATTTTAACCCTTGTAGAATATTATTTATTTGACTGCCTCATTATTTCCTGGTCTCCAAATGACTGACTCACTGCAAGTACTTAGCTTGTGCTATTGCATTTTACATTTGTCGAGACACTCTCTCTAATTGCTGGCTCCACTATTGTCTGGGCATAGACTCATCTTATCCTGGAAACCATCTTTTAGAGATGTTCTAACATTCACTTTTTTTCTTTTTCTTTTTTTTTTTCCTTTTTTTTTGCTGTCATATTTTGCTACAGTTTTGATAGAAATAGCAGGTTATTCCACTGAGTTCAGTGAGAGTTGGTCTAGGTCGTCAGTTACTCACCAATAACTTCCTCTGACTTTAGCATATAAAAAAGCAGTTTTAGTCTTGTTAGTCAAACTTGTGTTTCCACAGAATAAAAAATGAAATTCCAACCTATTCCCAAGGGACCAGGACTTGGCTCAGGCCATTACTAAGACTTCAGTACAAAGAACTTCCGCATAAACATGAATAACCAGTAGAAGAGATAACAGAACATAGTTTTAAAGTGTTTAACTAGCTGACTGTCTGCAGACAGTTAAAATTATTCATGGAAACATCATCCATCCACCATGAGTTCTCAATTCTTCATTAGTATTTTAGAAGTTGTTTAGGTTAATTCTCTAATCAATCCAGAATTAATTTCACCAGACTCAGGTCATCTGAAGACACTCATCTGTTCTAGCTTGATTTTTTTACCCCTCATTTTTTAACCCCTCATTTTTTACTATGTTAAAATCAACTGAAATCATTTGACATTTTATTGAAGCAGGATGTAAAAATGACAATAAACACTGTGTTCTTCACATTATCATCCATCGATAGCTTTCTTTACTGAGTAGTATTTGAGATCTCTTTCTTTTGTTATCTTTTCTCTACGGCATGCTCTTTCTTCCTCATTATACTTTATAGCTTTTCCTAGTTCTATATTATTTTGTGCTTTAGTTTTCTCATTTTTCTCCATAGAGGCTTTCTCCTGCATTTATCTGAAGTCATTTGACCTACTTTCCTATATGCTTCCTTCAATATTTTCATCACTGAAAAGCTGATAGTGTAGAAAAATTAATAATTAAAAATATTTTTTAACCTTCCTCCACATCAGGATGGTGGGTGCTCGTACACTATTAATATAATTTCCTTCAGGAATTGCCTGAATTATAATAATGCTGAAATGACGCCAACAAAATATGAAATTAAATTAAATAAAAGTCACGGATGAGATTTTGATTCCAGTGATGTGTGCCTTACAGAAGGATGGACAAATGACAGGAAAAAGGATATAGTAAAACTCCAGAGCATCAAGGATTCTTTTCAGCAAGGCTGCTTCCAGGCAAACTCAGACTTCTCACCAGGAGTGGCTCCTATATATGCTTAATAAATATTTCATTCCTACTGTTCAGCCTGCTCAATCCATCCCCTGCTAATGAAACAGTTGTTTTTGAAAGCTCATCTATTTATATCCACCTGCTTTGCATGCATAAGCAGACTGCTTCATAAAGAGAGATGAGAGAGACATAAATATAGATGTACATTGATCTCATTTTGACTGCAGCTACATTTGGTATTACTAGAGTAACTCTACATTTAAAGATACATTAGTATAAAACCAATGCATTTGAAATCACTTTCAGATGGGTACTGTTATGTTGCTGAAGTATTTGTTCACCACATTGAATTTCCTCATAAATAGAGTATTAGGAATACAATATGCAATGTGGTTAAAAAAAAGTAATTAATATTTAATATACTCTACTAAAAAATTCCTTTGGCATAAAATTTTGGTATTTCTTCTATGTCCTTTAAAGGAGCTCAGGTGGTTAAGGATATTGTCATTTTTCTTAACTTGTTTCTCTGTGTGTGACTTCAGATATAAACTATTATGATGTCCAAGCTATTATCTAATCCTTTTTCCTTCTTATATTACATGATCAAAGACACTACGATACCACTGATCAGTGTAACCTGAGCTATGCTTTATTTCACTTAAGCAGAGAAAATGCCTTTAAAACTGTGTCTACTTTCAAAATCTGATGAAGGTTGAGGTCAGTGTTTCTAAACTATCTTGGTTTGCAAGAAAAAAATAATTCTTCTCACTTGGCATGAAACTATCATCTGGACCTTGACACTCAGTCTTAACACAGAAGCGAAAGACTAAGTTTCCATTCAAAAATACATTTCTAGAATCTGTGTTTGACATATTTTCAGGTTTTTTAAAGAAGACATAAATCTACCCATCTGTCTAAAATCTTAAGCTCTATGGTGATAGACATTTCCCAGACATTTGTAATTCTTTGGCCTGTTTGAAGTAGAAAATCAGATCATAGTGGTCTCTCTTAACCTTAAAATTTATTAATATAGTTTTAAAATTAGAAATAATAATGGTAAATATTATGTCCAGATCTTTTCCATGGAGTGGAATTGTAATATAGCACTGTGAAAAAAAAAAAAAAAAAGAAATGCAAATGCAAATTCACAGAAGCTATGCAGAGTGGCACACAAAATTCCAGATATAAACCACTGAGTGAATGTAAGCGAGCAAAAGATGAGATATGCACACTACTCTTACCTTTTGGAGGAAAGCTAGGAAATGGTTTATTTTTTTAAGTAAAAAAAAAAATAAAAAGAATTAACCAAATGGCAATAGCCACAATGAAGTACTCCAGGGTCTAAAATTTAAATGGGATAGGTCACCTCAGGAACCTATGCTTAGCACTTAAGCCACTCATTGAAAAGACAGAGAGACCTGAGTACTGGACATCAATATTGCTTTAATCTGTGTTGCATTTGAACTGAGTTTCACATCAGAAAATGAGCAGATAAAAGCTGGGGGGAGAGGGGGGAAACACACCAAACAAACCAACCCCCAAAGTGTCTGCCTAACAGCTAGGCTATTTCATTCTTTCTCTTAGTTCACTCTTCCTCTTTGGCAAAAATCTCTTGTGTTTGTGCACTGCCTGGTCCTATCAAGACAGGTGGAGGGCTCCTTCCCTTTAGACTGTTCTTCACTCCAATGCCTAGAATTTTGAGGATATAAACAGGCTTATGTGGATGAAGGATCATCCTGGCTGCCTTGTCAAAGACTGGACTACTTCCCAAGAAAAACAGCAGGAGCACCTCCTTCTGCCAGCTTTAGGCAGCATAATCTTATGCTGGAAACACGGCCCTGGTGAAGGCTTAGATTCTGGGAAAAACAGTAATATCTGAGCCCTAACTTGCTAGAACATGAGGGAGAAGAAGAGTTCAGACAGACTCCTACACCAATTGTCCCTTTCCCAACCCAGAACTCAGAGTGGTGTTTGGGACTTGTGTGACACTTCCCAGAAGTCCCTCTCTGGGCTTCATGTGTGAGCTTTCCTTTACCAAACTTTTAACTGTCTGTTGTGAAGAGCTCTGACTTAATCTGGTTGTCTAGCTTTCTCTACACTCAACTAAGCTGGAGATGCTGCCAGAGGGTGGCTGGCTCGTCTGAGGCTGGTGGATGAATCTCTCTGGGCTGGTTATTCCTAGCTGAAGAGGAATCCTGCACCTTCAAGTAAATCACTAACCAAACTAGCATATCTAACAGGAGCTACTCATCTAATTATTGTAATATCTGAATTGGACATTCCCAGCTAGGCACTCTGAGTCTCACTTTTTCTGCTCTTAACCCAACAGTACCAGGTAAAAATGTCTCATAGTAACACCTTACTGACATCTGCCTGAGTTGTCAGATGTATTACTTACAGCTTGAATGAAAAAATTTGAACTCTTATTAGATTTATATTCATTGGGTATCAACTTTTACACTGGCACAGTCATTTAGTCCACTTGAATGCCAGACTTCTTAGACTCTGAATCTAAATGCTTTAATAGACTCAGTTTGATCCAGAATCCTTTGACAATACAGTTAAATGACCCACATTTCCCTGAGGATGTATGTTATGTACCCCAAGTTCCAATTTTTCATATCTTCTCAATAAATCTGGCTGTAAATTCAACTCCAGTAAGCAGACTTGCCTTTCACCTTCAGGACATACCCGTTATTAAACTACATACATTCCAGAATTTATTCAAATGTAAATAAAAAAACAGACAAACTAAGTTTGTTTCTTAAGATATGCTTTGTATTCATGGGGTATGTAAGGAAAACCATACAGGAAAACACNAAGAGAAAAGCACGGATGCTTCTGCTACTAGTAATAAATTTATAACTTGGCCTAGTTAGAGGTGGAATAATCCTGAGGGTGTTCAGATACTTTACTACTGTCTGTTTTAGACTTCAGGCTTCTTTTCAAATAGAGTAAGGGCATGATACACTTCCTATTTTGACACTTCATATAAAATTCATGTTGAAGAGGTTGGCTATAATCTGAGTGGTTGAATCAATACATGGTTCATGTCAATGGCTCCTGCTTGGAAAGAGACTCCTGATTCGAGGAACTGGGTTTCCAGAAATATTTGGATCCATCTCAAATTGGCAATAAATATTTTGTGGTTGTTAGAGAAATAATCCCTTCCTTGTCCATTGTGTCATTCTGTTGTGCAATCTGTTGAAACTGGTCCCAGATGTAAAGCCTTGACATAAACGCAAAATGCAGAGTATTAATGCAAAAGATGGTTCCTTTTACAATTGCCTGAGGACACCATCAGTTTCCTCCTCCATTTTGAGAATATATCAACTTCTAACAGTGTCAGTTCTGTGAAACACAGTTCACCTATGTATTGGCTTAATCGGTCGGTTGATTTTCAAGTAAATAATACAAAGAGAACTACTTAGGTTATCAATTGGACACCTACAAAAAAGGTATTTAGAAAGCAAAATAACTTGTGAGGCATTATGAGAATGCTTTGAAAACAGCATGAAAGACAGTAACACTGAGTCTTAATTTTTAACTACTGGTATCTAAAGAAACAATGACTAACTTGCATAGCTGGATGGGTTACTGAGGAGGAGAAATCTTAGATTTTCCTGTAATTAAACTATGGAACATTTATAGCCTCAGCCAGTGTAAACTGAGGCCTCTTGAAACAACTTTTAATTAAAACACAAGATTTAATGTTAAAAGCCGAGTATGTTCCTTTATCAGAATTTTAATTACACTAGGAGGTAATGCCATTTGGTGACACATTGCAGTGTAGAACAGACAGATGATCGACCCTTACAGGTCCAGTACAAGATGGTCAACTTAAAGGCTTCAATTACTTTGTTATTTATGTTTGTTCATGAGAAGAATGGAAACACATCTTCTTTAGGTTTCTTTCCACAAACAAAATTATCTGTACTCTCCCATTAGCTTTCTAGTCAACTTCAGCAAATATAGTATTAATAACTGGTGAGTCATCAGTGTGGATGAACACATTCAGAGAGAAAAGGGAAGAGAAATAAAACCAATTATCGTCATTCAGATTCCTACTCCAGTCTTTCACTTCTTTTCTGTGCCAATAATTGTATTAATACGATGCAGACAGGTGTAAGTTAAGACATTGAACTGTGTGAATGAAGCTTCCTAACTATGTGATTAAACTCCACAGAATCTCACATGGTAAAACTGAAAAATTGTATCTACATATATTTGTACATTGGCATTGCCAACTCTGCTATCACTGGTATGAATTATATGGACTGAAAGGTAGAGTAGAGAATGTGTGTGTTTTTCATTAAGTCTCAGGGAGTTCAAATTTAGATGTGTATTTTGTCACAAAAAAACAGGATCCATCACACCAGCTCATGATGGGCATGGTGGGGCTCATGGAAGAGCAGGATAAGTATATTCCTGAAGTTTGTCCAGAATGTAGGAGGTCAGGATTTTAGGCCAGAATCATCACACAAATTTAAGGACCTTGAGGTCCCTGAGTTACAACAGAAATACCACCTTTAGTCCTAGGAAGAATAAGCCATTTGCTGGGGTTGCTCATACTAGGGTTGCTCATACTAGTGTTCACACGGGAACGTCAGTTCAAGTCAGGCATATACTGCTATAATCAATTTCCCAGCTAACTAGTCTTACCATACTTATGCTTGCATCATAGAGAAACTCTTAGAGGTCAGGCACCAGACTCCTTTCACGTGGAAACTAAACCAGACAAGACTCCTAATGATTCCCAGCTCCTAATGGGATCATATCTTGCAGAACCAGACCAGAGGTAATCAGAACCACAGCCCCAAAATGCAGATAGTCTGGATTTTTGAGTCTCAGCAAGAATTGCTTTGTTCTCCAGATGTCCTCCTAGTGTAGTGCACTACTTGCTGGCATACATTTATCACCTCTCTGTGTCTGTGGGCTGAACAAGAAAAGCAGTTTTCTACTTAGAAGTAAAGTAATTAAAGGACTAGTTTCCTAATTTAGGCTTCACAGTGAAGTCCTTTAAACTACTTATAGTCATGTGGTTCATACATCATATTTTGAAGGAATTTGCAGAATGTTCTAGTGATTTGCCCAAATCAGAAAGGCCCTTTACTGTGCCTGGGAGCCAGTTTCTGTTGCCTGATGCGTTACATTAGTGAGACAGTGAGCATTCTGAGCCCAAAGTGTATTATGGCAAATATATAGTATATTAAGACACATCTCTTATGATACTGAACTAGTTGAAAATATGTTTGGGTTGCCTGGTGAAGTTAAATATTGCTGCTGCATTACTTATATGGACCAATTTCAAATCTGTATCTTCATCAGAGAAACCGCGAAGCAGGTCTTACCTTTGTCTCCCCTTAAATAGGGCCAATTACACTGATGCAAAATGGTCTTTTATTAGACTGTTCATAAATGCAATTTCAAAATAAATCAAAACAAAACACAAATTATTGACCTGTGTTGCCTGATCATTTGTTTACATCTCTTCTTCTGGACCAATATACTACCAAGTCTGATATATTATTAAAATTAAATATTAGATTTATTTTCATGTAGTTTTATTCTCTTTGAAATGCATAACCCTTTTAATAATGTATTATGTGCTTAGGTCCTATTTGTGCAGTAAGACTTGTGAAAATGACACCTTTGGAGCATACACAGGTGCAAATGTATTTCACTGCCACCCTTAAAATAAATATAACCCAGACTTCTTCTGAAGAAACCCTTTAATTATGCATTACTTTTTATCTCATTATTTGTTTAAACATTTGCAGTTTTTGCAGAGCTGACATTGAACCAGCAGTTTGTGTTTCTGTATCCCGAAGGCACTGGTAATTCCAAAACACTTGGGAGATTTATGAACCACAGCAGTCAAGTTTTCTATGTATCCTTCGAAGACCACACCAATTTATTAGCATGCCATTGTGACTTTTTAAAAATTAAGGGCAAAATAATAAGTTTTCTCATCCATCTACTAAGACAGAAATTGCATTTTCATCATCTCTTGTAATACTTTTTATGTCATATTCTTTTTATTGATCATAGACTAGAATTACATGGGAAGTTTCTTAGCAGAATTTATGAAATATTCAAATAGGATATCACAATCTGTTATAAAAATCTGTTCCCTTGCTTTCTTTGATTTACTGATTTTTATGTATGCATACTACTATTGCTGGGCCCAAACATAAGCTGATAAAAAGCAGTCAATCAGCCAAAGAGAGAGAAAGCAATAATATGTTTCTACATACTGATGAAGCAATTCCATTTTCTACCATTTGGAGAATTTTGTCTGTGTGTATACCTATTCCACCTGCTAGCTAAGAACAGGCATCTTTTCCATTAGATTCATTAACATGGAGCACTGAGGCATTGCCTCTGTCGTCTATGCACTACTTTGCACAGAGCATTCTCATGGAAAACCAAAATAATTGATTATTCTGATAATACTTTAAGAATATTTTAGAATGATTTAACCATGCCATGGACACCATCCTGGCCACAAGTATGCCTAAATGAAATTTCAATTATTTTGTTCAAAAGTGTTTGATTTCCTTTCTGAATGAAGGATCAGGTAAGATAGACATAGTATCAAGACCAGTTTTTGTTAAATTAATTATTTTAGTATGTTCATTAATGACTGATTAGGAAATAAAAAACAAGGTAAATCCTGACTCTCTGAAGACAAGATTTTTTCCAATTAGTTAACATTTTATTCTCATATTAAAACTGTTAAGAGTCCTTGTTGTTGGATTTTTCTAGGATGTTGGTGTCTAAAATTCACTGGAACTTTGGAATCTTTTCTCCTTATCTTTGACTTCCATTTGAACCTGAGTACCTGAATCCAAGTACTAAACTGTGATTCCTTCAGAAGAAGTCCATTTCATGAATTTGTTGCAAAGTTAAGCAGAACAGAAAATTTCTTCCAATATATGAAATAATTGCAGAGAAAACACAAGAAATTAGTACATAGTACATTGCTTTTTATAGTAAAATTTGCAGGAGAGTGCATATTCGTTTAGGATTGATTATAGGAACATTTTCAAAGGCAGCAAGAATAGTTATCTATCTAGTTCTCATTGAAAATTAATGGGGCTTAGGGTACGTAAGTCTACTTTGCCCCATCAAAAACTTCAAAACCGGCATATTTTGCAGTTTCCCATGTGTTTATGAGTTCTGAGCTTCAGTTATGGTGTTGCAATTTTTTTCCCAACCTTGTTTCTAGAATAATTTTAATCATGAACTTGTTTTAATTTTAAAAAAACCCTTACTTTTTGCCCATTGTAAACTTTTCCTGAAGGCAAGGAAAAAAATAAAAAGAAAAGAGAAAATTAAACAAATCAAATAAATAACTTGCCACATATTACTGTTTTGTTAAGAATTTAGCTTAAGTAATACTGGTGATTTCAGGAAAGCTTTCTTGATTTTCTGAATTCTCATTCTCAACTATAATGTGCTTTTTTTAAAAAAGATATTCAAACCAGTTTGATTTTCTTGGAACTCCAAAGAACCAAAGCAAGATTATCTAAGTAGATGCAGCAAAAGTAGAAAACTCACCTACGGATCAGCTCATACTGTTATCCTTGCTAATGCAGCTGGTCAACCTTGCAAACCTTAAGGACATTTGGAAGACTGCCATTGCGGTTGTTTCTCCTGATACGGTGCCATAAGTAGTTTATTTTGGATGTCTGTCACACAATCTCTTTCAACTGTCTTGTGACACCTGTAATAGAGATCAGTGTATTCATGTTATTGCTTTTGACAGTCTTTATTTATTTAAATTACTTGACTGGTCTTCCAGCTCATCCCTAGCATGCCTGTTTTCCTGTTTTCTGTCAGTATGCCATGTCAAAATATCTATCAGAACTATCACTACTCAGACAAAAAGGCATCACAAATATAAAAATGTACATCTGATGCTTACACATCTTTGCTTTCCAGCAGCACGCAAAACAATCTCCTTAGCAGATATTCTATCAGGTTAGAATTGGGTTCCTGAAAGGAGTAGTTGCGTTCAATACTTTTGCTCCCAAATATGATCAGTGACCTTAAAAAGTGACGTGCTTGCTTTTAGAACACTCTAAATGCACTTTTGACAATTGTAAAGGGTGTCATTGGGCATCGCATTTTCTCTGTCTGCAAGCAATTTTGAATATCTAAGTAAATATTTACCTGAATAATGCTGAATATTTCTTTTCCATATCCTGCACAAATGGTCATGCATTCACTTGTTCTTACTTACCTAATGATTTTTAATTGCAGAATAACTTGAGTAGGAAACAGAGATCCAAGAAGGAATATCCATGTGCTGTGGATTTATCCTCAGTGTACTCACCAGGAATCTCTGAAGCATTTATATTGCCTGTCAGTTGGTATTCAAAACAATTGTACTACTAAAAGGGGAAAATGTTTTTAAACATTAGCTTTTTCAGTATTTGAGTCTAGACATACTTAGATACCACACCTTCCACATCTTATTTAGTTATCTTAACTAGACTGAACATGAAAAAAGGAGTGGTATGTGGGAGACCTGGATTTGCAAACCAATGCATTCTTCTCACCAATTTTAGCCAACTGAAAGTTGCTTTCAGAACACAATTGATGCCAACAGCTCTACAAAGTCATCTATGGCACTCTGGAACTGAGCAAGCAGTGTGCACTTGTGGCCAGGAAGGCCAATGGAATTCTGGGCTGCATAGGGAAGAGTGTGGCTAGTAGGTTGAGGGAAGTCATTCTCCCCTTCTACTTTGCACTGGTGAGGCCACAAATGGAGTACTGCATCCAGTTCTGGGCTCCACAATTCAAGAGGGACAGGGAACTACTGGAAAGAGTCCAGCGAAGAGCAACAAAGATGATAGAGGGATTGGAGCATCTCCCTTGTGAAGAAAGGCTGAGAGAGCTGGGACTCTTTAGCCTGGAGAAGAGAAGGCTGAGGGGAGACCTTATCAATGCTTACAAGCATCTAAAGGGTGGGTTGAAGGAGGAGGGAGCCAGACTTTGTTCAGCGGTTGCCAGTGAGAAGACTAGGGGCAGAGGGCACAAGCTGGAACATAGGAGGTTCCACTCATATATGAGGAAAAACTTCTTTACGGTGAGGGTGACAGAGCACTGGAACAGGCTGCCGAGAGAATTGGTTTTGCGAATACCTTTGTGAAGATTTATGTAGATCAGTTAAAGACGTTGCCTCTGCAGAGGTGATGAACTATTTCAAGGACAAATTCAATGCTATTTCATGATAATGTTGGTGATTTTGAGTTCAAAGTGCTCAAACTGAAGGTTAGGATTTCACTCCTTTGATTTATAGGTGTCAGTCAGCCAGTCAGGTCAGTGGAAACATGACATGATACAGCACAAGTGGAATTAAGTGATAAAGTAACTTGTATGTGACATAAGAATTGCCACAATATATTCTGACATCTGCCCTTCCTTCTTACTTGGCCTCTTTCGACACAGCTTTTTTCTAGCAATTACTATATGAGTCTCCATCTTCTATTCTTGGCCAGCAGCAACACTTCATTGTCAGATTCAAGTGCAGAGCCCTGGATTTGGAATAAGCTTTTCACTTTTGCCACCTTTCTGCATGAGGTAAGTAATGGCTCTGTGTAATTTCAGGAAAAGAGGCAAAGGGCTGGAAGTGAAAAACAAAAAAAAAAGTGACATGACTTTAAAAATTTATCTGAAGCAGGGTTAGGATGACACTTCTGGTTCATACAATAAAATCTAGCACAAATAAGAAAGACAATGGCTCAGTTACGCGAAGGACATTTCAACACCATTGGCTGCTGTTTAACTCGTTGGCAACAACTACTTGGTAATGATGAAGGGAAAACACTCTGGTGCCTTTAAATGTTTCTGTTAAGTAACTGTGTCCTCTACATAGTAATTTCTAGGTTAAAAAGTTTTCATAAGGAAACATGTCCATATGAAATTGATACAAAACTTCTTCCTTTTGTACATTTCTCTAGATTTACATTTCTTATATTAAGAAATTCCTAACTTGTTTAATCTAAGCAAACAGGCTCAAAATTAACTGCAGACTCAGCTGAGGAAATGTTTGCAATAATTCTTAGGATTTTCAAATCCTGTTTTGATCCCATGCAAGTTCATGAGACAGAAAATGCTACAATTCAATTAGGGAATTCTTGTAGCTTTCTTCTGTTATGTAAATGGCAATGGACAGAATTGTATTTTCTTTGTATTCAATCCATGGAAATCTAGACCCGTTGTGAACATGTATTTGCAGATCAAACAGTAACAAAATGGGAAGCAAATAGATTGCTGTTATCGGCTTGTGCCGCTTTTTACAAGAAACCGAATGCTTAGAAAACAGATAGAAATTGATTTAGATTTCTTAGGTGATTTTGATACTATTTCTTAGCTATATACATACATTTCTGGACTAAAATCATTATCCTAACATTAAATTTCATGCAGAGGTACTTACTGGTCAATATAAACTAAAAACATATGCTTCATGTAGTTGTCTAGATAATATGCATTGTATACTAAGTGCAAAACTTTCACAAAGCAGAGTTAGACAGCTATTATTCACTTTCAGATCTCTGAAGAGGACTGGAATTATTATTATTATTATTGATGTAGAATATTTTGATGGGAATAAATAAGTATGTGTAACATATCTGTTAACTCTTTAGAGACAAACTTTAACTACAGAAAATTTAGATAAAACTTAACTGTTTTCCAGTTGAAAACTTATGTTTGCAATTCCAAATTTTTTCTGCAATACCGTATTGCAACTGTGTGTGCCCCTAAAGTTGCAACTCATGTGTCTCATAATCCCAGTCTTCCATGGGACTGAGTTCATGTATATTAGTTACCACATCTGGTGCAATGGGTCCCTTGCTCTGAACCATTCTGGAAGTATAGTCCAGTCATGGTGAACAACCATGCTGCAGAAGATGAGAGAGAGCTCAGCAATTAAAGCCATATCAGGCTTACCTGTTTTGGTTGTTTATTTGTGAAACCAGTATTATTTAGTTTATTTTGGGGTTGCTTTGTTTCTCCTCAAAGATTTTACTAGATCTCCCACTTAATTACAACACCTAATGAACCTTCCTGAAGATCAATAAATGGCAATGGCATGTGTGAGTGTTTTCAGTCTAAATTAATGAGATGGGGAAAATTAATAAAGATACACAGCAATCTTTTTACAAGAAATAGGTAGAAATTTTCCAAGAGAATGACATTTCATTTTTTAAAAAAGGCCAGTTTGTTGAAAACAGAAGATGGAATGTCTTATTTTTGGGCAAACTTTCAGAGAATCCTGGCTGTTGCTCTGGCAGCTTCCTAGAGGCAGATGACAAAATAACAGTTCTTGGACTTGTCAGATATAGTTTCCGTACAACGGGGAGTATTGAAACTCTTGAAGCTGGACTTTAGGGAGTTTGGTATTCTGATGTTGCTTGCTCTTTTCCAGGACTAGATCAGCCTTTTAAGTTTTCATTCTAGACACAGGTTTCAGGGGTTTGGGCTTATGGAAGAAAGTTACTGTTATTTTCAATGGAAATTTGGACTTTCTCAGTTTTGAGATCACCTGTTTGCACAACCTTGAGTGCTGCGTAAAAGTTGTAGCAAAGAAGGTCTAACAAAGTCAAGGAAAAAGGAAATATCCCTAAAAGTAAAGTTAATCATCCTCCATTTTTACAGTAAATAACAATAGAAACATTACAATTTTTTAGCTGAAAAAAAACAAATTGAAATCAATAATGAAAAGTAGCAGCTTTTGGGACCTTTATCCATAATGTTCTGAGGCAATTATAGTCTTCTAAGGGACTTCAGAAGAACTTAATTCAGACTTCAGACGTTGTTTCAAATAATCTGCTAGATCTTAATATCTTCTCATTCAAAGCACCACCTTACTTGTCAGGGTCCAGTACTAAATGGGAAGTGAGACACCTCTCAAAAGAATGCTAATCTGCTGTCCATGTCAGTGGGATCTGTTTCTGATATTTTTAATTCTGGTATCTTCAAACTTTGTATAAAATTATATTGTTGTGGTGGTTTATTATGAATAATATAACAACTAAATATGAAATATGCCACTAAGAAAAATAATTATAGCCCGACCCTTTGTGTAGAATCCTCTCAAATACGGTGCCTAAGTAGAAATGTAGGCATCTGGGGCTAAATCCACAGAGTGACTTAAGCAAGAAGTGTTTTCTTAAGTGGCTCATAGCACGCACTTCTTTCTTCAAATCCCACTCGAATTTACATCGATACAAAATAACAAGTAGTCACTGGTGGACAAAATGAGAGGAGAAGGGAAGAGTGGTAACCAGAAGAGGAAGGAAATGTGTGACTGTATGATGTAAGGGCAAGTTATGAACAAGATGAAATTTTCAAATTCTTGCACCAAGCAGTATTTTATCTAGTATATGGTGTTGAAAAAAATCCAACAGGAGACACTCCAAGAGTCTCAAATAGTTCATACTCTGCAGATTAATTTGCTAAAAATGGACATGTGAAACTTGGATTCAAATTCCTATTCCAAAGCAGGTGAAATGGGGATTCAAAGTGCAGGACAATTTTTAAATATCTCCTTGGTGATTTCTATGGCTCTTATCAACAATGAGAACACAATGAAGTGAAGAAAATAGGATAAGCAGGTGTTTGGGGTCTTTTGTTTATCTATAGGAAAGATCAACTTGCTTAAGTTCCCAATGGAAGCAAAAGTTCATAACTAATGGCCCTAAATGAAGAAGGGTGCCACCATTGATCTTCAGCTTTGCTTCAGAGCTCCCTTTCATCTGTGAGGAGAAAAAGTTGGGGTGTTTAAAATTGTCACACAAATGGCAGGTTTGAAATCCCTCTGAGACCTACAAGAGGTTTCTTTCACTGGATGGAGTCCTTTAATTCAATTTTGCTTCTGGATGCTGAGGGACAGGTTCAAACACAGTCTCTGAATTTAGCAGTCTTTATTACAAGAGTACTGAGCAGCCACTTCTCATAATGCTGCTATATTGTAAGTGCGCAGTGTTATTGAAAAGTAAACTTCTATTTAAGTGTTTTTGTACTTTCAAAACATTGGCTTATGTTGCTATGGGATATTTTAATTGTAAAGACAATCCTGAAATAGAGCACAAAAAGCTATATATCTTTATATTGGTTTAGTTAATCTCTGATCTCATATATTTCTGGTTTTAAAATTAGGTCCTGGGAAAAAATAATTTTGCCTTTGCAAGAAATAATCCCCTTCATGAATTATTGACTAACCTTACTGCATAAAAGCAGGATGCTCAAGGTTTTTGCAGGGGTATTACTCATAAATTAGGAGTGTAGCCAAAGATTGGGATAAAGAAAGCAACTATAAATCTTTAGGGTCAAGTACAGGGAGTGTTTTATTTTGAACATGATTCCGACTATCTCTCAGTGTGTTCCTTTGTTCTTTAGCTCTTTCAAGCCCAAGCTATCAGTAATTCAAAGTGTGTGTCTAATGTGTACTTACACCCTCTATATCCAGGTGTAATGTAGAACATTTTCTTAGCTGTTTGAACTGTTGATAGTCTAAAGCAAACAATAAAAGTTCACATTCTTGCTCTTGTATAGAACAACTGTCGGGTGTTAAATTACCCTCAGGCATTTTTGCTTTAACAATGCAATTAATAGTCCATTTTTTGTCCCTCTACCAAAATAAGTTCTTTACTCTTGAGAAATATAGGCAGAGATGTTGCCAGTATTCCTCCTCTCACATGAATATAGATCTTGATAATGCACAAAATCAAGTTGGAGTGTAGAAGAAATTGCAAAGTTACTCATGCCTTACTTTCAGAAGAGGGAGGAAGGAGCTTTAGGTCTGGCAGTGTCTTCTTCATTCTCTACAGGGCAAGTGATGCATGCTGGGCTTCATGACAAGCTGCTGCAGGCACATTTCCAGTCCCTCAAAAGGAGAAAACAAGAATTGATTGTGTAGTGCTTCATGCATTTACTAGTGCGAACTTCGTCATACCGTCAACAGATGCAGGATGAGGTTTAAATCAAAATCCAATGCGTGAACCAGCCTAAATACTCACTGGTTCCTAAATAGTACTTGTGGAAAAGTCTACAGATTAGAAAGAATCAGTTCTATTTTATGTCCAAGAACTCCTACAACATTAAGTTCTTTAATTTAAATAGCATTCATTTTAGTGTAATAACAAAAATAATAATATGAAGAAGTGCAAGAGAGGAAAACACCCATATTTTTGCAAGTAAAACTGATGTAGGTTCAATCCTTGCTCAAATGTGTGCTAAGGTACAGACAGAATTTGATCTACTGAATATTTCATTAAGTTGTTGACAGCTAAGCATCTGAGATACAACTGCTGAGATTACATATAAAACATGCCAACAGAGAGCAAATAACAGGCTACTCAGTCTTTTCCTGTATTTTCAGATTCTTTGTCTCTCTCTTTTTAACTGTATACAGTGTAAAAACTGTCTCATACACTTTTCCGCAAAGGCAGGAATTGAGGTTCTGATTGCTGTAGGAGATTGTAATGGTCATTATTTATACACAACTGACTCTGTAGTTGAGGAAAAGCCCTGAATCCTAGAGTTAAACACAAATAAAGTCTATCCATGTGAAAACTAACTCCAACAGTATTTATTGGACCTAATGACTTCTTTCTAGCTGTAAAAGGTCTCATATAGAAACAACAATCCATAGGGTGAAACAGAATCCATGGAGACAAAGTGAACAGCTGCACTCACCAGAAGCACTAACTTGCAAGCATTGTTACTAAACAGTTTGTAAACAACAGATAAGCCCAATAAACATTAATTAGAAAGTTTTAATGAACTAAAATAATTCTTCTCCTTTAAATAATTCTGCAGCATTATGCTACTATACCTCTATTTTAGTAGGTCAGCCTACAGCTAGTATAACAAAATGGGGAATTAGGCCTAGTTCATATATTTTACAAATTAGGACTACTGTGTCTATGATTAATTAATAGGAAAAAGGCTACATTTGCAACTAAATATTTTGACAATGAATAATTTATCCAGGTTTACTTTTAGCATATTGGTAAAGCAAGCTTCATTTCACATGCTGCACAATAAATTCTCTCTAAAGCAATTCATGAGACCGAAAAATTACAAACATAAAAATCAATTGCTCATTTCCATTTAAAACTTAGAGCAGAACTATATGCAGTAGATTTAGGATATACTGCTAATACATGTGATTGTCTAGGAAGGATATAAATTCTATTATTCCCAGCAAGAAAAAATTGTTAATTTCCCTAGAAGCAAGTTGTTTGTGTTAATTTATTCATTCGCATACTCCTCATCCCCATGAAAATAGTTTTTTGTGAAAACACATAAAAATATACAGTGAATTAAACTTGGCACAGTGATTTAAAGAAGCAGATATCCTGTAAAGGGGTGAAAAAATAAGTTATCTTAATTTATGAGCCTTACAGTCATGAGTCATGTCCTGTTATGGTTATTATATTTATGGGGTCTAAATGACTGCTCAAATAAATAAAAGATCTATGACAATCTAAAATGCATGATGAGAATGATACATAAAACCTTCAAAAACATAGCGAGATCACACCAAAATATTTAATTTCATTTAGTTCACTCAGAAATTTTCAATAGCAATAATGACGTAGACAAATATGCAATAATGATTTCACAAAAAAACCTTAGTTCTGACAAACAAAGTGTAGAATTTAGAGTTATTATTCTCTACTGTTCAAATAATTGATGGTATCATATTCTCTCGTGAGACAAGAAGAACTGAGATGCTAATGCAAAGAGAGACAGGAGGACTGACATATCACAGGCTGTTCATGGATGTGATGCTATCACAAAAAAAGGCAATAGAAGTGAACTTTTTATGTATCTGGCTAGTTATACAGCAGAGAATATCAATCACCAATGAAAAAAAGGTACCATGTTCCAAAGAAAAACTCTTTATTGTATATTAGCCATAGAAATAACAGTAGAAAATTATTTTCCATCCAAAGTTAGTAAAGCTTTTTTGCTCTAATGGCCTAATGTGAATTGACAGTGAAGTATAACCCTGGAGAACTGAAGCACTGTGCTGTAAGGGAAGACGGCACAATTCCATTATTACTGACATAAATGCCAGTTTATAGATTTCAACAAGAAGCAGGAATTTTTTGAGACTTCTGTAGGGATTTTAACTAGTGTAGATTTAGCTTTTGATAAAGGCTTCTTATCTTTTTCCTCTACTGTTTTTTTTTCCCTCTAGTAAAAACCACTGATAACATTATTGCCATGTCACATGTTTCATCACTTGAAAAGGTAGAAAATAGATGACTGATCTGAATTTGCTGCTCATATAGACTGTCAGAGCTTTGTACACACCTAACAATCTGTTGTATTTGTCCATCCATTTCTACCATTCAGTGGCAGATTCTTTAAAGAGAGCCACGACCACCAGTTTGGTTTCTTGCTGCCTTTGAGGACTGGCTGATCAGTTGTGCAGCCTCAATTTTAATTTATGGTACTCTCTTTCTTTTTGTGTCAATTGCATTATATTTCTGTAGATTGAAGTTTTCAGCTTTCCACTAACTGGTAAACAAATGAGTTTTTACATGACTGCACAGTAAACTGCATATGCAAGTGCTGTGAGGGTGTACAGATTCCATAATTCAAAACATGAATGAGACAGGAAAACATAAGGCATTCATTCTAAGCTCAATATTTATTGCAAAGAAAACAGAAGAAGAAAGAATTATGCCCAGCAAAGGCATTTTCCCAGCTGCTGTGCAACACATTTAAAAGGTGGAGGTGCTTTTATATTTAAAATTCTTCTGGTAAGTGTGATGAGTTCATCAGTTTGTAGCCCTGGGTTCGCTACCAATTCTATCCAAAAACTTATTCTGCAATCTGTAAGTAGATTATAGTAATTGTAATTGCAACCAGCACACCCTGTGTGATCAAGGGAGAAGACTGATTCCTTGCTACCTCCCACACTTTTTGGCCCATTGTTGCAATCAAGTAATCAAAGTGACTCTTATACAGGGGTCCTACATCGGCAACACTTGCGTCACAAAATACTGCATTGTCTAACTCATAAGATAAGAAGATTTGAAGTTGCTATTACTAATCAAATTTTTTATTGCAGTGTTCAAAACATGGTGAAGGTTTTAATCTTGTAGCAACTCCAGTACTGTGGTAACATCTGATCAAAGTACAAGGCGTATTCCAAAAAGGAAACTTGGGGAATTTCTATTGTCTTATGTTTAGACATTTAGACCCAGCTTGTATTTGGAAGGCAGAAAGTTTGACCACGGCACTAGATGGGTAAACCTTTGCATTATGAGGGATATTAGGGATGTTAATGATTTCCACAGCCATTCTCCTTTTTTTTGCCCCATGAGTTAGGAAAGAGGTTACAACTATTGGAGAACTGGGTAGTCACTTTTTGCTGGAAGAAACCTACCACAATTCCTTTAACACTCCTGCACTCTTTGGCTACCATCATTTTTCCTAGCTTCACGCATGAAAAATGGAGTCTGAATGATGCAGCTACATGATAGTGTGGGGCAGGAACTCACTTCCTTAAGGTATAGGCCTACACTACCTGAAAAAAAGCCCTCTCAAAAAAAAATACTTGTACAAGAGTTTTAATAAGCCATTCACAACCCTGCCCCCACAAATGCAAAATCCTAACAATATGGAAGCACTCTCAGCCTTTTTTTTGCAAAGGAGGAGATGTAATGTGACGTTCTCAAATGAAAGGAAGCTCAACAAGCCCTTGGACTCAGCTCAGCTCAACACGTAAATTGACATATTTGTTGTGGGACCTCTGTAGTCATACTGCTTTACATCAGCTGGCCTTGCTAATACACTTGTCCTGTTATTTGAACCCACTGAGATGCTCAGCATGAGAATTTCAGTGTTTCAAAACTTTATTATTAAATTATGCCTATAAGTTATTTTTTTTCCAGCTAGGAAAAATGCCATTTCACCAAGTACATTTTTTTTTTAATTTCAAAAGGGAGTAATTTCTGATAGATGTAAAAAGAAAAAAAAAAATGTATAAAAGAGAGTATATTTTTCCAACTTCATATTTCTTAAAAACAGTCGAAAATATTTTTCTTTCTTTTCTAACCTTCCATAAAGAACATATTTGAGGTCAACAAAGTAAGGAAA